>CM035119.1:36043429-36745929 GCA_020205555.1 Panax stipuleanatus | reverse complement strand
TCTTAGAACTTCAAAAATAATTCCCGAGCAGACACGGATGAATAGTGATTTTATAGAAATTTCTTAAAAAACTTTTATTTTCGTCTTGGAAATTAAAATCATTTAATTATAGCACATAGCCAGAATCCTAACCACATTCGCATCTTCTAGGTCATAAAATGACCTTTAAACATATAACACGGAATATAACTAATAAAAATTTATTTTATTAATTAATAATTGTTTAAACTATATTTCTGGACAATCCGATTTTCCGGGTTGTCACATAGTTGTTTTATTGAAGGATTAAAAGTGTTGTTTACATGACGTATGGGGACGACAGTTGCAATTACTAGGTCCTCGGGGTTGATGCCTTCGTACATCTTGTCATCCCCCGGTAGAACGAATGCATTGGAGATTTCATAATAGAAGTTATGTTGGAGGTCTCAGGACCATGAAGTGTTCAGGAATCATTTTTCTTCTGAAGTTGTCGTCTCCTCGAGTGGAGGTGGAGGGGGAGGCAGGAGGATAACCTTGTTGGTATTTTGGGTAGGTTCTTCTATTCGAACTTTCTTTTGGGGAGGTTTGGTGGAGGTTTCCTCTGTGACACCCCCAAATCTGGGTACTTTATTTTCACGGGATTTGGTGTTCACTATCTAAATAAAACATAACTACTGCCCATAGATAAGGAATGTAAGTAAATTACAACCTTTATCAATAAATAAAATCATCCTTATAAAAAGGATTACAACCTTGTCCAAAAATATTCCCAGGGTTATCTAACCTTTAACATCAACAAATGCAAAAAATAAAACATCACATAATAAAATTTATGCCTTATTATAAATCATATCATAATTATGAACAAGTCTTCACTTGTTCATCTTGCTTTTGCCTTTGCTGGTTGACGGTTCGTCAACTCTCTCAACTTTGGCTGCAATGGTTATCTAATACAAGAGTGAGCAAAAAAAAGCTCACTTGAAATAACAATCAATAGTGATGACATATTAGTGAATAACTTTAACTGAATTGAATAATATTTGATTCATCGATAACCAAGAATAAGATTTAGAATTCATCTTAGGGTCATAAGACTTTGAACTATGTCCCAGGTGGTAAGTATTTTTACTTAGACCTTTAACAGTTGTTAGACTATATGGACTCTTAACTCATACTTAGGGGGATCAGCCCTTCGTACTATGTATTGTGCATTTCTCATGGTAATCCCCTATTAATAGGGTTGTTCATCTTAGTATTTACTTAATGAGTCCGCACCAAAGAAAGCTTGGTTTGGATAAGCTTCAAGGGTAATTTAGAGTTCAACTATCATCAACTAAGGAGTAGTTGAATCAACTTACAAGAAAATAAGAATTCAATAATAAAAGAATTATGGAATAACTTATGCTTTAGAATTTAACTTAAAGCATTTGAAAGATTCAATAAAACCTTACTTGAATAATTAAGTCAAGGTTATATTAATTCAACAATGACTTCAACAATATACTTGCTCAATAGGGATATTATAGAATAAAATAACTTGCATAATTATAACAAGAAAGGATAGAACAACTTGCCTTGTGCGTAAGCTAGCAATTACTATTATGTTCTACAATTATACTACGTACACGTAATTAACAATAATAACATACGTTAGTTACCATACAACTAACTCACGTCATTGGGTAACCCTACATATCATTATATTTGCAATAATAATTAATTCTAAGTCCGATCGAATCACGAATCATCAGTCTTGAACGTGTTATTAGACTTTACGATTAACGGCTTACATAACGTATCTAACTTACAAATTAATCACGTGAAATACGTTAATGAATCATTCTAACATCTCAATGTATGCTTAACATGTCATCAAGTTCATCACATTAGGTTAGCTTTTCATGTTACAGACAAAAGCTACACAAAACACAAAATAACATTCCAGACAGCAAAAAAAGCCCGTTGGGGCGGGTGTTTATGCTAGTTAAAATTCAGTTCGCAAAGTTGCGTAGGAAAAAGTACAATTTGGCTTATTTCCTCGCACCAAACTCATATTTTTGTACATATAATGTATATAAAACTTTATAAAATCATAACTTTAAGCTTCTAACATGTTTTTAATATACATAAACACCAAAACACATAATCAAAACCTTTAATTTAATAATTTTGAAGAAAACACCATTGTTAAGTGTTCTTGATGAAAATTAACATTGTGACTCTGTTTTTAAATCAAAACACATACTTCAAATAATGTTTTGTTCGTTACTTAACATATTATTATAATCTATGATCAATTTACATAACATATCACAATCAAACATAAATTTTGATATTTAAGAACCTATCTTTTCAAAATAGTTCACTGTAAATTGCTATAAACATGATTTCTTCATGTTCATCATATTTCCATGAATTGAACCACATAAACAATCATATAAATCATATATAAGCATGTTATAACATAAATTACATATAAAATTCATGTTTACATCAATTTCATAAAAAACTCAAATATAGAGAACTAACTATGAAGAAACAATGAAGAATATAATTTAACAAAATTAGTTATACCTTTGATTCAAGAGGAAGAAGATGAAGATGATGACTCTTAATTTCTTAGATTTCACAAAGCTTTTCTTCCTTCTTCTTTCTTTATCTTTTCTCTCTAACACTCTGATATTCTAACTCTAACTTACGTAGAATAGAAAACTGACAATATAAATATAATACATATACATATAATAATATATAACTGATATACTTAATATCCCCTATTAATATTATATCAGTTACAAGTTATTTGAAAATCAAAAGCCTTAAGGCTTGTTTGGCAAAACCTCTTTAAATTAAAAATAGATTTTTAGAACTTAAGGCCTTGTTTGGTAAAACAGAATTAAAACATATTTAAGGGTCTTGTTTGGTAAAACTGAAAAAACTCTTTTTGTTTTATTTTAATAACTCATTTAACACATAGTTTCCAGTGTCACACTTTATCTAATTAAATCTTACTATCCCAATTTAATTAAATTAAAGTTAACATCAATTAACTAAATAAAATTACCACATAACAATTATAATTACTCATTAATCATAATCTCATGTAACAAATATCACATAATATTCATCTAATTTAATTATCTCAATTAAGTTAGAACTACACCGCAAAATTATTAAACATTAACTTAATTAACATATTGCGCTTAATTAAATTATTCCATACATAATCACATGAATTATTTATTTAACTCAATAAATAAATCAATTAAAATATTTATTTAATTTAATAAATATTTAAAATTAATATACAAAATTCTCGTTTGTTACAATCTTCCTTCCTTAAAAGGATTCTATCCCCAAAATCACAACCTAAAAAAAACTCATTCGTCACATTCTTCCCCCCTTAAAAAGATTCTATCCCCAGAATCGATATACAAGAATTAATCAAATAATTTGGGATAAATTTTCATCATTACATCTTTGAGTTCCCACGTAGCTTGTTCAGCACTTTGGTTCCTCCAGATTACCTTAACAGAAGGTATCACTTTATTTCTAAGTACTTGTTCTTTTCTGTCAACTATTTGAACAGGAACCTCTTCATAAGTTAAGTCTTTATCAAACTGTAAAGGCTCGTACTCTATCACATGCTTGTAATCGTGTTTATACGATCGCAACACAGAAATATGGAATACGTTATGAATATGATTTAACTCCGGAGGTAACGCAACCTCGTAAGCTACCTCGCCAATCCTTCGCAGTATCTCAAAAGGTCCAATAAATAGGGGACTCAGCTTCCCCTTCTTGGAAAAATCAAATCTTATCCTTCCAGGGAGAAACCTTCAGGAAAACGAAGCTTTCTACTTCGAACTCTCGATTTTGTCGGTGATAATCGGCATATTTCTTCTGTCTGTCTTGAGCAGCAACCAATCTTGTTCTGATTATCTTGACAATCTCAACAGTTTGTTGCACCAATTCCGGTCCCAACAGCTGTCTTTCACCAACCTCATCCCAGCATAATGGAGTCCTGCATTTCCTGCAGTATAATGCTTCGTAAGGCGGCATGCCAATACTTGCATGGTAACTATTGTTGTAGGTAAACTCCACCAATGGTAGATGATCATCCCAGCTTCTTTTGAAGTCTATAACACAAGCTCTTAGCATATCTTCTAAAGTCTGAATTGTTCTCTCGCTCTGGCCATCAGTTTAAGGATGGTACGCCGTACTCATTCGCAATTGCGTTCCCAAGCATTCTTATAATCGCTTCCAGAATTTTGACGTGAAACGCGGATCCCTGTCTGACACAATTGACACTAAAAAATTGTGTCTAGAAATAATTTCCTTTACGTATAGCTTCGCCAACTGATCCAAGTTGAATCTAATCTTGTTCGGTAAGAAATGCGCTGACTTCGTCAGTCGATCCACTATAACCCATATAGCATCAAAACCTTTCTGAGTTGTTGGAAGACCAACCACGAAATCCATCGTGATATGTTCCCACTTCCATTCCAGAATCTTCAGCGGTTGTAGTAATCCACTTGGTCTCTGGTGTTCTACTTTGACCTTCTGGCACGTTAAACATTTTGCAACGCATTCAGCAACGTATCTCTTCATATTCAGCCACCAAAAATGTTGTCTGAGATCCTGGTACATCTTCGTACTCCTAGGGTGAATCGAATATCTTGAACTATGAGTTTCACCCAAAATTTCCTTCTTGATTTTGGGCACTGGTGGTACCCAAATTCTCCCTTTATATCATAGCAGTCCATCATTATTGATCTTGAACTTTATCTCTTCACCATCGGCTATTCTCTTTTGGATCTTCTCGCACTCCTCATCATGTAGTTGTGCTTCTTTTACCTTGTCCACCAAGGTTGAACTAGTAGTTACTTGGAATAATTTCTCATCTGCTTCCTTTGGATACTTAACTTCCAGTTCCAACTTAGCCATCTCATTCACCAACTGTTATCGATCAGTTAATATCACTAACTTCTCCTGACCCTTCTTGCTTAAAGCATCGGCAACAACGTTAGCTTTACTTGGATGGTAAAGAATCTCGAAATCGTAGTCCTTGATTAGCTCCAACCATCTCCTTTGGCACATAATTAAATCTTTCTGTGTAAAGATGTACTTCAGACTCTTATAATCTGTGTATATCTCACACTTTTCTCCATAAAGGTAGTGTCTCCAAATCTTCATAGCAAATACTACTGCCGCCAATTCCAAGTCATGGGTCGGATACCCTTTCTCATAATCCTTCAGCTGACGTGATGCATAAGTAATGACTTTGCCATTCTGCATCAGCACACAGCCCAATCCCTTATGTGAAGCATCACTGAATACCATGAAATTTCTTTTACTATCAGGCAACAACAACACAGGCGCAGCACTCAACCTCTTCTTCAGTTCCTGAAAACTTTCCTCACACTTTTCTGTCCAAACAAACTTAACTATTTTCCGAGTCAAATTCGTCAACGGAGTTGCGATTTTGGAAAAGTCTTAAATGAATCTTCTGTAGTAACCTGCCAATCCTAAGAAGCTCCTCACTTCTAACAGTGTCTTCGGCTGGTCCCAATTCATTACAGCTTCAACCTTCGACAGATCTACTAAAATCCCATCTTTGTCAATCACGTGGCCAAGAAATTGCACACGTTCTAACCAGAATTCGCACTTCGAGAATTTTGCATATAGCTTCTCCCGTCTCAGTGATTCCAATGTTAGCCCCAAATGTTCAGTGTATTCCTCCTCAGTTTTGGAATTGACCAAAATGTCATCTATGAATACCACTATGAATTTGTCTAGGAATGCCTTAAACACCCTATTTATTAAGTCCATAAATGTCGCTGGTGCATTCATTAGACCAAATGACATCACTAAGAATTCGTAATGCCCATACCGAGTTCTGAAAGCCGTCTTCAGTATATCTTCTCTTATCACCTTCAACTGATGATACCCACTTCTCAAATTTATTTTCGAGAAGTATCTAACACCCTTCGATTGATCGAACAAGTCATCGATCCTAGGTAAAGGATACCTATTCTTGATTGTGACTTTGTTCAACTTCCTATAATCAATGCATAGCCGCATCGATCCATCCTTGTTCTTGACGAACAATAATGGCGATCCCCACGACGATACGCTTGGCTGAATATACTTCTTGTCCAGCAATTCTTGCAGTTGAACCATCAACTCCTTCATCTCGACTGGAGCCATTTTGTATGGGGCTTTCGATATCGGAGCAGTCCCCGGTGCTAAGTCGATCACAAACTCTATCTCTCTATCTGGCGGAAGTCCTGGAAAATCGCTCGAAAATACGTCCACAAACTCCCTAACCACTGATATCTCTTCTATCTTCGGACTCTCCTTACGGGTATCCACTATGTAGGCTAAATACCCTACACAGTAGTGCTTCAATAACTTCTTGGCCTGCATAATCGTCAGACAACTCGCTTGTCTAGGCGATTTACTGCCATAAAACACTACCTTCGACGGAGTCGTAAGGTTTACCGACTTCTTCTGGCAATCGATTACCTCACCATGGTTGAACAACTAATCCATACTCAGTATCATATCAAATTCCCCACATTTTATCAGAATCAAATCTACCATCAATTCCTGACCCTTAATGTTCAATCTACAGTCCTTGTGTACAAACCTAACATGAATAACCTCCCTATTCGCAATCTTTATGTTCAAGGGGTAAACTAATTCCTCTTTAGGTAAGTCTAAAGTCTTAGCAAAGTCATCATATATGAATGAACAAGTAGCACCCGAATCAAATAATACATAAGCATTAATGCCATTGACCGGAATAATACCTGACACCACATCTTTTAACTGCACAGAATCCTGCATCGTCATGTTGAATGTTCTGGCAGTGGGTCGGCTCGTCGGCGGTGGTCCAGCAATAGCCAAAATGCTACCGCTACTATTTCCTCCACTTCCTGTTGACCCTCATGCTGGCTTCCATGGGCAACTTCGGGCCATGTGATCCTTAGATCCACATGTATATCAAGCTCCCTTCTTCGAGTTAGGACAAATCGGCGCAATGTGGCCTTCTTGACCACAGTTGAAACATACTCGCCTTCCCCTCAAGCACACTCCAGTGTGATTCTTCCCGCATGTAGCACATGCTTCAATTCTCCTCTTTTACTGGCTTCCCTGTTGACTCCCAGCAGATGAATTGTCATTCCATTTCCTTTTCTGGTTGTTAGCACTGCTACCACTAGTCTTGTTTTCTGTCTCATTCTTCTTCTTCTTCAGGTCCTGATTATACTTGGTCAAGGCATCGCCCCCACCTTCTGCGATGATCGCCTTTTCCAACACAGCAGCAAATGTATTCAGCTGGAATATGGAGACCTTACTATATAACCAGGGCTTCAATCCCTGCTCAAATCTTCTTTCCTTTCTCTCGTCAGTACTGACCTGGTACGTTGCAAACCTTGCCAGCTCATTGAATTTTGTGGCGTACTCCGGCACCGTCATCGTTCCCTGCTTCAGCTCTAGAAACTGAACCTCCATCTGGTTCTGCGAGCTTATTGGGAAATACATTTCAAAGAACATCTCTCTGAATCTGTCCCATACTATCACACCTTCTCCTTCTCTAGTTTTGTTAGCCTGCCACCAGTAGCTTCTAACTTCAGCATGAATGTTGTAAAAGCCATTTTCTGGTCATCGCTAACTCTGGCCACATCGAAGATCTTCTCCATCTCCATCACCCACGTCTGGGCCTCTATCGGGTTCACCGATCCCTGAAATTCCGACGGTCCTACTGCTTTGAATTCCTTAAATGTAGTATCTTGGACTTGCGACTGATTCGCAAGCGCTCCCGTTAGTAGGTTCACCAGTTGATGAACCGAATTGGCGTTCTCCCCATCGTTGTTATTATTGTTATTAGTCGAACCCTCTGGTTGCTGACGTGTAGGTCTTCTTCTAGGAGGCATCTTTCTGTTAAGATATACTCTTATTAGATCCCTTACTTATCTCTTAAATATTCAAGTTCAAACTTAAATATTTTAAAATAGATTAATTCACACTTGAGCACATAGCACGTCAATAACTTTGTTATTTTATTTATTCATAGTTTTTAAAACACAGAATAGATAGCATCGTTGCTATTTACATCATCTTTCCTGAACGGAACAAGTTACAGGATAACCTCATCATCTTATCCCATTATTATCTCAAATTCTAGGATTTACATTTATTTATTTCATAAGGAAACACATAGTATATTACTCTACTATCTAGGCATGTTAAGACGTCGCACAGCCTCTCCACGCTCTTCCTCCATCACCCGAAACACTGTTTTGCTATCCACCATATACCATGGTAAATCCTTGAACTAAGCTGGGTAATAAAAGACACGATCCTGGGCCCTATCTACAGCTTCATGAAAAGCGTATTTCGTCTCCCTCATCTTGGCCTTCTTCACTTGAACCTCATCTTCAACTCGATCTGCACGTTGAGTAGTCCTCAAGCAAGCATCCTCAGCTCTGGCACGCTTCGCTGACTCCTCTTTGATGTCATTCTTCAGTTTCGCTAGCTCAGCCAGTGCATCATCCCTTTCACTCTCCACGTGGACTAGATCACACTTCGTGTTTCCAAGCTCATCGTCTAGCTCTTGAATTATCTCCTCCCTATGCTGTATGGTAGTCCGACTCTCGTCCACCAGTTCCTCAAGCCCATGTAGCTTAATGTTGCAGTCATAGACCTCCTCGTACATCACAACGCTAATAGAGTTAGGTGGAAATTCCTCTTCAGGATCCTCCTCCTCTTCTTTTGACTCATCTTCGTCATTTTGGTCCAAAACTGGCACATGCTCTTGATCAACTACTGTGATCAATGGAGATGGCTCTCTCTAAACCAACTGCTCCCAAACAATGTGGATGTCTCGGGGCTCCTCATTCCAAAGCATCTAGGGTAACTCCTCCCTAGCCTCACTGGACTCTCCAACATTCGTCATCCTGACACAAAATTTTAAAGTTTAATTATTACATGTCATTGATCGATACTCTTAGAATACATAAACGTAACACATAGCACATAAGGTAGTTTATTATCTTTAACTATCATCACTATCTTTTCGATCTCCTATAAGGCTACTACCTAAGGTTCCCCACCTAAGGTTCATAACCTAAAGCACTGCTTTGATACCAACTTGTGACACCCCTAAATCCGGGTACTTCATTTTCACGGGATTTGGTGTTCACTATCTAAATAAAACATAACTACTGCCCATAAATAAGGAATGTAAAGTAAATTACAACCTTTATCAATAAATAAAATCTTCCTTATAAAAAGGATTACAACCTTGTCCAAAAACATTCCCAGGGTTATCTAACCTTAACAACAACAAATGCAGAAAAGAAAACATCACATAATAAAATTTATGCCTTATTACAAATCATATCATAATTATGAACTAGTCTTCACTTGTTCATCTTGCTTTTGCCTTTGTTGGTTGACGGTTCGTCAACTCTCTCAACTTTGGCTGCAATGGTTATAACATGCAAGAGTGAGCAAACAAAAGCTCACTTGAAATAACAATAAATAGTGATGACATATTATTGAATAGCTTTAACTGAATTGAATAATATTTCATTCATCGATAACCAAGAATAAGATTTAGAATTCATCTAAGGGTTATAAGACCTTGAACTATGTCCCAGGTGGTAAGTATTTCTACTTAGATGTTTAACAGTCGTTAGACTATATAGACTCTTAACTCGTACTTAGGGGGATCAGCCTTTCGTACCATGTATTGTGCACAAACATCTTAACGCTTTCGTGTAACGAATGAGAATTTTATATATTAAATTTTAATATTTATTGAATTAAATAAATATTTTAATTGATTTACTAATTTATTTATTGAGTTAAATAAATAAATTATGTGATTGTTGTGGAGTAATTTAATTAAGTGTAATATATTAATTAAATAAATATTTAATATTTAATTTAATTGATATATAATATTTTTATGGTAGAGTTCTAATTTAATTGAGATAATTAAATTAGATGAAGTTTATGTGGTAATTGTTACATGAAATTAGAATTAGCGAGTAATTATAATTGTTATGTGATAATTTTTATATGGTTAATTGATGTTAGCTTTTATTTAATTAAATGAGAATGTTAAGATTTAATTAATTAAAGTGTAGCACTAGAAATGTGTGTTAAAGAATTTATTAAAAGAATAAAAATGATTTTAAATTAGTTTTACCAAACAAGGCCTTTAAAATTATTTTTAAAGAGTTTTGCCAAACGAGGCTCTTGCACCTGTTTTAATTTCGTTTTACCAAACAAGGCCTTAACTACTAATAATTTATTTTTAAAAATAAAGCTGTTTTGCCAAACAAGCCTTATGGCTTTTAAAATTCAAATTTGTAACTTATATATATTAATTGTAATTATTGTGTTTATTGGTGATTTAATACTTGGGAGTTATATATATTATATAATTATACATATAATATATATGATATCAATTATATCCTAAAACTACGTTAGTTAGTCAGAGTTAGAACAAAAAGAGAAAACAAAGAACAAAGAAAATACAGAGTTAGAGAGAAAAGAGAGAAAGAAGAAGAAGAAGGAGAAGAAATTGTTAGAAATTGAAGCTTATCATCATCATCTTCTTTACTACAATTAACAAAAGGGTATAATTTCTAAAACTTATAGTTTTAAAATTGTATTTCATGTTTTTCGTATTTTCGTTCTCTGTAAACATGAATTTTATGAAAATTGTATGAACGTGAATTGTATATGTAATCTATGTTATAAACATGCTTATATATGAATTGTATGCATAAATTAATGGTTTAATTCATATAAAGATGATGAACATAAAGAATAAATGTTCATCAATAGTTATAGAGAATTGGTTTTATAAAGTTTTTCTTTAAAATCAAAATTCATGATTTATTAAATTATTGTATAAATTAGTTTTAGATTATGTAATATGTTGAGATATGAATTCAATGTGATTTGAATTGTATATTTTGATTGAAAAATAAACTTACAGTGTTCATTTTATCAAGAACACTAGAAAAATGGGTTTCTCCAATCTTTACAAAATTAAGTGTTTTAAATTATGTAATTTGATGTTTTTATGTGTTAAAACATGTTAGAAACTTATAATTATATTTTCTGTAAAGTTTATATGAATTATGTTGGCTGAATTTGGAACTTGATGTGAGAAAATAAGCCAAATTGGCTTTTTCTCTGCAAAGTTCACAACACTATCAGACCAGTCTTCACAGTGGCGCGGCCGCGCCGCTTCCAAGGCCATTTGGAGTGCGGCCGCGCTAGTCCTGAATATTGGGCAGAAAACTATTTAAAATTGTACACAATTATAAGATTTATTATGTAATAAATTATAAAGCATGTTGATAAAATTAAAATGCTAAATGGACAGTAATGAATTATATTAATAAAGTATAATATGTAATTATAATTTGAATAATTATAATTAGGGAAAATGTATAATTTAAATTATAAATTGTTGATTATAATTTAATTAGTGCATGAATTGAAATTGATTAATTATAATCAAAGTAATTGTTTAATTTAAATTATAATTGGTTTAATTATAATTTAATTAATATAAATGCATAAATTTAGTTTGGTTAATTTTAATCAAAGTACATGTTTAATTTAAATTATAATTTGTTAAATTATAATTTTATTTATATAAAATGCAATTATAATTTGATAAATTATAATTAAAGTGAATGATTAATTTAAATTATAATTTATTTAATTATAATTTAATTAATGTAAGATGTAATTATAATTTGATTTAATTATAATTAAAATGAATTGTTTAATTTAAATTATAATTTGTTTAAATTATAATTTAATTAATATGAGTACGTAATTATTATTTGATTAATTATATGAACATGTGATGTGATTAATTATGTGATAATTAATTATTAACTTAATAATTAAAGAGGAATGAGTTAACCTAATGAGTTAACTAATTATGTGAATTAGTTATGCGATAACTAATTTAGATTATTATGGTTAAATATATATGTGTAGGATTTATTAAAGAACGTGAGTTGTAACTGTAGCTTGTGCTTGAGGCAAGTTTTCTAAACTCAAACTTGTTATTGTTATACAGATATTTTAAATTCAAATATTTATTGTATTTGAGATTGTTCTTTTATTTCTGCAATGGACAAATACTTATTTAAAGTTCATGAAATTATTGAAGTTGTAATACCCGAGAATTTCCATATATTATTAAATGAATATATTAATGGGAATGAGAATTTATTTGAATATAAATGATTTTGTGTTATGAGATGAGTTAACTCAATTATATTAAATTGAATAATTATAATAATTGAGAATATATGGAGTTTGCGAAAAACTCGTTGAATTCCTTGTGTGGCACAGTGATGAGAAATATTAATGATTATATTAATTAATTAAGAAATTATTATGTGAGCAATTAATCAGTATTAATTTTTAATTAATTGTTTTCATGAGAAATAGAATAATAATAAGTAACTTTTTTATAAATATAATAAGAGTTATATTTATTAATGTGATAATTAATCCTATAAATATTAATGAAGTATTATTAATGATTACATTGATTGATAAAGGATGGATTAATATTATTAAATATTAATTGATAAGATAAGTAATTTATTAATTTCTATGTACAAGCATGCGAATTAAATGAATAACGTATAGTAGCGTTTAAAGTGCAACGTGACTATGTTATATATAAATATAAACTATATAGTAAAGTTTATTGAGTTGTAAGAGTTACATGAAATGTGTGTGTGACAATGTGTATATGAGTATACAATAAAATAATATATCATGGATATATTGTAAACAATTGTTGATTAATAGAATTTAATAATAAATGAGACAGTGTAGAGTGATAATATCTGAAAAGACTGTATTGTTAAGATAAAATATACATGGATTATATATGTACAAATTACATTAAAGTATTACTTATGTTGTGACATTAAGTTATAACCTATGTATGGATAATATGTATATAAAATATAACATAAGAGTAGGAATTATGTATAAGTGTATAGCATAAGTGTTGTAAGAATGCTGAGATTTGCTTTGCTTGTCCCATATTATTAGTCACATTTCCCTCACACGTGAATACATCATGAAGCTAACTCCCTATAACCTTAAAACTCAGCAAACATTTCATAGCTTCCTAGTTCATGATCAATGAGGGAGTGGGCATAATAGTGAAATTCAACTACCAATTACCAATTAACCTTCATGCAAATCTTCTATCACTTGGTTTGATTCAATGGAGGAATCCATTGACTGGTTTATAATTTTTCCTATATATATAGCCTTACTCCTTCACCAATTCATTGCTGAGATTTTGCCTTAGTTAAATTGAGAGCATATATACATTAGTAATATCATTATAGAATTTGGAGAATTCAATAGCAGCAAGTTCATTTGCATTACAGAGGTATAATTCCTTTCTCTTGTTCCTCATTTCGTGGACTCCATTTCTTATTTTTCTGCCAAGTTTAAATTCTTGATTTTGTTGCAATTCATGCTAAATTGAAGTGAGACATGTTAATTAGTTACTATATAGACTTATAAGTATGATAGAAGTACAATGTAGTTTGTCTGGAAGAGAATTCGTGTAAAGTTTCTGTGATTTGGGCAGGAAACTGCCGTTGCTGGCTGCAGTCTGGCACTAACCAGACGCGGCGCAGCTGTACCGACATTACACTGCGGTGCAGCGCAGCGGCGCCGGTCCCCTGCATCAGTTGGCTGCTTCCTGTTACAAATATGCTAAGTGGTAGTTAATCGCTATAACTTAGACAAGCCTGCAAGCATGAGTAATACATGTATATGAACATATTGAGACAATGTAAGCATGTTGCACGCATACTTTTAGTTTTGAAGTAAACTTAGCATTTTGTAAACAAACTTCGAATTTTGGAAACGAACTCGATATGTATACTTGCCATGTTAACATTCTGACTTTGCAAGTATGATAGCATGACTTAGAAATGCATGAAAGGCATATTGACTTAGGCATACGGCTTTCATAATATGACATGAACATATGCACCTCAATAGTGAAGGACACTAACAAAAATACAAGTATGGAAAGTAAACTTGGACATGTATGTACCATGCTAACGTTCTGATTTTGCAAACATATTGGTATGGTTTAAGAATGCATGAAGAGCTTGTTAACTTACGTATATATGTTTCATAATGTAATGTGAACATGCGAACCATATTAGTGAGTTTTAATAATGAAAATATGAGCTTTGATCGTAAACCTTGACATGTTACATTAAGTTTTAAATTCTGATATTTATGGACATATGTGATAGCACTCTTAGACTCACTCATGTATCATACATGTATATATACCATGATTAGGTGTCGTGATTCAAGTTAAGCATAAATGAAGCATACTTTCAAACTAATAACAATGATAGTTACATATATGCGATATGAATATTCATGAGTATGCCTAACACGAGTTATATGAATACTTTATGTGTTTAAAAAGCAAGCATGTTAGACTTTGTGATTTCATAATCTTGAATGGTCTTAAGTTATTAAAAGTGTTGACCTAGGACCTATAGCATGAAAGATTGAACTTAGAAAGGTTAGACAATCATGAGAGTTCCCTTTAATATATATACGTGCTATGTGATATCACATGTTGATACTTGAATCCGATTTCAACGGTTAACTTACAACAATGCCATAACTTACGGAATACAATATATTTGGTATTGCTTGTGGTCTTATGTGATAATGACGATATGTAAACTTGATTAACCCGAAAAAAGGAACGTTAAGGATAAAAGTATATTAGTCGAGACTTGTGAATTAATATGATGCTATATAGTATGACAGGGTAACTAGGTTAAAACTTAGTTTATGTGTTGATTGTATATCCAAGATAAGATATGATGTTGAAATATATGACTAATAGATATCATATATATACGTAACTATATTACGATAGGATTCGAAAGTGTTGAATTACTTATCGTGGATAGACTACGCATAAGGCAAGTACTTGAACCCTACTCTTTATTGAGCATTACTGGAGCTTGTACTATCATTGGTTATACAAGTAAATAATTGAATGCATGATTCTTATCCTATGACATAATGCTTCATAAATAGAATAGAGTTGTTTATTCTTGAACTTTGATTAAAGTATTGAACTTATAATTGTCCGCTTATTCATTTAAAGAGCCGTCTATGCCAATTGATTCGACTAGACTTATAACATGATTAGAAAGTTGTGCAAACCAATTGAATGGTGCGGAATTCTTGTGTTAACTGAGTTGAACAACCTTCTTTGAAGGGAATATATATTTATCGGGAGACCGACGTGCGCACTTTAGTATGATTGAACGATATGCATACCGTAGGGTACTTTAGGCTGATCACCTATTGTACTTATTTTATTGGATTATTAAGTATATTACTGTTTATTCTAGTAGAAGTTCATGGTCCTTAGTGACTGCTCAGTATTCAGTTATCTTGAAATCTTAAATTAATTTAATATTGAATCATATTAATATTATTCTGTCCTTAGCGACTGTTAATGAGAACTGTTGATATTCTTGTTATCCTTGAACTATCACACCTTGCTATATCTTTTTAAAGACTTGAGAACTATATTACTCACCCTTGTTGTTATATTACTTGTTGAGCAAACTTGTTGCTCATTCTTGATATCCCTAAAATATTTCAGTTAAGGCAGAGCAGTGCGGACCCTCGAGCACAGACAAGGGAAAGGGAACGGCTACTGAGTAGCTTTATTTATGTAGAATTTTATGATTTGTAATAAGAACTTATGATATTATGTATTAGATAGGTTTACATATGCTTAAGGTATGTTTAAGTTATGTAATCGATGTTTAAGTTACGAGACCTTAGGACGTGAATAAATTATATTAATTAGATGTAATCTATTCGGTAGAAGTTGTGTATTATTCCGCTGTGCGATGAGACATTTAGTCGTAATATTTATTGTGGTGTTAGATATTAGAACGTGACAAACCGAATTCGAGTGACCAAGTAGTGGTCCGAATTTGGGGGCGTCACAGAAGTGACCTTGACTTAATTGTTCAAGTAAGGTCTATCCTATTTTCGTATGCTTTAAGTTTAAATTCTAAAGCTTAAGTTATTTAATAATTCGTTATTATTGAATTATTCTTGATTATTGTGAGTCGATTCAACTACTCTTCAGTTGATGATAGTTGAAACTCCAAATTTCTTTTTAAGCTTATCCAAACCAAACTTTCTTTGGTGCGGACTTGTATTCAAATACTGAGATGAACAACCCTATTAATTAGGGGGTTACTATGCGAAAGCGTTAAATGTTTGTGCACAATATATAATACGAAGGGCTGATCCCCCTAAGTACGAGTTAAGAGTCCATAGTCTATATGACTGTTAAAGGTTTTAAATAGAAATGTTTATAACCTAGGACAAAGTTCAAGGTCTTACGACTCTCAGATGATTTCAATATTCGAGATTCTAAACATAGAAGGAAGAATTATTGTTCAATTCTTTATGAAAGAAAAATTATTCAAATCTATTGAAACTATTCAGTTATGTTATATTATTGATTTTTCTAGTGAGCTTTTGTTTGCTCACTCTTGCAATTTAAATAACCATTGCAGCTAAAGTTGAAAGTGTTGACGCTCCGTCAACTAGTAAAGGCAAAGGCAAGCTGGACAAGTGAAGACTTGTTTTATTTGTTAATTATGAATTGTAAAAAGACTAGATTACTTTATGTTATATTTTTTTCCCGCATTTGATGTTTAAGTTAAGGTTAGATTAAAACCTGGGATATTTTGGACAAAGTTGTAATCCTTTTTACAAGGAAGATTTTTATTTAATTATAAGGTTGTAATTTATTTTGCATTCCTTATTATTGGGTAGATGTATATTTTAGAAAGTGAACACCAAATCGTGTGGAAACGAAGTACCCGGATTTGGGGGTGTCACATATGAATGGGATGAGTTAATAATGTAATCCTATAACTTTTTCAGTTCAGGAAAGATGATGTGAATAGTAAAAATGCTATCTATTTGATGTTTTATTATGAGTAATGAATAAAAGAAGTTATTGATTTGCTATATGCTCATATATGAACTGAATTATTTAAAATGGTTAAGTATGAACTTGAATACTTAAGAATTTAATAAAGGATCTAATAATAATATTTTCTTAACAGAAAATGCCTCCTAGAAGAATACCTACACGTCAAAACCCCGAGGGTTCGACGAACAACAATAACGATGGGACGAATCCCAATACGATTCAATAGTTGGTGAACCTGCTGACAGGAGCGCTTGCAAATCAGCCGTAAGTGCAGGGCACGACTTTCAAGGAATTTAAGGTAGTAGGACAGCCTGAATTCAAGGGAACGGTAAACCCTATAGATGCCCAGACGTGGGTAATGGAGATGGAGAAGGTATTTGACGTGGCTAGGGTTAGTGAAGACCAAAAGACGGCATTCGCCACTTTCATGTTGAAGTCGGATGGTAGCTTCTGGTGGCAAGCCAACAAGACCAGAGAGGGGGAAGGAGTGATACCATGGGAATGTTTCAAAGAGATGTTCTTTGAAATGTACTTTCCCGTTAGCTCGTAGGACCAGATGGAGGTCCAGTTTCTAGAGCTTAAGTAGGGAGGAATGACGGTGTCAGAGTATGCCGTGAAATTCAACGAGCTGGCCAGGTTCGCTACATACTAGGTCAGTACCGACGCTAGAAAGGCAAGGAGGTTTGAGCGAGGATTGAAGCCCTGGCTCTACAGCAAGGTCTCCATATTCCAGCTGAATACGTTTGCAGCTGTGCTGGAAAAGGCCATTCTCGCTGAAGGAGGGAGCGATGCCATGACCAAATTTAATTAAGATAAGAAGAAGAAGAATGAGACAGAAACCAAGGCTGGGGGTAGCGGGGCTATCAACCAGAAAAGGAAATGGAACGATAACACCTCTGCTGGGAGTCAGCAGGGATGCCAGCCAAAGAGGAAGTTCGAAGCGTGTGCTATGTGCGGGAAGAATCACACTGGAGTGTGCATGAAGGGGAAGCGGGTGTGCTTCAACTGTGGTCAGGAAGGCCACATTGCACCGAATTGCCCAAACCCAAAGAAGGGAGCTTGCTACACATGTGGATCCAAGGATCATAAGGCCCGTAGTTGCCCTAAGAAGATAACTGGAGGGTCAGCAGGGAGCGGCAGTACCTTGACTATCACTGCAGCATTGCAGGCTGTTCGACCCACTGCTCGGACATTCAACATGACGGTGCAGGATGCTGTGCAATCAAAAGATGTGGTGGCAGGTATTATTCCTGTTAATAGTATAAATGCATATGTATTATTTGATTCGGGTGCTACTTGTTCATTCATATCTGATGATTTTGCTAAGACCCTAGACTTACCTAAAGAGGAATTAGTTTATCCCTTGAACATAGAGATTGCGAATAGGGAAGTTATTCATGTTAGGTTTGTATATAAGAACTGTTGATTGGACATTAAGGTCAGGAGCTGAGGGTAGATTTAATTCTGATAAAACTTGGGGAATTCGATGTCATACTGGGTATGGACTGGTTGTTCAACCATGGGGCGATAATCGACTGTTAGAAGAAGTCGGTAAACCTTATGACTCCGTCGAAGTTTGTGTTCTATGGTAGCAAATTGCCTAGACAAGCTAGTTGTCTGACGGTTATGCATGCCAAGAAACTTTTAACGCAAGGCTGTGTAGAATATCTAGCCTACATAGTAGATACGCGTAAGGAGGGCCCGAGATAGCAGAGAAATCAGTGGTTAGGGAGTTTGTGGACGTGTTTTCAAACAATTTGCTAGGACTTCCGCCAGATAGGGAGTTAGAGTTCGTGATCGACTTAGCACATGGAACTGCTCCAATTTTGAAAGCTCCGTACCGAATGGCTCTGATCGAGATGAAGGAACTAATGGTTCAACTGTAAGAGCTGCTGGACAAGAATTATATTCAGCCGAGCGTTTCACCATGGGGAGCGCTAGTATTATTCGTGAAGAAGAAGGACAGATCGATGCGGCTATGCATTGATTATAGGGAGTTGAACAAAGTCACGATCAAGAATAGGTATCCTTTACCTAGGATCGATGATTTGTTCGATCAACTGAAGGGTGCTAGGTACTTCTCAAAAATTGATTTGAGAAGTGGGTATCATCAGTTGAAGGTAAGAAGGGAAGATATACCGAAGACAGCTTTTAGAACTCGGTATGGTCATTACGAGTTCTTGGTGATGTTATTTGGTCTAACGAATGCCCTAGCTGCATTTATGGACTTAATGAATAGAGTTTTTAAGCCATTCCTAGATAAGTTCATGGTGGTGTTCATAGATGACATTCTGGTTTATTCCAAAATCGAGGAGGAACACACCGAACATTTGAGACTAACGTTGGAATCGCTGAGACGAGAGAAGCTTTACGCGAAATTCTTGAAGTGCGAATTCTGGTTAGAACGTGTGCAATTTCTTGGCCACGTGATTGACTAAGATGGGATTTCGGTAGATCCGTCGAAGGTTGAAGCCGTGATTAATTGGGAACAGCCGAAGACACCGTCTGAAGTGAGGAGCTTCTTGGGATTGGCAGGTTATTCTCGAAGATTTATTCAAGACTTTTCCAAGATCGCAACTCCGTTGACGAATTTGACTCGTAAGACAGTTAAATTTTTTTGGACGGAAAAGAGTGAGGAGAGTTTTTAGGAATTAAAGAAGAGGTTGAGTACTGCGCCTGTGTTGTCCTTACCGGATAGTACGGGAAATTTTGTGGTATATAGTGACGCCTCACATAAGGGATTAGGTTGCGTGCTGATGCAGAGCGGCAAGGTTATTGCCTATGCATCACGTCAGCTGAAGGATTACGAGAAAGGGTATCCGACCCATGACTTAGAATTGGCGGCAGTAGTGTTTGCTCTGAAGATTTGGAGACACTACCTTTATGGAGAAAGGTGTGAGATATACACGGATCATAAGAGTTTGAAGTATATATTCACCCAGAAGGATTTGAACATACGCTAGAGAAGATGGTTGGAACTGATCAAGGACTACGACTGCGAGATACTTTACCATCCGGGTAAAGCTAACATCGTCGTCGATGCTTTAAGCAGAAAAGGTCGGGAGAAGCTGAATATGTTAACTGATCAGGATCAGTTGATAGAAGAGATGGCTAAGTTGGAACTTGAAGTGAAGTATCCGAAGGAATCGGATGAGAAGCTGTTTCAAGTAACTACTGGTTCTACTCTGGTAGACAAAGTGAAAGATGCACAACTTCACAACGAAGAATGCGAGAAGATCCGGAAGAGAATAGCTAATGGTGAAGAGTTCAAGTTCAAGATCGATAATGAAGGACTGTTACGATTTGAAGGAAGAATATGGGTACCGCCAGTACCAGAAGTTAAAGAGGAGGTTTTGAACGAAGCTCATAGTTCGAGGTATTCGATTCACCCTGGGAGTACGAAGATGTACCAAGATCTTAGGCATCACTTCTGGTGGCCGAACATGAAGAGGGACGTTGCTGAATGCATTGCAAAATGTCTAATGTGCCAGAAAGTTAAAGCAAAACATCAGAGACCTAGCGGATTGTTGCAACCGTTGGAGATTCTAGAATGGAAGTGGGAGCACATCACGATGGATTTTGTGGTTGGTCTTCCAGCGACTCAGAACGATTACGATGTGATATGGGTAATTGTGGATCGACTGACGAAGTCAGCCCACTTTCTACCGATCAAGATTAAGTATAACTTGGATTAGCTAGCGAAGCTGTATGTGAAGGAAATCATTTCTCGACACGGGGTTTTGATGTCGATTATGTCCAACAGAGATCCGCGTTTTAGGTCGAATTTTTGAAAGTGTTTGCAAGAGTGTCTGGGAACTCAATTATGAATGAGTACGGCGTACCATCCTCAGACTGACGTCCAGAGCGAGAGAACGATTCAGACGCTTGAGGATATGCTGAGAGCGTGAGTTATGGACTTCAAAGGAAGCTGGGATGATCATCTACCGTTGGTAGAGTTCGCCTACAGTAATAGTTATCACGCGAGTATGGGCATGCCGCCTTACAAAGCATTATACGGCAGGAAATGTAGAACGCCTTTATGTTGGGATGAAGTTGGTGAACGTCAACTGTTGGGACCGGAATTGGTACAACAAATTGCCATAAAAGTGAAGCTGATCAGATTGAGACTAGTTGCTGCTCAAGACAGACAAAAGAAATATGCCGATCAACATCGCCAGAATTGAGAATTCTTACCAGGAAGCTTCGTTTTCTTGAAAGTATCTACCTGTAAAAAAAAGATTCGATTTGGTAAGAAGGGGAAACTGAGTACCCGATTTATTGGACCTTTCGAGGTACTACAAAAGGTGGGCGAGGTAGCTTACAAGGTTGCGTTACCTCCGGAGCTAGATAATATACACGACGTCTTCCATATTTCTATGTGAAGACTGTACAAACACGACTACAAACATGTAATAGAATACGAGTCATTACAGTTTGATAAAGACTTAACATATGAAGAAGTGCCTGTTCAAATAGTTGATAAAAAAAACAAGTACTTAGAAATAAAGTGATACCTTCTGTTAAGGTAATCTGGAGGAACCACGGTGCTGAAGAAGTCACGTGGGAACTGTGACGCCCCCAAATTCGGGTTCCTCTCTTTCCTCGGATCTGGTGCAGTCACGATACTACTATCATCGAACTATTACATCTTTTAATCATTAGTAAAAGAATACAACTTTGCTTCTTACAATTTAGAATATAAATTCTATTCATATCCAAGATCTCGTCTTTACATCATATTCGATGTTACTAAAATGCGGAATAATTTAAACTTAACAAATATCCTTTGAATAAATCTTTTATTAATTTCACAATCTTAAATCAATTACATTTTCTTGAATCAAACTATATCATGATTCACTCTATTCAAATTTCTGTATAATCGTATACATCTTAACTTAATATCCTCTATGTATTATCTAATACATCTTTACAATACGACAAGCATTAAACCTCGTAAATAAATATCAAGTACAACTACTAGAACCTAAACATTGTTCAAACGATAATCTAAATAGTATTCTTCGTTGCGATACTAGCTATCTTTATCAATCAAGAAGCATGAAATCTTTACCGTGAATCCTTAACCTGCAAAAGTGGTTATTTGCAAGAGTGAGCTCGACAGCTCAGCAATTCTAACAGTTTTCATGCATCACATAGCATTCAACATCATACTCAGTTCATGCATTTATAAATAATTTATATTTACTACACATGTTACTTTTCACATAACAAGTATATCATCAAAGATCAATCTCATTTATATCTCATATATAGTTCATATATAAGTTCACATTATCACAGCATAATATAATTCAACTAACAGTTATTGAATTCATATATCAAATAGGAACTGAAAGACTTGTCGGATTCGTAGTTTAACAACTACGACTTAACTGCTTATAGATATCTGCACTTCGTGTAATCCTACACAGTTATATAATTATGGATTCACACTAGTCAGTTATACACATCCATACATTTCCAATATAATAATAAGTATTATATTGTTTTTTATCTTGGTTCTTAAAATCTTGCTTCACTTTCCTATCATACGCTTAGTATTGTTAGGTACGTATAGTTATATCTTAACCATACTCAATATCAATATTAACACACTTAACTATTTAAGTGTTCAACACATATTTAAAACTCATAAATCTATAATCCATATTGCTCTTACGTTTCTCAAACCTTATCGGAACCATTACGTTCAAACTTTCTAGGTTTCACCTTTCAAAATCCTTGTCATACTTAACTAGTCATGCAAGGCTACTATGTTCATCATGTATACATGTATATAAGGGCATTTTAAATCCTAGCATGCTTATTATAAGTCAAAATCATATGGCATTCATGCCGGACTTTCAAATATTTCAAGTAAATCAAGTTATGCCTAGAGGGTCAACCACTAACGTCATATTACCACATAAAGAGGCTAAACAATACTAAGTAGGCATGCTCGTGCTTATACTACACATGTATACCTAATCACATAGTCTATGCTTTAGAAATTCATTTTCTTGAATGTGCGTGCATAGGTGAAATCCATGTTTCATCACATGATGCTTATGTCAACATGTGTATAGGCACAATGAAATCCTAATATACATGCTTGTATGTTTATAGCGTAAGTTCACTTAGTACTTGATGATATTAGCTTTCACATTCTAAGCTTTCTTTGAAAAGTACACTAAGTCAACTTAGGTAACTTAGTACATGCCACGTGTCTCGTAGCCATAACTCTCATGTATTAGAACACATATATAAGCCACTTATACATGCTCAAATGATCAGAATGTGGACATCCTATATATATGTCCAAAAACTCTAAGTTTATCTTTTGAAATCAATGTAGTCTTCAATCACGGATGCTAGTGTGTGTTCAACACTTTAAACATAGTTTTCATGTCAATATAGACCATACGATCATGTTCACAAAATTAGAATGCTCACATGATATGTTCGTGACGAAGTTCACTTTAACCGTTCTAAGTTCACTTCTAAATTATAAACCTTTTTATTCAATAGAGTGTACTAACATAGTTATGCATGTTACTTTAGACTCACATTACATGCATATTTAAACCATACAATCATGCTCAAAAGTCAGCATATACACATCACACGTATATGTCGAAGTTCATTTTTGAAACTATATGTTTACTTTAAAAACTATAAGTTTCTCTTCGATAATACATATTGATATGGTTATACATGCATCATGCTACTCCAAGATATTCATATATGCATATTATCATGTCCTCGTGTTCGCTCTAAGTGGTAACAACCGAGGTAGAATGAACAGACTGCAACAGAAAATAAAAAGGCATGCTCAGGGCCTGGCGCAGCTGCGCCGCTGCCTAGTACAAAACTGGCGCAGCTGCGCTGGTGTCCGGCCCGGCCAGGAACTGTTCTGCTTCGGCAAAAACCAGCCCAAACTCAGAATTTTCCACCGCAAATCGATTCTGAGCAACTATATAATAGTTCTAACATGTATATAACTCATAAAACACTTAACAAACTTATTCTAACTCAACAATTAATCCATCCATGTTAAATTCAAGAATCCAAAATTTAGAACTTTTACAGAATGAAAAACAAGGATGATAATATACCTCTGCAATTTGGCTTATACGAAATTGCTATCAAGTACCAATCTCACAATGCTTGTATCTCACTAGAGCACTCTCACTTTCTATATGCTCTCAATTCACACTTGGCAAAATTCCCAGCAAATCAATTTAGAAGGAGATGGCTTATATTTATAGAGAAATCATTTACACAGGCAATACTCTTATCCCCCAAATTAAACCAAAGGAAGAAACGAGGATTTGATGGTTCATGGGAATTAGGTAGATGGTTGGTAAATCCCATCATCATCTCCACTCCTCTTGTACTCATTAGCTAGGATTGATGAAAATGAGAGAAGAGATAGAGTAGCTTGTTCCATAGAGTTCACGTGAGAGGGAGATAGGTCTATCAGTATGGAATAAGCAACATATTCTCAGCATTACCAATATATAAACACCTAATATTAATACTTAGGCTATATACATGTATATGGCTTATACACTTAGGTTAAAAATGGGGTTACCATGTAATCCTAATAAATAAATACTACTATCATGTAGTAAATTTTAACTCACACATATAAAATCCATGTACAGTTCATCCCACCGGATATAATTCTTTTGGGTACCATCACAGTGTATTGTCTCTTTTATTATTAAATTTCATTAATTCAATAATTGTTTACTATATATTCATGATATATTATTTTATTGTATACTTAATATACATATTGTCACACCCACATTTCATGTAACTCACATAGTTTAATTAATCTTGATACATGTTCCCTATATATAGTATAGTCACATAATTGTTGCACCACACTATATAATATAGTTGCACTACACTTCACACTTCATATAATATATAGTTAGTTACTATACGCTATATATTTTATTCTCATGCTTGCACATAGAAGTAAATAATTTACTTATCTCATCAATTAATTAATAATAATAATAATTAGTCCATTTCTCATTAATCAATGGAATTATAATTTCCACACTAATTGATTAACACTTTATATGATTTATTATCAGGTTAAAGAAATATAAATCTTGTTACATTTATAGATCATTTACTCATTAATCAACATATTATCAAATAATTACTTGATAATATTATATTATCCATAATAATAATATAATAGGATAATATACCTCATTCCTTATCAATATAATTTTTGATTATATTCATAATCAATCTCTGACAGCGAGCCCGACTTTATTAGATAAGGTTAAGGAGGCACAAGAGAAGGACGAAGATTGTGATATTATCAAGAAGCGGATTGTTGAAGGTGATTATTTGAAATTCAAGATTGATAGCACTGGACTGCTAAGGTTTGAAGGACGAATTTGGGCACCGTTAGTACCAGAACTGAGAGAAGAGATTTTGCAAGAAGCGCACAGTACGAGATACTCGATACACCCAGGAAGCACGAAGATGCACTAAGACTTGCGTCATCACTTTTGGTGGCCAAACATGAAGAGGGAGGTTGCAGAATGCGTAAGCAGGTGTTTAACTTGTCAAAGAGTCAAGACAGAGCACCAACGACCAAGCGGATTATTACAACCGTTAGAGATTCCAGAATGGAAATAGGAGCACATCATGATGGATTTTGTGGTGGGACTTCCGGCAACGCAGAAAGGGCATGATGCCATATAGGTAATTGTAGATCGTCTTACGAAGTCAGCTCACTTTTTAACGATTAAGATTAAGTATAGTTTGGACCAGCTAGCCAGATTATATGTCAAGGAAATTATCTCGAGACATGGGGTGCCGGTATCTATTGTATTTGATAGAGATCCTCGATTCACATCGAATTTCTGGAAGAGTCTTCAAGAGAGGTTGGGGACACAGCTACGAATGAGTACCGCGTATCATACGCAGACCGATGGTCAAAGCGAGAGAACAATTCAAACACTTGAAGACATGCTTCGAGCTTGTGTGATGGACTTCAAGGGTAGTTGGGAGGATCACCTTCCATTAGTAGAGTTCGCGTACAACAATAGTTATCACGCTAGTATCGGAATGCCACCGTACGAAGCGCTATATAGCAGAAAATGTCGAACACCGTTGTGTTGGGACGAAGTTGGAGAACGTCGACTGTTGGGACCAGAATTGGTACAACAGACTGTAGAGATTATCAAGGTGATAAGAGCACGACTGGTAGCGACTCAAGATCGCCAGAAGAAGTATGCGGACTTGCATCGCAAGAAGAAAGAATTTGAATTAGGAAGCTATGCTTTTCTAAAAGTATCTCCTTGGAAGGGAAATATTCGTTTTGGGAAGAAGGGCAAGTTAAACCCTAGGTTCATAGGACCGTTCGAGATTCTGAGGCGAGTCGGTGAAGTGGCGTACGAGGAGGCGTTACCTCCTAAACTTGAGCACATTCACAACGTGTTTCATGTGTCAGTGTTGCGGCCGTATAAACCAGACTACAAGCACGTTATCTCCTATGAGCCGATCCAAGTCGAGAAAGACTTATCATACGAAGAAGTTCCTTTCCAGATACTAGATAGGAAGGAACAGAAGCTGAGGAATAAGATCATTCATTCTGTTAAGATTCTTTGGAGGAATCACGCAGTTGAAGAAGCTACATGGGAGCTAGAAGAGAAAATGAGAGCGAATTATCTGTTTTTATTTGAGTAACCTTATTTTTACAATTCCGATGATGGAATTTTTATAAGGGGGGAGGGATGTAACGACCATGAATTTTAAACTCCTTATTTATTAAATATGTTATTTAATTTTTAACGAGTTAGTTTTGTGAGTTTATTTAAGCCTTATGTGGTGGTGGAAATTTGTGAAATGATTAAGGGTGTCACTAATAGTTTATTTAAATTAGTGAACTAACCCTAAGACTTTAATATCAGAGAATTGATAGGATTATTAATAATTAAATATTTAATTTATTTGAATATCATGGTAGGATTTGAACGTGTTTGATTAATTTCAATTATGATTAATTAATTGATAATGTGTTGATTAATAATTATTATGAATGAATAATAATTAATAAGTAAGGGATTAATGAATATAATAATATTATATTTACTTGGTTAATTATTTTATATAAGCATGTGATAAGTAAACCTTGCAATATATGGTAGTTAACTATATATTATATATAGTACAAGGTGACACATTAATACGTCTATATATTATATATGTAGACTATATAGTATGATTAATGACATTATGTTAGTTACATGTTATGTGTGAATAGACATTAATATGATACCCTATCACTTTATATTAATATCAATAAACTATTGTTATTTGATAATGATTTTTAATAAGTTATTATAATTATAATAATAACAGTTTTGGTAATGGGAAAATGGACAATACATTATTGAATTATCTTTAGTGTTAATAGAAAATATACATGGATTATATGTATGTATACTACTTGATATATTATATCAACATTTGCTCATTAGAAGTAACATTATAATATACTATGTGTATATATATTATACTATCTAGTGTATTTATTATGTAACAAATATGGGACATATATGATATACACCCATTTGCAAGATATCTGAGATTAGTGGTTGTCCCATAATTAGAGTTCCATCCTCAATTTCCTCTCCTTCATGTGACAACCACAAGCCTACACTAGCCTACTCTCTTCTCAAACTCAGCAATTCTAGCTAATGATTATAGGAATGTGGATTTCATGATGAGAATTACCAACTCTCACTAACTTCTTGTAAACCATTATACAATCTTGAAATCCTATGGTTTGATATGGTGAGCAAAACTTTGAACCGTGTATTGAATTGTCTATATATAATGAGCTCTCTCCTTCTTCTTTGTTTTGCTGAGATTTTCACTAAGTATAGAATGAAGCTTGTATTCTGAATTGAGTTGAGGGAGAGAAATATTGCAGCAAAACATTTCAATTGCAGAGGTATAATTTCCAATTCATGCTCTCCCATTCTCACTCTCTGTAAAATTTTTAAAGTTCTTGATTATTGAATTATTTATGAATTGTTGGTAATTGAATTATGAGATATGAGTATTAAAGTGTTATATGATGATATAAACTTGTTGAAACTGTTATATGAATGTTTGAAGATATTTTTGAAATTTATTTTCTGTGTTGGGTGTATGGTTACTGCCAAAAACAGCCTGTTCTTGGATTGGCCGGACACCGGCGCAGCTGCGCCGGGTTTATACGTGGTGCCTGCGCAGCTGCGCAGGTTCCTGTGGCCAGTTTTTTTGTTTTCTGCTTCTGTTAAGCTGCTGTGATATACTAACATGTGATATATCATTGAAACAAGCTTGTGAACATGATTTAAATGTAGATATTAGTACAATGACATGATATAAGTATGTATTCGTTGATGCTACACGTATATGACATGACCATATGTTTTACAAAGGGAAACTTGTAATTTCAAAAGTAAACCTTGTCATGGACGTATCACGTGAACATTCTGATTTTGTAAACACAATAGTGTGGTTTATATTGTCATGAAATGCGAGTCTAAAGTGTGTTCACACACTAGCATACGTGATTGCAAGATTCGGACGATTTCGAAATGAGAAACTTATGACTTTTGAAAACAAACTTGACTAAGACTTAATGTCTTTTAGATTCTGACTATTTGAGAACATATATGTGGCGAATATATGAGTTCTAAGACATGTGAGTCATGACTACAATGCACTTAACATGTGTTGTGATATCTTGTTGACTTAATGTGATTTTCGATGTGAAAACTTAGAATGAGAAAACTAAATAGCGTCGATTACCATGAAAATGATATTATGATCATGCGAGCATGTGTATTAAAGTTCATTATACCTATAAGCATATTAACATAGACCTCGTTTGGTCAAAGCGTGAATTTTGCATATGCACGTATCCATAAGAAATGAATTTCTGAAGCATGAACTACGTGATTAAAGTATATGTGTGTAGTATACTCGAGCATGTATATTAAATATTGTTTAACCTTGTTATGTGATAACATGACTTTATTAATCAACTTTGAAGCATGAACTTGTATTGTGTAAAGTATACAAATTACCGACATGAGAGCATATGACTTTAAATTGGATTAGGATGAGCATGCTAGGTTTTCAAACTTGAAATTATAAAGCATGTGTGTTGATTAAATATAAGTAACTTGAAGTACTATGTGTTCAAGCCTATATTGATGCATAGAAACTAGATAATCTAAAGTTATTAAATCTATGACATTATTAGATTGACTTACGTGAATTATGGATAGATTAATATGATAAGCAGATTCTTGTAAGTGTAGACTCGTATTAGTTTACACATGCTAATTGAAAGGCCGACTTATTAATGTTAGGTCGTTTCAACGCAAGTTAATTAAAGCTAGAACTTAATTGTAGCTGAGCAATCAGGCAAGTTTTAGAACTTCACTCTTTGGTTGTGTAAGTTCTTTAATTCTTCTTGTGCAAGTTCCTATCCTTCTCATATTGTATTGAGCAGGTTGCTATCGTATTGACAGTTAATTATTAAAAGCTTGAACTTTATTTCCAAGCATGCTATTAGGTGGTTTAATTACTTTACAATTATTCCACATCGATATTATTGTTATTCACACTTGGTGCACTTGAGTTCGTACAGTCTTGGACTTGTACATCATTTAAAGTTCTACAATTCTTGAACTGTGTCAGTTAGAGTCTGATCCCTTGCTCGGTCAGACAATTGTATAAAATTTTATAAAAGCTATCCAAACCAATTGTTGGTAAGGATTCTTAGACTGAAAGAACACCCCTTATACATATAGGGGAGTACCCCAGGTATCTAGTATAAAGATACAAACAACAGAGTTGAATGTTATGCATATACATAGCGTACGCGAGGCTGATCCCTTCAAGTACTATTCTGTAGCCAGTAACCAAAGGGTCAATCAGCTATTGATTCCATTGGAGCTTTATAGTTCAAAAGTCTACTTGACTATCAGTTATTCTAAAAGCAATTATTATTCTTGCTTCCGATATTCATATTGTGGAATTTATTGTCAGATATATTCCTTTCATCATGATATATTCTTTATTGTTGTATTTAAACTTGCTGAGCAAATTTGTTGCTCATTCTTGCTATATCATGACTTATATTGAAGTTAAGCTCGAGACTTCAGGGAAGGACAAGGGTAAAGGGAAGATGTAGGATTAGTTTGCAAGGAGCAGACTTTATCTTTATGTTTAATTAAATTACTGTTATGTAATATGAACCCTAATGACTATTATAGGGTAATGTTTGTATATTTGTATTTAAGGTTAACGAATCTTGGGACTAGTAACATATTTTGAATGAACGACGTACGTTTATTATATTCCGCACTTTAGTTATTATATGTTGTTTGAGGTGGATGTTTAGTATTATTTCGTGACAACCGGACCGGGGTCAGATGTGACACCCCCAAATCTGGGTACTTCGTTTCCACATGATTTGATATTCACTTTCTAATATAACATATATCCACCCAATGAATAATGCAAAATAAACTACAACTTAAATTAAAATAACTAAATCTCCCTTAAAACAAGGGTTACAACCTTCTCAAAATCAATCCCAGGGTTACTCTAACCTTGACATGAATACAATAAAGTGCGGAAATAAAACATAACATTCAATTATTACAATCATTCTCAATTAAATAAAAACAAGTCTTCATTTGCTTTGCTTTCCCTTGCCTTTACTCGTAGACGAAGCATCAGCGTTATCAACCTTAACTGAAATTGTTGTTTAATGCAAGAATGAGCAAACCACAGCTCACTGGAGTTTAACAATAATATATACATGAAAGGAATTCTTAAAAAAAAGAATCTGAATAACTTAGCTTACTTCAACAATAAAGAATTGAATAATAATTCTCTATCAACATTAAAATTTGGATATAGAATTTATCTGAGGGTCATAAGACCTTTGAACTCTTGTCCTAGGTTATAAATATTTCTATTTAAACCTTTAACAGTCAATAAGACTATGGACCTTAACTCGTACTTAGGGGGATCAGCCCTTCGTACCATGTATTGTGCACAACCATCTTAACGCTATGCGTAGTAACCTCCCCTAGTAAATAGGGTTGTTCAACTCAGTAATTTGAATTCAAGTCCGCACCAAAGAAAGTTTGGTTTGGATAAGCTTACAAGGGTAATTTAGAATTCACGTTCATCAACTAAGGATTAGTTGAATCGACTTCCAATAATTCAAAATAAAAGAATTATGAATTAACATATGCTTTAGAAGTAAACCTAAAGCATTTAAGATAATAATTGGATCTTACTTGAACAATAAGTTAAGACCATTTTAATTAAATAAACAATTGTCCAATACTGAAATGGAAAGGACATTATATGAATTCAAGAGATCATATAAAATCAATAAAAGATTAGGGTTTAGAAAACTTGCGTAAAATTAACGAGTTTAGGGTTTAGAAGACTTGCGTAAAATTAACGAGTTTAGGGTTTAGAAGACTTGCATCAAGCGCAAGTTACTTAACACAATTCACGTACTTTAATACTTCCTACACATATATATTCAATCACAATAACCTAAATTAGTTAACACGTAACTAATTCACATAAGTGGTTAACCCTCATGGTTAACTCACATTCTAATTAAATAGTAATAATAATCAACCATCACATAGTTAATTACATCACCTACATATTCACATAATTAAATTAATTATGTATTTAACTCAATTATAATTAAACAATTATAATTCAAACACTTAATCAAATTATAATTACTTAAATTATCATTACCTTTTAAATTATAAACAATTTATAATTTAAAATCAATTAAACCACATTCATGCATTTATAATTACACAATTTATAATTAATCATGTATTTATCAATTATAATCAATAATTAATTAAACTATAACATGTATTACAATTACACAATTTATAATAAATCATGTAATTATCAATTTAAAATCCACAATTAAACATGCATTTATTAAATTATAATTTAAATTAACATCTAATTGATTAAAATAAATCAACTTCTATACATTATAATTCCACAAAATTATAATTTAAATTAAACATTTACTCTTAATTATAATTAATCAAATTATAATTAAGTAACTTATTTTACAATTAAAAAATTATAGCTTATAATTTAAATATTATATTAGGTTTTCAAAACTTCCTTTTTTCTCAAATTATGAAATTACCAACTTCGTGTTAACACATGTTATAGAAGCTAGATATATGCTCATTATCTTAGCAATAATGTAACTTAGGCATGAAAATATTCTGCACAATTGTTTAAAACACACTGCCACTGCACCGAACCCGGCGCAGCTGCCCAGCCAGCTGCCTTAAACCTGGCGCAGTTGCGCATGTAAATGCTCTGGTAAAAGCAAGCGGCGCAGCTGCGCTGCTCCTGGCCTTGCTGCCGGTGCAGCTGCGCAGCAGCTCGGCCAGACGCAGACAGCCACGGCTCCCTGCTTTATCGGACAACCCATACAAGCCTAAAATACAGTAACATAGACACTGTAAATCATATATACGCTGTAATACATATATCTAACATGCACTCAAAACATAAACTCATTTAAACAACGAGAATCAATAGTTTTAAAAATCCAATTTGGCCACTTTCATGAAAACTCATATTTTCCATAAAATAATCTACTGTAATAGAATTTCTCAAGTAATTCAACTTATAACACATGAAATCTCTTCATAATTGAATATAACATCATAACCAATTCTAATTAGACATACTAACACATACAAATTCCTAAATTTTCCATTCTAAAACCAATCAATATACATAAAACAATATGAACAAAACTTTTTCCATGAAACTTGTTTTAACAGTAATTTTATTCCTGAAAATCCTCTTATGACATACAATTACCACAATCAACACATGGATACAATACATACATATAAAATTCATGATTTCATAACTTCCATGAAAACTCAACTTTTGACAGAGAATAAAATACATGAAACATATGAATTGAGTTCTATAATTGTAAGAGTAAAATTATAGGTTATAACCTTTTTGCTAATCGTTAATGAAGAAGATGATGATGCTTAAGCTCTTCCTTTTCTTCTTCTTCTCTCTTCTCTAACTCTTCCTCTGTTCTTTCTTTTCTCTCTTACACTGATATTCTTTCTAACGTAGTTTAGACTAACGTATAATATAATACGTAGTAATAGATATAGGCTTAATTATATAATATAACTGACAAATATATTAAGTATAATGTCAGTTACAAATTTCAAAAAGCCACAATGCCTTGTTTGGCAAAACAAGGTTATTTTTAAAAATAGATTATTAATGCTAAGGCCATGTTTGGTAAACAGTTTATTTAAATAGCTTTTTGATAGTTAGGGCCCCGTTTGGTAGAAATAGGTTTAAAACAATTATAAGGGCCTTGTTTGGTTAAAGTAAATTTAAAAATCCTTTTCTTTATTTTAATAAATTATTTAACACATACTTTAATGTCACATTTTAATTAATTAAATATCAATAATAATTTAATCAATTAAAATCTAACATCAATAAATCACATAAAATTGTCACCTAATTATAATTACTCGCTAATTATAATCCATGTAACACTTCATCACATATCTCATCTAATTTAATTATCTCAATTAAATTAGAACTATAATATAAAATTAATATACATTAATTAAATTAAATATTGCACACTCATTTAATTAATATATACACTTAATTAAATCACTCCATCAATCACATAATTTATTTATTTAACTCAATAAATAATTCACATAAATATTTATTTAATTCAATAAATATTTAAAATTAAATATAAAATCACAATCGTTACATCAGAGGACTCGGATTTGGGGGTGTCACAGTTCCTGGCGCCAAATCGATCACGAACTCAACCTCTCTGTCTGGCGGAAGTCCTGGAAGATCATCCGAAAATACGTCCACGAAGTCCCTCACGACTGGTATTTCCTCTAATTTCGGGTTCTCTTTTCGACTATCGACTCTGTAGGCTAAATATCCTACACAGCCTTGTCTCAATAACTTCCTGGCCTACATCATCATCAGACAACTCACTTGTCTAGGCGACTTGCTGCCATAAAACACAACCTTTAACAGAGTCATAAGGTTAATACATTTCTTTTGGCAATCAATTACAGCCCTAATTGAATAACTAATCCATTCCCAGAATAACATCGAATTCTCCAAGTCTAATCAGAATAAGATCTACGTTCATAACGTTACCCTTAATAGCCACCCTACAGTTCTTGTGTACGAATTCAACATGAATCACTTCTTTATTCGTAATCTCTATATTCATAGGGTATTTTAACTCGTCCTTAGGCAATCCTAAGTTCTTAGCAAAATCATCTGATATGAATGAGCAAGTAGCACCCGAATCAAATAATACATATGCATTAACTTTATTGATCGAAATGATACCTGACACCACATTGCGAGACTGCACAGCATCCTGCACTGTCATGTTGAATGTCCTGGCAGTTGGTCGGTTAGTTGCGGTTGGTCCGATGATAGTCAGAGCATTTCCACCGCTGCCTCCTCTGTTTCCACCTGATACTGTCCCTCCAGATACTTTCTTGTGACAGTCTTTTGCCAAATGATCCTTCGAGCCACACGTGAAGCATGCGCCCTTCTTAGGGTTAGGGCAGTTCAGTGCTATGTGGCCTTCCTGACCACAATTGTAGAAAACTCTTTTACCCTTCATACAGACCCCCAGGTGGTTTTTCCCGCAGGTCGGACATGCTTCAAATCTCTTTTTCTAGCTCCCTCGTTGATTTGTAGTTAATGGATTGTCATTCCACCTCCTCTTCTAACTATTGCTTCCTCCCACGTTGCTACCACCAGCCTTAACACTTTCTCCTTCACTCTTCTTCTTTTTTTGATCCTGGGTGTACTTGGTTACAGCATCGTTCCCACCCTCAGCGAGGATGGCCTTCTCTAACACTCCAGCAAAGGTGTTCATCTGGAACATCGACACCTTGCTATATAACTAAGGCTTCAGTCCCTGTTCAAACCTCCTTGCTTTTCTCTCTTCCGTGTGTACTTGATATGTGGCAAACCTAGCCAGCTCATTAAACTTTGCAGCCTAATCTGGTACGGACATGTTGCCTTGCTTGAGCTCCAGAAATTGCACTTCCATCTGATTTTGTGAGCTAGTCGGAAAGTACATCTCGAAAAATATTTCTTTGAACCTCTCCCAGGTTGTCACACCTTTTCTTCCCCGGACTTTATTTGCTTGCCACTAATAGCTTGCTTCTGATTTCAGCATAAACGTAGCATAAGCGGTCTTCTGGTCTTCACTGACCCTAGCAACGTCAAAAACTTCCTCCATCTCCATAACCCAAGTTTGAGCTTCTATCGGGTTCATGGATCCTTTAAATCTGGCGATCCCACCGCCTTGAAGTCTTTGAATGACATATTCGGTGGAGCTTGTGACTGATTGTTCGTAACTCCGGTCAACAAATTAACCAACTACTCGCGTTGGCATTGGCGTCGTTGTTGTTAGTTGACCCTTCTTAGGTCGGTTGACGGTTGGGTCTTCTTCTCGGCGGCATATTTCTATTAAGATATAGGCTTATTAGATCTTTATTCAATTCCTTAAACATTTAAGACTTAGCTTAAACATTTTAACACAATCACTTAACATATAATCATCTCAAATAAACTCTAACATTTTATTTAATCAAAAGTTTTAAACATAAGAAGATAGCATCACTGCTATTTACATCAACTATCCCGAAATAAAGAATTTTCAGGATTTAAATCATCAAAATATTCCTTTGTTTATAATCACATTGGAATTTACATTATTCACTACTCAAAGAAGTATTCACATAATCAAACTATTTCTATCACTGCCTACTAAGGCGTCAAACAGCTTTACTGCGTTCTTCCTCCATAATGCGGAACATCGTCCTGCGATCTAGCATATACCAAGGCAGACCCTCGAACTGAACTGGATAGTACATAACCCGATCCTGGGCCTTATCAATGGCATTCTGAAACGTGTAGTCCGTCTTCTCAATCTTAGCCTTCTTTGCACGATCATTATCCTCTGCAAGATCTGCACGTCGTGAATCCCTCACCCAAGCATCCTCAGCTATGGCAAGCCTTGCTGATTTCTCTTTCAAATTATTCTTTAACTTCTCTATCTTAGCTAACTTTTCTTCACCTTGGCCCTTCTCATGAACCAACTCCTACTCTACGTCTCTAAGACGTGTGTAAAGAGTCTCAACCTCACCATCCTCCTGCTCGATCGCTGTCTGTTGAGTAACCGTCTGTTCCTTCAACTCCTGAATAGTATCCTGTAACTCAATGTTACGATTATACAGCTCGTCGTACATCTCAGCACTGATAGAGTTCGGTGGAAACTCTTCAGGGTCTTCATCCTCTTCCTCAGCTGCCTCATCCTGAATCTCAACCTCTTTAGAGTCAAACACCGGCTCATGCTCCCGACCAACAACTGTGATCAAAGGAGATGGCTCTCTACGAATCAACTGCTCCCAGACTGTGTGAACATCTGGGGGCTCCTCCTCAATAGCCACTCGAGGTACAACCTCCCTAGGCTAACTAGATCCTCCAACATCCGACATCCTGACAAATAGAATTTTAAGTCTTAATTATTACGTGATACTAATCGGTACTCGAGTACATAAGTAGAAACACATAGTACATAAGGTAAATTTTGTATCTTTCTTAGAACTCAATAAGAGTTTATCATTACTATGTTCTCGAAGGCTACTATCCTAAGGTTTTCCCATCCTAAGGTTCATAACCTACAGCTCTGATACCAACTTGTGACACCCCCAAATCCGGGTATTTCAGTTTTCATGGGATTTGGTGTTTACTGTACAAATATCATACACCTATCTATCCATAATAATTGCAAACCATGAAATAGATAGAAAGAAATCCATCATCTCCCCTTATGGGGTTACAACATCTGAATAATACATAAATAAATCCCCAGGTTATGCTTAACCTTAAATCTCAAATGCGGAAACGTAAACAAATAAGTCTTAATCGTTACACATAAGTCTTAAACATAAACATTCTCAATTTAAATAACAAGTCTTCAGCACTTGTTAACTTTTCCCTTGCCTTTGCTAGTGGAAGGCTCGTCAACTCTTTCGTTCTTAACTGCAATGTTATTATGCAAGAGTGAGAATGATTGCCCATAGTATAACAAAATAACAATATAATAACATGCGAGTGAGTCAAAGATTTCTGAATAAAGGAAACTCGACTTTTGAATCAAGAATGAATAACAAGAATTAGAAGAACATCCGAGGGTCATAAGACCTTGAACTATGTCTTAGGTTGTCAAGTATTTATACTTTAAACCTTTAATAGTCATAAGACTATATGGACTCTACTTCTCGTACTTAGGGGGATCAGCCCTTAGTACCATACTGTGCACAATATCTCAATGCTAAAGCGTAAATAATTCCCCTTACAGGGTTGTTCATCTCAGTTTGACATCAGAGTTCGCACCAAAGGAAGTTTGGTTTGGATAAGCTCACTAACGGTTCTAGAATTTAGAACGTTCATCCACTATGGGCTAGTCGAATCAATAAGGGTTCGCTAGCCTTACAAGGTTTAACAATAAACGATATTCAAATCGAATAATAATTTCTCAAGAGTATACAACTAAACAAGTATTGTATAACTGGAATCAGACTTTAAAGGTCTTATAACATCTCATATGGAATCTCAACTTGAATAATCAAGGATAGGAATTTGCATCATGATAGTATTTCAAGAATAGAAAACTTGCTCAATAAAAGTAAAATTTGAGTTTAGAAACTTGCTTAACATAAGAATAAGGAATAGAACACTTATTTAACTTAAAGATAATATGTGACACCCCCAAATTCGGGTACTTTGTTTCCACATGATTTGGTGTTCACTTTCTAAATAAAACATACATCTACCCAATAATAAGGAATGCAAAATAAATTATAACTTTATAATTAAATAAAAATCTTCCTTGTAAAAAGGATTACAACTTTGTCCAAAATATCCCAAGGTTTAATCTAACCTTAACTTAAACATCAAATGCAAAAAATAAAAATATAACATAAAGTAATCCATTCTTGTTACAATTCATAATTAACAAATAAAACAAGTCTTCACTTGTTCAGCTTGCCTTTGCCCTTACTAGTTGACGGAAGCGTCAACACTTTCAACTTTAGCTGCAATGGTAATTTAAATTGCAAGAGTGAGCAAACGAAATCACACTAGAACCATATAGACTAATGACTGTTAAAGGTTTAAAGTAGAAATACTTGACAACCTAGGACATAGTTCAAGGTCTTATGACCCTCAGACATACTTTTGATTCTTTTTATTCATTCTTGATTCAAAAGTCGAGCTTTCTATTATTCAGAATTCTTTGACTTATTCGCATGTTATTTATTACGATTATATTGTTATACTTGTGGGCAATCGTGCTCACTCTTGCATAATAACATTGCAGTTAAGTAATAAAAGTCCGACGAGCCTTCCACTAGCAAAGGCAAGGGCAAAGTCAACAAGTGATGAAGACTTGTTGTTTATTTGATCATATTTGTCTAAGACTTATGTTATGATGTTTAAGACTTATTTGTTTATTTTTCTGCATTTGAGATTTAAGGTTAGTATGACCTGGGATTTAATTATGTATTTATTATTCAGATGTTGTAACCCCATAAGGGGAGATGATGGAGATGTTTTTATCTATTGCATGGTTTGCATTTATTATGGGTAGATAGAGATATGATATTTGTACAGTGAACACCAAATCTCGTGGAAATTGAAGTACCCGAATTTAGGGGTGTCACAAGTTGGTATCAGAGCTTGTATGTAATGAACCTTATGTGGGGGAAATTCTTAGGGTAGTAGCCTTTGATAACATAGTAATGATAACACTTATCGAGTTCTAAGAAAGATAATAAATTACCTTATGTGATATGTGTTTATATTTATATACTTGTGCGAGTATCGATTAACATCACATAGTAACTAAGACCTAAAATTTTGATTGTCAGGATGTTGGATGTTGGAGGATCCAGTCAGCTTAAGGAGGATGTACCCTGACTGGCTATTGAGGAGGAGCCTCAAGACATTCATCTAGTCTGGGAGCAGGTGGTTCGTAGAGAGGCATCTCCTTTGATCACTGTTGTTGGTCAGGGGCATGAGCCAGTGTTTGACTCAGAAGAGGACTCTGAAGAGATTGAGGTTGAGGCAGCTGAGGAGGAGGATGAAGACCCTGATGAGTTCCCACCGAATTATATCAGTGCTGAGATGTACGACTAGCTGTATGACCGTAACATAGAGTTACAGGATACTATTCGAGAGCTGAAGGAGCAGACAGTTACTCAGCAGACTACCATCGAGCAGAAGGATGGTGAGGTTGACACTCTGTACACATGTCTTGGAGACGTAGAGTGGGAGTTGGTCCATGAGAAGGGCCAAGGTGAAGAAAAGTCAGCTGAGATAGAGAAACTGAAGAATGATTTGAAAGTGGAATCAGCGAAGCATGCCATAGCAGAGGATGCTTGGATGAAGGCTTCACGACGTGCAGATCTTGTCGAGGATAACGACCGGGTAAAGAAGGCTAAGATCTAGGAGATAGACCATACATTTTAGAATGTGATTGATAAGGTCCAGGATCGGGTTATGTTCTATCCAGTTTAGTTCGAGGATCTACCTTGGTATATGCTGGATCGCAGGACGATGTTCCGCATTATGGAGGAAGAGCGCAGCAAAGCTGTTCGATGCCTTAGTGATACTTCTTTGAGTAGTTAATAATGTAAATTCCAATATGATTATAAAAAGAGGAATATTTTGATGATTTAAATCCTGAAGATTCTTTATCTCGGGATAGTTGATGTAAATAGCAGTGATGCTATCTTTCTTATTTTTAAAGACTTTTGATTGAATAAAATATCAAAGTTTATTTGAGATGATATGTGCTAAGTGTTGCTTTAAAATGTTTAAGTTAAACCTTAAATATTTAAAGAAATGAATAAAGAACTAATAAGCGTATATCTTAACAGAAATATGCTGCCGAGAAGACGCCTTAACCGTCAACCAGCCCAAGAAGAATTGACTAATAATGACGACGCCAATACCAACGCCAACCCCGTCCAACAGTTGGTGAATCTTTTGACTGAAGCTCTGAACAATCAGCCGCAAGCTCCACCGAACACGACGTTCAAGGACTTCAAGGTGGTGGGACCGCCAGAATTTAAAGGATCTATAAACTTGATAGAACTTGGGTCATGGAAATGGAGAAAGTGTTTGATGTCGCTAGGGTTGGTGAAGATCAGAAAACCACGTATACGACATTCATGCTGAAGTCAGAAGCCAACTATTGGTGGCAGGCAAACAAGGTCCGGGGAGGAGAAGGTGTGATCACTTGGGAGACGTTCAAAGAAATGTTTTTCAAGATGTACTTCCCTACGAGCTCACAAAACCAGATGGAAGTGCAGTTTCTGGAGTTGAAACAGGGAAATATGTCTGTAGCAGATTACATGGCGAGATTCAATGAGTTGGCTAGGTTTTCCATGTATCAAGTACATACCGATGAGGGGAACGCAAGGAGGTTTGAACAGGGACTGAAGCCATGGTTGTATAGAAAGGTGTCGATGTCCAACTAAATACCTTTGCTGGAGTATTGGAGAAGGCTATCCTCGTTGAAGGTGGGAGCGATGTAATGACCAAATACAACCAGGAGCTGAAGAAAAAGAAGAGTGAAGGAGAAGGTAACAACAAGGCTAGTGGTAGCAACGCTGGAGAAAATAATAGTCAGAATATGAGGTGGAATGACAATACACCGACTGGAAATCAACAAGGAAGTCAAAAGAAGAAAATTGAAGCATGTCCGACCTACGGGAAAACTCACCTGGGGGTCTGTATGAAGGGTAAATAAGTCTACTACAATTGTGGTCAGGAAGGCCATATAGCACCTAACTGCCCTAACCCTAAGAAGGGCTCCTGCTTCACATGTGGATCGTAGAACCATCTGGCTAGGGATTCCCCCAAGAAAGTGTCTTGAGGGACAGGATCAGGTGGAAACAAAGGAGGCAGCAGTGGAAACGCTCTAACAATTATAGGACCAACCGCAACAACCGACCTACTGCCAGGACATTCAACATGACAGTGTAAGATGCTGTACAGTCTCACGATGTGGTGTAAGGTATCATTCCGATCAATAATGTTAATGCATATGTATTATTTGATTCGGGTGCTACTTGCTCCTTTATATCCGATGACTTTGCTAAGAACTTAGAATTGCGTAATAACGAGTTAGAATACCCTATGAAGATAGAGATTGCAAATAGGGAAGTTATTCCTGTTAAGTATGTACACAAGAACTATAGGGTGGATATCAAGGGTAATGTAATGAACGTAGACCTCATTCCGATTAGACTTGGAGAATTCGATGTTATTCTGGGAATGGATTCGCTATTCAATTATGGGGAGATAATTGATTGTCAGAGGAAATGTATTAACCTTATGACTCCGTCAAAGGTTATGTTTCATGGCAGCAAGTCGCCTAGACAAGCGAGTTGTCTGACGATGATGCAGGTCAGGAAGTTGTTGGGACAAAGCTGTGTAGGCTATTTCCTACATAGTCGATAGTAGCAAAGGGAACCCGATATTGGAATAAATACAAGTGGCGAGGGACTTCGTGGATGTATTTTCGAATTATTTGCCAGGACTTCCGCAAGATAGGGAGGTAGAGTTTATGATAGATTTGGCGCCAGGAACGGCTCCAATATCTAAGGCACCGTACCGTATGTCTCCGGTAGAAATGAAGGAATTGATTATGCAGTTGCAAGAGCTTTTGGACAAAAAGTATATACAACCGAGCGTATCACCGTGTGGAGCGCTGATGTTATTTGTTAAGAAGAAGGATGGGACGATGCGGCTCTGCATCGACTGCAGAGAGTTGAGCAAGGTCACGATTAAGAATAAGTATCCGTTGCCTAGGAACGACGACCTGTTTGATTAGCTGAAGGGAGTAAAGTACTTCTCGAAGATAGATCTGAGAAGTGGTTATCATCAGTTGAAGGTGAGGATAGAGAATGTTCCGAAGACAGCATTCAGAACTCGATATGGTCACTACGAATTTCTGGTGATGTCATTTGGTCTAACGAATGCGTCTGCAGCATTTATGGACCCAATGAATAGGGTATTTAAGCCATTTTTTGGATAAATTTGTAGTGGTGTTTATCGATGACATTCTGGTGTATTCAAAGACCAAGGAGGAACACGTAGAGCATCTGAAGGTGACGTTAGAGGCGTTGAGAATAGAGAGGTTGTACGCCAAGTTTTCAAAATTCGAATTTTGGATTGAGCGGGTGTAATTTCTCGGACATGTGATTGATAAAGACGGAATTTTGGTAGATCCCTCCAAGATCAAAGCTGTAATGAATTGAGATCAGCCAAAGACACCGTCGGAAGTGAGAAGTTTTCTTGGATTGGTCAGATATTATAGAAGATTCATTAAGAACTTTTCCAAAATCGCAACTTCACTGACGAATTTGACTAGAAAAACGGTAAAATTCATTTGGACAGAGAAGTGTGAGGAAAGCTTCCAAGAGCTTAAGAAGAGGCTGAGTACGACACCTGTGTTATCTCTTCCGGATAGCCCATGAAATTTGTGGTTTATAGTGATGTGTCGCATAAAGGACTAGGTTGTGTGCTTATGCAAAACGGCAAGGTCATTGCGTATGCGTCACGATAACTAAAAGATTATGAGAAGGGGTATCCAACCCATGACTTGGAATTGGCTGCGGTGGTATTTGCTTTGTAGATCTGGAGAAACTATCTCTATGGTGAGAACTGTGAAATATATACAGACCACAAAAGTCTGAAATATATTTTTACACAAAAGTATTTAAATATGCGCCAGAGAAGATGGTTGGAATTGATAAAGGACTACGATTGCGAGATCTTATACCGTCCGGGTAAAGCGAATGTGGTCGTCGATGCCTTAAGTAGAAAGGGGCGAGAGAAATTAATGTTGTTAACTGCCCAGGAGAAACTAATTTCAGCAATGGAGAAAGTGGAATTAGAAGTGAGATATCCTATGGAGTCTGACGAGAAGCTGTTCCAGCTGAAAACTGGTACAACTTTACTGGATAAGGTTAAAGAGGCACAACTTCAAGATGAAGAATGTGAGAGGGTAAAGAAGAACATATTTGAATGGGGAGAACTGAAATTCAAAGTGGACAGTGAAGGACTATTAAGGTTTCAGAGCAGAGTTTGGGTACCGTCAATGCCAAAGATTAAGGAGGAAATTTTGAGCGAGGCTCATAGCTCACGGTATTCGATTCACCCCGAGAGTACCAAGATATACCAGGATCTCCGACAATATTTCTAGTGGCCGAATATGAAACGAGACGTGGCTGATTGTGTTGCCAAGTGCCTAACATGTCAAAAAGTGAAGGCAGAACATCAGAGGCCGAGTGGTTTGCTACAACATCTAGAGATCCCAGAATAAAAATGGGAGCATATTACAATGGATTTCGTGGTTGGCCTTCTGACAACTCAGAAAGGCTACGACGCAGTATGGGTTATCGTTAACCGATTGACGAAATCAGCACACTTCCTTTCGATCAAGATTCGATTCAACTTAGACCAGGTGGCAAAATTGTATGTGAGAGAGATTGTTTCAAAGAATGGAGTTCCAGTGTCGATTATTTTTGATCGAGATCCGCGCTTCACATCGAATTTTTAGAAGCGACTACAGGAATGCATGGAAACATAGTTGAGAATGAGTACGGCATATCACCCTCAGACCGACGGGCAGAGTGAAAGGATGATCCAGGCATCGGAGGATATGTTGAGAGCGTGCATCATGGATTTCAAAGGAAATTTGGATGATCACTTACCGCTCGTAGAATTCGGTTACAACAACAGTTACCACGCAAGTATTGATATGTCGCCTTATGAAGTGTTGTACGGCAGAAAGTGCAGAACACCACTATACTGGGATGAAGTTGGCGAAAGACAATTGCTAGGACTAGGACTGATCATTCGGTTATAACCGAACCGAATAAGCTATTTGTTTATAACCGAATACCGAAATATTCAAAATTTTACTATCCTAAATATTAACCTAATTTGACAATAATCAAATACCAAATTACTGAATTGTAAATTCGAATATTTCGGTTAATAACCGAACCAGCCAAAATTAAAACTGATTAAAAACAAAATCACCAAATCAGCCGAATAAAAATCAATAAAATCGTGCCCAATTCAAACTTACAATCAAAAATAGTAAACCCAAATTAGTAGAGAGCATGAACCCAGATTCACCACCCATTACAGTGGATGACATCACAAACCCTCTATACAATAAGTGTGCCCATGACCTGGAACCAATGTCTAAACTTGAAACGGATCTGGAATCAAAGCTGCTGCTAGGTGTGCTCATTGGAGAGGGGCCAGTACTATTGTCAATGGTGAATTTCCCCCCATTTTTGGTGCTGAGTGTGGAATTGGACGGAGTGATGGCGTCAACACCGCCATCAGGGAAGTGCTAAGAGCAGTAGGTGCAAGCATGAACTCAGATCGACATGGATCAATCTCAAAATCCATAAAACCACCAGAGATGAGTAAAGCCAAATCCAGATTCCGACAAACTCCATAAGAGACCTCAAAAAGAAACTCAGATGAGATCAGATCAAGAGGCGGAAGGAGAGATGGTGATTGGTGGGCCGAGAGTTGGAAGACGGAGGAAGGAGCCGGGTAGCAGGCGCTGTCGTTTTGTTCCTGTCACTCTCTGTATTAATACTTATACTGCAACTCACCTTTAGATCACTATATATATATTAGTTCGGTAATTCGGATATCTGAACAACTTATTTTTTAAAATCGAACTCGAAACCGAATAATAAATTGGATATAACCGAAATTAGAAAAAAAAACTGAAAAACCGAAATAATTCGGTTAAAAAATTTCGATTGTGTTCGGTATTTCGGTTTTATCCATTTTTGGCTCAGCCCTAGCTAGGACCAAAACTGGTACAATAGACAGCCGAGATAGTCAAGGTGATCCAGACAAGATTGGTAGCGGCTCAGGATAGGCAGAAGAAATAAGCTGACCCACGCCACAAGAACGTAGAATTTGAATCGGGTAGCTTTGTATTCTTAAAAGTCTCTCCTTGGAAGGGAAAGATCAGATTCGGTAAGAAGGAAAAATTGAGCCCGAGGTTCATTGGACCCTTTGAAGTGCTACGAAGAATCGGAAAAGTCGCATATGAGGTAGCCTTACCTCCGGCGCTAGAGCATGTCCACAACGTCTTCCATGTGTCAGTGTTACGTCCATACAAACCCGATTACAAACATGTGATTGAATATGAACCCTTGCAATTTGAGAAAGACTTATACTATGAAGAAGTTCCTGTTCAGATTGTTGACAGGAAAGAACAAGTTCTCAGAAATAAAGTAATACCTTTTGTTAAGGTTATATGGAGGAACCACAACGCTGAAGAAGCTACGTGGGAACTCGAAGAACATATGATGAAGACTTACCCACATTTATTTTCTTAAACTATGTGTAAGCGATTCTGGGGACAGAATCTTTGTAAGGGGGGAGAATGTAACGGGACGAATTTAATTGAACCGTAATTATGGGGACAGAATCCTTTTAAGGGGGGAAAGATGTGACGAACGAGAATTTTGTAATTTAATTTGAATATTTATTGAATTAAATAAATATTTTTGATGGTTATTTATTGAGTTAAATAATTATTTGATGGAATTGTGGTAGATTAATTTAATTATATGTGTTACATTGATTAAATTACTATAGAGAATTCTATAATTCAAAGTAAGCATTTAATTGAGTTTATTCGATTAAATGAATTATTTAATAAGCATAATGTTATTCTAATTAATTTAATAATTAATTGGAGATTTAAAGATTTTACATAATTAATAAATAAAAATTTTAATTATGTGTAATGTGATTTAATGTGGATTATGATATTTCCACAGAATTGATTTAAATAAGATTATTTGATTATTTAAAAGTGTGACAAATAAACTATATGTTAAACACTTTAATTAAATTAAATGGAAATGAGATAATAAGGAGCCAACCAAACAGAGCCCTAAAGGGAGTTGGAACAGTTAATCCATTATGGGATTAATTGACAACCACTAACCCATCAGTTATATATTATATATGTACGTATATTATATCAGACCTTATATACTTACTCTATATTTATATATCATATCTGTGACACCCCCAAATCCGATATCTTAATTTCCACAGGATTTGTTGTTCACTGTTCAAATATCATATGATTATCTACCCATAATAATAGAAATTCATTTATTAGATAAATAATCCATCATCTTACATCATCTGAAAAAATAATACATAATAAATCCCAGGTTATACTTAACCTTAAATCTCTGTTGCGGAAAAGTAAACAAATAATTCTTATACATCACACATTAGTCTTGAACTTTAACATTTCAATATCATCACAAGTCTTCAACACTTGTTAGCTTTTCCTTTGCCCTTGCTACTAGAAGGTTCATCACTTCGTTCATTCTTAGCTGCAATGTTATTATGCAAGTGTAAGCACGAATGTCCGCAAGTATAAAAATATGACAATAATAACATGCGAGTGAATTTAAAGGCATCTGAATAACATAAAGCTCAACTTTTGAATCAAGAAAAATTAATCGAAAATCAAATTACTTCTGAGGGTCATAAGACCTTGAACTATGTTCTAGGTTGTCAAGTATATTAACCTTTAAACCTTTAACAGTCATAAGACTATGGACTTAACTTCGTACTTAGGGAGATCAGCCCTTCGTACCGATACTGTGCACACTACCTCAACGCTTAAAGCATCATCATCAATCCCCTACATTAAGGTTGTTCATCTCAGTTTGACATCAGAATTCGCACCAAATAAAGTTTGGTTTGGATAACTCATTAATTGTTCTGGAAATTAGAACGCTCATCAACTATGGACTAGTCGAATCATATAAGGGTTCACTAGTCTTAAAAGATTCAACAACACATGATATTCACTTTGAATAATAGCTTCTCAAGGGTATACAATCGAATAAGTATTGTATACTGAAATGATACTTTTAAAAGAATCATAACATCTCATATGAAATTCTGACTTGAATAATCAAGAATAAGAACTTGCTCAATTTAAAGAGTAAAGTTTAGAAACTTGCTCAATAATAAGATTAGGGATAGGAAACTTGCCTCGTGCACAAGCTACAATTATAACTCACTTCTTTAATTACTCTTACCTATCAATACATTCACAATATCAATTAATCATAGGTTCGATATGTATATCGATTCATAATTGTGTTCTTCGAACTTATTATTAGGTTTTTCAAATAATGGTTTACGTGGATTAGTTAACTTGTTAATTAATCACATAACTTAAGTTATTAACTTATATTAATAACTTATTACATACATAACATGTCTTCATGATTATTAGACTTAAAATAATGTCTTTATGTTTATATCACAATATTTAAACTTTATAAATAATAGTTTAAGTCACATAATTAATTTATTAATTAATCACATAACATTAATTATTAAACTCATATTAACATCTTATCATATATGCAACATGTCTTCATGTTTATTAGATTCAAAACTCATTTCTCAAAATTCAACACTTAACAAAATTTTTCAAAAATTGCAGACAGGCGCGGCCGCGCGCCGTTTAGCCTTGCACCCTGTGCGGCCGCGCGGCTGCGTTTTTCCAGATGCTGAAGTTCGCGAACGAACATAGAACTCGACCATTTTCTCCCAATTTACACCATTACATTGATTTATAATGTTACCCATGAAGTATAAACTTCATAGGAACATCACAAATCATTACTAACACACTTCTACCAATTTAGATCATGTAATTACATCAATTACAACAATCACTTTCACTGTTCTTCATAAATTGTAAAGTTTTTATGAAAAAAATATAAAATCTAACATTACAGATTCGTTACTATACCGAATCCATTCATTTCAATTCCATTATCTTTGTTTAAACATATACAATCATATTCCTGTATCAATTTAAATATAAACAAATGATTAAATTATTAATTTAAGCCTTGTCGATTATTCACCCATATTCACTACTCTGTATTTTCAAGAACCCAATTCTTGACAAAATCTCATGGTGTGATCACTGTAATTTACATATATATGGCATAGCCTATTTTTTTTAACATACACAGACCTCTATATGATCACATCATACTTTAATTTTCAAAACCACTTATCACAGAGAACTTTCCCAATATGTAAATAAAACTCTGTAAATCTTCGAAAACCCAATTAAGGCCAAATTAAATAAAATTGATCTTTTTAAAACATGATTATATGTTAGAAAACACGTTATGATCACATACCCATATAGATAAAGCCATATCATAACCCAATTTTCACAGAAAACTTTAAAACACGTATATAAAAACTTTAGAAAATATAACTTTTGAAAACTTAAAAAGGAAGATTACCCTTTGTTAGTATGAAGATAATCAAAGACACACAATTGATTCTCTCAAATCTCTCTTCCTTTCAATCTCTCTCAATTCTTCTCTTCTTCTTTTTCTCTCTAACCTTTCTCTGATATTTCTAAGTTTTTAAACAAAATGCCAATACGTATATGTATAAGTATATATATAATACGTAATAATCTATCCGTTGCATTGCCTACTGTTAAACTCCCATAAGGGCCATGTTTGGCTAACACATTAATTCTTCTTTTCTATTTATTTTAATTAACTAATTACTATATAGTTAATTGTCACATTATTAATTATTCAATTAATTTTATTTAAATCAATTAAATAAAATATAATAACTTTTCATTAAATCACATTGTCATCTAATTAATATTTTTATTAATTAATTATGCCAATACATTAATTCTTTAATTAATTATAGTAACATTAGGCTTATTTAATTAATTAGTTTAATCAAATAAACTCCATTAAATATATACTTTGACCTATTAAATTACTAAACATTAATTTAATTAATGTAACACAGATAATTAAATTAATCTACCACAAATTCATGAATTAATTATTTAACTCAATAATTAAATCATTAAAAATATTTATTTATTTCAATAAATATTCAAATAATTGTACAAAATTCACGTTCGTCACAATATCAGTTTTATATTACGTAACTTTTCATCAGAGAGAATTTAGAGAGAAAAATTGAGAGAAAAGATTGATGGAGAAGAATTTGAGAAGTCTCTATCATCATCTTTGAATCATATAAACAAAGTAGCAAGGATAATCCCTCATCCTAAGTCTCTGTAACGAATGAGAATTTTATATATTAAATTTTAATATTTACTGAATTAAATAAATATTTTAATTAATTTATTTATTGAGTTAAATAAATAAATTATGTGATGATTATAGAGTACTTTAATTAAGTGTAATATATTGATTAAATGAATATTAAATATTTAATTTAATTGATAAGTAATAATTTTATGGTATAGTTCTAATTTAATTGAGGTAATTAAATTAGATGTATTTTATGTGGTGATCGTTGCATGAAATTATAATTAACAAGTAATTATAATTGTTATGTGGTAATTGTTATATGGATAATTGTTGTTAGCTTTTATTTAATTAAATTGGAAGGTTGAAATTTAATTAAATAAAGTGTAATATTTAATCTATGTGTTAAAAGAATAAAAAGGGATTTTAAATTATTTTTACCCAAACAAGGCCCTTCAAACTATTTTTAAATCCATTTTGCCAAACGAGGCTCTTGCCCTTGTTTTAATCTCGTTTTACCAAATAGGGCCTTAGCTACTAATAATCTGTTTTTAAAAATAAACTGTTTTTGCCAAACAAAGCCTTATGACTTTTGATTTTTAAAAATTATAACTGATGTAATTAGTATGGGATTTAATTGTCAATTAATATATTTATTATATGATTGGCAGTTATATATGTATGTATATGTATATTTTATATTATACGTTAGAAGAAAACAAAGTTAGAGTTTTATCAGTGTCAAAACAAGAAGAGAAAAATGCAGAGAGAAGTTAGAGAGAAGAAAAAGAGGAAAGGTAAGGAAGCTTTGAGAGAATCAAATAATCATCTTCACCCTCTTCTCCTAATCAAACAAGGGTATAATCCTAACTTATAGTTTTAGAAATTTTGTGTTTATGTTCTTTGTATTGATAGTTCTTTGTAAAACTATTTTTATGAAAATTTCTTTATTATGATATATATATATATATATGTATACTTATATATGATTCTTATAGTTGTCTAAGTGATTCAATTCACGTAAATACGATGAACATGAAGAAATCATGTCCATAGTAATTTATTGTGAACTTATTATGAAAATAGTCTTCTAAATTATCAAAATTGGTGTGTGATTGTTAATTTTTGTTTAAATTGATCATGAATTATGATAATATGTTAAGGAATAGAGTTAATACAATTGGAATTACATGAATTGGTTTAAAAACGAACTCACAGTATCAATTTTCGTCAAGAACACTTGAGAATGTTGTTTTCTTCAAAAATCATGAAAATTGTGTTTTGATTATGTGTTATAATGTTTATGAATGTTATAATCATGTTAAAACTTTACGATTTTATTTTCATAAAATTTTATATACATTATGTTGATAAAAAATTGGACTTTGGTGCGAAGAAATAAGCCAAATTGGCTTATTTCTCTGCACGATCGCCAACTGGGGGAGCCACCAGAGGGGGGACCTGCCCCAGCGGGGCTTTAAGCCTAGGATGGCCCTCCCCAGCGGGGCTACCTGCTGTCCGGGAAGTCCATTTGAGTTCCGAGTAGTTTTTTTGTGCAGTGTTTGTGTAGCTAACTTAATGTGATGATGTGTTAAGTGTATTAGACAATGAGATAACATATTTTTGATATGTTTAAGATAATTTGAAGTCTTATATTAATATATTACGTGTGTACTTGGATATTACTTTCATAAGGTACGACATGGTAGTTTAAAGCGTTATAAGCTTGTGATGTGTATGTTGTGAATATAGACTCACGTATGTGTTTAGTTAGCAACTTATGTTGTAAACCACGTTGTGGGTTGAACTTGAGTAAGTAGTTCAATGATTTAAACGTCTTGGTGATGTACTAATTGATGTTATGAACATAATGTAAAATGTAGGATAATTGTGGGAGTGATTTGTAACTGTAAAGTGTAGCTTGCGCTTGAGACAAGTTTTCTAAACCCTAAACTTGTTATTCATATTGAGCATGTTTCCGAAGCCTTTCTTTTACGTTTATGCAAGTTATCGAATCTTTACTCTTTATATCATGCAAATTTGTTTTCGATTCTTAACTTGTTAATTATTGTACAAGTTATGTTGTATTCTGATATCCATAATGATCAAGTATTGAACTTATTATTGAAGTAATGAGATCTTGACTTATTTGTTCAAGCAAGATCTACTTAATCTTTCAAATGCTTTAAGTTATTTCTAAAGCATGTCTAGTTATTGTGAATTCTATTGTTATGACTTATATTTGGTTCATAATTCTTATATTATCGAACTATTAAATTTTGTGAGTCGATTCAACTAGTCCTTAATTGATGATAGTTGAAAACTCCAAATTTCCTTTTAGCTATCCAAACCAAACTTTCTTTGGTGCGGACTTGTATCAAATACTGAGATGAACAACCCTATTTATTAGGGGAGGTTACTACGCAAAAGCGTTAAATGCTTGTGCACAATACATGGTACGAAGGGTTGATCCCCCTAAGTACGAGTTAGAGTCCATAGTCTAAATAACTGTTAAAGGTTTTAAACGAAAATGTTTATAACCTAGGACATATTTCAAGGTCTTATGACCCTCAGATGATTTCAATAATCAAAACTCTAAATATTAATGAAAGAATTATTATTCAATTCTTTATTGTTGATGGAAGTAAAGTTATTCAAATCTTTTGAAGTTATTTAGTTATGTTATATTGTTGTTGTATTCTAAGTGAGCTTTTGTTTGCTCACTCTTGCATATTTAATAATCCCTTGCAGTTAAAGCCGAGAACGTTGACATACCGTCAAAAAGTAAAGAAAAAGGCAAGATGAACAAGTGAAGACTTGTTATCTTTGATTTTGGATGTAATAAGATTTGTTTATGATATTTTATTTTCGCACTTATTTGTTGATGTTAAGGTTATCAGACCTGGGATAATTTTGGACTAAGGTTGTAATCCTTTTTCATAAGAAAGATTTTATTTAATGATGAGGTTGTAATTTATTTTGCAGTCCTTATTATGGGTAGATGTATGTTTTATTTAGACAGTGAACACCAAATCGTGTGGAAACGAAGTACCCGGATTTGGGGGTGTCACAGGTTGGTATCAAAGTAGTAGGTTATGAAACTTTGGTGGGAAAAAAAACCCTTAGGTAGTAGCCTTATAGGAAGATCGAAAAAATAGTGGTGATAGCCAAAGATAATAAACTACCTTATATGCTATGTGTTTACGTTTAAGTATTCGAAGAGTGTCGATCGATATCGCGTAATAATTGAACTGTAAAATTTCTTATCAGGAATACGAACGTTGGAAGGTCCAGTCAGGCTAGAGAGGAGTACCTCAGATGCCGAGGGATGAGGAGCCCCGAGACATCCATGTTTTCTGGGAGCAGTTGGTTAGGAGAGAGCCATCTCCATTGATCACCACAGTTGGTCAGGAGCATGAGCCAGTATTTGACCAAGATGATGAGGACGAGGATGAGTCGGAGGAGTCAGAGGAGGAGGAGGATCCCGAGGAGGAATTTCCACCTCACTCTACTAGTGCTGAGATGTACGAGGCAATCTACAACTGTAACGTGGAGCTAGATGGTCGAGTAAGAGAGCTCGAAGTAACCATATAGCAACGGGACGAGACGATCGAAGAGCTAGACATTGAGATAGGAAACGTGAAGTGGGATCTAATTCACGCAGAGTGTGAAAGAGATGACGCACTGGCTGAACTAGCGAAGCTGAAGAACGACATCCAGGAGAGTCAGCAAAGCGTGCCAGAGTGGAGGAAACAAGCTTGAGGGCTACTCAATGTACCGATCGAGCTGAAAATGAGGCTCAAATAAAGAAGGCCAAGATGAGAGAGACGGAATACGATTTCTATACGGCTATAGATAGGGCCCAGGATCGTGTCTTATATTACCCTGCTCTGTTCCAAGGTTTACCATGGTATATGGTGGATCGCAGAACAGCATTTCGGGTGATGGAGGAAGAACGCAAAGAGGCTGTGCGACGTCTTAATATACCTAGATAGAAGAGTATTTATTTATGTGTTTCTCTATGTAATAAATAAATGTAAATCCCATAATTGAGATAATAATGGGATAAGATAATAACGTAATCCTATAACTTGTTCCAGTTCAGGAAAGATGATGTAATAGTAGAGATGCTTTATATATTCTATATTTTTTTTAAAACAACGAATGAATGAATAAAGAATTTTATTGACATGCTATGTGTTCCATGTGAATGAAATTATTTAAATGTTTAAGTATGAACTTGAATACTTAAGAATTGAGTAAAGGATCTAATAAGAATATTTCTTAATAGAAAATGCCTCCTAGAAGAAGACCTACACGTCAAAACCCCGAGGGTTCAACAAATAACAACAACAACAACAATAACGATGGGACGAATCCCAATTCGGTTCAACAATTAGTGAACCTGCTGACGGGAGCACTTGCGAATTAGACGCAGGTGCAGGGCACGACGTTTAAGGAAATTAAGGCAGTAGGACCGCCGTAAACCAGATAGATGCCCAGACAAGGGTAATGGAGATGGAAAAGGTCTTCGAAGGTAGCTAGAGTTAGCGAGGACCAGAAGACGACTTTCGCGACTTTCATGTTGAAGTCGGATGCTAGCTGCTGGTGGAAAGCCAACAAGTATAGAGAAGGGGAAGGAGTGATACCGTGGGAGAATTTCAAAGAGATGTTCTTTGAAATGTACTTCCCCGTTAGCTCGCAGGACCAGATGGAGGTCCAGTTTCTAGAGCTTAAGCAAGGAGGGATGACGGTGTCGGAGTACATCGCAAAGTTTAACGAGCTGGCCAGGTTCGATACATACCAGGTCAGTACTAACGCTAGGAAGGCGAGGAGGTTTGAGCGAGGACTGAAGCCCTGGATCTATAGCAAGGTCTCCATGTTCCAGCTGAACACATTTGCAGATGTGCTGGAAAAGGCCATACTCGCTGAAGGAGGAAGCGATGCGGTAACCAAGTTCAATCAGGAAAAGAAGAAAAAGAATGAGATAGAACCCAAGGCTGGTGGTAGCGGGGCTATCAACCAGAAAATGAAGTGGAATGATAACACGTCTGCTGGGAGTCAACAGGGAAATCAGCAAAAGAAGAAGATTGAAGCATGTGTGACATGAGGGAAGAATCATACTGGAGTGTGCATGAAGGGGAGTGGGTATGCTTCAACTGTGGTCAGGAAGGCCACATTGCGCCCAATTTCCCGAACTCGAAGAAGGGAGCTTGTTACACATGTGGATCCAAGGATCACATGGCTCGTAACTGCCCGAAGAAGCCAGTGGCAAGGTCAACAGGGAATGGAGGAAATGGCAGCGACAGCACTCTGACTATCGCTGGACCACTGCAGGCCGTTCGACCTATGCCCGCACATTCAACATGACAGTGTAGGATGCTATGCAATCAAAAGATGTGGTGTCAGGTATTATTTCAGCCAATAGTATAAATGCTTATGTATTATTTGATTCGGGTGCTACTTGTTCATTCATATTTGATGAATTTGCTAATACCCTAGACTTACCTAAAGAGGAATTAGTTTATCCCTTGAATATAGATATTGCGAATAGGGAGGTTATTCCTGTTAGGTATGTATACAAGAACTGTAGATTGGACATTAAGGGTCAGGAATTAAGGGTAGATTTGATTCCGATAAAACTTGGGGAGTTCGATGTGATTTTGGGTATGGATTGGTTGTTCAACCATGGGGCAATAATTAACTGTCAAAAGAAGTCGGTAAACCTTACGACTCCGTCGAAGTTGGTATTATATGGTAGCAAATCGCCTAGACAAGCGAGTTGTCTGACGATCATGCAAGCCAAGAAACTTTTGACGCAAGGCTGTGCTGGATATTTAGCCTACATAGTAGATACTCGTAAGGAGAGTTCGAAGATAGAAGAGATATCAGTGGTTAGGGAGTTTGTGGACGTATTTTTGAGCGACTTGCCAGGTCATCCACCAGATAGGGAGATAGAATTCGTAATCGACTTAGTGCCAGGAACTGCTCCGATTTTTAAATCTCCGTACAGAATGGATACAGTCGAGATGAAGGAGTTGATGATTCAACTGCAAGAATTGCTGGAGAAGAAGTATATTCAGCCTAGCGTTTCATCGTAGGGAGTGCCAATTTTTTTCGTGAAGAAGAAGGATGGATCGATGCGACTTTGCATTCATTATAAGGAGTTGAATAAATTTACGATCAAGAATAGGTATCCTTTACCTAGGATCGATGACTTGTTCGATCAACTGAAGGGTGCTAGATACTTCTTGAAAATTGATTTGAGAAGTGGGTCTCATCAGTTGAAGGTAAGGAGAGAAGATATACCGAAGATGGCTTTTAGGACTCGGTATGGTCATTACGAGTTCTTGGTGATGTCATTTGGTCTAACGAATGCCCCAGTTGCATTTATGGACTTAATGAACAGGGTATTTAAGCCATTCCTAGATAAGTTCGTAGTGGTGTTCATAGATGACATCCTGGTTTATTCTAAGACCGAGGAGGAACACATTGAACACTTATGGTTGACCTTAGAATCGCTGAGACGAGAGAAGCTTTATGCGAAATTCTCGAAGTGCGAATTCTGGTTAGAACGTGTGCAATTTCTTGGTCACGTGATTGACAAAGATGGGATTTTGGTAGATTCATCGAAGGTTGAAGCCGTGATGAATTGGGATCAGCCGAAGACGCCGTCTGAAGTTAGGAGTTTCTTGGGATTAGCGGGTTATTACCGAAGATTTATCCAAGATTTTTCCAAGATCGCAACTCCGTTAACGAATTTGACTCGTAAAATAGTTAAATTTGTTAGGACGGAAAAGTGTGAGGAGGGTTTTCAGGAATTGAAGAAGAGGTAGAGTACTGCGCCGGTATTGTCATTGCCGGATAGTACGAGAAATTTTATAGTATATAGTGACGCCTCACATAAGGGATTAGGCTGTGTGCTGATGCAGAAAGGCAAAGTCATTGCCTATGCGTCATGTCAGCTGAAAGATTATGAGAAAGGGTATCCAACCCATGATTTAGAATTGGCGGCAGTAGTGTTTGCTTTGAAGATTTTGGAGACACTACTTATATGGAGAAAAGTGTGAGATATACACAGATCATAAGAGTCTGAAATACATCTTTACACTGAAGGATTTAAATATGCACCAAAAAAGATGGCTAGAACTGATCAAGGACTACAACTGCGTGATACTTTTCCATCCGGGTAAAGCTAAAGTCATCGCCGACACTTTAAGCAGGAAGGGTCAGGAGAAGTTGATCATGTTAACTGATCAGTATCAGTTAATAGCAGAGATGGCTAAGTTAGAACTGGAAGTGAAGTATCCGAAGGAATCAGATGAGAAGTTATTTCAAGTAACTACTGGATCTACTATGGTAGACAAAGTGAAAGAGGCACAACTTCACAACGATGAATACGAGAAGATCCGGAAGAGAATAACCGATGGTGAAGAAATCAATTTCAAGATCGATAACGAAGGATTGTTAAGATTTGAAGGAAGAATCTGGGTACCGCCAGTACCAGAAGGCAAAGAGGAGGTTTTGAACGAAGTTCACAGTTCGAGGTATTCGATTCACCTTAGGAGTACAAAGATGTACCAGGATCTTAGACATCATTTTTGGTGGCCGAATATGAAGAGGGACGTTGCTGAATGCTTTGCGAAATGCCTAATGTGCCAGAAAGTTAAGGCAGAACACCAAAGACCAAGTGGATTGCTACAACCGTTAGAAATTCCAGAATGGAAGTAGGAGCATATCAGGATGGACTTCATGGTTGGTCTTCCAGCAACTCAGAAAGGTTTCGATGCGATATGGGTTATTATTGATCGACTGACGAACTCAGCTCATTTCCTACCGATCAAGATTAAGTTTAACTTGGATCAGTTAGCGAAGTTGTGCGTTAAGGAGATTATTTCTCGACACGGTGTTCTGGTGTTGATTGTGTCCGACAGAGATCTGCATTTTACGTCGAATTTCTGAAAGTATTTACAAGAATGTCTGGGAACGCAATTACGAATGAGTACGACATACCATCCTCAGACTGATGGCCATAGAGCGAGAGAATGATCTAAACGCTAGAGGACATGTTGAGAGCTTGCATTATGGACTCCAAAGGAAGCTGGGATGATCATCTACCGTTGGTGGAGTTTGCCTACAATAATAGTTATCATGCGAGTATCGGTATGCCACCTTACGAAGCGTTATACGGCAGGAAGTGCAGAACCCCATTATGATGGGATGAGATCGGTGAACGCCAGCAGTTGGGACCGAAATTGGTACAACAAACCACTGAAATCGTGAAGCTGGTCAGAATGAGATTGGTTGCTTCTTAAAACAAAACAAAAGAAGTATGCCGATCAACATCGCCAGAATCGAGAATTTTTACCAGGAAGCTTCGTTTTCCTGAAGGTATCTCCCTGGAAGGGGAAAATTCAATTTGGAAAAAAGGAGAAGATGAGTCCCTGATTTGTTGGACCTTTTGAGATACTGCGAAAGGTGGGCGAAGTGGCTTACGAGGTTGCGTTACCTCTAAAGCTAGACAATATAAATAACGTTTTCTATATTTCCTTGTTGCGGCCGTACAAACACGACTACAAGCATGTAATAGAATACGAGCCTTTACAGTTTGATAAAGACTTAACATATGAAGAAGTGCATGTTCAAATAGTTGATAGAAAGGAACAAGTAAACCACAGCAGTTGGCGCAGCGGTAAGGAACGACCTGGGGTGAGCCGTAAACCCGAACATCTTGGGATCGATCCCCACTAGCAACAATTGTGAGGCAGGGTTAAACCTGTCGCGTGGCTACGGACAGCTGGCGTAAGCTAGTGAGCAAGCCAAAACGGTTAAGTCCGGCTCGGGTGATTAGTCCGACCCGCTGGTTGGGAAACACCATGTTAGCAAAAAAAAAGAAAAAGAAAAAGGAACAAGTACTTAGAAATCAAGTGATACCTTCTGTTAAGATAATCTGGAGGAACCACAGTGCTGAAGAAGCCACGTGGGAACTCGAAGATGTAATGAAGAAAACTTATCCCCATCTATTTGTATAATTTCTTGTATACCGATTCTGGGGACAGAATCGTTTGAAGGGTTGAAGAATGTAACAGATGAGATTTTTTTTGTGTGATTTTGGGGAGAGAATCCTTTTAAGGAGGGAAGATTGTTACGAATGAGAATTTTATATATTAAATTTTAATATTTATTAAATTAAATAAATATTTTAATTAATTAATTTATTTATTTAAATAAATAAATTATGTGATGATTATAGAGTAATTTAATTAAGTGTAATATATTGATTAAATGAATATTTAATGTTTAATTTAATTGATATGTAATAATTTTATGGTATAGTTCTAATTTAATTGAGGTAATTAAATTAGATGTATTTTATGTGGTGATCGTTGCATGAAATTATAATTAGCAAGTAATTATAATTGTTATGTGGCAATTGTTATATGGATAATTGAGGTTAGCTTTTATTTAATTAAATTGGAAGGTTGAAATTTAATTAAATAAAGTGTAACATTTAATCTATGTGTTAAAAGAATAAAAAGGGGTTTTAAATTAGTTTTACCCAAACAAGGCCCTTAAAACTATTTTTAAATCTATTTTGGCAAACGAGGCCCTTGCACTTGTTTTAATCTCATTTTACCAAACAGGGCCTTAGCTACTAATAATCTGTTTTTAAAAATAAACTATTTTTTCCAAACAAAGCCTTATGACTTTTGATTTTCAAAAATTATAACTGATGTAATTAGTATGGGATTTAATTGTCAATTAATATATTTATTATATGATTGGCAGTTATATATATATATATATATATATATGTATATGTATATTTTATATTATACGTTAGAAGAAAACAAAGTTAGAGTTTTATCAGTGTCAAAACAAGAAGAGAAAAATACATAGAGAAGTTAGAGAGAAGAAGAAGAGGAAAGGGAAGGAAGCTTTGAGAGAATCAAACAACCATCTTCACTCTCTTCTCCTAATCAAACAAGGGTATAATCCTAACTTGTAGTTTTAGAATTTTTGTGTTTATGTTCTTCATATTGATAGTTCTCTGTAACAACTATTTTTATAAAAATTTCTTAATTATGATATATATATATGATGTATATATATATATACATACTTATATATGATTCTTATAGTTGTCTAAGTGATTCAAGTCACGTAAATACGATGAACATGAAGAAATCATATCCATAGTAATTTACTGTGAACTTATTATGAAAATAGTCTTCTAAATTATCAAAATTGGTGTGTGATTGTTAATTGTTGTTTAAATTGATTATGAATTATGATAATATGTTAAGGAATAGAGTTAATACAATTGGAATTATATGAATTGGTTTAAAAACGAACTCGCAGTATCAATTTTTGTCAAGAACACTTGGGAATGTTGTTTTCTTCAAAAATCATGAAAATTGTGTTTTGATTATGTGTTATATTGTTTATGAATGTTATAATCATGTTAAAACTTTAAGATTTTATTTTCATAAAGTTTTATATACATTATGTTGATAAAAAATCGGACTTTGGTGCGAAGAAATAAGCCAAATTGGCTTATTTCTCTACACGATCGTGAACTGGGGAGCCACTAGTGGCGGGACCCGCCCTAGCTGGGCTTTAAGACTAGGATGACCCGCCCCAGCGGGGCTACCTGCTGTCCGGGAAGTCCGTTTGAGTTCCGAGTAGTTTTTTGGTGCAGTGTTTGTTTAGATAACTTAATGTGATGATGTGTTAAGTATATTAGACAATGAGATAACATATTTTTGATATGTTTAAGATAATTTGAAGTCTTATATTAATATATTCTGTGTGTACTTGGATATTACTTTCATAAGGTATGACATGGTAGTTTAAAGCGTTATAAGCTTGTGATGTGTATGTTGTGAATGTAGACTCACGTATGTATTTAGTTAGCAACCTATGTTGTAAACCACGTAGTGGGTTGAACTTTAATAAGTAGTTCAACAGTTTAAACGTCTTGGTGATGTACTAATTGATGTTATAAACATAATGTAAAATGAAGGATAATTGTGGGAGTGATTTGTAACTGTAAAGTGTAGCTTGCGCTTGAGGCAAGTTTTCTAAACCCTAAACTTGTTATTCATATTGAGCAAGTTTCCTAAACCTTTCTTTTACGTTTATGCAAGTTATTGAATCCTTACTCTTTATATCATGCAAATTTGTTTTCGATTCCTAACTTGTTAATTATTGTACAAGTTATGTTGTATTCTGATATTCATAATGAACAACTATTGAACTTATTATTATTATTTTTTTGCTAAGTTTGGTTTGTATAAAGAAGAGAAACACTATACAATGGCTAAGGGGCATACCCCAGGATATAGTAGATTCATCTGAACACATGCCAGCAAATGAGAATACTACAAAGGGAATCCCACCAACAAAAGTAACCAACATAATATAATCAGTGCATAAGCCAATTACAATAATATTGGCTCAAGTTAGTGGCTCTAATAAAAGTTTTACAAGTGGAGAGACGGGCTTTAATCAGCTGAAGAATATCTGCAGCAATGTGGGAAGTAGGAGTAGAAGAAAGTCTGTGAAGTCTGGCATTCCTGGCTTCCCACACTTTGTAGAAGGAGATCGTAACGGAGAGGAAAAGGATGTTCCGGATAAGTTTTGAGCCTTCGAAGTAGCTTAGATAGACAATAAGGTCATCCTATAAGAGGGGGACATTCCTAAAATTTCCCAAGCCTAAGACATGCTGCAGGACTGTAGAATAAAACTGGCAGGTGAAGAAGAGATGATCAAAAGTTTCACCATGTTGAAGGCAAAGAGGGCAGTCCTAGAAATGCCCGGAGTAATTGCTTGTTCTATCATTAGTTGGCAGCCTGTTGAGAATACCGAGCCACATGATAAAGGAGTACTGAGGGACATGCAGGCGATTCCAGATAATGTTGTGCCAAGTCACAGTTGGAAGCCTAGACCGAATGCACCCCCAAACATGCTTAGCCTTGACGAAAGAAATGTTCCAAGTTCCCCAAAAATAGAGTCCGGCCTGCTGCTGTTAGGAGGAGGAAAGGAGGAGAGTTGTCTTCTAAGCATAATAACTTCATGGTGATTGCATGGAGGAAGAACCCAAGCCGAGTTAATGAGGATGGAGTTGACCTTTGCCAAATGTGAAAGACCCGAGTTGGAGAGAAGGCTGGAGCTAGGATTAATAGCACATCCATCCAGCCATGGGTCGTACCAAAGGCTAATAGTATGCCCAGAGCCAACAATGAACCTTAAGTGTTGCAACGCAAGGGGCCTGAGCTTTAGGACCTGCTTCCAAATCCAAGAGCAGTCAGAAGGGGGGAAATTTTATGACGCCCCCAAATCCGTGTAACATCGATTACAGGACATGGTGCTCACGATACAACATACATCATCATCTATCTAAGTAAATTCCCATAAAAATAATAATATTATAACTATTACGTACATACTCCAAATAAAATCCCAAGTCTTTACAACCTTTAATAAACCACAACTTAAACTTAGCGTTTATCGCTACATTACATCATATGCGGAAATATAAACTTATTACATAAGGTAACTAGCATCATTTCATCTTAGACTTCCCCTTGTCCTTGCCCGAGCCCTCAGCCTTCTCATCCTTAACTGAAAGGTTTAAGCAAGAATGAGCACAAATGCCCAGCAAGTATATAAATTAGTTTGAAAACATACATCAGGAGTAGAAACATCTGAATAGCTATAACAGTTGAAAGAATTATCAAGTGTTAAACAGAAATATCAAGAATAAGAGTTTAAGAATTCTCAATATCATACTAAGGGGCATAAAATACCCTGAACATTACTTTGTTTCATCGAAAAATCATCAGACAATTTAACAATCAAATAGATTGTAAACGGTCTCTGCAAGTACTCCAGGTGATCAGCCTATTGTACCCTACATTGTGCACAAGTATAAAGTTTAAACTGCATAAGCATAAATGGGACTATATGCCCGACATCTGTTTGCCCGTTTATTCGGGTTGTTCATCTTAGTATTCATGCGAGACCGCACCAAAGCAATTTGGATCGGTAAACATTAAATAGCTTCGAAAGATTTGAATTAAATCAATTTTCATCAATAATAACTAGCCGAAAACAAAGGCCAGGAAACATACTTAGAAACAGTTCTGTAATGACATGAAACTTATAAGCATAGCTGTTTGAATAATAACTGAGTAATCATCGATAAGCTTGCAAGATAGTTGAAGTTGTATAACCTCACAATAAAGGAACTTGCACGAATAAATAGCTAGCACAAGTCCAATACTTACCCTTACTGCGATAAAAATGAGTAAGGATTGAATAAATGCCCAATAGAAATTAGGGTTAGGAAACTTTTCTGATACGCCTGCTACAATTAACGCTATCTACTAGCTCTTCACGTAACCTATTCATATGTGTCACGTAAGCAATTAGGTTCTCGAACACGACTCTGCAATATAATGGTTTCCTTTTATATTAATAAGTTTATTAAACTACCACGTATGCTATCATCAAACTTATTTAATCACATATCATATAGCGTCATATAGGTAAAGTGGTTCAGTATGAGATTCTGAGCAAAAATAAGTTTCTGACAATGTTCTGACCCGACCCGACCGTGATGACCCGGACCGACCCGGACCGGCGCAGCTGCGCAGCCTCAAGCCGTGTTACCGGCGCAGCTGCGCTCCCTGGCAAACCCGGAACCCTTCTTTGAGTGGCGCAGCTGCGCTGCTCTTCATGCCCAGAAATTTTCAGCAGTTCAAGCAGCTTACTTTGCGAATTAATTCTGATTAAACCATACATAATATGACCATGAAACTTGGACACAACATACTTCATATAGCATACTATTTTACAAAAACATCATATTCTAGAAAATAGCAAGTTAAGACCATGAACCAGCTGCTTTAGAAAGCGTGCCAGAACAGGTTCTAACACTTTGAAAAATTATGGAAAACCCAGAAATCTGCAGATTTTTATTCCAACATGCTTGCTTACGAAATTCATAACTTGCACAATATAACTCCGATTCCTTTGAAATTTGGACAGATTGGACTTCATACAACATACTATTTTATAAAATTATTAGCTACCATAAATGGGTCACAGAAACCATGATTTCAAGGCTCCGAAAAACCCAAAAATCACATATTTTACTTTTAACCCAACTTTGACAAACATTATGATTTTGATTCTAGCATGCAAGGAACTAATTGCTACTGTCCAGACCACATCTACTAACATATATGCACATGTTACAATAATCAAATTCACTAACTTTTCATGTTTTGATGAATTTAGCATCTTAGTGGCATTTTATCAAACATATAGCATACATGGCATAATTCTTTGGAATTCAAAGCATACTTGGAATAATTAGACCTGAACTTCCGTTCTTAACATACTATAACCATCAGAAATCACAACCCAATCATCACATAATCCAAACAGACTATACTTCATAATTATCATGCATTTTTTCCACTATTTTACTTAATAACATAGAAAATGGGTTCATGGCTTACCTCTTGGACGAATTCCTACTTGAGTTAATCTGATTGAGCCTCACTTCTTGCTTGTTGAGACTCTGTAAATCCCCAGAATTCCTCCAAGTCCCTTCAAGCTCACACTCTCTCCATTTTCTCTCACGGTTAGAATTTTTAGCAAAGTGAGGAAGCATTTGGGTGGAGAGTATATATAACTTAATATGGCTTGAATCCTCCACCCCTCCCAATTCCACAACGTTAATTCAACCTCATAATGTCTACCCATCAGTTTAGTGTTAGTGGATTAGTGGAATGGAGTTAAGAAAATGAAAAGACTTTGGCATAAGGAGATATAACCTCCTCTTTGCCAACTTTCTACATAATAAGTATACTCCCTCTCCCTCTTGACCCAATTTGATAGTCACACTTGCCCCACAGCTGCTGCACTTCTATATTAAAATACTATTTTAATCAATTAAATCAATTAATATATCATTTTGACCATTTTGCCCTCCGTAGCCGAACATTGCGATACTTATATCGATTCCTACTAAAGTCGACGTCCTGGACGTCATGGGACTATTCATTTCGTCAAATTCATCTCCGAAATTCGTGGTTGACTTTTCACCCAAAAAAGTCAACCGATTGACTTTGACTAAAAAGTCAACCGTGACTCATTTTCGTGGGTACAGTCTATCCTGACTAATTTCGACATTCCGGACTCAAATACGCAGTTCGCGCCTCTAAATTCCGCTCCAAACTCAAACTCATACCATAAAGCCATCCCACGAAATTAATAAAATTAATTCCATATTTAACCAATTTAAATAGTTAAATTAAACTAAACCAACTATTTAAATTCTCCTCATCATCTATCATAAAATAACACATGTATGTATAACACATATACCACTAAATAAAAGAAAACACACAAGAATTTCACATAAATTCGTTTATTGATAATTGTTAAATTACACAGTAATTCTCGGATATTACATTCACCCTCCCTTATAAGGATTCCGTCCCCGGAATCATTACACATCAAACAAAAAGATTAGGGTATTTTTTCATCATTTTCTCCTCGAGTTCCCACGTAGCCTCCTCGGCGTTGTGGTTTCTCCATACTACCTTTACAGAAGGTATCATCTTATTTCTTAAAACATATTCTTTTATATCAATTATCTGTACTGGAACCTCTTCATAGGTTAAGTCCTTTTCAAATTGGATGGGTTCATACTCTATGACATGCTTGTAATCCTGCTTATAAGGTCGTAAAACTGATACGTGGAACACGTTGTGTATATATTCTAACTCCGGAGGTAAAGCTATTTTATAAACTACCTCACCGACTCGCCTTAGCACTTCAAAGGGTCCTATAAATCTGGGACTAAGTTTTCCCTTCTTCCCAAACCTCATTTTTCCTTTCCAAGGTGAAACCTTTAGAAACACATAAGTGCCGACGTCGAAGTCTCGTTGTTGCCGATGTTGATCAGCATATTTCTTCTGTCGATCCTGAGCTGTCACTAATCTCGCTCGTATTATTTTGATCACATCTGCAGTTTGCTGCACTAATTCTGGCCCTAACAATTGACGTTCTCCCACTTCATCCCAGCACAATGGCATTCTGCATTTCCTTCCATATAAAGCTTCATAAGGTGGCATCCCGATGCTCGCGTGGTAACTGTTGTTGTATGCAAATTCCACCAATGGTAGGTGGTCATCCCAGCTTCCTTTGAAGTCCATAACACATGCTCTCAGCATGTCCTCCAATGTTTGAATAGTTCTTTCGCTCTAGCCGTCTGTTTGAGGATGATACGCGGTGCTCAACCTCAGTTGCGTTCCCATGCGTTCTTGAAAGCTTTTCTAGAAATTAGCTGTGAACTGCGGATCGCGATCTAACACAATTGATACAGGTACACTGTGCATGGAAACGATCTCCTTGATATAAAGCTTTTCCAACTGATCCAAGGTATATCTGATTTTGATTGGCAAGAAATGCGTTGACTTTGTCAATCGAACAACGATTACCCAAACTGCATCGTAACCCTTCTGTGTATTTGGAAGTCCTACCACGAAGTCCATCGTGATATGCTCCCATTTCCATTCCAGAATTTCTAATGGTTGAAGTAACCCGCTCAGTCTCTGATGTTCCGCCTTAACTCTCTGGCATGTCAAACATCTGCTGACGCACTCTGCCACTTCTCTCTTCATATTGGGCCCTCAATAATGTTGGTGAAGATCCTGATACATTTTTGTGCTTCCTGGGTGAATTGAGTAACTTGAGCTATAAGCTCCCTGCAAGATTTCCTCCTTTAACTCGAATACCCCTGGCACCCAAATTCTCCTCTCAAACCTTAATAATCCATCACCACCCACATTGAACTTAAGCTCCTCTCCATCTGAAATTCTTTTCCTCACCTTCTCGCATTCTTCATCGCTTCTTTGTTCTTCTTTGATTTTGTCCAATAGAGTCGGTCGAACCTCCATTGCGAACAACTTCCCATCTGACTGGCTCAGACTCTTTACCTCGAGTTCCAAACTGGCCATTTCCCTAATCAACTCCTCTTTAGCCGTTAGCATTGCCAACCTGCCACTGCCCTTTCTGCTTAGCGCATCTGCGACCACGTTAGCTTTCCCCGGATGATATAAGATGTCGCAATCATAATCCTTTATTAGTTCCAACCATCTTCTCTGTCTCATATTCAACTCCTTCTACGTGAAGATATACTTCAGACTTTTATGGTCCGTGTATATTTCACACTTTACTCCATATAAATAGTGCCTCCAAATCTTTAGGGCAAATACTACCGCTGCCAATTCCAGGTCATGGGTAGGATATCCCTTCTCGTAATCCTTCAACTGACGTGATGCGTACGCAATAACTTTACCATGTTGCATAAGCACACAGCCAAGTCCTTTATGCGACGCATCACTGAAAATCACAAAATCTCCTTTATCGTCTGGTAAAGACAACACCGGTGCCTCACTCAATCTTTTCTTAAGTTCCCGAAAACTTTCTTCACACTTCTCTGTCCAGACAAATTTGACCGACTTCTTCGTTAAATTCGTCAAAGTTCTTGCTATCTTCGAAAAATCTTGGATAAACCGTCTATAATAGCCTGCCAGTCCTAAGAAACTTCTTACTTCAGTCGGTGTCTTTGGTTGCTCCCAATTCTGCACCGCTTCCACCTTTGTTGGATCCACGGAGATTCCGTCCTTATCGATCACGTGACCCAGAAATTGAAAATTTTGCGTATAACTTATCCTTCCTCAACGCCTCCAATACCAACCTTAAGTGTTCAGCATGATCCTCCTAAGTCTTGGAATAGATCAGGATATCATCTATGAGCACGACCACAAATTTATCTAAGTATTGCTTGAATACCCGATTCATCATGTCCATAAATGCCGCCGGCGCATTCGTTAATCCAAATGACATCACCAGGAACTCGTAGTGACCGTAACTAGTCCTGAATGCTGTCTTAGGAACATCTTCCTTCCTCACCCTCAATTGGTGATATCCCGTCCTCAAGTCGATCTTGGAAAAATATTTCGCTCCCTTCAACTGATCGAACAGATCATCTATCCTAGGTAACAGATACTTGTTCTTGATTGTCACTTTGTTCAACTCTCGATAGTCGATACAAAGTCTCATCGATCCGTCCTTCTTTTTCACAAATAAAACTGGTGCTTCCCAAGGAGACACACTCGGTTGAATATACTTTCTATCCAATAATTCCTGCAACTGTACCATCAGCTCTTTCATCTCTGCCGGTGCCATTCTGTATGGGGCTTTTGAAATCGGGGCCGTTCCCGGTACTAAATCTATAACGAATTCGACCTCTATATCCGGTGGAAGTCCTGGTAACTCTTTCGAAAATACATCCAAAAATTCATTCACTACTGGTATCTGTCCCATTCCTACACCTACTTTCTGTGTATCGAGGATATGGGCCAAATATCCTACACATCCCTTCCTTAGCAACTTCCTCGCTTGCAACATCGTCAGACAACTCGAGTGTCTTGGCGACTTACTCCCGTAGAATATTACCTTAGACTGATCTGGAGTCTTAAGGTTTATACACTTCTTTTGGCAATCTATCATCGCTCCATGGTTAAATAACCAATCCATTCCTAGAATTACATCAAATTCCCCTAATTGAATCGGAATTAAATTCACAGGCAACTTATACCCACTGATATCTACAACACAATTCCTATAGACATGGCTAACGGGAATAACTTCCTTATTAGCGACTTCTATGATCATAGGATATTCTAGTTCTTCCTGGGGTAAGTTTAATCGTTGGGAGAATTCATGCGACACGAAGGAACAAGTAGCACCCGAATCGAATAATATGTAAGCAGATATATCATTAACCGGAATGATACCTGAAACCACGTCCTTGGATGCGACTACATCCTGAACCGTCATGTTGAAAGTCCTTGCTGTTGGTCGATTCTGAGTTGGTGGTCCAGTAATTATGAGATTTCCACCGCTTGGTCCATTTCCTCCTGCTGAATTCTTCTTTGGGCAATTCCTTGCCTGATGGTCCAATGCTCCACAATTGAAACATCCATTTCTCTTTGGTGCACAACAATTGGGAGAGATGTGCCCCTCTTGCCCGCAATTGAAACAAACATTCTTCCCTTTTAGACATGCACCCGAGTGATTCCTCCCATACTCCTTGCACGCCTCAGTTCTCTTCTTTGCTTCCCCTAGTTTTCCCACAGAGTTTCCCGAGTTGAAATTGTTATTGTTGTTGTTGTTGTTGTTCCACTTCCTCTTGTTTGCACCACTGCTGCTGCTACCTTCCCCGCGATTCCCTCCTTCATTCTTCTTCTTTTTCTCCTTATTAAACCTTATTAGGGCTTCACTTCCGCCCTCAGCAATTATAGCCTTCTCCAGGAGAGTCGTGAAGCTGTTCTTCTGCAACACCGAAAGTCTACTGTATAACTATGGTTTGAGACCCTGCTCAAACCTCCTCGTTTTCCTCTCCTCAGTGTCGACCTGATGAGGAGCGAACCTCGCCAGTTCGTTGAACTTTGCGGCGTACTGGGGTACAGTCATGTCTTCTTACTTCAGCTCCAAGAATCGCATCTCCATACGACTCTGCATACTCGCAGTGAAATAGTTTTCGAAGAAGATCTTCTTAAACTCTTCCCAAGGTATCACACCTTCTCGCGCCCTGATCTGGTTTGCCTCCCACCAGAAATTGGCTTCACCCTTCAGCATGTAAGTGGCGAAGATTGTTTTCTGATCATCTCCTACGCGAGCAATAGCGAACGCCTTTTCGATTTCCTTGACCCAAGTTTGGGCTTCAATAGGTTCGGTGGTTCCTTTGAACTCAGGTGGTCCTGCGCTCTTAAAGTCTTTAAAGTGTGCCACCTGGCCCGCTGGAGGGTTATTGGTATTCGGGGTTCGATTCTAAAGTGCTCCAGCTAACATGTCTACAAATTGTTGCACGGGGTTCGGTGGACCCCTAGCATTACCGCCTGACCCTTCTGGTACTTGACGACGTCTTCCTCTAGCCATCTATCTGTTTAAATAAACTTAATGTTATCATCTCATAACTTATTCCTACAACATATATAATTCATATAAAAACTTAATCATCACATCACATATTTAAATAAAAGCATATTTATTTATAAACATAATACCCAAGGTATTTCATCGTCTTATGGCATTAAGCCATTTACATCACTTTAACCATCATATTTAGTAACATTGGAAACCAAGTTTTATTTCATAGATAAGCGTTCTACACGCTAGTAGTAAAAGTTTAACACGAAAAAACTAAAGACCCCGCCTAATGGCGTTTTCATGCTTTTCATCCGCTGTCTCCAGCACCAGCCCACGGCTTATGGCATGTCTAGATCAGTACTCCTCACGTGGAAAGTGATACACCATATGCTGGAACCTCCCATGTGCTGACTTAAACGCGTACTTCATTTTATCCACCCTAACCTTCTTATCTCTTACTTCTCCGTCTAACTCGCCTGTTAGCTTCTCGGCCCGAACACGGCCTCTCATCTCATCTCCCCAGAAAGTGGTAATAATCTGCTTGTCAGTTTCGAGACTCTGTATCCTCGACTCTAACCCATTAATGGTATGTCCCAAGTGGGTCCTGATAGCTTCTTTCTCATCCTTCAGCCTGTCCGCCTTCTGACCTGTTGTTCGCAGCTTGTCAGCCAAATCCCCGTTCCTAATTATCAGGTGTTGCACCAATGCCCCAAGCAATGCTGCAGCCTGCTGCTCCCCTTGATACAGCTCCTCCAACTCATGGACCTTGTCATCCAATTCTGTAATCCTATCCATCAACTCATCCAACATAGTATCCTCAGGTGCTTCCTCGGAGTCCTCCTCTGGCACCTCTTCCCCTTCAGGATATTCCTCTAGGTCTGACTCAGTTGCTGCCTCAGCTATGGGCTCAGGTACAGCTGTCACCAACTGCTCACTCACGACGTGAATATCTCTAACCTCCTCTTCTCCTGACATCCTACAATCAAGACAAAGAACTCGATTAGCATTTTAAAATAGATATTGGTTTTGTTTTTCAAAAAATAGATTCAATGCTACACTTAGAACTCTACGTGAGTTCATCTCCTTATTACCTCCACTAACTTCCCTAAGGTTATAGTCTACGGTTCCCCACCTAAGGTTTATAACCTACGGCTCTGATACCAACCTCTGACGCCCCCAAATCCGTGTAACATCGATTACAGGACATGGTGCTCACGATACAACATACATCATCATCTATCTAAGTAAATTCCCATAAAAATAATAATATTATAACTATTACGTACATACTCCAAATAAAATCCAAAGTCTTTACAACCTTTAATAAACCACAACTTAAACTTAGCGTTTATTGCTACATTACATCATATGCGAAAATATAAACTTATTACATAAGGTAACTAGCATCATTTCATCTTAGACTTCCCCTTGTCCTTGCCTGAGCCCTCAGCCTTCTCATCCTTAACTGAAAGGTTTAAGCAAGAATGAGCACAAATTGCCCAGCAAGTATATAAATTAGTTTAAAAACATACATCAGGAGTAGAAACATCTGAATAGCTATAACAGTTGAAAGAATTATCAAGTGTTAAACAGAAATATCAAGAATAAGAGTTTAAGAATTCTCAATATCATACTAAGGGGCATAAAATACCCTGAACATTACTTTGTTTCATCAAAAAATCATCAGACGGTTTAACAATCAAATAGATTGTAAACGGTCTCTGCAAGTACTCCAGGTGATCAGCCTATTGTACCCTACATTGTGCACAAGTATAAAGTTTAAACTGCATAAGCATAAATGGGACTATATGCCCGACATCTGTTTGCCCGTTTATTTGGGTTGTTCATCTTAGTATTCATGCGAGACCGCACCAAAGCAATTTGGATCGGTAAACATTAAATAGCTTCGAAAGATTTGAATTAAATCAATTTTCATCAATAATAACTAGCCGAAAACAAAGGCCAGGAAACATACTTAGAAACAGTTCTGTAATGACATGAAACTTATAAGCATAGCTGTTTGAATAATAACTGAGTAATCATCGATAAGCTTGCAAGATAGTTAAAGTTGTATAACCTCACAATAAAGGAACTTGCACGAATAAATAGCTAGCACAAGTCCAATACTTACCCTTACTGCGATAAAAATGAGTAAGGATTGAATAAATGCCCAATAGAAATTAGGGTTAGGAAACTTGCCTGATACGCCTGCTACAATTAACGCTATCTACTAGCTCTTCACGTAACCTATTCATATCTGTCACGTAAGCAATTAGGTTCTCGAACACGACTCTGCAATATAATGGTTTCCTTTTATATTAATAAGTTTATTAAACTACCACGTATGCTATCATCAAACTTATTTAATCACATATCATATAGCGTCATATAGGTAAAGTGGTTCAGTATGAGATTCTGAGCAAAAATAAGTTTCTGACATTGTTCTGACCCGACCCGACCCGGATGACCCGGACCGACCCGGACCGGCGCAACTGCACAGCCTCAAGCCGTTTTATCGGCGCAGCTGCGCTGCCTGGCAAACCCGTAACCCTTCTTTGAGTGGCGCCGCTGCGCAGCGTTAAGCCGTATGAACGGCGCAGCTACGCTGCTCTTCATGCCCAGAAATTTTCAGCAGTTCAAGAAGCTTACTTTGTAAATTAATTCTGATTAAACCATACATAATATGACCATGAAACTTGGACACAACATACTTCATATAGCATACTATTTTACAAAAACATCACATTCTAGAAAATAGCAAGTTAAGACCACGAACCAGCTGCTTTAGAAAGCGTGCCAGAACAGGTTCTAACACTTAGAAAAATTATGAAAAACCCAGAAATCTGCAGATTTTTATTCCAACATGCTTGCTTATGAAATTTATAACTTGCACAATATAACTCCGATTCCTTTGAAATTTGGACAGATTGGACTTCATACAACATACTATTTTATAAAATTATTAGCTACAATAAACGGGTCACAGAAACCATAATTTCAAGGCTCCGAAAAACCCAAAAATTACATATTTTACTTTTAACCCAACTTTGACAAACATTATGATTTTGATTCTAGCATGCAAGGAACTAATTGTTACTGTCCAGACCACATCTACTAACATATATACACATGTTACAATAATCAAATTCACTAACTTTTCATATTTTGATGAATTTAGCATCTTAGTGGCATTTTATCAAATATATAGCATACATGGCATAATTCTTTGGAATTCAAAGCATACTTGGAATAATTAGACCTGAACTTCCGTTCTTAACATACTATAACCATCAGAAATCACAACCCAACCATCACATAATCCAAACAGACTATACTTCATAATTATCATGCATTTTCTCCACTATTTTACTTAAGAACATAGAAAATGGGTTCATGGCTTACCTCTTGGACGAATTCCTACTTAAGTTAATCTGATTGAGCCTCACTTCTTGCTTGTTTAGACTCTGCAAATCCCCAGAATTCCTCTAAGTCCCTTCAAGCTCACACTCTCTCCATTTTCTCTCACGGTTAGAATTTTTAGCAAAGTGAGGAAGCATTTGGGTGGAGAGTGTATATAACTTGATATGGCTTGAATCCTCCACCCCTCCCAATTCCATAACGTTAATTCAACCTCATAATGTCTACCCATCAGTTTAGTGTTAGTGGATTAGTGGAATGGAGTTAAGAAAATGAAAAGACTTTGGCATAAGGAGATATAACCTCCTCTTTGCCAACTTTCTACATAATACGTATACTCCCTCTCCTTCTTGACCTAATTTGATAGTCACACTTTCCCCACAGCTGCTGCACTTCTATATTAAAATACTATTTTAATCAATTAAATCAATTAATATATCATTTTGACCATTTTGCCCTCCGTAGCCGAACATTGCGATACTTATATCGATTCCTACTAAAGTCGATGTCCTGGACGTCATGGGACTATTCATTTCGTCAAATTCATCTCCGAAATTCGTGGTTGACTTTTCACCAAAAAAGTCAACCGGTTGACTTTGACTAAAAAGTCAACCGTGACTCATTTTCGTGGTTATAGTCTATCTTGACTAATTTCGACGTTCCGGACTCAAATACGCAGTTCGCGCCTCTAAATTCCGCTTCAAACTCAAACTCAAACTCATACCATAAAGCCATCCCACGAAATTAATAAAATTAATTCCATATTTAACCAATTTAAATAGTAAAATTAAACTAAACCAACTATTTAAATTCTCCTCATCATCTATCATAAAATAACACATGTATGTATAACACATATACCTCTAAATAAAAGAAAACACACAAGAATTTCACATAAATTCGTTTATTGATAATTGTTAAATTACACAGTAATTCTCGGATATTACAAATTTGCCAAAGAGACCTCCCTTTCAAAATGGTAGATCTAACCCAAATAGCCCAAAGAGATGTGGGAGAGGGCTGTAGAATGTGAAGAAGGTGGAGTAGCATGAGGCTTTTGTTCCAGTCCAACAAATCTTTTAAACCAACTCCCCCTTCATCAGTAGGGTGGGTAATGGTAGACCAAGCCACTTTAGCCCCAAATTTGGCAAGAGAGGATCCCTTCCATAAGAACCTGCATAAAATAGTTTGAATAGCACGTAGGACATCCTTGGGAAGCATGAAGTGGCTACACCAATAAGATTGTATGGAGAAAAGAATTGATTTAATCAGTTGAAGACGACCTGCATAAGATAGAGTTTTAGAAGTCCAGGAGGTAGCTCTCTGGGTAACTCGGTGGAGCAGAGGAAAACAATCCTAGAATGAAAGCTTAGATGATATAATAGGAACTCCCAAGAATTTGGTGGGAAAGACTCCAAGTTGGAACTCAAGGGTGGTTAGAATGGCCTGTGTTGAAATTGGATCGGTATGGGCAAGAAAGCAATGACTTTTGTGTACATTAGGTATAAGTCCAGAAAATAAAGAGAATGAGTGGATGCATGACTTGATAATAAAGATAGAAGGCAAGTTTGCATGACAAAAAATGAGGACATCATCAGTAAAAAGGAGATGGGTTAGCTTGCAATCAGAGGATCTCCAGTGATACTTGAACTCAGGGATAGAGGTACTGGAGTTGAGTTTCAAGGAGAGCATTTCCATAAAAAGAACAAAAAGATAAGGAGACAACGGGTCTCCTTGCCTTAGCCCCCTAGAGCTCGGGAAAAACCCAGCTAAGATGCCATTGATTTTAACAGAAAACATGGCAGAAGAGACACATAATTTGATCCAGTTGATGAAAAGAAGTGGGAACTTAAAGGCAGCCAGAGTATTCAACAAGAAGTCCCACTTTACTGTATCAAAAGCCTTCCTCAGATCAATTTTAAGAGCACATCTCGGTGGACCAGATTTCCTATGGTAATTTCTGAACAGTTCCTGAGCAAGCAATATGTTGTCACTTATGTTTTTGCCTTTGATAAAAAGCAGATTGGGCTTTATCAATGATGGAAGGAAGAACCAACTTAAGCCTATTAGCAAGGATCTTTGTAATACATTTGTATATTGTGTTGCAGCAAGAAATAAGTCGAAAATCAGACATTAAAGTGGGATTTGGGCCTTTAGGAACAAGGGCAATAGCAGTAGAGTTGATGCCCTTAGTAAGTCTGTAGGAGGAGAAGAAAAATTTGACAGCCTTAGTGAAATCCTCCCCCACAATGTTCCAGCTATGGATGAAAAAATTTACGTTGAAACCATCTGGTCCCGGACTTTTATTTCTCTTCATGGATTTAAGGACTGTGAGAATTTCCAGATCAGAAATGGGAGCAACCAGCAAAAGAGATTGGGTAGGACTCACAAAGTGTAAGGGAGTGGCTCTGAAATTAGAGACATCAGAATTTGAACTGTCAGAAGGAGGGTGGAACAGGAGTTGAAAATAACTGACAGCAACATTTTCCACATCCTTTTGACCATGCACTAAATCACCATTTGCATTTTCAATAGAGACAAGCTTGTTTGTGTTCCATCTGTTCTTCATCATGTTAGAGTAAAAGCCTGAGTTTTTGTCACCCAAGGAGAGCCAAGTTGCTCTAGATTTTTGCTGAAGGAGGATTTCTTCTCGCTCCAAAGCAGTATTTAGGTCCAGTGCACAATCCTTTTCTAAGCCAAGAAGGATAGGGTTAAGAGGGGAGGATTGGAGCAGGATTTGTACACTATGGAGAGCCTTCGTAGTAGTTTTAGTAGCAGTAAAGAGGTTCCCTGCAAAAATATTAAGGGAGACCAGAGCACGTTTAGTCCTCTTGAGCTTTTCAGAGAACACAAAGAAAGGGTTGCCAGGAACAGGATCAGCCCAAGCCTGAACAACACACTCAGAGAACTCATCCAGAAGTAGCATGTGATTAAAAAATTGGAAGAGCTTCTTTGGTCTGATGCTAGAATTGCCAGTATTGAGAAAGACAGGGGAGTGATCTGAGATGCCTCTAGGAGCAAAGATAGCTTGAGCATGGGGAAAGTTATCAAACCAAGAGGCATTCCCAAAAGCTCTATCCAATTTCTTAAGAATAGGATTAGCAAGCTGACAATTCCACCAAGTGAACAGGGGACCAACCCCTCGAATATTATCCAGCCCAGCAGAAGAAACAAACGTCAAGAAGTCATCCATAATCTTTCAAATGCTTTGAAGTAATGAGATCTTGACTTATTTGTTCAAGCAAGATCTACTTAATCTTTCAAATGCTTTAAATTATTTCTAAAGCATGCCTAGTTATTGTGAATTCTATTGTTATGACTTATATTTGGTTCATAATTCTTATATTATCGAACTATTAAATTTTGTGAGTCGATTCAACTACTCCTTAGTTGATGATAATTGAAAACTCCAAATTTTCTTTTAGCTATCCAAACCAAACTTTCTTTGGTGCGGACTTGTATCAAATATTGAGATGAACAACCCTATTTTTATTAGGGGAGGTTACTCCGCGAAAGCGTTAAATGTTTGTGCACAATACATGGTACAAAGGGTTGATCCCCCTAAGTACGAGTTAGAGTCCATAGTCTAAATGACTGTTAAAGGTTTTAAGTGAAAATGTTTATAACCTAGGATATAGTTCAAGGTCTTATGACCCTCAGATGATTTCAATATTAAAAACTCTAAATATTGATGAAAGAATTATTATTCAATTCTTTATTGTTGATGGAAGTAAAGTTATTCAAATCTTTTGAAATTAGTCAGTTATGTTATATTGTTTTTGTATTCTAAGTGAGCTTTTGTTTGCTCACTCTTGCATATTTAATAATCCCTTGCAGTTAAAGTCGAGAACGTTGACGTACCGTCAACAAGTAATGAAAAAGGTAAGATGAACAAGTGAAGACTTGTTATCTTTGATTTTGGATGTAATAAGATTCGTTTATGATATTTTATTTCCGCACTTATTTGTTTATGTTAAGGTTAGCAGACTTGGGATAATTTTGGACTAAGGTTGTAATCCTTTTTCATAAATAAGATTTTATTTAATGATGAGGTAGTAATTTATTTTGCATTCCTTATTATTGGGTAGATGTATGTTTTATTTAGATAATGAACACCAAATCGTGTGGAAACGAAGTACCCGGATTTCGGGGTGTCACAGTCTCTAATTCATGTTTTCATTTTTTCTCCACTAAAAGCATATTAAGTTCTCTGTGAGTGAAGAGTTTGATGATCTTTGAATATATTATGATATATGCGTTACTAATTGTTCATAACATGTTTTCTATCATGTATTCATGTTTTAAAACAATCAATTTCATGTAATTATACCTTAATCAATGTTTTATGATTTACAAAGTATGAAAAGTATGAAGAACACGTATGTGGCCCTTGTGTACAAAATAGCATGCTCTAATTGTTTAGTTAACTTTAAATTGAAGATTGAATATGATCATGCATGTTTAAACAAACAAAAAGAACTTTAAACGGATGGATTCGGAGTTATAACGAATTCGTAACGTTGAATTTCATGATTTGTCTCGGAACTTTTCAAAATACCAAAAATAGTGAATTTAAGTGATTTGATTTGAGTAATTGCGTGATCTAAGGTGGTAAAATCATGTTAGAATCATTGTATAATGTTTCTATGAAGTTTATACTTCATGGGTAACAGTAATAATCGTCGTGTTAGTGTAAATTGGATTTAATTGGGCTACGAACTGCAATTTTCGCAAACAACAGCTGGGCCAGCCTAGGCACCCTGCCCCAGCGGGCCCCCTGCACAACCCATACCCGCCCAAGCGGGGGGGGGGGGGGGGGCAGAGAAAAATAATTTTTGTTACTTTCTTTTGCGTGTTGATCCATAACATGACAAGTTAGTGTAACATTTAGAACCTAATGAGCCTAATAGCATGATGAGCATATAATTCAGTGCTATAACGTATCCTTGACACGTATAAGATAATTGAAAGCTTCATGTTATCTAGTTATGTGCGAACTTGAATATTGTTGTCATAAAGTGTGATTTTTGACCATTTAAGAGTTACACATGCGTAGTATGCATGTTGTGATTCAGATTTATGTTATGTGGTTAATCAACAAGTTAAGGTTTGTGAACCAAGTTGCTAAGTTGAACTTAAGTGAAAAGTTCAACAGTTAAAATAGTAGTTATGAAAACAAATCGATATCGTATACATAATGTAATGTTTAGGACGTTGAGGAATTTAATTGTAATTATAACCATAGCTTGTGCACGAGGCAAGTGTTCTATCCCTAATTTAATATTGTTGAATAAGTTTCCTACACTTTACTTTCATTGAGTAAGCTTTCTAAATTCAAAATTATTCATTGAGCAAGTACTATACTTATGATTCTATATCATTCAAGTTCTTATTCTTGCTTATTCAAGTTAAGATTTCGTATGAGATATTATAAGCGTTCTAAAGCATTACTTCAGTATACAATCCTTATTCAATTGTATACCCTCGAGATTTATATTTCAATTTGATTATCAATTATTGTTTAATCTTGTAAGGCTAGCGAACCCTTATCGATTCGACTAGTCCATAGTTGATGAACGTTCTAAATTTCAGAACTATTATTGAGCTTATCCAAACCAAACTTCCTTTGGTGCGGACTTTGATGTCAAACTGAGATGAACAACTCTGTTATAGGAGATTATTTACCTAGAATTATTATTGAGTTTATCCAAACCAAACTTCCTTTGGTGCGGACTCTGTTGTCAAACTGAGATAAACAACCCTGTTATAGGGGATTATTTACGCTTTAGCGTTGAGATATTGTGCACAGTATGGTACTAAGGGCTGATCCCCCTAAGTACGAGTAGTAGAGTACATATAGTCTAATGATTGTTAAAGGTTTAAAGTAGAAATACTTGACAACCTAAGACATAGTTCAAGGTCTTATGACCCTCAGACATACTTTTGATTCTTGTTATTCATTTTTGATTCAAAAGCCGAGCTTTCTATTATTCAAAACTCTTTGACTTATTCGCATGTTATTGTTACGATTATATTGTTATACTTGTGGGCAATCGTGCTCACTCTTGCATAATAACATTGCAGTTAAGAACGAAAGGTCCGACGAGCCTTCCACTAGTAAAGACAAGGGCAAAGTCAACAAGTGATGAAGACTTGTTGTTTATTTGATAATAATTGTCTAAGACTTATGTTATGATGTTTAAGACTTATTTGTTTATGTTTTCGCATTTGAGATTTAAGGTTAGTATGACCTGGGATTAATTATGTATTTATTATTCAGATGTTGTAACCCTATATAGGGAGATGATGGAGATGTTTTTATCTATTCCATGGTTTGTATTTATTATGGGTAGATAGAGATATGATATTTGTACAGTGAACACCAAATCCCGTGAAAATTGAAGTACCCGAATTTGGGGTTGTCAAAATAAGAAGGTCTCCCTAAATAAAGACTTGTGTGAGATGTATACATCGTTTTGAACACGATAGTAATGTGATTGCTCCTTTTGATGCTAATAAAACTAGAACGAAGTCATAGAATTCCTAATCAGCTCTTTCATTAACAATTTTAGAGAACTAATGAAATAATAAAAAAGTCTCCATAAATCAAGACTTGTGTGCGATGTACGCATCATTTTTAACATGATATTCATAGGATTGCTCCTTTTGATGCAAATTAAACTAGAACGAAGAAAAAGAACTCCTAATCACCTCTTTCTTTGACAATTTGAGAGAACTAATAAAAAAATAAGATCTCCCTAAATTAAGACTTGTGTGAGATGTACGCATCATTTTGAATGCGATAGTCATGGGAGTGCTACTTTTGATGCTAATCAAACAAAAACGAAGTAATATGACTCCTAATTGCCTCTCTTCGACAATTTAAATGAACTAATAAAACAAGAAGGTCTACCTAAATCAAGACTTGTGTCAGATGTACGCATCGTTTTTAACGCGATATTCATGGGATTCCTCCTTTTGATTCTAATCAAATTAGAACGAATTAATAAAAATTCTATTCACCTCTTTCTTTGACAATTTGAGAAACCAATGAAACAATAAGAAGTTCTCCCTAAATAAAGACTTGTGTGAGATGTACGCATCATTTTTAACGTAATATTTATAGGATTGCTCCTTTTGATTGTAATCAAACTCGAACGAAGATAAAGGACTCCTAATAACCTCTTTCTTTAACAATTTGAGAGAGCCAATGAAACAATAAAAAGGCATTCATAAATGAAGACTTGTGTGAGATGTGCACATCGTTTTGAACGCTATATTAATGTGGTTGCTCCTTTTGATTCTAATTAAACTAGAATGAAGTCATAGGACTCCTAATCAAACAAGAAGAAGGTATACCTAAATCAAGACTTGTGTGAGACGTACACATCGTTTTGAATGCGATAGTCATGGGATTGCACTTCTTTTGCTACAAATCAAACTAGAACGAAGTAATAGGACTCCTAATCACCTCTTTCTTTGACAATTTTAGAGAATCAATGAAACAATAAGAAGGTCTCTTTAAATGAAGACTTGTGTGAGATGTACGCATCGTTTTGAATGCGATAGTCATGGGATTGCTCCTTTTGATGCTAATCAAACTAGAACAAAGTAATAGGACTCATAATCAACTCTTTCTTTGACAAGTTGAATGACCTAACAAAACAAGAAGGTCTGCCTAAATTAAGACTTGTGTAAGATGTACACATTGTTTTGAATGCGATAATCATAGGATTACACTCCTTTTGATACTAATCAAACTAGAACGAAGTAATAGGCCTCTTTCTTTGATAATTTTAGATAATCAATGAAACAATAAGAAGGTCTCCTTAAATGAAGACTTGTGTTAGATGTACGCATCGTTTTGAATGCGATAGTCATGGGATTTTTCCTTTTGATGCTAATCAAACTAGAACAAAGTAATAGGACTCATAATCATCTCTTTCTTCGACAAGTTGAATAAGCTAATGAAACAAAAGAAGGTCTGTCTAAATTAAGACTTGTGTGAGACGTACACATCGTTTTGAATGCGATAGTCATGGGATTACACTTCTTTTGCTACTAATCAACCTAGAACGAAGTAATAGGACTCCTAATCACCTCTTTCTTTGATAATTTTAGAGAACCAATGAAACAATAAGAAGGTATCCTTAAATGAAGACTTGTGTGAGATGTACGCATCGTTTTAAACGCGATAGTCATGGGATTGCTATTTTTGATGCTAAATCAAACTAGGACGAAGAAATAGGACTCCTAATCACCTCTTTCATTGACAATTTGAGAAACCAATTAAACAATAAGAAAGGTCTCCCTAAATAAAGAAATGTGTATAATGTACGCATCGTTTTTCACTAAATAATTATAGGATTGCTCCTTTTTGATGCTAATCAAACTAGAACAAAGAAAAAGAACTCCCAATCACCTCTTTCTTTGACAATTTGAGAGAACCAATGAAACAATAAGAATGCATCCGTAAATGAAGACTTCTATGAGATTTACAAATCATTTTGAACGCGATAGTAATGTGATTGCTCCTTTTGATGCTAACTAAAATAAAATGAAGTCATAGGACTCCTAATCATCTCTTTTTTTAACAATTTGAGAGAACCAATGAAACAATTAAAAGATCTCCTTAAATTAATACTTGTGTGCAACGTACACATCGTTTTTAATGCGATATTTATCTGATTACACCTTTTGATGCTAATCAAACTAGAACGAAGAAAAAGGACTCCTAATCACCTCTTTTTTTGACAATTTGAGAGAACCAATGAAAAAAATAAAGTCTCCCTAAATTATGACTTGTGTGAGATGTACGCATCGTTTTGAATGCGATAGTCATGAGAGTGCTACTTTTGAAGCTAATCAAACTAGAATAAACTAATAGGATTCCTAATCAACTCTCTCTTCGACAATTTGAATGAACTAATGAAACAAGAAATTCTACCTAAAACAAGATTTGTGTGACATGTACATTTGAACGCGATAGTCATGGGTTATTTACTTTGATGCCAATCTAATTAGAACGAAGTAATAGGACTCCTAATCACCTCTTCCTTTGACAATTTGAGATAACCAATGAAACAATAAGAAGGTCTCCCTAAATGAAGATTTGTGTGAGATGTACGCATCGTTTTGAATGCGACAGTAATGTGATTGCTTCTTTTGATGCTAATCAAACTAGAACAAAGTCATAGAACTCCTAATCACCTATTTCTTTGACAATTTTGAAGAATAAATGAAACAATAAGAAGGTCTCCTTAAATTAAGACTTGTGTGCGATGTACGCATCGTTTTTAATGCGATATTCATAGGATTGCTCCTTTTGATGCTAATCAAACTAGAACGAAGAAAAAGGACTCCTAATCACCTCTTTTTTTGACAATTTGAGAGAACCAATGAAAAAATAAGGTCTCCCTAAATTATGACTTGTGTGAGATGTACGCATCGTTTTGAATGTGATAGTCATGGGAGTGCTACTTTTGAAGCTAATCAAACTAGAACGAACTAATAGGATTCCTAATCAACTCTCTCTTCGACAATTTGAATGAACTAATGGAACAAGAAATTCTACCTAAAACAAGATTTGTGTGAGATGTACATTTGAACGCGATAGTCATGGGTTATTTATTTTGATGTCAATCTAATTAGAACGAAGTAATAGGACTCCTAATCACCTCTTCCTTTGACAATTTGAGATAACCAATGAAACAATAAGAAGGTCTCCCTAAATGAAGATTTGTGTGAGATGTACGCATCGTTTTGAATGCGACAGTAATGTGATTGCTTCTTTTGATGCTAATCAAACTAGAACGAAGTCATAGAACTCCTAATCACCTATTTCTTTGACAATTTTGAAGAATAAATGAAACAATAAGAAGGTCTCCTTAAATTAAGACTTGTGTGAGATGTACGCATCGTTTTGAATGCGATAGTCATGGGAGTGCTACTTTTGAAGCTAATCAAACTAGAACGAACTAATAGGATTCCTAATCAACTCTCTCTTCGACAATTTGAATGAACTAATGAAACAAGAAATTCTACCTAAAACAAGATTTGTGTGAGATGTACATTTGAACGCGATAGTCATGGGTTATTTATTTTGATGCCAATCTAATTAGAACGAAGTAATAGGACTCCTAATCACCTCTTCCTTTGACAATTTGAGATAACCAATGAAACAATAAGAAGGTCTCCCTAAATGAAGATTTGTGTGAGATGTACTCATCGTTTTGAATGCGACAGTAATGTGATTGCTTCTTTTGATGCTAATCAAACTAGAACGAAGTCATAGAACTCCTAATCACCTATTTCTTTGACAATTTTGCAGAATAAATGAAACAATAAGAAGGTCTCCTTAAATTAAGACTTGTGTGCGATGTACGCATCGTTTTTAACGTGATATTCATACGATTGATCCTTTTAATGCTAATCAAACTAGAACGAAGAAAAAGGACTCCTAATCACATCTTTCTTTGATAATTTGAGAGAACCAACGAAAAAAATAAGAAGGTCTTCCTAAATTAAGACTTATGTAAGATGCATCATTTTGAATGCGATAGTCATGGGAGTGCTCCTTTTGATGCTAATCAAATTAAGTAATAAGACTCCTAATCATTTCTTTCTTTGACAATTTGAGAAACCAATGAAACAATAGGAAGGTCTCCCTAAATAAAGACTTGTGTGAGATGTACGCATCATTTTAAACGCGATATTTTAGGATTGCTCCTTTTGATTCTAATCAAACTCAAACGAAGATAAAGGACTTCTAATCACCTCTTTTATTGAGAATTTGAGAGAACCAATGAAACAATAAGAAGGCATCCTTAAATGAAGACTTGTGTAAGATGTACACATCGTTTTGAATGCGATAGTAATGTGATTTCTCCTTTTGATGCTAATTAGACTAGAATGAAGTCATTGGACTCCTAATCACCTCTTTCTTTGACAATTTGAGAGAACCAATGAAACAATAAGAAGGTATCCCTAAATGAAGCCTTGTATGAGATGTACACATCTTTTTGAACGATAGGTAATGTGATTGTTCCTTATGATGCTAATTAAACTAGTATGAAGTTCTAGGAATCCTAATCATCTCTTTCTTTGACAATTTTAGAGAATCAATGAAACAACAAGAAGGACTCCTTAAATCAAGACTTGTGTGAGCTGTATGCATCGTTTTGAACGTGATAGTCATTGGATTGCTCCTTTTGATGAAAATCAAACTAGAACAAAGTAATAGGACTCCTAATCACCTCTTTCTTCGACATGTTGAATGAACTAATGAAACAAGAAGAAGGTCTGCCTAAATCAAGACTTGTGTGAGACGTACACATCGTTTTGAATGCGATAGTCATGGGATTACACTCCTTTTGCTACTTATTAAACTAGAACGAAGTAATAGGGCTCCTAATCTCCTCTTTTTTTGACAATTTAAGAGAACCAATGAAACAATAAGAAGATCTCTTTAAATGAAGACTTGTGTGAGATGTACACATCGTTTTGAATGCGATAGTCATGGGATTGCTATTTTTGATGCTAAAATAAACTAGGACGAAGTAATAAGACTCTTAATCACCTTTTTCTTTGACAATTTGAGAAACCAATTAAACAATAGGAAGGTCTCCCTAAATAAAGACTTGTGTATAATGTACGCAACGTTTTTCACGAGATAGTTATAGGATTGCTTCGTTTGATGCTAATCAAGCTATAACGAAGAAAAAGGACTCCTAATCACCACTTTCTTTGACAATTTGAGAGAACCAATGAAACAATAAAAAGACATCCCTAAATGAAGACTTGTGTGATATGTACACGTCATTTTGAACGCGATAGTAATCTGATTGCTCCTTATGATGCTAATTAAACTAGAATGAAGTTATAGAACTCCTAATCATTTCTTTTTTTGACAATTTGAGAGAACCAATGAAACAATTAGAAGGTCTCCTTAAATTAAGACTTGTGTGCAATGTACGCATCGTTTTTAATGTGATATTCATAGGATTACACGTTTTGATGCTAATCAAACTAGAACGAAGAAAAAGGACTCCTAATCACCTCTTTCTTAGACAATTTGAGATAACCATGAGAAAAATAAGAAGGTCTCCCTAAATTAAGACTTGTGTGAGATGTACGTATCGTTTTAAATGCGATAGTCATGGGAGTGCTACTTTTGATGCTAATCAAACTAGAACGAAGTAATAGGATTCCTAATCACTTCTCTCTTCAACAATTTGAATGAACTAATGAAACAAGAAATTCTACCTAAATCAAGACTTGTGTGAGATGTACATTTGAACGCGATAGTTATGGGATTAGTTATTTTGATGCTAATCAAATTAAAACGAAGTAATAGGACTCCTAATCACTTCTTTCTTTGACAGTTTGAGAGAACTAATGAAACAATAAGAGGGCGTCTCTAAATGAAGTCTTGTGTGAGATGTACGCATCATTTTAAATGCAAAAGTCATGGGATTGTTGTTTTTAATGCTAATCAAACTAGAACAAAGTAATAGGACTCATAATCACCTCTTTCTTCTACAATTTGAATGAACTAATGAAACAAAAAGAAGGTCTACCTAAATCAAAACTTGTGTGGAATGTATGCATCACTTTTAACGCGATATTTGTATGATTGCTCCTTTTGATGCTAAACAAACTAGAACGACGAAAAAAGACTCCTAATCACCTCTTTTTTTGATAATTTTAGAAAACTAATAAAACAATAAGAAGGCCTTCCTAAATGAAGACTTATGTGAGATATACGCATCGTTTTGAACGCGATAGTCATGGGAACGTTCCTTTTTATTGCTAATCAAACTATAACAAAGTTATAGGACTCCTAATCACCTCTTTCTTTGAAAATATGAGAGAACCAATAAAATAATAAGGTCTCTCTAAATAAAGACATGTGTGAGATGTACGCATCATTTTGAACGCGATAGTCATAGGATTACTCCTTTTGATGCTAATCAAACTAGAACGATGTAATAGGAGTCGTAATCACCTCTTTCATCGAAAATTTGAATAAACCAAGGAAACAAGAAGAAGGTCTACCTAAATCAAGAATTGTGTGAGATGTACGCATTGTTTTGAACGCGATAGTCATGGAATTACTTCTTTTGATGCTAATCAAATTAGAACGAAGTAATAGGCCTCTTTCTTTGACAATTTTAGAGAACCAATAAAACAAAATGAATGTCACCTTAAATGAAGAATTGTGTGAGATGTACGCATCGTTTTGAACGCTATAGTCATGGGATTGCTCCTTTTGATGCTGAATCAAACTAGAACGAAGTAATAGGACTCCTAATCACCTCTTTCTTTTGACAATTTGAGAGAACAAATTAAACAATAGGAAGGTCTCCCTAAATAAAGACTTGTGTGAGATGTATGCATCGTTTTTAACGCGATATTCATAGGATTGCTTTTTTTTGATGTAAATCAAACTAGAACAAAGAAAAAGGACTCTTAATCACCTCTTTCTTTAAAAATTTAAGAGAACAAACAAAATAATAAGGTCTCTCTAAATGAAGACATATGGATGTACGTATCGTTTTAAACGCGATATTCATGAGATTGCTCATTTTGGTGCTAACCAAACAAGAACAAAGTAATATGACTTCTAATCACCTCTTTATTTTATAATTTGAATGAACTAATGAAACAAGAAGAATGTCTGCCTAAATCAAGACTTATGTGAGACGTACGCATCAATTTGAATGCGATATTCATGGGATTGCACTTTTTTTAATACTAATCAAAATAGAACGAAGTAATAGGACTCTTATTCACCTCTTTCTTTGATAATTTTAGAGAACCAAAGAAACAATAAGAAGATCTCCCTAAATGAATACTTGTGTTAGATGTACGCATCGTTTGAATGCGATAGTTATGGGAGTGCTATTTTTGATGCTAATCAAACTTAGAGAAAAGTAATAGGACTCCTAATCACCTCTTTCTTTGACAACTTGAATTAATTAATGAAACTAGAAGAAGGTCTTCTTAAATCAAGACTTGTGTGGTATGTATGCATCGTTTTAAGCGCGATAAGTCAAGGGATTACTCTTTTGATATTAATCAAACTAGAACGAAGTTATAGGACTCTTAATCACCTCTTTCTTTGACAATTTTAGAGAACCAATGAAACAATAAGAAGGTCTCCCTAAATACAGACTTGTGTGAGATGTATGCAACGTTTTGTACGCGAGAGTCATGAGATTGGACCTTTTGATGCTAATAAAACTAGAACAAAGTAATAGTACTCTGAATCTCCTCTTTCTTCGATAATTTGAATGAACTAATGAAACAAGAAAAATGTCTACCTAAATTAAGATTTGTGTGAGATGTAAGCATCGTTTTGAATGCGATATTTAATGGATTACATTACTTTTGATACTATTTAAACTAGAACGAAGTAATAGGACTTCTAATCACCCATTTCTTTGGCAATTTTGAAGAAACCAATGAAACAATTAGAATGTCTCTATAAATGAAGACTTGTTTGAGATGTATGCATCGTTTTGAACGCGATAGTCATAGGATTGCCCCTTTTGATGCTAGTCAAACTAGAACAAAGTAATAGGACTCATAATCACCTCTTTTTTTGACAAAAAGAAGGTCTCCCCAAACCAAGCTTTGTGTGATATGTACACATCATTTTTAACGCGATAGTCATAGGATAACTCATTTTGATGCTAATCAAATTAGAATGAAGTAAAAAGACTCCTAATCGCATCTTTCTTTGACCATTTGTGAAACCAATGAAATAATAGGAAGATCTCTCTAAATAAAGAATTGTGTGAAATGTACGCAACGTTTTTAACGTGATATTTATAGGATTGCTCCTTTTTATTCTAATCAAACTCGAACGAAGATAAAGGACTCCTAATCTCCTCTTTCTTTGACAATTTGAGAGAACAAATGAAATAATAAGAAGGCATCCTTAAATGAAGACTTGTGTGAGATGTACACATCGTTTTGAACGTGATAGTAATTTTATTGCTCCTTTTGATGCTAATTAAACTAGAACGAAGAAAAAGGACTACTAATCACCTATTTCTTTGACAATTTGAGAGAACCAATGAAAACATAAGAAGGTCCCCTTAAATTAAGATTTGTGTGAGATGTACGTATCGTTTTGAATGTAATAGTCACGGGAGTGCTACATTTGATGCTAATCAAACTAGAACAAAGTATAGAACTCCTAATCGCATCTCTCTTTGACAATTTGAAAGAACTAATGAAACAAGAAGGTCTACCTAAATCAAGACTTGTGTGAGATGTACATTTGAACGCGATAGTCATGAGATTATTTATTTTTATTCTAATCAAATTAGAACGAAGTAATAGGACTCCTAATCACCTCTTTCTTTGACAATTTGAGATAACCAATGAAACAATAAGAAGGTCTCCCTAAATAAAGACTTGTGTGAGATGTATACATCGTTTTGAACGCGATAGTAATGTGAGTGCTCCTTTTGATGCTAATAAAACTAGAACGAAGTCATAGAATTCCTAATCACCTCTTTCATTAACAATGTTAGAGAACCAATGAAACAATAAGAAAGTCTCCTTAAATTAAGACTTGTGTGCGATGTACGCATCGTTTTTAACACAATATTCATAGGATTGCTCCTTTTGATGCAAATCAAACTAGAAGGAAAAAAAAGTATTCCTAATCACCTCTTTCTTTGACAATTTTGATAGAACCAATGAAAAAATAAGGCCTCCTTAAATTAAGACTTGTGTGAGATGTACGCATCGTTTTGAATGCGATAGTCATGAGAGTGCTACTTTTGATGCTAATCATACGAGAACGAAGTAATATGACTCCTAATTGCCTCTCTTCGACAATTTGAATGAACTAACGAAACAAGAAGGTCTACCTAAATCAAGACTTGTGTGAGATATACGTATCATTTTTAACGTGATAGTCATGGGATTACTCCTTTTGATGCTAATCAAATAAGAACGAATTAATAAGACTCCTAATCACCTCTTTCTTTGACAATTTGAGAAACCAATAAAACAATAGGAAGGTCTCCCTAAATAAATACTTGTGTCAGATGTACGCATTATTTTTAACGCGATATTTATAGGAATGCTTCTTTTGATTGTATTCAAACTCGAATGAAGATAAAGGACTCTTAATCATCTCTTTCTTTGACAATTTGAGAGAGCCAAATAAAACAATAAAAAGGCATTCATAAATGAAGACTTGTATGAGATGTACACATCGTTTTTAACGCGATAGTAATGTGATTGATCCTTTTGATGCTAATTAAACTAGAAGGAAGTTATAGGACTCCTATTCACTTCTTTCTTTCACAATTTCAGAGAACCAGTGAAACAAGAAGAAGGCATCCCTAAATAGAGCCTTGAGTGAGATAAACACATCGTTTTGAACGCTATAGTAATGTGATTTCTCCTTTTGATGCTAATTAAAATTTAATGAAGTCATAGGACTCCTAATCAAACAAGAAGAAGGTCTACCTAAATGAAGACTTGTGTGAGACGTACACACAGTTTTAAATGCAATAGTCATGAGATTACACTCCTTTTGCTACTAATCAAACTAGAACGAAGTAATAGGACTCCTAATCACCTCTTTCTTTGATAATTTTAGAGAACCAATGAAACAATAAGAAGGTATCCTTAAATGAAGACTTGTGTGAGATGTACGCATCGATTTGAATGCGATAGTCATGGGATCGCTCCTTTTGATGTTAATCAAACTAGAACAAAGTAATAAGACTCATAATCAACTCTTTCATCGACAAGTTGAGTGAACTAATGAAACAAGAAGGTCTACCTGAATCAAAACTTGTGTGAGATGTACACTTTATTTTGAATGCGATAGTCATAGGATTACACTCATTTTGATACTAGTCAAACTAGAACGAAGTAATTGGCCTCTTTCTTTGACAACTTTAGAGGACCAATGAAACAATAAGAAGGTCTCCTTAAATGAAGAATTGTGTGAGATGTACGCATCGTTTTGAACGCTATAGTCATGGGATTGCTCTTTTTGATGCTGAATCAAACTAGAACGAAGTAATAGGACTCCTAATCACCTCTTTCTTTTGACAATTTGAGAGAACAAATAAAATAATAGGAAGGTCTCCCTAAATAAAGACTTGTGTGAGATGTACGCATCGTTTTTAACGCGATATTCATAGGATTGTTCTTTTTGATGTAAATCAAACTAGAACGAAGAAAAAGGACTCTTAATCACCTCTTTCTTTGAAAATTTAAGAGAACAAATGAAATAATAAGAAGGTCTCTCTAAATGAAGACATGTGGATGTACGTATCGTTTTAAACGCGATATTCATGAGATTGCTCATTTTGGTGCTAACCAAACAAGAACAAAGTAATAGGACTTCTAATCACCTCTTTCTTCTATAATTTTAAAGAACTAATGAAACAAGAAGAATGTCTGCCTAAATCAAGACTTATGTGAGATGTACGCATCAATTTGAATGCGATATTCATGGGATTACACTTTTTTTAATACTAATCAAACTAGAACGAAGTAATAGGACTCTTAATCACCTCTTTCTTTGACAATTTTAGAGAACCAAAGAAACAACAAGAAGATCTCCCTAAATGAATACTTGTGTTAGATGTACGCATCGTTTGAATGCGATAGTCATGGGAGTGCTACTTTTGATGCTAATCAAACTTAGAGAAAAGTAATAGGACTCCTAATCACCTCTTTCTTTGACAACTTGAATTAACTAATGAAACTTGAAGAAGGTCTTCTTAAATCAAGACTTGTGTGGTATGTACGCATCGTTTTGAGCGCGATAAGTCAAGGGATTACTCTTTTGATATTAATCAAACTATAACGAAGTTATAGGACTCCTAATCACCTCTTTCTTTGACAATTTTAGAGAACCAATGAAACAATAAGAAGGTCTCCCTAAATAAAGACTTGTGTGAGATGTATGCAACGTTTTGTATGCGACAATCATGAGATTGGACCTTTCAATGCTAATAAAACTAGAACAAAGTAATAGTACTCTGAATCTCCTCTTTCTTCGATAATTTGAATGAACTAATGAAACAAGAAAAATGTCTACCTAAATTAAGACTTGTATGAGATGTACGCATCGTTTTGAATGCGATATTCATAGGATTACACTACTTTTGATACTATTCAAACTAGAACGAAGTAATAGGACTTCTAATCACCCGTTTCTTTGGCAATTTTGAAGAAACCAATGAAACAATAAGAATGTCTCCATAAATGAAGACTTGTTTGAGATGTATGCATCGTTTTGAACGCGATAGTCATGGGATTGCTCCTTTTGATGCTAATCAAACTAGAACAAAGTAATAGGACTCATAATCACCTCTTTTTTTGACAAAAAGAAGGTCTCACCAAACCAAGCTTTGTGTGATATGTACACATCGTTTTTAACGCGATAGTCATAGGATAACTCCTTTTGATGCTAATCAAATTAGAATGAAGTAAAAAGACTCCTAATCGCATCTTTCTTTGACCATTTGTGAAACCAATGAAATAATAGGAAGATCTGTAATACCCGAGAATTTCCTAATATTATTAAATAATTATATTAATGAAAATGAGAATTTATTTGAATATAAATGATTTTGTGTTATGAGAATGATTAATTCAATTATATTAAATTGAATATCTATGACAATTGAGAAAAATGTGGAGTTTACGATAAACTCGTTGAGAGCCTAGTGTGACACAGTGATGGGAAATATTAATAATTATATTAAATAACGAAGAATTTTTAAGTGAACAATTAATTAATTGTTAATTGTTATTAGAGAATATTAATTGATTGTTGTGGGATATTAACTATGGTTGATTAATAATATGTGATTATTATTGCAAGAAATATAATAATCATAATCCACTTGTTTATAATTGTGCTGAGATTTATATTTGTTAATGTGATAATTAATCCTATGATTATTAATTTGGTATAATTAATAGTCAATGATGAATAAATTAATTAATATTATTGTTAATTAATCAACGAGATAAATAGTTTATTTATTTGACATTATGAATAATAAAATAAATAAGTGAGTGATTAATATAATAAGATTATATTAATTGATATGTGCAAATGTGCAATATTTGAATATATAAAGTATATGGAATACAACTATATTATATAGTGTAGAGAGACACTTAAGTGTGACCATGCATGTATATACATAAACTATGTTATATAATGCAATGCGAATATATTACACATAGAAACCATATATTACATGAAGCATAATGTGATTATGTTAAAACTATATGTTATGAATGCATGATAATACTGATGTGACAATAAATATGTGGGAATACACTGTATAATATATCATGAACATATTGTAAACTATTAATTTTAATAAAGTGAGACATCATGAATATATGGTGAACAATTTAATAATACATGAGATAATGTAATGTGATAACATCCGATTAAATTATACTAGTATGATAAAAATGTACATGAATTATATGTGCACAATTCACACTTATTACATTATGTGAATCCATGTTAGTATCATTAGAATTACATTGTAACTATAATTGTGGCCTAATTATATAGTATATATACATGTAACATATTTTGGCATAAGTGTTGTGTATATATACAAATTATAGAATGCTGATATATGGCCTTGTCCCAATATAATAGTCGCTCTCCTTCTCCTTCACGTGTATGGCAAAAAGGCTAAGGCCTATTCTCCCCATTCTTCTCCCAAGCTTAGCTAGCAATGATCAATGGGGAGTGGTTTTGATGATGAGATTTACCAACCATTTACCAACTCCCTCTTATCTAGCATGCAATCCATTCATCTGTTAGTTTGATTTGCAATATAATTGCATTGTCTGTGTAATAATTCGTCTATAAATAGTAGCCATGTTTCTTCACATTTCTTTTGCTGAGATTTTATTTGAGTTGATAAGTTGAGAGCATATACATATATCAGTATAATAGCATTGTGAAGGAGCAGCAAGTTCAATTATCTAACAGAGGTATAATTATCTTTCCATGTTCTTCATTCATGTTCTATATTTTGCTTACTGTCAAAATTTCCAATTCTTGATTTTGATTTCAATTCATGCTAGATTGGATTAGGACATGTTCTTAGTTGCTATATAGACTTATAAACATGTTTAAGCCATAATGTGGCTGCTTAGAAAAGTTTTCGTGAAGTAATTTTGTGAATTGGGATAATGTCTGCCGAAGTAGACTGCAGTCTGGCCAGAACCAAGGGTGGCGCAGCTGCGCCGGTTTGGCCTTAGTATGCTGCGCAGGACACTGTCTGCAGATTTTGAATTGTTGCTTCCTGCTTGATGTTTGCTACATGTTAGTTGATGAAATAAAATAGAACAAGCATGCTGATATGGTTAATACATATATATTGACTTGTTAAACTAGAACGAGCATGTTATATTCGGATCGCTTGCATAAACGATGAAGTGATAGATTTTCAAAATAAACTTAGGATTTCAAAATGGACGTTGATTCGTTATATCCATTTTAGACATTCTGACTTGTGAGACATATTGGTATGACCTAGACACACACGAAATACATATTGACTTAAGTATATATGTATCGTGATATGATATGAACATGTGAACACAACTAGTGCATCTTTCTAACAAAAATACAAGTTTTGGAGGTTGATATTGACATGTAAAGACCATACACACATTCTGATTTTTGGAGCATGTTTGAATAAACTTGAAATACATGTCGGACACATTAACTTACGGATATAGATTTTATAATGTTGAACGTGAACGTCGACATGCTACATTGAGATTTGAATTTCGATACTTATGAACATGTTTGATAGAACTTGTAGACTTGCTAAGGTATCATTCATGTTTGCCTACTATGTTACATGTAGTGAAACCAAATTTGCGTAAATAAAGCATGTTTTCAAACTAATGATAATGATAGTTGCATATATGTGATATGAAAACTCATGAACATGTGAACATTTTAAGTGTTTAAAAAGCGAGCATGTTAGACCTTATGAGTACGTATCCTTGAATGGCTTTAAATTATTGAAAGTGTTAACTTAGAATCTATTGCATGTATATTTGAAACGAGGAAAGGTTGTACAAACATAAAAGTATCTTTTAATATGTTTATATGCTATGTGGTGTTGTTGGCTTGCATGACCGGACAGAAACCATAAGGCACAGCCCAGCCTTGGCTTGGCCAGAAGGCTGCGCAGCTGCGCTGGCCCTAGGCTTAGCCATGGCGCAGCTGCGCCAGTCTGGAATCAGAATTGAGCTAGTTGTTGATCTGATTTTTGACAGTTAGCTTATGCGATTACTTTAACTTGTAATATATGACCAGTATGCTAAGAAATGTGTTAAGAGGCATGCTAAGTGATAAAATTGAATGTTTGATTATAAACTTCCCAGGGATAAGTCCAAAAGGTATTTGGGGACTATAAAGCAACGTTTAAAAACTAGGTGATGACTTCATAATGTCATATAAACTGAAATGTGCTATATATACGCAAAAGTATATGATGAAGTATGTGTATAGTATGCAACTAAGTTAAACGTTTATGGGTGCGTTTAAAATTACATATCATATGTGAGCATAAATGACTAATGAAAATCCTATACTTATAATACACTATAAATAGGATTCAAAAGTGTTGAATTACTTTACGTGGATAAACTACGCTAAAGGCAAGTTTCCTAACTTACACTCTTTTACGGTGCAAGTATTCTATCCTTGTATATTGTGAACTAGTTTCTTACTAAATCGTTGAATTAAATTAGCATACTTGAACTCTTAATTCATTAAAGCTATTATACATGTTGAACTTAGTATTGTTCTTGAATATTGTGAAAGTGTCTATGCCATTTGATTCGGCTAGACTTATATTATTGAAAAGCGACCCAAACTAATTGATTGGTGCGGGATCTTGTATTTGACTGAGAAGAACAACCTTCTTTGAAGGGAATATATAATTATCGGAGAACCGACGTGCACACTTGAGTATGATTGATTGTTATGCATAACGATGGTACTTTAGGCTGATCACCTGTTGTACCTGTTTTTATTGGATTTTCAGTTTATTACTGTCAATTCTAGTAGAAGTTCATAGTCCGTAGTGACTACTCAGTATTCAATTATTTGAAATCTTGAATTGACTTATTATTGAATCATATTGATATTATCCTGTCCTTAGCGACTGTTATTGAGAACTGTTGATATTCTTGTTATTCTTGAACTGTCAAATCTTGCTATACTCTTTCGAGAATTGAGAATCTTATTATTCACCCTTATTGTATATTACTTGCTGGGCAATTTGTGCTCATTCTTGCTTTCCCTAAAACATTTCAGTTAAGGCAGAGCATGGCGAACCTTCGGGCATTGATAAGGGCAAGGGCAAGGCTACCAACTAGCTTATGTCTGTTATGTTTCAAATATATTAATATTGTGTGAAGATGATGTAGTAAGACTGGATTTGTTTATGTTTAAGCTTAAGTTAGATTATATAACAGGTCGTTAATTGATATTGCTTTGTAATCTATTAAGTACTGTAGGTTGCGAGACTTGGGGGAATAAATATAATAAATCATTGTAAATTATTCTAGAATAGATTTTCCGCTGTGGTTGTGTGATATTTAGTTATCATTATTGCGATGTATTACCATGAGCACGTGATGAACCGAATTCGAGAGACCAAGTGGCGGTCCTGGAATTTGGCGTCACAGGTTGGTATCAGAGCTGTAGTTATAAACCTTAGGAACGAGTGTCCTTGGACTATAGCTTAGGTGAACTTAGAAGTTAGGAAGGAGATAAAACTCATGTAGAGTTTTCCTTGAGAGACTTAGTCTGTTATGAAATGTAACTTCATTCTATACAATGAACTTATGTTTTATTTAACATTCTAATGGAGTTGCTGTTTGTTTGCCTTGTGTTTGTGATTGTAGGATGACAGACACAGGTGTAACTAGTAGAGTAGCAGAGGAGGAGCCCAGAGATATACATATAGTATACGAGGCACCTCTAGAGGCTGTGCCAGTGCAGGCAGTTGCACCATCCGAGTTTGATGACGAGGATGAGATCGAGATTGAGATAGAGACTGATCCAGAGGAGGATTCGATGGAGGATGAGCCAGTAGAGGACTCTGATGAGGCTACTATAGAGGAGCAGATGTTAGGAGAATACGAGGAGTGGATCCTAGAGTTAAACTGCAGGGTCCAAGAGCTGGAGGCAGAGGCCCACGAGAGAGAGTCTGAGTTCCAAAAGCTAAGGGACGAGGACCACCATAGGAAGCTGGCTATGCAAGAGTTAGAGGTGGAGATTGCCTACCGTAGGGAGGTAGGGATCCAGATGGGGACTCTATTTCACAGGTCAGTGGCTAGGAATGTAGATTTGGCAGAGAAGCTAGAAGAGGTTGAGAAGAGGGAGCTGAGTGAGAAAACTGAGAAAGAGGCACTCCGTACTCAACTAGAGTTGGAGGTGATGGATAGGTTACACTTCGAGGAGAAGTGGGAAGCGTCCAATGAGAGAGCTGACGACCTTGAGGACGAGGTCAGGTGCAAGAAGAGAAAGATGAACAAGATGGGGTATGTGTTCCGTTCAGCTTTTGAAAGGGTGATTGATGGTGTGTACCACTACCCGGCAGAACAGGGACAGACTCTACATACCTTGAGCCGAGAGCTGGTTGCGTATATAGCACAGTTGGAGTACAAGAGCGCAGTGGAGCGCGGGATGATGGGATGAGATTTCCTTAGTCAGTCTAGTGGTAGTACTAGTTGTGTCTTTATGTATTGTATATACTATGTTGTAATCCCGATCTTTTATGTAAGATGTGGGATGATGATGTAAACCCCGAGTTAGCTTTTGTTAGAGGGGTAGTATGGTAGTGGGTTGGTATATTCCCCGTCTTTTGTGATATTAGGGGATATATGTGATAACATTTATAGCAGTATGCTAGGAAAATCATGTAATGAAATGAAATGGCATATGAATATAAATGGAGTTGATTTTAGAAACGTGTTATAAATTTATTCTTTTAGTATTAAAAGAAATACTTAAGTGATATACTTGAATAATAATAAAATGAAAAATTGTGATGCAGATAATGCCGCCCAGACGTAGATTGACTGCACCCGAAGAATCCGTTAACAGTGAGAGAGAACAAGTAGACCCGATCCAGAAACTGGTAGACTTGTTAGGAGAAGCCTTAAGGGGAAGGAACAATGAACCCGTTCGCCCGAACCCTTAAACTGTGCCAGTAACAACCTTTAAAGACTTTAAGAGTGTAGGACCCCCGGAGTTCGAGGGAACTACCGACCCAATCGTCGCACAAACGTGGATCAAAGAGATCGAAAAAGCTTTCACTATAGCTAGCGTAGGCGAAGATCAAAAGACGGTGTTTGCCACGTACATGATGAGGGGAGAAGCGAACTACTGGTGGGAGGCTAATCAACAAAGAGCTGGAGAAGGGATAATAGCTTGGGATAAGTTTAAGACACTGTTCTTCGATAATTACTTTCCGAAGAGTATGAAGAATAGGATGGAGGTGAAATTCATAGAGTTAAAACAAGGTGAGATGACGGTGGCGCAATACGCGGCTAGGTTTAACGAACTAGCGCTATTTGCGGAGCACCAAGTTGGTGATGAAGAGAGGAAGGCTAGACGCTTTGAACAAGGGTTGAAGCCATGGCTGTTCAATAAGGTATCAGTTCTTCAAATTGATTCCTTTGCAACATTACTGGAGAAGGCAATCATTGCGGAAGGCGGCAGTGAGGCCTTAAGTCTGTATAACAAAGAAAAGAAAGGAAAGAATACTGGAGGAGAGAATCGTAAGGGAGGAAGCAGTAGCGGAGGAAGCAACTTGGGAAAGAGAAAGTGGGAGAACAACAACAACAACAAAAACAACAATAATAATCAATCAGGGAATTTTCGTGGAGGTTTCAAGAAGAGGGCTGAAGGATGCCCGAAGTGTGGGAAGAATAACCAGGGCGAGTGCTGGAAGGGACGTGGCACTTGCTACAACTACGGACAGGAAGGGCACAACTCACCCAACTGTTTGAAACCGAAAAAGATACAAGGATGCTTTGCGTGTGGCTCGACGGAGCACCGAATTAAGGACTGCCCAAAGAAGGGAAGTGGTGGGGGGTAGTAATCAGCAAGGAGGCAACAAGCTGATGATCGGTGGACCGGCACAATCCAACCGCCCAACCGCCAGAACCTTTAACATGACCGTCCAAGACGCAGTGACTGCGAAGGATGTGGTGTCAGGTATAATCCCAATCAATGATATAAATGCTTATGTATTATTTGATTCGGGTGCCACCTGTTCTTTTGTATCTGAAGAATTTGCTAGTAGACTTAGTACACCCCGAGAACTTTTAGAAAATCCTTTGATCATAGAAGTTGCTAATAAGGAAGTGATCCCTGTAGAATACGTTTATCAAAATTGTCGCGCAAGTATTAGTAAACATGAACTGAGCGTAGACTTGATTCCTATTAGACTGGGAGAATTTGACGTAATACTGGGAATGGATTGGTTGTATAACCATGCTGCGATAATTGACTGTCAGAACAAATGTGTGAACCTTCAGACTCTGAGTAAGTCTAAGGTAGTGTTTTATGGTAGCTCATCGCTTAAGCAATCGTGTTGCGTTACGATGATGCAGGCCAAGAAATTGTTAAGGAAAGGATGTGTAGGATATTTAGCTTACATCGTTGATACTCGGAAAAAGGGAGTAGAAATTAAGGATATAGACGTAGTTAATGAATTCCAAGATGTGTTTTCGGACGATCTGCCTGGTCTTCCGCCAGACAGAGAAATCGAATTCGTGATAGACTTAGCACCGGGAACGGCACCGATTTCGAAAGCTCCATATCGTATGGCGCCAGTAGAAATGAAGGAATTGATGATACAATTACAAGAATTATTGGATAAGGGTTACATTCGACCGAGTGTTTCTCCTTGGGGAGCACCAGTACTATTCGTTAAGAAGAAGGACGGATCGATGAGGCTCTGTATCGATTATCGAGAATTGAACAGAGTAACGATCAAGAACCGGTATCCGCTACCGAGGATAGACGACTTATTTGATCAACTGAAGGGAGCAAAGTGTTTCTCAAAGATCGACCTACGAACAGGATATCATCAACTGAAAGTGAGGGATGAGGACATACCAAAGACTGCGTTTCGAACCCGTTATGGACACTACGAGTTTTTGGTAATGTCATTCGGATTGACTAATGCTCCGGTAGTATTTATGGACTTGATGAACCGAGTTTTCAAGCCATACTTGGATAAATTTGTAGTGGTTTTTATCGACGACATTTTGATCTACTCGAAGACAGAGGAAGAACACGCCGAACATCTGAAGATTGTTTTGGAGGCACTAAGGAAGGAGAAGATGTATGCAAAATTTTCTAAGTGCAAATTTTGGATAGAGAAGGTTCAATTCTTAGGCCACGTGGTGGATAAGAATGGAATCTCAGTAGACCCTGCAAAGGTCGAAGCAGTAAGTAATTGGGAACAACCGAGAACACCGACGGAGGTGAGAAGCTTTCTAGGGTTAGCTGGGTACTATCGAAGATTCATCCAAGATTTTTCTAAGATAGCAACCCCGTTGACCAATTTGACTAGAAAGACGGTGAAATTTGTATGGACCGACAAATGCGAAGAAAGTTTTCAAGAACTGAAAAGGAGATTGAGCGAAGCACCTGTGTTATCATTACCAGATGATGCGGGAAATTTTGTGGTGTATAGTGATGCATCGCACAAGGGACTTGGCTGTGTGCTTATGCAGCACGGCAAGGTCATTGCATATGCATCACGACAATTAAAGGATTACGAAAAACGATACCCCACTCACGACTTAGAGTTAGCGGCAGTAGTTTTTGCGTTAAAGATATGGAGACATTATCTATAAGGAGAAAAATGTGAGATATACACGGACCACAAAAGTCTGAAATATATCTTCACACAGAAGGAGTTAAACATGCGGCAGAGAAGGTGGTTAGAATTAATCAAAGACTATGACTGCGATATTCTTTATCACCCGGGAAAGGCAAATGTGGTTGCCGACGCTCTGAGCAGGAAAGGAAGGGATAAGTTGTTTAATTTGACGACTCAGGAAGAGTTGATAAGAGAGATGGGGAAATTGGAGATAGAAGTGAAAGGACCAGAAAAGTCTGGTGAGAAGTTAATTGTAATGGAAGCTTGTCCGACGTTGTTGGATAGAGTAAAGGAAGCTCAGGAAAAGGATGAATAGTGTGAGAAAATCCGAAAGAGGATCACAGAAAATGAGGAAGAAAAATTTCGAATGGATAAAGACGGTATTTTGAGATTTGAAGGGAGAGTGTGGGTACCAGCGGTAACCGAGTTGAGGGAAGAGATTTTGCACGAGGCACACAATACGACATATTCCGTTCATCCGGGAGGCACAAAGATGTACCAAGATCTAAGGCAACATTTTTGGTGGCCCAATTTGAAACGGGAAGTCGCGGAGTGCGTCAGTAGATGCTTGACTTGCCAACGCATTAAAGCAGAGCATCAGCGGCCGAGTGGTTTACTACAACCGTTAGAAATACCAGAGTGGAAATGGGAGCATATTACCATGGACTTCGTGGCAGGACTTCCAGTTACACAAAAAGGTTATGATGCTATTTGGGTTATCGTGGATCGACTAACGAAGACGGCACACTTTCTACCAATCAAGATCCGCTACAGTTTGAACCAATTAGCAAGCCTATATGTAAAAAAAATGTTTCACGACATGGAGTGCCGGTGTCAATTGTCTCTGATCGAGATCCGCGCTTCACGTCCAATTTTTGGAAGAGTTTGCAAAAAAGAATGGGAACGCAGTTGAGGTTGAGTACAGCTTATCATCCTCAAACAGACGGACAAAGTGAGCGAACAATACAAACGCTAGAAGACATGCTTAGGACTTGCGTGATGGATTTTAAGGGAAATTGGGACGACCACCTACCCTTAGTAGAATTCGCATATAATAATAGCTACCATGCAAGTATCGGCATGCCACCGTACTAAGCTCTTTACGGGAGAAAGTGCAGAATGCCGTTATGTTGGGACGAAGTCGGAGAACGACGAATACTCGGACCAGAGTTAGTTCAACAAACCGCAGACGTGGTGACAGTGATAAGAGCCAGACTTGTAGCAGCTCAAGATCGCCAGAAGAAATACGCAGATTTGCATCGGCAGGACCGAGACTTCAAAGTCGGCAGTTTCGTATTCTTGAAGGTATCTCCATGGAAGGGAAAAATCCGTTTCGGCAAGAAAGGAAAATTGAGTCCAAGATTCATAGGACCGTTCGAGATACTAAAGCGATTGGGCGAAGTGGCATACAAAGTTGCGTTACCACCCGAGTTGGAGCATATCCACAACGTGTTCCACATTTCCGTGTTACGACCGTACAAGGCCGACTACAAACATGTGATTTCTTACGAGCCCATTCAAGTGGAGAAGAACTTGGCGTATGAAGAAATTCCTGTACAGATATTAGATAGGAAAGAGCAAACTTTGAGAAATAAAATTATTTCGTCTGTAAAAGTACTTTGGCGTAACCACGATGTCGAGGAGGCAACGTGGGAGTTAGAAGATAGGATGATGAGGGACTATCCCCATCTATTTGTGTAACCTTGTAGCAATTCCGGGACGAAATTTTTATAAGGGGGGGAGGATGTAATACCCGAGAATTTCCTAATATTATTAAATAATTATATTAATGAAAATGAGAATTTATTTGAATATAAATGATTTTGTGTTATGAGAATGATTAATTCAATTATATTAAATTGAATATCTATGACAATTGAGAAAAATGTGGAGTTTACGATAAACTCGTTGAGAGCCTAGTGTGGCACAGTGATGGGAAATATTAATAATTATATTAAATAACGAAGAATTTTTAAGTGAACAATTAATTAATTGTTAATTGTTATTAGAGAATATTAATTGATTGTTGTGGGATATTAACTATGGTTGATTAATAATATGTGATTATTATTGCAAGAAATATAATAATCATAATCCACTTGTTTATAATTGTGCTGAGATTTATATTTGTTAATGTGATAATTAATCCTATGATTATTAATTTGGTATAATTAATAGTCAATGATGAATAAATTAATTAATATTATTGTTAATTAATCAACGAGATAAATAGTTTATTTATTTGACATTATAAATAATAAAATAAATAAGTGAGTGATTAATATAATAAGATTATATTAATTGATATGTGCAAATGTGCAATATTTGAATATATAAAGTATATGGAATACAACTATATTATATAGTGTAGAGAGACACTTAAGTGTGACCATGCATGTATATACATAAACTATGTTATATAATGCAATGCGAATATATTACACATAAAAACCATATATTACATGAAGCATAATGTGATTATGTTAAAACTATATGTTATGAATGCATGATAATACTGATGTGACAATAAATATGTGGGAATACACTGTATAATATATCATGAACATATTGTAAACTATTAATTTTAATAAAGTGAGACATCATGAATATATGGTGAACAATTTAATAATACATGAGATAATGTAATGTGATAACATCCGATTAAATTATACCAGTATGATAAAAATGTACATGAATTATATGTGCACAATTCACACTTATTACATTATGTGAATCCGTGTTAGTATCATTAGAATTACATTGTAACTATAATTGTGGCCTAATTATATAGTATATATACATGTAACATATTTTGGCATAAGTGTTGTGTATATATACAAATTATAGAATGCTGATATATGGCCTTGTCCCAATATAATAGTCACTCTCCTTCTCCTTCACGTGTATGGCAAAAAGGCTAAGGCCTATTCTCCCCATTCTTCTCCCAAGCTTAGCTAGCAATGATCAATGGGGAGTGGTTTTGATGATGAGATTTACCAACCATTTACCAACTCCCTCTTATCTAGCATGCAATCCATTCATCTGTTAGTTTGATTTGCAATATAATTGCATTGTCTGTGTAATAATTCGTCTATAAATAGTAGCCATGTTTCTTCACATTTCTTTTGCTGAGATTTTATTTGAGTTGATAAGTTGAGAGCATATACATATATCAGTATAATAGCATTGTGAAGTAGCAGCAACTTCAATTATCTAACAGAGGTATAATTATCTTTCCATGTTCTTCATTCATGTTCTATATTTTGCTTACTGTCAAAATTTCCAATTCTTGATTTTGATTTCAATTCATGCTAGATTGGATTAGGACATGTTCTTAGTTGCTATATAGACTTATAAACATGTTTAAGCCATAATGTGGCTGCTTAGAAAAGTTTTCGTGAAGTAATTTTGTGAATTGGGATAATGTCTGCCGAAGTAGACTGCAGTCTGGCCAGAACCAAGGGTGGCGCAGCTGCGCCGGTTTGGCCTTAGTATGCTGCGCAGGACACTGTCTGCAGATTTTGAATTGTTGCTTCCTGCTTGATGTTTGCTACATGTTAGTTGATGAAATAAAATAGAACAAGCATGCTGATATGGTTAATACATATATATTGACTTGTTAAACTAGAACGAGCATGTTATATTCGGATCGCTTGCATAAACGATGAAGTGATAGATTTTCAAAATAAACTTAGGATTTCAAAATGGACGTTGATTCGTTATATCCATTTTAGACATTCTGACTTGTGAGACATATTGGTATGACCTAGACACACACGAAATACATATTGACTTAAGTATATATGTATCGTGATATGATATGAACATGTGAACACAACTAGTGCATCTTTCTAACAAAAATACAAGTTTTGGAGGTTGATATTGACATGTAAAGACCATACACACATTCTGATTTTTGGAGCATGTTTGAATAAACTTGAAATACATGTCGGACACATTAACTTACGGATATAGATTTTATAATGTTGAACGTGAACGTCGACATGCTACATTGAGATTTGAATTTCGATACTTATGAACATGTTTGATAGAACTTGTAGACTTGCTAAGGTATCATTCATGTTTGCCTACTATGTTACATGTAGTGAAACCAAATTTGCGTAAATAAAGCATGTTTTCAAACTAATGATAATGATAGTTGCATATATGTGATATGAAAACTCATGAACATGTGAACATTTTAAGTGTTTAAAAAGCGAGCATGTTAGACCTTATGAGTACGTATCCTTGAATGGCTTTAAATTATTGAAAGTGTTAACTTAGAATCTATTGCATGTATATTTGAAACGAGGAAAGGTTGTACAAACATAAAAGTATCTTTTAATATGTTTATATGATATGTGGTGTTGTTGGCTTGCATGACCGGACAGAAACCATAAGGCACAGCCCAGCCTTGGCTTGGCCAGAAGGCTGCGCAGTTGCGCTGGCCCTAGGCTTAGCCATGGCGCAGCTGCGCCAGTCTGGAATCAGAATTGAGCTAGTTGTTGATCTGATTTTTGACAGTTAGCTTATGCGATTACTTTAACTTGTAATATATGACCAGTATGCTAAGAAATGTGTTAAGAGGCATGCTAAGTGATAAAATTGAATGTTTGATTATAAACTTCCCAGGGATAAGTCCAAAAGGTATTTGGGGACTATAAAGCAACGTTTAAAAACTAGGTGATGACTTCATAATGTCATGTAAACTGAAATGTCCTATACTTATAATACACTATAAATAGGATTCAAAAGTGTTGAATTACTTTACGTGGATAAACTACGCTAAAGGCAAGTTTCCTAACTTACACTCTTTTACGGTGCAAGTATTCTATCCTTGTATATTGTGAACTAGTTTCTTACTAAATCGTTGAATTAAATTAGCATACTTGAACTCTTAATTCATTAAAGCTATTATACATGTTGAACTTAGTATTGTTCTTGAATATTGTGAAAGTGTCTATGCCATTTGATTCGGCTAGACTTATATTATTGAAAAGCGACCCAAACTAATTGATTGGTGCGGGATCTTGTATTTGACTGAGAAGAACAACCTTCTTTGAAGGGAATATATAATTATCGGAGAACCGACGTGCACACTTGAGTATGATTGATTGTTATGCATAACGATGGTACTTTAGGCTGATCACCTGTTGTACCTGTTTTTATTGGATTTTCAGTTTATTACTGTCAATTCTAGTAGAAGTTCTTAGTCCGTAGTGACTACTCAGTATTCAATTATTTGAAATCTTGAATTGACTTATTATTGAATCATATTGATATTATCATGTCCTTAGCGACTGTTATTGAGAACTATTGATATTCTTGTTATTCTTGAACTATCAAATCTTGCTATACTCTTTCGAGAATTGAGAATCTTATTATTCACCCTTATTGTATATTACTTGCTGGGCAATTTGTGCTCATTCTTGCTTTCCCTAAAACATTTCAGTTATGGCAGAGCATGGCGAACCTTCGGGCATTGATAAGGGCAAGGGCAAGGCTACCAACTAGCTTATGTCTGTTATGTTTCAAATATATTAATATTGTGTGAAGATGATGTAGTAAGACTGGATTTGTTTATGTTTAAGCTTAAGTTAGATTATATAACAAGTCGTTAATTGATATTGCTATGTAATCTATTAAGTACTGTAGGTTGCGAGACTTGGGGGAATAATTATAATAAATCATTGTAAATTATTCTAGAATAGATTTTCCGCTGTGGTTGTGTGATATTTAGTTATCATTATTGCGATGTATTACCATGAGCACGTGATGAACCGAATTCGAGAGACCAAGTGGCGGTCCTGGAATTTGGGGGCGTCACAAGATCTCTCTAAATAAAGAATTGTGTGAGATGTACGCAACGTTTTTAACGTGATATTTATAGGATTGCTCCTTTTTATTCTAATCAAACTCGAACGAAGATAAAGGACTCCTAATCTCCTCTTTCTTTGACAATTTGATAGAACAAATGAAATAATAAGAAGGCATCCTTAAATGAAGACTTGTGTGAGATGTACACATCGTTTTGAACGTGATAGTAATTTGATTGCTCCTTTTGATGCTAATTAAACTAGAATGAAGAAAAAGGACTACTAATCACCTATTTCTTTGATAATTTGAGAGAACCAATGAAAACATAAGAAGGTCCCCTTAAATTAAGATTTGTGTGAGATGTACGTATCGTTTTGAATGTAATAGTCACGGGAGTGCTACATTTGATGCTAATCAAACTAGAACAAAGTATAGAACTCCTAATCGACTCTCTCTTTGACAATTTGAAAGAACTAATGAAACAAGAAGGTCTTTCTAAATCAAGACTTGTGTGAGATGTACATTTAAACGCGATAGTCATGAGATTATTTATTTTTATTCTAATCAAATTAGAACGAAGTAATAGGACTCCTAATCACCTCTTTCTTTGACAATTTGAGATAACCAATGAAACAATAAGAAGGTCTCCCTAAATAAAGACTTGTGTGAGATGTATACATCGTTTTGAACGCGATAGTAATGTGAGTGCTCCTTTTGATGCTAATAAAACTAGAACGAAGTCATAGAATTCCTAATCACCTCTTTCATTAACAATGTTAGAGAACCAATGAAACAATAAGAAAGTCTCCTTAAATTAAGACTTGTGTGCGATGTACGCATCGTTTTTAACACAATATTCATAGGATTGCTCCTTTTGATGCAAATCAAACTAGAAGGAAAAAAAAGTATTCCTAAACACCTCTTTCTTTGACAATTTTGATAGAACCAATGAAAAAATAAGGCCTCCTTTAATTAAGACTTGTGTGAGATGTATGCATCGTTTTGAATGTGATAGTCATGAGAGTGCTACTTTTGATGCTAATCATACGAGAACGAAGTAATATGACTCCTAATTGCCTCTCTTCGACAATTTGAATGAACTAACGAAACAAGAAGGTCTACCTAAATCAAGACTTGTGTGAGATATACGTATCATTTTTAACGTGATAGTCATGGGATTACTCCTTTTGATGCTAATCAAATAAGAACGAATTAATAAGACTCCTAATCACCTCTTTCTTTGACAATTTGAGAAACCAATAAAACAATAGGAAGGTCTCCCTAAATAAATACTTGTGTCAGATGTACGCATTATTTTTAACGCGATATTTATAGGAATGCTCCTTTTGATTGTATTCAAACTCGAATGAAGATAAAGGACTCTTAATCATCTCTTTCTTTGACAATTTGAGAGAGCCAAATGAAACAATAAAAAGGCATTCATAAATGAAGACTTGTATGAGATGTACACATCGTTTTTAATGCGATAGTAATGTGATTGATCCTTTTGATGCTAATTAAACTAGAAGGAAGTTATAGGACTCCTAATCACATCTTTCTTTGACAATTTGAGAGAACCAGTGAAACAAGAAGAAGGCATCCCTAAATAGAGCCTTGTGTGAGATAAACACATCGTTTTGAATGCTATAGTAATGTGATTTCTCCTTTTGATGCTAATTAAAATTTAATGAAGTCATAGGACTCCTAATCAAACAAGGAGAAGGTCTACCTAAATGAAGACTTGTGTGAGACGTACACACAGTTTTAAATGCAATAGTCATGAGATTACACTCCTTTTGCTACTAATCAAACTAGAACGAAGTAATAGGACTCCTAATCACCTCTTTCTTTGATAATTTTAGAGAACCAATGAAACAATAAGAAGGTATCCTTAAATGAAGACTTATGTGAGATGTACGCATCGATTTGAATGCTATAGTCATGGGATTGCTCCTTTTGATGTTAATCAAACTAGAACAAAGTAATAAGACTCATAATCAACTCTTTCTTCGACAAGTTGAGTGAACTAATGAAACAAGAAGGTCTACCTGAATCAAAACTTGTGTGAGATGTACACTTTATTTTGAATGCGAAAGTCATAGGATTACACTCATTTTGATAGTAGTCAAACTAGAACGAAGTAATTGGCCTCTTTCTTTGACAACTTTAGAGGACCAATGAAACAATAAGAAGGTCTCCTTAAATGAAGAATTGTGTGAGATGTACGCATCGTTTTGAACGCTATAGTCATGGGATTGCTCTTTTTGATGCTGAATCAAACTAGAACGAAGTAATAGGACTCCTAATCACCTCTTTCTTTTAACAATTTGAGAGAACAAATAAAATAATAGGAAGGTCTCCCTAAATAAAGACTTGTGTGAGATGTACGCATCGTTTTTAACGCGATATTCATAGGATTGTTCTTTTTGATGTAAATCAAACTAGAACGAAGAAAAAGGACTCTTAATCACCTCTTTCTTTGAAAATTTAAGAGAACAAATGAAATAATAAGAAGGTCTCTCTAAATGAAGACATGTGGATGTACGTATCGTTTTGAACGTGATATTCATGAGATTGCTCATTTTGGTGCTAACCAAACAAGAACAAAGTAATAGGACTTCTAATCACCTCTTTCTTCTATAATTTTAAAGAACTAATGAAACAAGAAGAATGTCTACCTAAATCAAGACTTATGTGAGACGTACGCATCAATTTGAATGCGATATTCATGGGATTACACTTTTTTTAATACTAATCAAACTAGAACGAAGTAATAGGACTCTTAATCACCTCTTTCTTTGACAATTTTAGAGAACCAAAGAAACAATAAGAAGATCTCCCTAAATGAATACTTGTGTTAGATGTACGCATCGTTTGAATGCGATAGTCATGGGAGTGCTACTTTTGATGCTAATCAAACTTAGAGAAAAGTAATAGGACTCCTAATCACCTCTTTCTTTGACAACTTAAATTAACTAATGAAACTTGAAGAAGGTCTTCTTAAATCAAGACTTGTGTGGTATGTACGCATCGTTTTGAGCGCGATAAGTCAAGGGATTACTCTTTTGATATTAATCAAACTATAACGAAGTTATAGGACTCCTAATCACCTCTTTCTTTGACAATTCTAGAGAACCAAAGAAACAATAAGAAGGTCTCCCTAAATAAAGACTTGTGTGAGATGTATGCAACGTTTTGTATGCGACAATCATGAGATTGGACCTTTCAATGCTAATAAAACTAGAACAAAGTAATAGTACTCTAAATCTCCTCTTTCTTCGATAATTTGAATGAACTAATGAAACAAGAAAAATGTCTGCCTAAATTAAGACTTGTATGAGATGTACGCATCGTTTTGAATGCGATATTCATAGGATTACACTACTTTTGATACTATTCAAACTAGAACGAAGTAATAGGACTTCTAATCACCCATTTCTTTGGCAATTTTGAAGAAACCAATGAAACAATAAGAATGTCTCCATAAATGAAGACTTGTTTGAGATGTATGCATCGTTTTGAACGCGATGGTCATGGGATTGCTCCTTTTGATGCTAATCAAACTAGAACAAAGTAATAGGACTCATAATCACCTCTTTTTTTGACAATAAGAAAGTCTCCCCAAATCAAGCTTTGTGTGATATGTACACATCATTTTTAACGCGATAGTCATAGGATAGCTACTTTTGATGCTAATCAAATTAGAATGAAGTAAAAAGACTCCTAATCGCCTCTTTCTTTTAAAATTTTTTGAAACCAATGAAATAATAGGAAGATCTCTCTAAATAAAGAATTGTGTGAGATATACGCAACGTTTTTAACGCGATAGTTATAGGATTGCTCCTTTTATTCTAATCAAACTCGAACGAAGATAAAGGACTCCTAATCTCCTCTTTCTTTCACAATTTGAGAGAACCAATGAAACAATAAGAAGTCATCCTTAAATGAAGACTTGTGTGAGATGTACACATCGTTTTGAACGTGATAGTAATTTGATTGCTCCTTTTGATGCTAATTAAACTACAATGAAGTCGTAGGACTCCTAATCGCCTCTATATTTGACAATTTGAGATAACCAATGAGACAATAAGAAGGCATCCCTAAATGAAGACTTGTGGGAGATGTACACATCGTTTTGAATGCTATAGTAATGTAATTGCTCCTTTTGTTGCTAATTAAATTAGAATGAAGTCATAAGACTCCTAATCATCTCTTTCTTTGATAATTTTAGAGAACCAATGAAACAATAAGAAGGTCTCCTTAAATGAAAAATTGTGTGAGATGTACGCATAGTTTTGAACGCGATAGTCATGTGATTGCTCCTTTTGATGCTTATAAAACTAGAACGAAGTAAATGGAATCCTAATCACCTCTTTCTTTGACATGTTGAATGAACTAATGAAACAAGAAAAGGTCTACCTAAATCAAAACTTGTGGGAGATATAGACATCATTTTGAATGCGATAATCATAAGATTACACTCCTTTTTATACTAATCAAACTAGAACGAAGTAATAGGATTCCTAATCACCTCTTTCTTTGACAAGTTTAGAAAATCAATGAAACAATAAGGTCTCCTTAAATGAAGAGTTGTGTGAGATGTACGCATCGTTTTGAATGCGATAGTCATGGGATTGCTATTATTGATGCAAAATTAAACTAGGACGAAGCAATAGGACTCCTAATCACCTCTTTCTTTGACAATTTTAGAGAACCAAAGAAACAATAAGAAGATCTCCGTAAATGAATACTTGTGTTAGATGTACGCATCGTTTGAATGCGATAGTCATGGGAGTGCTACTTTTGATGCTAATCAAACTTAAAGAAAAGTAATAGGACTCCTAATCACCTCTTTCTTTGACAACTTGAATTAACTAATGAAACTTGAAGAAGGTCTTCTTAAATCAAGACTTGTGTGGTATGTACGCATCGTTTTGAGCGCGATAAGTCAAGGGATTACTCTTTTGATATTAATCAAATTATAACGAAGTTATAGGACTCCTAATCACCTCTTTCTTTGACAATTTTAGAGAACCAATGAAACAATAAGAAGGTCTCCCTAAATAAAGACTTGTGTGAGATGTATGCAACGTTTTGTATGCGACAATCATGAGATTGGACCTTTCAATGCTAATAAAACTAGAACAAAGTAATAGTACTCTGAATCTCCTCTTTCTTCGATAATTTGAATGAACTAATGAAACAAGAAAAATGTCTGCCTAAATTAAGACTTGTATGAGATGTACGCATCGTTTTGAATGCGATATTCATAGGATTACACTACTTTTGATACTATTGAAACTAGAACGAAGTAATAGGACTTCTAATCACCCATTTCTTTGGCAATTTTGAAGAAACCAATGAAACAATGAGAATGTCTCCATAAATGAAGACTTGTTTGAGATGTATGCATCGTTTTGAACGCGATAGTCATGGGATTGCTCCTTTTGATGCTAATCAAATTAGAACAAAGTAATAGGACTCATAATCACCTCTTTTTTTGACAATAAAAAAGTCTCCCCAAATCAAGCTTTGTGTGATATGTACACATCATTTTTAACGCGATAGTCATAGGATAGCTCCTTTTGATGCTAATCAAATTAGAACGAAGTAAAAAGACTCCTAATCGCCTCTTTCTTTTAAAATTTTTTGAAACCAATGAAATAATAGGAAGATCTCACTAAATAAAGAATTGTGTGAGATATACTCAACGTTTTTAACGCGATAGTTATAGGATTGCTCCTTTTTATTCTAATCAAACTCGAACGAAGATAAAGGGCTCCTAATCTCCTATTTCTTTCACAATTTGAGAGAACCAATGAAACAATAAGAAGTCATCCTTAAATGAAGATTTGTGTGAGATGTACACATCGTTTTGAACGTGATAGTAATTTGATTGCTCCTTTTGATGCTAATTAAACTACAATGAAGTCATAGGACTCCTAATCGCCTCTATATTTGATAATTTGAGATAACCAATGAGACAATAAGAAGGCATCCCTAAATGAAGACTTGTGGGAGATGTACACATCGTTTTGAACGCTATAGTAATGTAATTGCTCCTTTTGTTGCTAATTAAATTAGAATGAAGTCATAAGACTCCTAATCATCTCTTTCTTTGATAATTTTAGAGAACCAATGAAACAATAAGAAGGTCTCCTTAAATGAAAAATTGTGTGAGATGTACGCATAGTTTTGAACGCGATAGTCATGTGATTGCTCCTTTTGATGCTTATAAAACTAGAACGAAGTAAATGGAATCCTAATCACCTCTTTCCTTGACATGTTGAATGAACTAATGAAACAAGAAAAGGTCTACCTAAATCAAAACTTGTGGGAGATATAGACATCATTTTGAATGCGATAATCATAAGATTACACTCCTTTTTATACTAATCAAACTAGAACGAAGTAATAGGATTCCTAATCACCACTTTCTTTGACAAGTTTAGAAAATCAATGAAACAATAAGGTCTCCTTAAATGAAGAGTTGTGTGAGATGTATGCATCGTTTTGAATGCGATAGTCATGGGATTGCTATTATTGATGCAAAATTAAACTAGGACGAAGCAATAGGACTCCTAATCACCTCTTTCTTTGATAATTTTAGAGAACCAAAGAAACAATAAGAAGATCTCCCTAAATGAATACTTGTGTTAGATGTACGCATCGTTTGAATGCGATAGTCATGGGAGTGCTACTTTTGATGCTAATCAAACTTAGAGAAAAGTAATAGGACTCCTAATCACCTCTTTCTTTGACAACTTGAATTAACTAATGAAACTTGAAGAAGGTCTTCTTAAATCAAGACTTGTGTGGTATGTACGCATCGTTTTGAGCGCGATAAGTCAAGGGATTACTCTTTTGATATTAATCAAACTATAACGAAGTTATAGGACTCCTAATCACCTCTTTCTTTGATAATTTTAGAGAACCAATGAAACAATAAGAAGGTCTCCCTAAATAAAGACTTGTGTGAGATGTATGCAACGTTTTGTATGCAACAATCATGAGATTGGACTTTTCAATGCTAATAAAACTAGAACAAAGTAATAGTACTCTGAATCTCCTCTTTCTTCGATAATTTGAATGAACTAATGAAACAAGAAAAATGCCTGCCTAAATTAAGACTTGTATGAGATGTACGCATCGTTTTGAATGCGATATTCATAGGATTACACTACTTTTGATACTATTCAAACTAGAACGAAGTAATAGGATTTCTAATCACCCATTTCTTTGGCAATTTTGAAGAAACCAATGAAACAATAAGAATGTCTCCATAAATGAAGACTTGTTTGAGATGTATGCATCGTTTTGAACGCGATAGTCATGGGATTGCTCCTTTTGATGCTAATCAAATTAGAACAAAGTAATAGGACTCATAATCACCTCTTTTTTTGACAATAAGAAAGTCTCCCCAAATCAAGCTTTGTGTGATATGTACACATCATTTTTAACGCGATAGTCATAGGATAGCTCCTTTTGATGCTAATCAAATTAGAACGAAGTAAAAAGACTCCTAATCGCCTCTTTCTTTTAAAATTTTTTGAAACCAATGAAATAATAGGAAGATCTCTCTAAATAAAGAATTGTGTGAGATATACGCAACGTTTTTAACGCGATAGTTATATGATTGCTCCTTTTTATTCTAATCAAACTCGAACGAAGATAAAGGACTCCTAATCTCCTCTTTCTTTCACAATTTGAGAGAACCAATGAAACAAAAAGAAGTCATCCTTAAATGAAGACTTGTGTGAGATGTACACATCGTTTTGAACGTGATAGTAATTTGATTGCTCCTTTTGATGCTAATTAAACTACAATGAAGTCATAGGACTCCTAATCGCCTCTATATTTGACAATTTGAGATAACCAATGAGACAATAAGAAGACATCCCTAAATGAAGACTTGTGGGAGATGTACACATCGTTTTGAACGCTATAGTAATGTAATTGCTCCTTTTGTTGCTAATTAAATTAGAATGAAGTCATAAGACTCCTAATCATCTCTTTCTTTGATAATTTTAGAGAACCAATGAAACAATAAGAAGGTCTCCTTAAATGAAAAATTGTGTGAGATGTACGCATAGTTTTGAACGCGATAGTCATGTGATTGCTCCTTTTGATGCTTATAAAACTAGAACGAAGTAAAAGGAATCCTAATCACCTCTTTCTTTGACATGTTGAATGAACTAATGAAACAAGAAAAGGTCTACCTAAATCAAAACTTGTGGGAGATATAGACATCGTTTTGAATGCGATAATCATAAGATTATACTCCTTTTTGTACTAATCAAACTAGAACGAAGTAATAGGATTCCTAATCACCTCTTTCTTTGACAAGTTTAGAAAACCAATGAAACGATAAGGTCTCCTTAAATGAAGAGTTGTGTGAGATGTACGCATCGTTTTGAATGCGATAGTCATGGGATTGCTATTATTGATGCATAATTAAACTAGGACGAAGCAATAGGACTCCTAATCACCTCTTTCTTTGACAATTTGAGAAACCAATTAAACAATAGGAAGGTCTCTCTAAATAAAGACTTGTATGTGATGTACGCATCGTTTTTTATGAGATAATTATGGGATTTCTCTTTTTGATGCTAATCAAACTAGAACGAAGAAAAAAGACTCTTAATCACCTCTTTATTTGACAACTTGAGAGAACCAATGAAACAATAAGAAGGCATCCCTAAATGAAGACTTGTGTGAGATGTACACATCATTTTGAACGCTAATGTAATTGCTCCTTTTGATGCTAATTAAACTAGAATGAAGTCATAGGACTCCTAATCATCTTTTTTTTTGACAATTTGAGAGAACCAATGAAACAATTAGAAGGTCTCCTTCAATTAAGACTTGTGTGCATGTACGCATCGTTTTTAATGCGATATTTATAGGATTACACCTTTTGATGCTAATAAAACTAGAACGAAGAAAAAGGACTACTAATCACCTATTTCTTTGACAATTTGAGAGAACCAATGAAAACATAAGAAGGTCCCCTTAAATTAAGATTTGTGTGAGATGTACGTATCGTTTGGAATGTAATAGTCACGGGAGTGCTACATTTGATGCTAATCAAACTAGAACAAAGTATAGGACTCCTAATCGCCTCTCTCTTTGACAATTTGAAAGAACTAATGAAACAAGAAGGTCTACCTAAATCAAGACTTGTGTGAGATGTACATTTGAACGCGATAGTCATGAGATTATTTATTTTTATTCTAATCAAATTAGAACGAAGTAATAGGACTCCTAATCACCTCTTTCTTTGACAATTTGAGATAACCAATGAAACAAAAAGAAGGTCTCCCTAGATAAAGACTTGTGTGAGATGTATACATCGTTTTGAACGCGATAGTAATGTGATTGCTCTTTTTGATGCTAATAAAACTAGAACGAAGTCATAGAATTCCTAATCACCTCTTTCATTATCAATTTTAGAGAACCAATGAAACAATAAGAAAGTCTCCTTAAATTAAGACTTGTGTGCGATGTACGCATCGTTTTTAACACGATATTCATAGGATTGCTCCTTTTGATGCAAATCAAACTAGAAGGAAAAAAAAGTATTCCTAATCACCTCTTTCATTGACAATTTTAATAGAACCAATGAAAAAATAAGGCCTCCTTATATTAAGACTTGTGTGAGATGTACGCATCATTTTGAATGCGATAGTCATGAGAGTGCTACTTTTGATGCTAAGCATACGAGAACGAAGTAATATGACTCCTAATTGCCTCTCTTCGACAATTTGAATGAACTAATGAAACAAGAAGGTCTACCTAAATCAAGACTTGTGTGAGATATACGTATCGTTTTTAACGTGATAGTCATGGGATTACTCCTTTTGATGCTAATCAAATTAGAACGAATTAATAAGACTCCTAATCACCTCTTTCTTTGACAATTTGATAAACCAATAAAACATTAGGAAGGTCTCCCTAAATAAATACTTGTGTCAGATGTACGTATTATTTTTAACGCGGTATTTATAGGATTTCTCCTTTTGATTGTATTCAAACTCGAATGAAGATAAAGGACTCTTAATCATCTCTTTCTTTGACAATTTGAGAGAGCCAAATGAAACAATAAAAAGGCATTCATAAATGAAGACTTGTATGAGATGTACACATCGTTTTTATCGCGATAGTAATGTGATTGATCCTTTTGATGCTAATTAAACTAGAAGGAAGTCATAGGACTCCTAATCACTTCTTTCTTTGACAATTTGAGAGAACCAGTGAAACAAGAAGAAGGCATCCCTAAATAGAGCCTTGTGTGAGATAAACACATCGTTTTGAATGCTATAGTAATGTGATTGCTCCTTTTGATGCTAATTAAAATTTGATGAAGTCATAGGACTCCTAATCAAACAAGAAGAAGGTCTACCTAAATCAAGACTTGTGTGAGACGTACACACAGTTTTAAATGCAATAGTCATGAGATTACACTCCTTTTGCTACTAATCAAACTAGAACGAAGTAATAGGACTCCTAATCACCTCTTTCTTTGATAATTTTAGAGAATCAATAAAACAATAAGAAGGTATCCTTAAATGAAGACTTGTGTGAGATGTACGCATCGATTTGAATGCGATAGTCATGGGATTGCTCCTTTTGATGTTAATCAAACTAGAACAAAGTAATAAGACTCATAATCAACTCTTTCTTCGACAAGTTGAGTGAACTAATGAAACAAGAAGGTCTACCTAAATCAAAACTTGTATGAGATGTACACTTTATTTTGAATGCGATAGTCATAGGATTACACTCATTTTGATACTAGTCAAACTAGAACGAAGTAATTGGCCTCTTTCTTTGACAACTTTAAAGGACCAATGAAACAATAAGAAGGTCTCCTTAAATGAAGAATTGTGTGAGATGTACGCATTGTTTTGAACGCTATAGTCATGGGATTGCTCTTTTTGATGCTGAATCAAACTAGAACGAAGTAATAGGACTCCTAATCACCTCTTTCTTTTGACAATCTAAGAGAACAAATAAAATAATAGGAAGGTCTCCCTAAATAAAGACTTGTGTGAGATGTACGCATCGTTTTTAACGCGATATTCATAGGATTGCTCTTTTTGATGTAAATCAAACTAGAACGAAGAAAAAGGACTCTTAATCACCTCTTTCTTTGAAAATTTAAGAGAACAAATGAAATAATAAGAAGGTCTCTCTAAATGAAGACATGTGGATGTACGTATCACTTTGAACGTGATATTCATGAGATTGCTCATTTTGGTGCTAACCAAACAAGAACAAAGTAATAGGACTTCTAATCACCTCTTACTTCTACAATTTTAAAGAACTAATGAAACAAGAAGAATGTCTGCCTAAATCAAGACTTATGTGAGATGTACGCATCAATTTGAATGCGATATTCATGGGATTACACTTTTTTTAATATTAATCAAACTAGAACGAAGTAATAGGACTCCTAATCACCTCTTTCTTTGATAATTTTTGAGAACCAAAGAAACAATAAGAAGATCTCCCTAAATGAATACTTGTGTTAGATGTACGCATCGTTTGAATGCGATAGTCATGGGAGTGCTACTTTTGATGCTAGTCAAACTTAGAGAAAAGTAATAGGACTCCTAATCACCTCTTTCTTCGACAACTTGAATTAACTAATGAAACTTGAAGAAGGTCTTCTTAAATCAAGACTTGTGTGGTATGTACGCATCGTTTTGAGCGCGATAAGTCAAGGGATTACTCTTTTGATATTAATCAAACTAGAACGAAGTTATAGGACTCCTAATCACCTCTTTCTTTGACAATTTTAGAGAACCAATGAAACAATAAGAAGGTCTCCCTAAATAAAGACTTGTGTGAGATGTATGCAACGTTTTGTATGCGACAATCATGAGATTGGACCTTTCAATGCTAATAAAACTAGAACAAAGTAATAGTACTCTGAATCTCCTCTTTCTTCGATAATTTGAATGAACTAATGAAACAAGAAAAATGTCTGCCTAAATTAAGACTTGTATGAGATGTACGCATCGTTTTGAATGCGATATTCATAGGATTACACTACTTTTGATACTATTCAAACTAGAACGAAGTAATAGGACTTCTAATCACCCATTTCTTTGGCAATTTTGAAGAAACCAATGAAACAATAAGAATGTCTCCATAAATGAAGACTTGTTTGAGATGTATGCATCGTTTTGAACGCGATGGTCATGGGATTGCTCCTTTTGATGCTAATCAAACTAGAACAAAGTAATAGGACTCATAATCACCTCTTTTTTTGACAATAAGAAAGTCTCCCCAAATCAAGCTTTGTGTGGTATGTACACATCATTTTTAACGTGATAGTCATAGGATAGCTCCTTTTGATACTAATCAAATTAGAACGAAGTAAAAATACTCCTAATCGCCTCTTTCTTTTAAATTTTTTTGAAACCAATGAAATAATAGGAAGATCTCTCTAAATAAAGAATTGTGTGAGATGTACGCAATGTTTTTAACGCGATATTTATAGGATTGCTCCTTTTTATTCTAATCAAACTCGAACGAATATAAAGGACTCCTAATCTCCTCTTTCTTTCACAATTTGAGAGAACCAATGAAACAATAAGAAGTCATCCTTAAATGAAGACTTGTGTGAGATGTACACATCGTTTTGAACGTGATAGTAATTTGATTGCTCCTTTTGATGCTAATTAAACTACAATGAAGTCATAGGACTCCTAATCGCCTCTATATTTGACAATTTGAGATAACCAATGAGACAATAAAAATGCATCCCTAAATGAAGACTTGTGGGAGATGTACACATCGTTTTGAACGCTATAGTAATGTAATTGCTCCTTTTGTTGCTAATTAAATTAGAATGAAGTCATAAGACTCCTAATCATCTCTTTCGTTGATAATTTTAGAGAACCAATGAAATAATAAGAAGGTCTCCTTAAATGAAATGAGATGTACGCATAGTTTTGAACCCGATAGTCATGTGATTGCTCCTTTTGATGCTAATCAAACTAGAATGAAGTAAAAGGACTTCTAATCACCTCTTTCTTCGACATGTTGAATGAACTAATGAAACAAGAAAAGGTCTACCTAAATCAAAACTTGTGGGAGATGTAGACATCGTTTTGAATGCGATAATCATAAGATTACACTCATTTTTGTACTAATCAAACTAGAACAAAGTAATAGGATTCCTAATCATCTCTTTCTTTGACAAGTTTAGAGAACCAATGAAACAATAAGGTCTCCTTAAATGAAGAGTTGTGTGAGATGTACGCATCGTTTTGAACACGATAGTCATGGGATTATTATTATTGATGCAAAATTAAACTAGGACGAAGCAATAGGACTCCTAATCATCTCCTTCTTTGACAATTTGAGAAACAAATTAAACAATAGGAAGGTCTCTCTAAATAAAGACTTGTATGTGATGTAATTATCGTTTTTCATGAGATAATTATGGGATTGCTCCTTTTGATGCTAATCAAACTAGAACGAAGAAAAAAGACTCTTAATCACCTCTTTATTTGACAACTTGAGAGAACCAATGAAACAATAAGAAGGCATCCCTAAATGAAGACTTATGTGAGATGTACTCATCATTTTGAACGCTAATGTAATTGCACCTTTTGATGCTAATTAAACTAGAATGAAGTCATAGGACACCTAATCATCTTTTCTTTTTGACAATTTGAGAGAACCAATGAAACAATTAGAAGGTCTCCTTCAATTAAGACTTGTGTGCATGTACACATCGTTTTTAATGCGATATTTATAGGATTACACCTTTTGATGCTAATCAAACTAGAACGAAGAAAAAGGACTACTAATCACCTATTTCTTTGACAATTTGAGAGAACCAATGAAAAAATAAGAAGGTCTCCCTAAATTAAGATTTGTGTGTGATGTACGCATCGTTTTGAATGTGATAGTCACGGCAGTGCTACTTTTGATGCTAATCAAACTAGAACAAAGTATAGGACTCCTAATCGCCTCTCTTTTTGACAATTTGAAAGAACTAATGAAATAAGAAGGTCTACCTAAATCAAGACTTGTGTGAGATATACATTTGAACGCGATAGTCATGAGATTATTTATTTTTATTCTAATCAAATTAGAACGAAGTAATAGGACTCCTAATTATCTCTTTCTTTGACAATTTGAGATAACCAATGAAACAATATAAAGGCTCCCTAAATAAAGACTTGTGTGAGATGTATACATCGTTTTGAACGCGATAGTAATGTGATTGCTCCTTTTGATGCTAATAAAACTAGAACGAAGTCATAGAATTCCTAATCACCTCTTTCATTAATAATTTTAGAGAACCAATGAAACAATAAGAAAGTCTCCTTAAATTAAGACTTGTGTGCGATGTACGCATCGTTTTTAACACGATATTCATAGGATTGCTCCTTTTGATGCAAATCAAACTAGAAGGAAAAAAAAGTACTCCTAATCACCTTAAAAAAAGTACTCCTAGAAAGAACCAATGAAAAAATAAGGCCTCCTTAAATTAAGACTCGTGTGAGATGTACGCATCGTTTTGAATGCGATAGTCATGGGAGTGCTACTTTTGATACTAATCATATGAGAATGAAGTAATATGACTCCTAATTGCCTCTCTTCGACAATTTGAATGAACTAATGAAACTAGAAGGTCTATCAAAATCAAGACTTATGTGAGATATACGTATCATTTTTAACGCAATAGTCATGGGATTACTCCTTTTGATGCTAATCAAATTAGAACGAATTAATAAAACTCCTAATCACCTCTCTCTTTGACAATTTGAGAAACCAATGAAACAATAAGAAGGTCTCCCTAAATAAATACTTGTGTCAGATGTACGCATTATTTTTAACGCGATATTTATAGGATTGCTCCTTTTGATTGTATTCAAACTCGAATGAAGATAAAGGACTCTTAATCACCTCTTTCTTTGACAATTTGAGAGAACCAATGAAACAATAAAAAGGCATTCATAAATGAAGACTTGTATAAGATGTACACATCGTTTTTAACGCAACAGTAATGTGATTGATCCTTTTGATGCTAATTAAACTAGAAGGAAGTCATAGGACTCCTAATCACATCTTTCTTTGATAATTTGAGAGAACCAGTGAAACAAGAAGAAGGTATCCCTAAATAGAGCCTTGTGTAAGATAAACACATCATTTTGAACACTATAGTAATGTGATTGCTCCTTTTGATGCTAATTAAACTTTAATGAAGTCATAGGACTCCTAATAAAATAAGAAGAAGGTCTACCTAAATCAAAACTTGTGTGAGACGTACCCATCATTTTAAATGCGATAGTCATGAAATTACACTCCTTTTGCTACTAATCAAACTAGAACGAAGTAATAGGACTCCTAATCACCTCTTTCTTTAATAATTTTAGAGAACCAATGAAACAATAAGAAGGTATCCTTAAATGAAGACTTGTGTGAGATGTACGCATCGATTTGAACGCGATAGTCATGGGATTGCTCTTTTTGATGTTAATCAAACTAGAACAAAGTAATAAGACTCATAATCAACTCTTTCTTTGACAAGTTGAATGAAGTAATGAAACAAGAACGTCTACCTAAATCAAAACTTGTGTGAGATGTACACATTATTTTGAATGCGATAGTCACAGGATTACACTCATTTTGATACTAATCAAACTAGAACGAAGTAATTCGCCTCTTTCTTTGACAATTTTAGAAAACTAATGAAACAATAAGAAGGTCTCCTTAAATGAAGACTTGTGTTAGATGTACACATCATTTTGATAGTAGTGTGCATACAAGCCAATCATGTATGATGATAAAGTACATACTTTGTAAACAATCTTATTTATTTATTAATAAAATATTTATTTATTAAAGGCATTTAATTATCTACATGATTACGTTACGTACAAACCCAACAGTGGTATCAGAGCCTAACTTTGTGCTAATTATCAATTTTATAATTCCATGTATGAATTGATGTTAGAATTGGATCGTTTTTCTGGACAAAAATCATTTTCTGCAAGTTTCTGCGGCGAACGGCGCAGCTGCAATAGGATCTATCATGTACAGTATGATATGTACTAGACCGGATGTTGCTCACGCACTTAGTGTAACAAGCAGATACCAGTCGAATCCAGGAGAAGAGCACTGGAAGGCAGTGAAAAATATCCTAAAGTACTTGAGAAGGACTAAAGATATTTTTCTTATCTACGGTGGGTCTGAATTAAAACTCGAGGGCTTCACGGACTCAAGTTTTCAAACAGACCAAGATGACAGTAAATCTGTTTCAGGGTATGTGTTTACCTTGAACGGAGGTGCAGTGAGTTGGAAGAGTTCCAAGCAGCAAACGGTTGCTGATTCAGTGACAGAGGCAGAGTATATAGCTGCAAGTGAAGCTGCACAGGAAGCTGTTTGGATGAAGAAGTTCATAACTGAACTTGGTGTGGTTCCTAGCATTGGAGAAGCAGTTCCCGTATACTGTGACAACACCGGAGCGGTTGCACAGGCTAAGGAACCCAGGTCTCATCAGAAATCTAAACACGTGTTGCGGCGATTTCACTTGATCAGGGAGATCATTGAAAGAGGAGACGTCACCTTGGAGCGTGTAGACTCTCAAGACAACATTGCAGATCCATTTACTAAAGCTTTAACACAACAACAGTTTGATCGTCACTTAGAGAAGATGGGTATGAGATACCATGGCGATTGGCTTTAGTGCAAGTGGGAGATTGATAGTAGTGTGCATACAAGCCAATCATGTATGATGATACAGCACATACTTTGTAAACAATCTTATTTATTTATTAATAAAATATTTATTTATTAAAGGCATTTAATTATCTACATGATTGCGTTACGTACAAACCCAACACATTTTGAACGCGATAGTCATGGGATTTCTCCTTTTGATGCATTATAACTAGAACGAAGTAATAGGAATCCTAATCACCACTTTCTTCGATAATTTGAATGAACTAATGAAACAAAAAGAAGGACTACCTAAATCAAGACTTATGTTAGACGTACACATCGTTTTGAATGCGATAGTCATGGGATTACACTCCTTTTGCAACTAATCAAACTAGAACGAAGTAATAGGACTCCTAATCACCTCTTTCTTTGACAATTTTGGAGAACCAATGAACAATAAGAAGGTCTCCTTAAATGAAGACTTGTGTGAGATGTACACATCTTTTTGAATGCGACAGTCATGTGATTGCTATTTTTGATGCTAAATTAAAATAAAACGAAGAAATAGAACTCCTAATCACCTCTTACTTTAACAATTTGAGAAACCAATTAAACAATAGGAAGGCCTCCCTAAGGAAAGACTTGTGTATGATGTACGCATTGTTTTTCACAAGATAATTATAGGATTGTTACTTTTTGATGCTAATCAAACTAGAACGAAGAAAAAGAACTCCTATCACCTCTTTCTTTGACAATTTGAGAGAACCAATGAAACAATAAGACGACATCTCTAAATGAAGACTTGTGTGAGATATACAAATCATTTTGAACGCGATAGTAATGTGATTGCCCCTTTTGATGCTAATTAAAATAGAATGAAGTCGTAGGACTCCTAACCATTTCTTTTTTTGACAATTTGAGAGAACCAATGAAACAATTAGAATGTATCCTTAAATTAAGACTTGTGTGCAACGTACGCATCTTTTTTAACGTAATATTTATAGGATTACACCTTTTGATGCTAATCAAACTAGAATGAAGAAAAAGGACTCATAATCACCTTTTTCTTTGACAATTTGAGAGAACCAATAAAAAATATAAGAAGGTCTCCCTAAATTATGAATTATGTGAGAGGTACGCATCGTTTTGAATGCGATAGTTATGGGATTGCTACTTTTGATGCTAATCAAACTAGAACGAAGTAATAGGACTCCTAATCAACTCTCTCTTCGATAATTTGAATAAACTAATGAAACAAGAAATTCTACCTAAATCAAGATTTGTGCGAGATGTATATTTGAACGCCATAGTCATGGAATTATTTATTTTGATGCTAATCAAATTAGAACAAAGTAATAGGACTCCTAATCACCTCTTTCTTTGACAATTTGAGATAACCAATGAAACAATAAAAAGGACTCCCTATATCAAGATTTGTTTGAGATGTTGATATGTACACAATATTCATGATTTGTTATTCCTTTACGTTTAGTTTTATTGCATGTTTTATGTGTATATTAGCTTAATAAGTTGTTTATTTATTTTCAGGTGAATTAAAGCTTATGGGAATAAAGCAGGCTAATAGTAACTATCTGACAGACAGGCGCGGGGTGCGCTTGCTTTTGTACCGAACCAGGCGCGGAGCGCACCAGAAGAAGTCAAGTTTCCTGCCCTAGTAGCGCGGGGCTCGCCGCCTTGTGAAGGGATCGAGCGTGGGGCACTCCGGTCGAACGGATCTGGCCAAATTTAGTTATTTAAAACATATAGTTGATTAGGAAAAGGATTGCAGACTTACCAAATTAAACTAGGGTTTGTCTAGGCTATAAAGATGTGTAATTTTCTTAGGTTTGGGGGATCTTTTCTCTTATCTTTCATCTTTCATCATGGATCTAGGAATTCTTGAAGATATGGGCTAAAACTTTCAATTCAATTCTGAAGGGATGTTGAACCTTATTATCAATTATTGGTTTTATCAAATTTATATTATTTATTCTTTCGTATATGAGATTTATTATGATTATCTACATAAACTTTCGTGTATGCTAGATTAAGATATATATTAAGCAAACGATGTATGTCTAATCGTAAGTAGAAATTAATGATATTTGATTTTGGTCAAGCTTTTGAATATTGTTAAGGTTTTCAGAAGACAAGTTAAATAATTCCTGATTGTGTAATTATTACTTGCAATAATCTAATTCCCATTCTTCATATTTCTGTCATATTAAATCTAGACTAATAGTTTTAGGTTGTATGATAGTTAGGATCTTTTATTGGCGATCGTCGCATTAGATTTACACTTAAGGAGAATTTCGGGTAATTTGCGATCGCGGTTATCTAGGGTTATTAATCTCATGGAAAGGTAAATAGTGTAAACACTTGGTTATTCCATAATTGTGAAAAGGGGATACTGAACTGAAGAGTTGAAGCTTTTTACTCATTGATAATTCTTGTTAATTCACTTTCGTTAATTAAACTGTTCAAACTAAAAACCCCCAATTCATTGGAAATACTTGGATAAATATAAAACATAATACTCTCTATGGGATCGATCCTTGCTTATTACTATACTAATTCTTGAGTTAGTAGGATAGAAGTAAGGTAAATTTTGTAGTGCTAGACGACAACTACCAAATTTTGGCGTCGTTGCCGGGGAATGTTATATGTTTTTATTTATTCAATTGTTTTCACATTTCTTTTTATTTTTTATGACTCAATCCTTTCAATCTATAGACTTAAATTTTGATCAAGAGATAAAGAAAAGTGCATATACAGAAGAAGCTCTTGTTCCAACACTTAAAAAGGAAAAGATGGAGGTGCCAAGAAACAACAGAACTTTAAAAGAACTGGCTACTCCTGACCTTGATCAACCATCCTTGTGTATTGAATATCCTACGTTAGATGTTGCTTTCAAACTTAACTCTGGACTAATTCGTCTTTTGCCTATTTTTCATGGTCTTACAGGTGAAAATCTATATAAGCATCTAAAGGAGTTCCATGTGGTGTGCTCCACAATGAAATCACAAGGAGTGCCAGAGGAGCAGATCAAGCTTAGACTTTTTTCATTCTCATTAGCAAATTTGGCTAAAGAATGGTTATACTATCTTCCTTTAGGATCGATACGATCATGGTCTGGGATGAAAAAGTTATTCTTGGAGAAGTACTTTCTTGCTTTGAGAGTTGCTAACATAAAGAAGGAGATATGTGGAATCAGGCAGTTTAACGAAGAGAATCTCTATGAGTATTGGGAAAGGTTCAAGAAGTTGTGTTTCAGCTGTCCACCTCACGAAATCGATGACTATCACTTGATTCAGTACTTCTATGAGGGGTTTCTACTAATGGATAGAAGCATAATTGATGCAGCAAGTGGAGGAGCACTGGTAGATAAGACTCCAAATGTTACAAGGAACTTAATTGCAAACAAGGCAGCTAACTCGCAGCAGTATGGAACTAAGATGGAGCATACACCTCAAAGGGTATATGGGGTAAGTACAAGTAGAATTGAAAAACAAATTTTTGAATTAACTTCTTTGGTTAGTCAAATGGCTACAGATAATATGCAAGTTACAAAAGAGTGTGGAATTTTCTCAAAGTCAGGACATACCAGTGATGTTTGTCCAATATTGCATGAGGATGAAACTATGCAACATGTCAATGCTGTGGGAACATTCTTAGGACATCATCAACATCAATATAATCCTTGGGCAGAAACTCACAATCCCGGAAGGAGAGACCATCCCGACTTGAGCTACGAAGTACCTGCTAATTCTGAAACGTCTATGGAGGATATGTTCAAAGCTTTCATGAATCAGACGCAACAGTTCAAGAAAGAGACAAAGAATTCTATCCACATGCTGGAGAATCAGATGAGTCAGCTTGCTACCATAGTTAGCAGTATGGAATCTCAAGGCGTAGGGAAGTTAACTCCTCAGTTTGTTGAGAACTTAAGTGCAATGGGATGTGACGAAGAGGAGTAGGAGGATTCAGTGCTTACTTCAAGAACAGACAATAATATAGAATTTGATAAAGAGAAGGAACAAAAGGAAGAGGGGAGTGATTTGATAAGTTCTGCAGAACTCTAAAAAAAAGACGTGGATTCATCTCCATCAATACAACCAACAGAAACAATGAGTGATACACACCATCGAACCTTTACTATGGAATTAGACAATGCAAGTTTCCAGTTCAGCGCATATGAGGCTAAAAGGTATCTTGGTAATGTTAAATTTATTTTTGCTATTGATGTAGTGGATTATTCAGTGCAGGAATCTTTTGATCAAATACAATTATACAAGGGAGATTTGGTGGCTGGAAAGGAGCAGAATCATAAATTACAAAATGTTCCTAATTTAGGGATGAAACTGTTACCAGTCCACTTGAAGTTCACAAGTCCAATTAAATAGAATGAAAGGGAATATGTCAAGCCAATGACAATAAACAAGGGCAGCTGTTTGGGAGGCAACCCAAAATCTCAGATTTGATTTTTCTATCCTTTTACTTAATTTTTTTTTATTTACATGTAGTTCTTTCTTCTTTTCATGATTTTCTTACATTGGGGACAATGTAAGGTTTGAGTGTAGGGGGAGTGGGAAAGATTTAGGTTTTTATTTTATTTAGGGATATTGAATCGATTTTGATAAGAAATTTGAAAATTTGATGCCTTTAAAAATTTTTAAAAATTTTGAGTTCCATAATTCTATTTTCCTATGTGTTCGAAGGTTAAAGTAAAAAAAAATTGAAAATTAATGCTAAATTTCAAAATCTGTTTGATGCTTAATTGGTTAATGATTGAGAAAAACTAAGTCATGATCCATAGTAATTGATTTAAATTGAATTTGTGTCGCATGAGTACTTGAACATGTGATATATGCTCATTTGGCTTAGTTATCTGTGGAGTTATCTATGTGTACGAATTTCATGCTTTAAAACTATTGAACTGCTTATGTTTTTGCAGGACCATATGAAAAAAAAATAATATCAGAAAAGTTGAAAATCAAGGAAATTGTTGGAAAAGAGAAATCATGTGGTGGGATGAGATGGAGCGTAAAACGCACTCTCCCATAAACACGTGCGAATAAGTGAGATGGAGCATAAAATGCACTCACTTACAAAAAAAAAATTAAGGAAGGTGAAACGGAGCATAAAATGCATTCACCAGAAACAAAGAGTAAAACGAAAGGGTTCTCGTAAAAAAATAAAGCATGAAAAGTATAAATTGAGTCTTGAGTGGTGTGCACGGTTTTTGCTCCATGGTAACTAAGTTGAGTAAGTGTGTGGATCATAGAAGAGTGTTTATGTGGATACAATTTGACTTAATGAAATTCATTGGTGACGTGGCAAGGTGGTTATCTTGAAGCATTGATTATGTTTTTGGGGGTTTAGTGTTGATAATCATGATTTGATCTTGAAATCTTTTGACATTATAGTTGAGTAGAGTTTTTGGAAATCAAACTTTTGGTTTACACGAGGACGTGTAAAAAACTAAGTGTGGGAGAATTTGATAAGTACACAATACTCATGATTTGTTATTCCTTTACGTTTGGTTTTATTGCATGTTTCATGTGTATATGAGCTTAATAAGTTGTTTAATTATTTTCAGGTGAATAAAAGCTTTTGGGAATAAAGCAGGCTAAAAGTAACTATCTAACAGACAGGCGCGGGGCGTGCTTGCTTTTGTACTGAACCAGGCACGGGGCGGCCAGAAGAAATCAAGTTTCCTGCCCTAGTAGCACGGGGGGCGCCGCCTTGTGAAGGGACCGGGCGCGGGGCACGCCGATCGGACAAATCTGGCCAGATTTAGTTATTTAAAACATGATGTTGATTAGGAAAAGGATTGCAGACTTACCTAATTAAACTAGGGTTTGTCTAGGCTATAAAGATGAGTAGTTTTCTTAAGTTTGGGGGATCTTTTCTCTTATCTTTCATCTTAGATCTAGGAATTCTTGAAGACATGAGCTAACACTTTCAATTCAATTCTAAAGGGATGTTGAACCTTATTATCAATTAATGGTTTGATCAAATTTATATTATTTATTCTTTCGTATATGAGATTTATTTTGATAATCTACATAAACTTTCATGTATGCTAGATTAATATATATATATTAAACAAACGATGTATGTCTAATCATAAGTAGCAATTAATGATATTTGATTGTGGTCAAGCTTTTGAATATTGTTAAGGTTTTCAGAACACAAGTTAAATAATTCCTGATTGTGTAATTATTGCTTGGAATAATCTAATTCTCATTCTTCATGCTTCTATCATATTAAATCTAGACTGATAGTTTTAGGTTGTATGATAGTTAGGATCTTTTGTTGGTGATCGTCGCATTAGATTTACACTTAAGGAGAATTTCGGATAATTTGTGATCGCGGTTATCTAGGGTTATTAATCTCATGGAAAGGTAAATAGTGTAAACACTTGGTTAATCCATAGTTGTGAAAAGGGGATACTGAACTGAAGAATTGAATCTTTTTACTCATTGATAATTCTTGTTAATTCACTTTCGTTAATTAAACTGTTCAAACTAAAAAACCCCCAATTCATTGGAAATACTTGGATAAATATAAAGCATAATACTCTCTATGGAATCGATCCTTGCTTATTACTATACTACTTCTTGAGTTAGTAGGATAGAACTAAGGTAAATTTTGTAGTGCTAGACCACAGCTACCAGATGTACGCATCGTTTTGAACGCGATAGTAATGTGATTGCTCTTTTTGATGCTAATAAAACTAGAACGAAGTCATAGAACTCCTAATCACCTCTTTCTTTGACAATTTCAGAGAACTAGTGAAAAAAATAAGAAAGTCTTCCTAAATGAAGACTTGTGTAAGATGTACGCATCGTTTCGAATGCGATAATCATGGGAGTACTCCTTTCGATGCTAATCAAATTAGAACGAAGTAATAAGACTCCTAATCACCTCTTTCTTTAACAATTTGAGATACCAATGAAACAATAGGAAGGTCTCCCTAAATAAAGGCTTGTGTGAGATGTACGCATCGTTTTTAACGCGATATTTAAGGATTGCTCCTTTTGATTCTAATCAAAATCGAACGAAGATAAAGGACTCCTAATCACCTATTTCTTTGATAATTTGAGAAAACCAATGAAACAATAAAAAGGCATCCCTAAATGAAGACTTGTGTGAGATGTACACATCGTTTTAAATGCAATAGTATTATGATTGCTCCTTTTGATGCTAATTAAACTAGAATGAAGTCATAGGACTTCTAATCACCTCTTTCTTTGACAATTTGGGAGAACAATGAAACAATAAGAAGGCATCCATAAATGAAGCCTTGTGTGAGATGTACACAGCGTTTTAAACGCTATAGTAATGTGATTACTCCTTTTGATGCTAATTAAACTAGAATGAAGTCAAAGGAATCCTAATCATCTCTTTCTTTGAAAATTTTAGAGAACCAATGAAACAACAAGATGGTTTCCTTAAATGAAGACTTGTGTGAGTAGTACGCATCGTTTTGAATGCGATAGTCATGGGATTGCTTCTTTTGATTCTAATCAAACTAGAGAAAAGTAATAGGACTCATAATCATCTCTTTCTTCGACAAGTTGAATGAACTAATGAAAGAAGAAGGTCTACCTAAATCAAGACTTGTGTGAAATGTACACATCATTTTAAATGCGATAGTCATGGGATTACAGTCCTTTTGATACTAATCAAACTAGAACGAAGTAATAGTACTCCTAATCATCTCTTCTTTGATAATTTTAGAGAACCAATAAAACAATAAAATGGTCTCCTTAAATGAAGACTTGTGTGAGATGTACACATCGTTTTGAACGCGATAGTTATGAAATTGCTCCTTTTGATGCTAATCAAACTAGAACAAAGTAATAAGACTCCTAATCACATCTTTCTTCGACAAGTTGAATGAACTAATGTATTAAGAAGAAGGTCTACCTATATCAAGACTTGTGTGAGACGTACACATCGTTTTGAATGCGATAGTCATGGGATTACACTCCTTTTGCTACAAATCAAACTAGAACGAAGTAATAGGACTCCTAATCTATATATATAAAATGCACGTCATTTTATTAAAACATACGAAGCATGTTTACAAAAAATATAATATATATAATACTAGCATGCACATATAGAATACTATATTCTACCCGGATTGATTATAGACTTTTATTCTTGTTTGGTTCACTTGAGCCACCAAGTGAACCAAAAGATCAAACCTAGGTATGCAAGAATTTAAATTTAAACATAACTATTACATTTAAACCCGGGCTCCATTACAAACAGGTCTTCACGCGCTCCTTACTCCTTGGTCTCCAATTTCTTCAAGATAATTCTAACTATTTCTATTACATTAAACTATTTAAATTAAATAAAAACCTTGATCAGCAATCAAGGGAAAGTACATAGGAGAGAGATATAATTTTACATTAAGAAAAAATAAGAGAAGGCGAGGTACGCAGACCCCATTTAATAAAACCCATTCATTCAGGCATTCAACTAAAATAAAATCCAATCACATTGGTCAATAGTCCATAATCAACCTCATTTATTATCGTACATATCACCATATGCATCAATAAATAAATATTCACCTCATGAATTAAAACCATTCCATATATATATATATAAGTATCATTTAATGGGCAATTTTAAATTGCATGAAATTCAATTTCAAAATTAAAATAAACTATTTATTTTAATTATAAAATTAAGAATATTATATATATATATATATAACCGTTAGTAATCGGTCAGCTTTACTTCCTGTTCCTGACATAGTTAACCAAGAAGAACATAGTTATGAAAACCTTAGTCAAACTTTGAGTAATTGGAGCATACCTAGTGTAACTCCTAAAGAAATTTATCAGTCAACCTTTATTGATAACTTTAAAACTGATTATAATGTTAAAACTGTTAAATGTGTCTATGCTATTAATAAAGAATATGAAAATTGCAGTCTTTTATCTCCTGATGTTATTAAAAAACATAGAAAAAAAGATTATAATTTTATTCATATTGGATTAGTTCAAGTTGCTGTTAAACCTTTAAATATTAAGGGAATTAATTCGAGTATCTTTTTGTGTCTCAGAGATGCTCGCTTCCTTAATTATGCTCCTAGCATTATTTGTATCATGGAATCGAGTCTGCATGATGGACATATCCATTTTAATTGCTTTCCTGATCTCCCTCTAAGCCTAAGTGATGCTAATTTGCTAAAGGCTTTAACCTTGAACATTAAGACTTCTGGTGAGATAACTCAAATGATTGAGGGATCTCAGCCTATAGCTTTAATTTACAGAATTTATTATAAAGTTATGAAGACTAATTTAAATGTTCATGCACTTAATAAAAGTCCTAAAGATCATACTGTTTTAATTCAAAGCAGCATTAGTAATGCTAATATCCAAACTCCTAGAACCATTCTTTGGAAGGATATTACTTTACCTAGTCAGTGGATTTTACCTAGTGAAATTCCACAAAAACCAGTTATTAATAATTTATTAAATATAGAAAATATTAAACAATTTTCTGATGGTACAGTCAGAGTCAGCTTTGAGCGTACCAGAAGACCTTTGATCATAGAAGAATTTACTAGTTCCTCAGTTCCTTTAGCTATTTCGAGAAGAGACACTAAAGTCCTAAGTAATTTTTCTATGCTTGATTTAAAAATGAAAGGTGTTTTAAACCAAGGTCAAACTAGTCACCCGTTACACTACTACTAATTCAGTAGAAGACGAGCAAGATGTTTCTCCTATAACCTCCGTAGGACCAACCCCTTCAGATTTTGAAGCCTCTATTAATCCTCAATTAAGGGTTCTTACAAAAGAATTCAAACTAGATTGGAATAATCAGGTAGCAGATTTTAATTCCAATTCTAACAAGGAGAAAAGGCATGTTTTTGTAACAAATATGAAAGATCTGACAGAGATAAAATAGTTAATAAGTGGAATTTTTTTTATTAAAAATGAAAAAATGAACATTACTTTCTATTATTGGTATGAAAAATATCACTCATATTGTAAAGTTCTTACCAAAAGTCAGTGGACGAAAGAGGATAAGACGAGGGTCTTAGCCAGTCATCCTCCTTTAGAAACTGTTCTTTTGAATATTAAAAATACTTCAGTTGTCGCCAGCCCATTTAAAGTTGCTGATGGCAAAACTGATGAAAAGAAAATTATTGAACATAATAATTTTACTAATCAGTATTTGGCTACAATTGGTAAACAATTAGATAAACTTGAAGAAAAATTTGATCACTCAATGGTTAAAATTCCGGATAAAAAATTAGATCAACCTTTATTAACTCTCCCAGAAAAACGAGACGGTATGGGATTGCCCAATAAAGATTCTGAATTAGTTAAAACCATAAATAAGTTTTTTTTTCGTTGAAATTAGACTGTATTAAAATAAAAGGGGATTACAAGCCTCATGGGAACCCCAATCAGAATATAGCATAGACATCATAGGACAGGCCCTATGATGTCATGACTATATCAAAAAACCAAGTCACAACAAACATGGAGACACAAATGAAACCAAATAGGCCAAAGCCAGAACCAGTAAACACAACATGAAACATAAAAATGCCAAACAATGCCTAAAAACCATTACATAGCAGCACACAACAAAACCAAAAGCAACCCGAATGGCCTGAGAGACCTAATGGGAAACCAGCCGAGATAACCATCAGTAGGAAACCATAATGGAGCTCACAAATGAAACAATGCACCCAGATATCTCAGATGTCCAGAAATAATGAATCCCGAAGCCGTACAACAGTGGAGAGGAGGCAGTGGAGACAAGCCCTATGATGCCCAAAACAGGCGGCCCAAACCAAACCATATAGAGCAGCCCATGTATAGGACCAGCCAAGAACAAAGGGACAGAGTAGCAGAACCATAGAGAGTAGCACTAAAGCAACTAACAGCAACAAGGAGGACTGACCAGTAACAACAACTGGAAGCCAGACAAGAGAACCAGCAAATGGGTTTGAGGAGCATGAAGAAAATCCAAGCTGGCCACAGCAAATGACAGAACAAACAGATCAGCTGTACTAGAGAAACCCAAGGGCAGCAGACTCACCAAGCCTAAGCTGAAGCCCTCCTAGACCTAGCCGAATCCTAGATCAGGTCCCAGACCGAAAGCCAACTGAACCGAAGCCAAAATCAGACAAAACCCGCCTTAGACAATTGCAAGCCATGAAGGCAGCAACATAGACCTGAAAAATTAGGCCAGCAGATTAAAATTAGGCCCAGAATTAAGACAATCAATCACTAGCAGAAACTGGACCAGATTTGGAAACAACATCCTGGGATGCAGAGAAACAAAACACAAGAAACCACAATATTAAAGAGCCAGCAGAGAGAAGCATGGCCGATCTTTCACTTTTTGGAATTTATTAACCGAGTGCAGTTTACTCTTAATGATCTGAAGAACACTGTGAGCAATGAGTCTAACAGGCCTGGGTCTAATACCATGCAACCGAGCATTACGTTCCTGCCAAATGTGATAAGAAGTGGCTGCGAATCCTAAATGAATAATCCCAAGGTGCATAGGAGAGTTGGGACAAGAAACTATAAAATTTGAAATGGAAGACCAGCAACGAGAGAAACCATTCCATCCGCATTCCCGCATCACAGAAAAGAGAAGATGAAAGGAGTAGGAACAGTTGAAAAAAAGATGATTGAAAGTTTCATTATGAGTGTTACACAAAAGGCATTGGGTGTTAACATCAAGCCCAAAATTAGCCAGCCTATCCTTAGTTTGCAAACCATTTTGAAAAGTAAGCCACACGAAAAAAGGAGTATCTTGGAGGGAGAAACTTGTGCTACACCAGCTTGTGCCAAGCCATTGTCTGCCCAGAACACCGGGTGGAATGCTAGAGGGTTGACGAGGATATATTGGAAGAATTTAGGTTATCCCAAAAGAGGTTGTCTTCTCTATCAGAGTTGCATACCGTAGCAAAATTAAAATTCTGTCTAAACTCAATAACTGATTGATGGTTAGAGGTAGGGAGCTGCCATCTAGAGTTTTAAATAATGCTACTGACCATAGCTAAAGGACCCAAACCAGAGTTTGAGATAAGAGGAGAATGAGGGGAAGAGGCCAGAGTTTTACCCGAAATCCAAGGGTCAAACCACAATTTTGTAAGGCATCCATTACCTATAGAGAAACGGATATGGCGCAAAGCCAAGAGTCTTAGGGAAAGGACTTTTCTCCAAATCCAGGAGCAGTCGTTTTGGTACCTCCATACACCAGAAGAACTTTTTTTTTTAAAGAATACGATCTGACCCACTTAGCCCAAACAGAGGAAGATGAAGGGTTAAAGACATTCCATAAGTGGACAAGAATGGATGCAATGTTCCATTCATCAATCTTCTTAATGCCTAGATCGCCTTTAGAAAAAGGAAGAGAAACATTAGCCCAAGCTACTTTAGTACCATGTTTCAAAAGAGCAGGACCTTTCCAAAGAAATCGACTGAAGGTACTCTTTAAATCTTTTAAGGCAGCAGCAAGAAGAATGAAGTGGGAAGACTAGAAAGCTTGCATGGCAAAGATAATGGATTTGATCAGCTGAAGCCTTCCCGCATATGAGAAGAATCTATTTATCCAAGAGGTAATCCTGCTAGTAATTTTATCGAGTAGAGGTCTGCAGTCGGCCAGAGAGAGTTTAGAAGTGAGGAGAGGGACCCCAAGGAATTTTGCCAGAAATGTCCCTAATTGGAATCCCAAGGATGAAAGAATATCATTTGCAGTATCGGGAGGGACATTAGATATGTAGCACATGCTTTTTTCTAGGTTAAGGAACAATCCCGAGATAGAAGAGAAATTTTCAAGACATTCCTTCAGGATGTTGACAGACCTAAGGTCCCTAAACAAAATATTCTTAATGAAATTTTGAATCCTTAGGTTCCAAGGTCCCATTCCTTCAGGATGTTGACAGACCTAAGGTCCCACTCCTCTGGATCTTCAGTATGAGGAAAAGAATCTAGATAATCAATTTTCTGTTTCTTCTAATAAAATTTATGAGTGGAATATTGATGGTTTCAGTGAACACCAAATCCTTACCAAAATGAATCATTTGTCCATGGTTGCCAATAGTTATATTACATCTTTCAGTACTTTGACACAATCTGAAATATTTGAAATATTAACTAATGGTTTTACTGGCGTCCTTCATTCTTAGTGGGAAAAACATCTTGACGAAGATGCAAGGAATTCTATAATTCATGCACGCCAATTGGATGATAATGGTCAGCCTATATTCAGAGAAGGTATTGGTTTTGGTATTCCGGATGGCATTAACACATTAATTTTTACCATAATAAAATATTTTATTGGAACCCCTAGTAATATCACAGAAAGGATTTATGATCAGTTAAGTAATCTCACTTGTCCCACTCTAAGTGATTTTAGATGGTACAAAGATGTTTTTATTTCTCGAGTCATGATGCGTAGTGATAGTAACAAACCTTTCTGGAAAGAGAAGTTTGTTAATGGTCTTCCTATTTTTTTTGCTCACAAAGTTAGAGAAGAACTCAGTAAAACTCTTGGATACATTGACTATGATAACCTCACTTATGGTGATATTATCAGTTATATCCAAAAGATTGGTTTAAAAATGTGTATTGACTTCAAGCTTGCTAAACAAGCTAGTAAAGATAAGAAAAAAGCTAAATATGAGCTTGGCACGTTTTGCAAACAATATGGTTTACCTCCTGTTGCTCCCTCTAGAAGAAAGCATCGGAAGAAACAAATTAAAAAGAACAAATCTGGTAAGCATCATAAGAAGCGTTCTACTCAGTCTAAAAACCAAGATAATTATTATGAGAAACCAAAATCGAAGCGAAAAACTCATAATAAAAAATCCAGTATTAAAATTCATGATAAGAGTAAAATCACTTGCTATAATTTGTGGTAAGAGAGGCCATTATAAAAGTGAGTGTAAAATTAAGCAGAAATTGAGCCAGTTGAATATTTTTGCTGAAGATACTGATAAACTTTTAGAATTAATAAGGATAGGAAATAACGTTGAGAATGACGATTATTCTGATATTCCTTATTACTCTGGTAATGATGAAGATAATCAAACCAATAGTGATGATAATGAAGTTACTTTGTGTACAGATAATTGCAGATCGGATTGCTGCAAAAATATAAATGTTCTCAGCAAAGATGATGAAGAAAGCTCTTTGTTAATTGATTTAATTAGTAAAATTACTGATCCAGAGTTAAAAACTCAATACATAAAGCAGCTAAAAGAATTATTAACCAAGAATAATTCTGGTAAACATAAGGTTATTAAGGGTAAAGATAAACCAATTATTAGCCTTAATAAAACCTTAGAAAGATTTAAAACCCCAGATAGAGAAGTCGCCCTTCTCGAATTACATCAGGAAGTTAAATAAACTTAAGAAAGAAATTTCAGGTCTTAAGACTGAAATTTCTGACTTACGTAAAGAAATGACTAATCTTACGGCAAAAGGTTCAGAACTTCACATTTCTGATTCATCATGAATTATGAAGAACCTGAATCTTCTAATACCAAAGAAGATGAGTCAATTCTTATGGTTTAGGGTAATTCTTTAAAAATATTGAAAGATATTACCATTCAAAAATGGTATATCATGGTTAAGCTAGTTATCGAGGGAACTTTTGCAATTCAGCTTCCTTCTCTAGTTGACACTGGCGCAGATCTTAATTGCATTCAAGAAGGATTAATACCTACTAAGTTCTATAAGAAAACTAGTGAGCGATTAAATTCCGCTAATGGTAGTAAAATGAAAATAAAATATAAACTGCCTAAAGTTCATATTTGTCAAAATAATATGTGTTTTAAAACTACTTTTGTTTTAATTCGCAATTTGACAGATAAGATTATTTTAGGTCTTCCGTTTATATATCTATTATATCCATTCATTACTAGTAATAATGGTTTAACAACTGAACATTTGGGCTAAAAGGTAGTATTTGAATTTATTACTCAGCCCAGAGAAAGTGATTTAAAGTTTATTCAAGATGAATTTATTTCAAAATCCTTAAAATTGTTAAGTTGTAAAACCTCTCAGTTAAAATTCTTGAAATAAGAAATTAAGTATAAACAGGTTGAAGACCTCCTACTTCTTGATAAGGTGCAAAGTAAGATCGAAGACCTTAGAAATTTTATGATTAAAAACCTTTGTGCTGATTCTCCTAATGCTTTTTGGCATCGAAGAAAACATGTTGTTAGGTTACCTTATGCTAAGGAATTTAAAGAACATTTAATTCCTACTAAGGCTAGACCTATACAGATGAGTCATCAGCAAATGGAGCTTTGTAAGCAAGAAATTAATGATCTGCTTGCGAAGGGTTATTACCAATAATAAATCTCCCTGGTCTTGCCCAGCCTTCTATGTTAATAATGAAGCTGAGAAAGAAAGAGTAGTACCTAGACTAGTTATTAATTACAAGCTCCTTAACAAGGTTCTAGAATGGATTAGGTACCCCTTGCCTAACAAAGAAGACCTCCTTAGTCGGCTTAGTAGTGCAACCATCTTTAGCAAATTTGACCTTAAGTCGGGGTTTTGGCAAATCAGTATTCATCCTAGTGATAGGTATAAAACTGCCTTTACCACTCCCTTTGGTCATTATGAATGGGTTGTTCAAGCCTTTGGCCTTAAGAATGCTCCTAGTGAATTTCAAAATATTCTTAATAAAATTTTGAATCCTTTTAGTCATTTCATCATTGTCTACATTGATGATATTATAGTTTTTTCCAAGTCAATTGAAGAATATTTTAAACATTTGAATTCGTTCTTCAAATCCATCAAAGTTAACGGTTTGGTTTTGTCTCCCACTAAATGTAGTCATTTCCAAACTAAAGTCAAATTTCTAGGACATGATATTCATCGAGGACTAACTTGTCCCATTAAGCTGGTAATCCAGTTTGCAGACAAGTTTCCTGATATCTTTCCTTGATAAAATTCAACTTCAGCGATTTTTAGGATCCTTGAATTATGTTGGTAAGTTCTATCAGAATCTTAGGAAAATCTGTAAACCTTTGTTTCTTCGTTTACAGAAGAATCCTCCTCCATGGACTGATGAACATACATCTATTGTTCAACAAGTTAAAAAATATGTTAAGGTGTTACCTTGCCTTGGCATTTCTAGTGAATCTGCTTTTAAAATTATTGAAACCGATGCCTCTGAAGTTGGATTCGGTGGTATTCTAAAGCAGAAATTAACCCCTACTTCTTCTGAGTAAATTGTTCGATTTCATTCTAGTGCATGGAATCCAGCTCAAAGTAATTATAGTACTATTAAAAAACAAAATTTTAGCATTAGTCTTATGTATTAGTAAATTTTAAAATGATTTATTAAATCAAAGATTTTTGGTCAGAATTGATTGCAAATCTGCTAAATATATTCTAGAAAAAGGATGTTAAAAATATAGCTGCTAAGCATATTTTTGCTAGATGACAATTCTTATTAATCATTTTTGATTTTGATATTGAATATATTAAAGGAAGTCAAAATTCTGTTCCTGATTTTCTCACATAAGAATTTATTAATTCAGGTATTCAAGAAAAATGAGTGTGACAGGTGGAAACAGCTATGTTAGGCCCCCTCCAAGCCCAATCCCAAGTCAGAGGCCCAAAGGAGCCATAATTCCCCATCCAGTTACTCCATTTCCTGCTATTGATATAGCCAATAGGTTTACTCACCTTGGTACTGTTCCCAAGCCCTATAACACGGTCTTGGCCTAGTCTTCAAAGTCATTTGACCCATTTGCTTCATTTTCCTCATCCAGTAACCCTAACCCTAGTCAACTGCATTCGCAGTATGTTTCTAGTTACACAGCTAACCATTGATGACCCAGTAAAATTGGCTACCCAGTTCTTCCCAAATGGATGGAATTTTCTTCCCCTAGCTCCTTATAAATCTCTTGCGTATTATAAGGAAGTTCTTATTCAAACTCAGTCAATTCTTATTAAACCTATTTACGATAGGAATGATAACTCCAAAGTCATATATCACTCTCTCTATATTAAACACATTATTTTCATGTCTGATTGGGGTAATCACCCTTCCGATCTTAGACAATTAAGTAATCTCGATAGTCAATTCTGCTATTATGATTACATTAAAGCTTGGCACAAGATCTTCTTGTTCCAAAATCCTTCCTTTAGTCATTTGTGGTTCTTACAATTCGACCACAAATTTAAAAGTCAACTTCCTCATTGGTTCACTCTTTGGTGGTCAAGATATGACCCTTCTTTCGCCATCTTGCTAGAAGAACTTCATTCTATTGTTAGTCATTTTTGTTGCAGAAGTCCACACAATCCAAAAAATGATTGTATTCCGGTTCTTCTTCAATTCATCAGTAAATATAAAGTCCCATTGATTCTTAAATGGCAATATGGTCTCTTTGTCCCTATTGTTGAATCTGTGTTTCAGTCATCGGACGGTCAGACTACTGCCGCTTCCCATTCTAGTCAACTTACTTTTGTTACTAGAGAATTCTTCATTAAATGGTGGGATAAATTTGATATTTATCGTATCATTGGCCAAGTTCAGAAAGAATTCCCGATTAACCCAGTGCCTATTAAATCGATTTCCCCTAAAGAAACCTCCAGTAAATCTAAAAAATCTTCCCAAAGTTAGATTTTTCAGATATTGAAAAATATTCCGATGCTGAGTTAAAACTGTTAGCTCAGATTATTCAAAACAGGGTTGATAAACGAAAAGAGGATAGTGTTCCTTCTTTAAGTTCATCTTCCTCTTCAAGTTCCAATCAACAAGCGTCCAGTGCAGATGATCCGTACGGCAGCATCAACCTCCAAGATGCTCAAGATCCTTTTGCCTAGGATGCTCCTCAACTTGCCTGAGTCATCGTCAATGACTCACCACCAATCATCATCAGTCTCAACTTGCCTGAGTCATCGTCAATGACTCACCGCCAGTCATCATCAGTTAGTGCTCCTTTCTCCAAAGCAGCCGAAAGCAGCAAATATTTTATGAGTCATTTGTATTTTGTCGGCCATTGGGTCTTTTAAGTTCAAAGCTGTATTTTCCTTTTGGGTCACGCGTCTGTAATTTAGTCAAAAGTTGTTCAATAATGCGTCTGTATTACTATTCAGTAACAGTTAACGTTGTCTATAATCATTTGCTTTTGTAAAAGCATTACTATTTGTAATTATTGAGTATGTAATAGTCTGACCTCTCCTTACTCTATAAAAGGAAGGCGTAGTCATTTAGAAGAGGCAGGATTTGAAAATCCAATAGAGCATTTTAGAAAGACTCAGATTCCTATCTGACAAATCTTTAAACCTCTTATGCCTTCTTCATTAGTAACCATATTAGGTTTTCTATAATCGAGTCAACTTGTAAGTTTATTTTCAGTTATCTGTTTGTAAATATTTTGATCTTCCAATAAAATTTATTTTAGTAAACTATTGCTAATTGCTGTTAACTGCTGTTATCATTTCTTATATTAAAAAAGAGATTATTAATAAAGAGATTATTAAAAAAATGAATAGGGATGGTGATCTATCTAAGAAGAAGATCAACAGTACCCACCGGCAACAGAAGGAGCCGGACCTCAACAGTCAGACGAACAATAGTCAGATGAAGTCAGACGACGCTGGCCCCCCCAGGGTTCCACAGTCATCGGATGCTCCAGTCATCATTTGACAGCGGACGAAAAGTTTAAATTAAACTTTAAACTAAAACAAAAGAAACTTAAAGAAGATGACCGGTGAATCAATATAATAATCTCTTTCTTTATTTATAAACATTTGGGAAAGGATTACATCGTATCTGGATAAGTTTACTAAGGGAAGAAGAAGTATAAGAACTTCTTCTTCATCTAACTAGAAAGAAGGTAGAGATAAGGAGGAGAGAACCTCGGGTGAGGCTAAATGGTTTACATTTTTAAGCCTAAGGAACTCTAACACTTGAGTTCCTATAAATAGAACTAAAGTTACCGGTTTATATTTACCGAAGTAACTTTTACATTTACTTAAAGTATAAAGTAAAAACATTTAACTAAAGTAAGAAACATTTAACTTAAGTTAAAAATATTTAACTTAGGTTAAAAAAAATTACTTTTACATTTACTAAAGTAGAAATATTTAACTAAAGTTAAAAATATTTAACTAAAGTTAAAGTATTTACATTTACTTTTACATAAGTAAATTACTTTTACTAAAGTAAAGTTGTCCTTAACTTTTGACTTTGTCGGATGCATTCATTGCATTTGATGATGACTGGAGCATCCGATGACTGTGGGACCCTAGGGGGCTAGCGTCGTCTGACTGTTGTTCGTCTGACTGTTCAGGTCTGACTCCTTCTGTCACCGGTGGGTACTGTTGATCTTCTTCTCAGATAGATCACCATCCCTATTCCTTCGACCCCAAACAAATATCCAGGATTTACCCTTCTTCCCCCAAAAATTATGTTTAAATTTTAAGAAAGGAGAAAAAAATTCACCGAAATTTTTGGTCATCGACTGTTGATTTCAAAAAAATTTATGGAATTTTTTTTAATAAAAACTAATGAGACTGTATAATAATCTCTTTCTTAAAGAAGATGACCGATGAATCGGTATAATAATCTCTTTCTTTATTTATAAACATTTGGGAAACGATTACATCGTATCTGGATAAGTTTACTAAGGGAAGAAGAAGTATAAGAACTTCTTCTTCATCTAACTAGAAAGAAGGTAGAGAGAAGGAGGAGAGGACCTTGGGTGAGGCTAAATGGTTTACATTTTTAAGCCTAAGGAACTCTAACACTTTAGTTCCTATAAATAGAACTAAAGTTACCGGTTTATATTTACCGAAGTAACTTTTACATTTACTTAAAGTATAAAGTAAAAACATTTAACTAAAGTAAGAAACATTTAACTTAAGTTAAAAACATTTAACTTAGGTTAAAGTAAAGTACTTTTACATTTACTAAAGTAAAAATATTTAACTAAAGTTAAAAACATTTAACTAAAGTTAAAGTATTTACATTTACTTTAAGAAGTAAAAGGATTTACCCTTCTTCACCCACATTGGGGGAAGAAGGGTAAATCCTGAATTATTTTTTTGGGGTCGAAGGAATAGGGATGGTGATCTATCTGAGAAGAAGATCAACAGTACCCACCGGCGACAGAAGTGATAGTAGTGTGCATGCAAGCCAATCATGTATGATGATAAAGCATATACTTTGTAAACAATCTTATTTATTTATTAATAAAATGTTCATTTATTAAAGGCATTTAATTATCTACATGGTGCTGTTTTTATAATATATAAATAACCCATAGTTTTAAGCAATACTTTTAAAATCATGATGTTGAGCATGCTAATGAGATTTAAATTCTTAGAAAGCTTAAAACTAAAATTGTTCCCAATCGTGGGATTACTAAAAGGGGATTAGTAAATTCGGATAGATTGGTACATATGTTACTTGCTCATTGGATGAGGATGATTGATCTCATGATCATTTGTGTAGAGACACTAAAGCAAGTATGTAGGTGCTTATTGGGGAATAAGTTCACTGAACGTGACTCGCTATGGAATACCTAATGGAGTTTTACTCGCCTGTCAATAGAAAATCCTAATGTGATACTAGTACAAGTGATCCTTGGACTTGAGATCATCATAGTATCTTGTATATAACAAATTATACTTTGACTTATTCCTTAAGGCCTTTTAAGGTATATATAGGGTATGCTTGGGTATAATGAGTTACATATGGAGATAATGTATGATCAATAAAGAATCTACCACCTCTAGTAAAAGAGAAGATATGTCCTATGTGATTCGTTAAATGACAACCCAGGAATCCTTGGCTAATGTGGAATGAAATTAGAAAGGAGTTTCTAATTTGTATTATTTGGAGTTGTGAATTTTCTAATCGAAATACATATAATTAAACAAAATAAGACTTGACAGTAAATCCATGTCTTATATTTAATTGGGACATTGTATGGTGGAAAGATTGAATTGTACGGTAACTATTTACTCACAGGTTCTTTTATGATTAATGTTGAAATCTATATTATCTGAAAAGTCGTTGATCGCTAGGGAGGCTTATCTCTATTGTAGAATAAATATTATTTATTTAAATAGATTATTAGTTTAATTTATTTATTTAAATAAGATTAGAATTATTCTAATTAATTTATTCCCAACCGGTTTAATATGGAGAACCTAAAGGGTCACACCATAAAAGGAAGAATAATTATTTAAGAAGGTAATGGCATAATCGTAATAATGCATTAAGTATAATTAATTTAATCTATGGTGATAGAATAAATTAAATAGCTTAATGTTTAATATTTAATATTTTAGAAATATTAAATATAAATTAATAAGAGATGTCTTATTAATATTATTACAATTATTATTATTTTAATTTTTAAAAGGGTTTAGTAATTAATTTAATATTAGTACTCTCATTTATTCCTAATAAGATTAGGAGACAAATTAATTAAATTTAATTAATTATTCCCAATGTGGTGGGAAGCTTAAATTAATTAATGGAGTTTAATTAATTAAATGAAATCCCATGTCTAATAGGATTAGAAGGGTTGACCAATATCTATATAAGAGGAGTCTTATAATAGATATCAGTTGATGCAATTTCAATTGTTGGAGAGTACTCCTTTTCTATAGAGGATAGAAAACTAAGGTTTAGCCAAACACCTTCCTTCTTGATAATTCATCTTCCTTGGTGGATCACCTCTAGAGGCCAAACACTTGGGTGGCTAACGTTGATCAAAGGAATGAATCTAACCCGAAAATTCAAGGAGATCACGAAGAACAAGGAGTTGAACTAGTACCTGTGGAAGCTTCGTTCTACGAGGGTATGATTCTATAACTTCTTATTTATCGTTTTAAATTACTGATTTGCATAAAGGATGATCCGGATAATAGTTTTGTAGAAATTTTTTAAACTCTGATATACCATGCTTCCGCTAATATTTGCAATTTGATTGCGTCATGATTTCGTACAAACCCAACAGTAGCATCAGAGCCAAACCTCTATGCAATTATTAATTTATTTTTGATTTCATATATATATGGGTATGTATTTAGAATAATTTATTGGGCATAATTTTATTGTATAAAAAAAAAAATTTAAGAACAAAAAATGGCATTTTTTTTGGGACGAATCACAATTTTTTTTTTATGGGTGCTAATTTTGAATTCTGCAAAGAAAAGGTGTTGTTTCTTTCTTACTCCAAAAAGAAGGTGACCCATCAGGAAAAGACTATTTTAATAAAAGAAGGTGACTTCTTTTCAAAAAATAAACGTGAATTTATATTATATATATATATATATATATATATAATATATACGGTAATATCATATATATATATATATATATATGATATATATTTATATATTATATTCTAAATAATTTTATAATTGAAATAAAGAGTTTATTTTAATCTTGAAATTGGATTTCATGCAATTTAAAATTGCACATTAAATGATACTCATATATATATGGAATGTTTTAATTCATGAGATGGATATTTATTTAATGATATATATGGTGATATGTATGATAATAAATAGGGATTGATTATGGACTATTTGACCAATGTGATTGGATTTTATTTTAGTTGAATGCTTGAATGAATGAGTTTTATTAAATGGGGTCTGCGTATCTCGTCTTCTCTAATTTATTCTTGATGTAAATTCTATCTCTCTCCTATGTACTTCCCGTTGACTGCTGTTCAAGGTTTCTATTTAAATTTAAAATAGTTTATGTAATAGTATTAGTTAGAATTATCTTGAAGAAATTGGAGACCAAGGAGTAAGGAGCGCGTGGAGACCCGTTTGTATGGAGCCCGGATTTAAATGTAATAGTTATGTTTAAATTTAAATTTTTGCACTCCTAGGTTTGACCTTTTGGTTCACTTGGTGGCTCTAGTGAACCAAACTAGAATAAAAGTTCATAATCAATCCGGGTAGAATATAGTATTCTTTAAGTGCATGCTAAGTATTATATATATATATATATATATATGTGTGTGTGTGTGTGTGTGTGTGTGTGTGTGTGTGTGTGTGTGTGCATGCACGCTAAACAAGATGAGACAAATAACAACAAACTCCTCAAAGAAATAATATTAAGTCCGAAGCGTTCAAATATATTTGGAATATCGAACGTCGCCTTCTAGCATGATAAATTAATAGAGTATTAAATATTTAATATGAGCTTGTTGTGCTATCCACAAGGCGAGTATTGAGTATTTAAGACGCTAATTAATTACATTTGATGCTTATCAAGAAAATTGAACGATCTAGTTTTGTTGTGCTATCCACAAGGACGAACATTTTTCTTTTTTGAATTTATGGAAGTGCTATGCTGGACTTAACTTAAATCATTTTAGTTCGGATGTGCACACACTTGACCATTATGATTTAAGAGACAAAATAAAATGAGTTACATGGTGATATAATTGACAAAAGTTGTCTACCTATTTATTTGTATATCGCTTGCTGTGCTATCCACAAGGTTATATACATTTGAAATGGGATCCTTATTCTCACTAGCAAATCTTTAAGTAGATGTTGCCGAACTATATAAGTGAGGATAATATTGTTTGATAAAAATAGTGGGAGATACCAATTTAAAATAAAGACCTAAATTTATTTTGGTATGAAAAATTAATAAAATGAATGTTTGCTAAAAATGTTGTTTTTCACATGCAGAATTTTAAAAATGTCAAAATCACTAATTTTATTTCGAAGCATACTTGATGCTAATAAGCTTACCGGGCCGAATTATACGGACTGGCTAAGAAATCTGAGAATAGTTCTCACTGCTGAAAAGATTTCTTATGTCCTAAACTCACCTGTCCCTGGAACTGTTCCAGAAACAGCCTCTGAGGAAGAGATTGCCACCATTGTAAAGTGGCAAGATGATGCATCTGTGGCTCAATGCATCATGCTCGCATCCATGAATAACGAGCTTCAGCGTCAGCACGAAAACATGGATGCTCCTACTATATTGATTCACCTCAAGAAGTTGTATGGTGAACAAAGTAGGACTGCTAGATATGAGATATCTAAGGAGCTATTCCGATCTCGGATGACCAAGGGCAAGGTGAACATAAAGGAGCAAAAGAAATCTGATCCAGCTAGCAAAGGAATGTGCTTCCATTGCAACGAACCGGGTCATTGGAAGAGGAACTGCAAGAAGTTTCTGGCAGAGAAGAAGCTTGGAGAAGCTTCGACTTCCAATCAAGGTTTGTTCATGATTGAAATTAATTTTTCAGAAAGTTAAAATTCTACTTGGGTATTGGATACCGCTGTGGTTCTCACATATGTAATAATGTGAAGGGACTGGTCAGAAATAGAAAGCTGAGCAATGATGAGGTCATCTTACGAGTGGGGAATGGAGCAAAGGTTGCTGCATTAGCTGTAGGGACTTATTGTTTAGCGACGCCTTCGGGCAAGTTCATTTATTTAAATAATTGCTATTTTGTTCCGAATATTATTAGAAACATTATTTCTATTTCTGTATTAGATATGGAAGGATTTAACGTTATTATAAAGAACAATGGTTGTTCTATTTATAAAGACGATGTTTTATATGGTATTGAAAATTTGCAAAATGGACTTTATACACTTGAGTTGCAAAAAAAAATATTTCAAATTGAACAAACTAAGAAAAGGAAAAGAGATGATATTAATTATACCTATATGTGGCACTGTAGACTTGGTAATATCAATGAAACAAGATTATCCAAGTTGCATAAGGATGGGCTTTTAGAGCTATCTAATTATGAATCATATCCAGCTTGTGAATCTTGTCTCATGGGTAAAATGACTAAATCCCCTTTTACTGGAAAAGGAGAAAGAGTTACATAGTTGTTAGCGTTGATTCACACAAATGTTTGTGGACTTATGACAACAAGTGCACGAGGTGGGTATTCTTATTTTATTACTTTCACTGATGATCACTCAAGATTTGGATATGTGTATTTAATGAAATACAAATCAGAATCATTTGAAAAGTTCAAAGAGTTTAGAAGTGAAGTAGAGAAACAAACGGGCAAGAGTATTAAGATATTTCGATCAGATCGAGGTGGAGAATACTTAAGCGGTGAGTTTCTCAATTGTCTTAAAGAAAATGGTATAATATTACAATGGACTCCTCCAGGTACACCACGGTTAAATGGAGCATGTGAAAGGAGAAATCGAACACTGTTGGACATGGTTCGATCTATGATGAGTTTTACCGACCTTCCAATTTACTTCTGGGGATATGCCCTAGAAACGGCTGCATACCTACTTAACAAGGTACCTACCAAATCCGTCCCGAAGACTCCATATGAGATGTGGAAGGGGAGGAAACCAAATCTTAAGCATGTTAAGACTTGGGGTTGTCCAGCTTATGTCAAAAAGTTTGAAAATGATAAGCTACAGACTAAATCCGATAAGTGTAGATTTGTGGGATACCCTAAAAAAACTTTAGGGTATTATTTCTATCATCCAACTGATCAAAAGGTGTTTATTGCGAAACATGTTGCCTTCTTGGAAAAAGAGTTTATCTATGAAGGGGTCAGTTGGAGTAAGATATATCTTGAAGAAGTTCAAGAACCACAAGTTACCACGGATCAAAGTCAAGTACCTGACCAAGTAGAAGAACCTATTGTACAACACCCTATTCGTAAATCTGGAAGAGTACCGAAGATACCTGAGAGGTATGGACTAGTTATAGAGGATGACGATGAGGTACCCATCATGAATGATGATGATCCATTGAATTACGAACAGGCTATGAGTAATAAAGACTCGGGGAAATGGCTTGAAGCCATGAAATCCGAAATGGACTCCATGTATGAAAACAAAGTATGGACTTTGGTTTCACCACCTGAAGGCATTAAGCCTATTAGGTGTAAATGGGTCTTTAAAAGAAAGACGGGAGCGGACGGCAAGGTAGAGACCTATAAAGCCCAACTGGTTGCAAAAGGTTTCAAACAAAGACAAGGAATTGACTATGATGAAACCTTCTCACCAGTAGCTATGCTCAAGTCCATTTGGATTTTTCTTGCGATTGTAGCTTATAATGACTATAAGATCTGGCAGATGGACGTGAAAACGGCCTTCCTCAATGGGAAACTTGAGGAGGATGTGTATATAACACAGCCAGAGGGATTAGTTTCAAAGGTTGGAACAAATCAAGTCTGTAAGCTGCAACGATCCATTTATGGATTGAAGCAAGCTTCTCTTAGATGGAACATTCGTTTTGCTGAGACAATCAAAGAGTTTGATTTTATCAAAAATGACGATGAACCATGTGTGTACAAGAAGGTTAGTGGGAGCGCAGTTTCATTCCTTGTATTATATGTTGATGATATATTACTGATAGGGAATGACATTCCTATGCTACAATCGATTAAAATCTGGTTATCTAAACACTTCTCCATGAAGGACTTAGGAGAAGCATCTTATATTTTGGGGATAAAGATCTATAGAGATAGATCTAAAAGGATGCTTCGTTTATCCCAAGGAATGTACATTGATGCGATGCTAAAGAGGTTTAGCATGGAAGATTCCAAAAGAGGTCTCATGCCGATGAGCCATGGAATACATCTCTCCAAGAAACAGGCCCCAAAGACACCTGAGGAGAGAGACCGTATGAGTAAGATCCCTTATGCTTCTACAATAGGATCTATCATGTACGGTATGATACGTACTAGACCGGATATTGCTCATGCACTTAGTGTAACGAGCAGATACCAGTCGAATCCTGGAGAAGAGCACTGGAAGGCAGTGAAGAATATCCTAAAGTACTTGAAAAGGACTAAAGATATTTTTTTTGTCTACGGTGGGTCTGAATTAAAACTCGAGGGATTCACGGACTCAAGTTTTCAAACAGACTAAGATGATAGTAAATCTATTTCGGGGTATGTGTTTACCTTGAACGGAGGCACAGTGAGTTGGAAGAGTTCCAAGCAACAAATAGTTGCTGATTCAGTGACAGAGGCAGAGTATATAGCTGCAAGTGAAGCTGCAAAGGAAGCTGTTTGGATGAAGAAGTTTATAACTGAACTTGGTGCGATTCCTAGCATTGGAGAAGCAGTTCTCGTTTACTATGACAACACAGGAGCAGTTGCACAGGCTAAGGAACCCATGTCTCATCAGAAATCTAAACACGTGTTGCGGCAATTTCACTTGATCAGGGAGATCATTAAAAGAGGAGACGTCACCTTAGAGCGTGTAAACTCTCAAGACAACATTGCAGATCCATTTATTAAAGCTTTAACACAACAACAGTTTGATCGTCACTTAGAGAAGATGAATATGAGATACCATGGCGATTGGCTTTAGTGCAAGTGGGAGATTGATAGTAGTGTGCATACAAGCCAATCATGTATGATGATAAAGCACATACTTTGTAAACAATCTTATTTATTTATTAATAAAATGTTCATTTATTAAAGGCATTTAATTATCTACATGGTGTTATTTTTATAATATGTAAATAACCCATAGTTTTAAGCAATGCTTTTAAAATCATGATGTTGAGCATGCTAATGAGATTTAAATTCTTAGAAAGCTTAAAACTAAAATTGTTCTCAATCATGGGATTACTAAAAAAGGGGAATAGTAAATTCGGATAGATTGGTACATATTTTGCTTACTCATTGGATGAGGATGATTGATCTCATGATCATTTGTGTGGAGACACTAAAGCAAGTATGTAGGTGCTTATGGGGAATAAGTTCACTGAACGTGACTCGCTATGGAATACCTAATGGAGTTTTACTCGCCTGTCAATAGGAAATCCTAATGTGATACTAGTACAAGTGATCCTTGGACTTAAGATCATCATAGTATCTTGTATGTAATAAATTATACTTTGACTTATTCCTTAAGGCCTTTTAAGGCATATATAGGGTATGCTTGGGTATAATGAGTTACATATGGAGATAATATATGATCAATAAAGAATCTACCACCTCTAGTAAAAGAGAAGATATGTCTTATGTGATTCGTTAAATGACAACCCAGGAATCCTTGGCCAAGGTGGAATGAAATTAGAAAGGAGTTTCTAATTTGCATTATTTGGAGTTGTGCATTTTCTAATTGAAATACATATAATTAAACAATATAAGACTTGACAGTAAATCCATGTCTTATATTTAATTGGGACATTGTATGATGGAAATATTGAATTGTACGGTAACTATTTACTCACATATTCTTTTATGATTAATGTTGAAATCTATATTATCTGAAAAGTCGTTGATAGCTACGGAGGCTTATCCCTATTGTAGAATAAATATTATTTATTTAAATAGATTATTAGTTTAATTTATTTATTTAAATAAGATTAGAATTATTCTAATTAATTTATTCACAACCAGTTTAATATGGAGAACCTAAAGGGTCACACCATAAAAGGAAGAATAATTATTTAAGAAGGTAATGGCATAATCGTAATAATGCATTAAGTATAATTAATTTAATCTATCATGATAAAATAAATTAAATAGCTTAATGTTTAATATTTAATATTTTAGAAATATTAAATATAAATTAATAAGAGATGTCTTATTAATTTTATTACAATTATTATTATTTTAATTTCTAAAAGGGTTTGGTAATTAATTTAATATTAGTACTCTCATTTATTCCTAATAAGATTAGGACACAAATTAATTAAATTTAATTAATTATTCCCAATGTGGTGGAAAGCTTAAATTAATTAAAGGAGTTTAATTAATTAAATGAAATCCCATATCTAATAGGATTATAAGGGTTGACCAATATCTATATAAGAGGAGTCTTATAATAGATATCAGTTGATGCAATTCCAATTGTTGGAGAGTACTCCTTTTCTATAGAGGATAGAAAACTAAGGTTTAGCCAAACACCCTCCTTCTTGATAATTCCTCTTCCTTGGTGGATCACCTCTAGAGACCAAACACTTGGGTGGCTAACGTTGTTCAAAGGAAGGAATCTAACTCAAAAATTCAAGGAGATCTCGAAGAACAAGGAGTTGAACTAGTACCTGTGGAAGCTTCGTTCTACAAGGGTATGATTCCATAACTTCTTATTTATCGTTTTAAATTAATAATTTGCATAAAGGATGATCCGGGTAATGCTTTTATAAAAAAACTCTGATATACTATGCTTCCGCTACTATTTGTAATTTGATTGCGTCATGATTTCGTACAAACCCAACAAGAAGGAGTTGGACCTCAACAGTCAGATGAACAACAGTCAGACGAAGTCAGACGACGCTGGCCCCCCAGGATCCCACAGTCATCAGATGCTCCAGTCATCATTAGATGCAATGAATGCATCCGACAAAGTCAAAAGTAAAGGACAACTTTACTTTAGTAAAAGTAATTTACTTATGTAAAAGTAAATGTAAATACTTTAACTTTAGTTAAATGTTTTTAACTTTAGTTAAATGTTTTTACTTTAGTAAATATAAAAGTAATTTACTTTAACCTAAGTTAAATGTTTTTAACTTAAGTTAAATGTTTCTTACTTTAGTTAAATGTTTTTACTTTATACTTTAAGTAAATGTAAAAGTTACTTCGGTAAATATAAACCGGTAACTTTAGTTCTATTTATAGGAACTCAAGTGTTAGAGTTCCTTAGGCTTAAAAATATAAACCATTTAGCCTCACCCCGAGGTACTCTCCTCCTTCTCTTCTCCTTCTCTCCTCCTTCTCTCCACCTTTTTTCTAGTTAGTTGGTGTCACTGTTTGTTCTCCGGTCAAACACAGAGGTCTGAGTTTAAAACTTGTTTTTACTTCTTCTTTAAACTTCTGTTGCTCCATCCTTAGAGTACCTAGTTTAAGTCACCTATCACCTATAGAACACCCCGGATTGCCATAGGTCCCTTTAAGCCGTTGTAAGTCTCAAGAGTGTGAGCAGTTTAGGCAAAGGGAATCACTAGATCCAAGGGTATGCGTCTGCCAATAGGTAAGAGGGTATGAACTCAAGCGACTTTGGTTTGTCTTTAAGTGGAATGTCAACAGATCTAGAGATTAGGTTTAAATAAAGTTAAAACAAAGTAGACTGTTTAGATCGAGTTCATCAGTTAGTCAAGAGTCAGCCGTGTGATCCTTGTATCAGACACAGTCTGATTATTTTTTATAAAAAAAATTAAATAAAGTTTTTTGAAATCAACAGTCGATGACCAAAAATTTTAGTTATTTTTTTTCTCCTTTCTTAAAATTTAAACATAATTTTTGGGGGAAGAAGGGTAAATCCTGGATATCTGAGAAGAAGATCAACAGTACCCACCGGCGACAGAAGGAGCCGGACCTCAATAGTCAGACGAACAACAGTCAGACGAAGTCAGACGACGCTGGCCCCCAGGGTCCCATAGTCATCGGATGCTCCAGTCATCATCAGATGCAATGAATGCATCCGACAAAGTCAAAAGTAAAGGACAACTTTACTTTAGTAAAAGTAATGTACTTATGTAAAAGTAAATGTAAATACTTTAACTTTAGTTAAATATTTTTAACTTTAGTTAAATATTTTTACTTTAGTAAATGTAAAAGTAATTTACTTTAACCTAAGTTAAATATTTTTAACTTAAGTTAAATGTTTCTTACTTTAGTTAAATGTTTTACTTTATACTTTAAGTAAATGTAAAAGTTACTTCGGTAAATATAAACCGATAATTTTAGTTCTATTTATAGGAACTCAAGTGTTAGAGTTCCTTAGGCTTAAAAATGTAAACCATTTAGCCTCACCTGTGGTTCTCTCCTCCTTCTCTCTACCTTCTTTCTAGTTAGATGAAGAAGTAGTTCTTATACTTCTTCTTCCCTTAGTAAACTTATCCAGATACGATGTAATCCTTTCCCAAGTGTTTATAAATAAAGAAAGAGATTATTATACCGATTCACCGGTCATCTTCTTTAAGTTTCTTTTATTTTAGTTTAAAGTTTTATTTAAACTTTTCGTCCACTGTCAAATGGTATCAGAGCCATAAGGTGTTGTCTCTTGGTGTCACTGTTTGTTCTCCGGTCAAACACATAGGTCTGAGTTTAAAACTTGTTTTTACTTCTTCTTTAGACTTCTGTTGCTCCGTCCTTAGAGCACCTGTGACACCCCCAAATCCGGGTACTTCGTTTCCACATGATTTGGTGTTCACTTTCTAATATAACATACATCTACCCAATGAATAATGTAAAATAAACTAGAACTTAAATTAGAATAGATAAATCTCCTTTAAAACAAGGGTTACAATCTTTTCAAGATAATCCTGGTTTACTCTAACCCTGATATGAATATAATAAAGTGCTAAAACAAAAACATAACATTCAAGTCTTATTACAATCATTCTCAATATAATAAAAAAAACAAGTCTTCACTTGCTTTGCTTTCCCTTGCCCTTACTCGTAGACGGAGCATCAACGTTATCAACCTTAACTGAAATTGTTATTTAATGCAAGATTGAGCAAACCACAGCTCACTGGAGTTTAACAATAACATAGAAATGAAAGGATATATTTAAAAGAATCTGAACAACTTAGCTTGCTTCAATAATAAAGAATTGAATAATAATTCTCTATCAACATTAAAATTCGAATATAGAATTTATCTGAGGGTCATAAGACCTTTGAACTCTTATTCTAGGTTATAAATATTTTTATTTAAACCTTTAACAGTCAATAAGATTATGGACCTTAACTCGTACTTAGGGGGATCAGCCCTTTGTACCATGTATTGTGCACAAACATCTTAACACTATGCGTAGTAGCCTCCCCTAGTAAATAGGGTTGTTCAACTCAGTAATTTGAATTCGAGTCCGCACCAAAGAAAGTTTGGTTTGGATAAGCTTACAAGGGTAATTTAGAATTCACGTTCATCAACTAAGGATTAGTAAATCGACTTTCAATAATTCATAAATAAAAGAATTATGAATTAACATATGCTTTAGAAGTAAATTTAAAGCAATTAAAATAATAACTGGATCTTACTTGAACAATAAGCTAAGATCATTTCAATTAAATAAACAATTGTCCAATATAGAAATGAAAAGGACATTCTTAACAAGAATATATGAACTCAAGAAATTATACAAGATTAGGGTTTAGAAAACTTGCATAAAATTAACGAGTTTAGGGTTTAGAAGACTTGCATAAAATTAACGAGTTTAGGGTTTAGAAGACTTGCCTCAAGCGCAAGTAACTTAACACAATTCACGTACTTTAATACTTCCTACACATATATATTTAATCACAATAACCTAAATTAGTTAGCACGTAACTAATTCACATAAGTGGTTAACCCTCATGGTTAACTCACTCTAATAATAATAATCAACTATCACATAGTTAATTAAATCAATTATGTATTTAACTAAATTATAATTAAACAATTATAATTCAAACACTTAATCAAATTATAATTACTTAAATTATAATTACCATTTAAATTATAAATAATTATAATCAATTAAACCACATCATGCATTTAATTACACAAATTATAATTAATCATGAAATTATCAATTTATAATCCATAATTAAACATGCATAAATTATAATTTAATTTAACATCTAATTGACTAAAATAAATCAACTTCTATACATTATAATTTCACAAAAATTATAATTTAAATTAAACATTTACTCTTAATTATAATTAATAAAATTATAATTAAGTAACTTATTGTACAATTAAACAATTATAGTTTATAATTTAAATACCATATTAGTTTTTCAAAACTTCCTTTTTCTCAAATTATAACACATGTTATAGCAGCTAGATACATGCTCCTTGTAATAGAATAATTAAACTAAGCTTAGAATTAACACTGCACAAAAACTAAAGTCACTGCCACTGACCGGGACACGGCGCAGCCGGGACACAGCGCAGCTGCGCCACTTTTAGCCTTGACACCGGCGCAGCTGCGCAGGGGCCAAACCTGCGAAAATCCAGCGGCGCAGCTGCGCCGCTTCTACCCTTACTGCCTGCGCAGCTGCGCCGGCAGCGGACAGAAACAGAGCAGCTTCGCGAATAGTGCAGAGAAAAGCCAATTTGGCTTAATTCTCTACAATGAATTCTCAATTCAGTCAATAATTTTCATATAAAACTTTACAGAAACAAAGTGCAAAGCTTCTAACATGTTTTGAACACACTAATACATCAATTAGCAAAATTACAACGCTTAATTTTTTAAAAATTTAAAAAAAATACCATTGTTAGTGTTCTAGATGAAATTGAACACTGCGAATTTGTTTTAAAATCAATTCTCACAATTTCAATCCCAGTCAACTAATTTCTAAACATAATAACATATTCCACAATTAATTTATACAAAATCAACAATCAACATATATTTTGATTTATATGAGAAACTTTATTTTTCCCAAACACTTCACTAAGACTTTTGAAAAACATAAATTCTCCATTATATCATATATATATATATATATATATATATATATATTCATGAATTAAACAACTAATTAAGCATATCATCACATATAGACATGATATGAACACAATTACATATGAAAACCTATGAACATCATATATACATAGTCACAATTATACAACTTCATGAAAACTTAACTTTTGATAGAGAATAAAATACATGAAATATATGAATTGAGTTCTATAATAATTAGAGATTATAGATAATACCTTTTGTTAATAGATTGAAAGAGAAAGCGATGTGAGTTCAATTCTAACAATTCTTCTTCCTCTTTTCTCTTCTCTGCTCTTCCTTTTCTCTGCTCTCTTTTCTTCTTAGTTCTTAGTTTAGACTTAGGAAAAACTAACGTAGTTTTGATATATTATAACTGATATAATATACATATACTAATGATATATATATAACTGCTAATTACTTAATATATATAATAAATACATTTATTATGTAAGTTACAAAATTCAAAAGCCAACTTGGCTTGTTTGGCTACAAGAAAATTAGAAACTAGTTTTACTTACTTAGGCATGGTTTAGGTAAATTAGGTTTAAACTAGTGTAAGGGCCCTGTTTGGCAACAATTTTTAAAACAAAAGCAAGGGCCTTGTTTGGTAAAAATTATTTAAAATTCTTTTTCTTTTTATTTTAACAAATCATTTAACACATACTTTAATGTCATATTTTAATCAATTAAATATTAATCAACTAATTTAATCAATTAAAATCTAACATCAATTAATCACATAAAATTAGCCACATACTTATAATTACTCGCTAATTATAATTCATGTAACACTTCATCATATCTAATTTAATTCTCTCAATTAAATCAGAACTAAAAATAAAATTAATATACATTAATTAAATTGAATATTGCACATTCATTTAATTAATATATACCCTTAATTAAATAACTCCATAAATCACATAATTTATTTATTTAACTCAATAAATAAATTACATAAAATATTTATTTAATTCAATAAATATTTAAAATTAAATAGAAAATCTCAATCGTTACAGCACCTAGTTTGAGTCACCCATCACCTATAGAACACCTCGGATCGCCATAGTTCTCGTTAAGCCGTTGTAAGTGTCAAGAGTCTGAGCCGTTTAGGCAAAGAGAATCACTAGATCCAAGGGTATGCGTCTGCCAATAGGTAAGAGGGTATGCACTCAAGCGACTTTGGTCTGTCTTTAAGTGGAATGTCAACAGATCTAGAGATTAGGTTTGAATAAAGTTAAAACAAAGTAGACTGTTTAGATCGAGTTCATCAGTTAGTCAAGAGTCAGCCGTGTGATCCTTGTATCAGACACAATCTGATTAGTTTTTATAAAAAAATTAAATAAATTTTTTTGAAATCAACAGTCGATGACCAAAAATTTCGGTTAATTTTTTTCTCCTTCCTTAAAATTTAAACATAATTTTTGGGGGAAGAAGGGTAAATCCTGGATATCTTAGAAGAAGATCAACAGTACCCATCGGCGACAGAAGGAGCCGGACCTCAACAGTCAGACGAACAACTATCAGACACAGTCAGACGACGCTGGCCCCCCAGGGTCCCACAGTCATCGGATGCTCCAGTCATCATCAGATGCAATGAATGTATTCGACAAAGTCAAAAGTAAAGGCCAACTTTACTTTAGTAAAAGTAATTTACTTATGTAAAAGTAAATGTAAATACTTTAACTTTAGTTAAATATTTTTAACTTTAGTTAAATATTTTTACTTTAGTAAATGTAAAAGTAATTTACTTTAACCTAAGTTAAATGTTTTTAACTTAAGTTAAATATTTCTTACTTTAGTTAAATATTTTTACTTTATACTTTAAGTAAATGTAAAAGTTACTTCGATAAATATAAACCGGTAACTTTAGTTCTATTTATAGGAACTCAAGTGTTAGAGTTCCTTAGGTTTAAAAATATAAACCATTTAACCTCACCCGAGGTTCTCTCCTCCTTCTCTCTACCTTCTTTGAATAGGGATGGTGATTTATCTGAGAAGAAGATCAACCGTACCCACCGGCGACAGAAGGAGCCGGACCTCAATAGTCAGACGAACAACAGTCAGACGAAGTCAGACGACATTGGCCCCCCAGGGTCCCACAGTCATCGGATGCTCCAGTCATCATCAGATGCAATGAATGCATCCGACAAAGTCAAAAGTAAAGGACAGTCTGATTAGTTTTTATTAAAAAAATAAAATAAAGAGATTATTAAGAAATGATTACAGCAGTTAACAGCAGTTATATATATATATATAATTGTACTATTCATTGTTATCATTTCTTATATAACCGTACTATATATATATATATATATATATATATATATAAATCTATAACCGTTACATACATATATATATATATATATATTAATAGTTATTAGAATATATATAACTTAAGTGTCTACAGGATTCCTTTTGTTTAGAAATCCTTCCTAGGTAAAGTGAAAAAGGGGACTTTCAGCATCCTTTTTTTTTTAAAAAAAAACAACCTAGGTCATTTAGTTTTAAAAAAGGATTCAAAAGACCCACGAATACATATCCTGAAACATGCTAGACCTCTTTTTTGAAAGCGAATCAAATTCGCCTTTTTGAATCACCTAATTCGGCTACTTCTAAAAAAAAATTCCACGGATTCCAGCAGCTCACCTGTTACGTGATTCACTCAAAAAAAAAATGCTTTCGCGATTTTTTTCCAGTTAGGAATTAAAAAATGCTTTCTGTTTTTTTAAAAAAATAATAATTTTATACAATTAATTATGCCCAATAAATTATTCTAAATACATACCCATATAATATGGAATCAAAACAATTAAAATTTGCATAAAGGTTTAGCTCTGATGCCACTGTTGGGTTTGTACGAAATCATGGTGCAATCAAATTGCAAAAATTTGCGGAAGCATGATATATAAGAGTTTAAAAAAATTTCTACAAAACTATTATCCGGATCATCCTTTATGCAAATTATTAATTTAAAATGATAAATAAGAAGTTATGAAATCATACCCTTGTAGAACGAAGCTTCCACAGGTACTAGTTCAACTCCTTGTTCTTTGTAATCTCCTTAAATTTTTGGGTTAAATTCCTTCCTTCGATCAACGTTAGCCACCCAAGTATTTGGCCTCTAGAGGTGATCCACCAATGAAGAGGAATTATCAAGAAGGTAGTTGGCCAAACCCTAGGTTTTTATCCACTATAGAAAAGGAGTACTCTCCAACAATTGGAATTACATTAACTGATATCTATTATAAGACTCTTCTTGTGACGCCCCCAAATTCGGGTCCCCAGAACGTCGGACCTGGTACGTTACGATACATCATTTCTATAACTATTGCGGAAGATATAAACATAAATTGTTTATACAATAACTTTTACAACATAATTTCCATGGTCTGTAACCTTAACTTAATGCCTGCATTCAATATCTTACACGACATACAATGTCATTTGTATCCTATATTATTACCATTTTAACCGTATAATAATTTAATCCTGGAACTTGTCTTTGCCTTTGACTGTGTCCGAAGTTTCTTTTTTAATCTGAAATATTTATCATGATATAGCAAGGGTGAGCAACAAGTTTGCCCAGCAAGTTTAAGTTCAAATGAATATATATCATGATTGAAAAGAATAATAAGCTGACAAACTTTCAACAATATAAGAATTGTGAAAGAACATGAATCAATAATGCTGAATAGCCAACAATGAACATGAATAAATTCAACTGAACAATATGGTAATGAAGGTGATCAGCCTTTCATACCTGATGAATATGTACAATATGCACAACGTGCGAATCAATAATCAGTATAGATGTGAATAATCAACAATAATTATTCACGAACATGCTTTACAATAACAACTCGAGTTCGAGTTAGGAAACTTTCCTGAACCGTCGATTACTGCTACGCAATCTAAGTTAATTGCTTTATTGAAAAGACCTATTAGTTATAAGATTGATCTTTCAATTAGCATAACATACTTTATAAGTAAACTATCTAACATTTAAACACATAGTCAAATATTAGATAACCTTAACACTATACATATACACAAGTCTAAACCTAGCACACATCGAGTCTTTAATAATATTCAATATAGTATATTGAGTGGTTTCCCACAAATAACTAACAAATTAGTTTCCGTCTCGTCTACACTGTTTTCACAGTGAGTTAGATCGGTTACTAATTCGTAGATACCTTCCCCATATGAAGGAGTCGTTTAGCCCAGTTACTATACATCAATTATTAAAGAGTACGACTGTACTACCTTAGACTTAACACTACTTTGTCATATAACTTGTGAATTAATACTTAGTCTTTTATTTTATAAGTCCATTTATAAATTAGTAAGCCGAATACCTAATCCAGCAACCTAGATTCAGACTGAATTTTAATTTAGTAAACTATTTTCCAATCCAGCAGACTGGATTCAACTGACCTCCAATCCAGCAAGCCTGGATTCAAACTGACATCCAATCCAGCAAGTCTAGATTCAACTGACCACCAATTCAGCAACCTGGATTATCCAAATAGATCAATCCAGCATCCTGGATTATTTAAACATATCAATCTAGCATCCTGGTGGCCAATCCAGCAAACCAGATTGAAATCCAACAAACTGGATTCCAATCCAGCAACCTGGATTCCTCTTTTTTAACCTAATCATCTTATTATTTTTTTACCTTTTGTCCACACATAAATACATATATTCCATACACAAAAATAATTTTTCAAGAATTTTTCAACTTCCTTAAGTATTTTTCAAAAATCTATTTCTAGTTAATTCCTTAAGAAATTAGCTACCTCACGCTTAACTCCAAAAATTCCCAACTCTTTCCAGGATCTTACACGTATCAACACGAGCTTTCAGTTTAAATTTCGTGGCCATCGGAGTTATAGAACTCCGGTTATAGCGATTTTCGTCGGAAAATACAAATATTGAAATGGTCATAACTTGCTCAATTTAAGTCGGAATGAGCTCAATTTTGGACACAAGCTACTTTATAACATATATTTTAATATTCCAAAATATTGGAATTTATTACATTAATTAAGTGGCCGAAACTACCCTTCAAAAATCTGGACAGCCTACTTTTGTCGTTTTTTAGATTTTTCCTACTTTACTAAAAACTGTCCAGACGGAAATCTACATGAAATTTTTCAGTGATTCCACTAAAAATTATTCAAAAATTGACCACGCTCAAAAATTTGAAACACAATGAGAGATATGGTTGTTTTAATATCATGTTCCATTTTCTCAAAAATCTGATTTTATAATCTTTGTGTTTTCTAAGAAAACTTTCATGATCTATTGATTTATCAAACATTAACCACCATAAACTATCATAACACATACTAATACACCTTAAGATCAAGGATCTACTTTGATCCATGATCTATTACAGCAAACATACACTAAATTCAAGCAAAACATAATTTAGGCTAGGAAAATCAAAATTTTCTAACTTTTAAAACATAGTTTCCTTTTTCTTGTTTTTGATCTAACTTTTGACACTTAAAAGTGATAGATCTATACATATAACACTTATACATATGAAGATCTATGATTTTTAAGTTTGAAGAACATAACTTGATTATTTCATCAAATCAAACAAAATAAAAGGAATAACCTAAACTAGGATTTTATACCTAGATCATGTAGCTCTTCTCCTTCCCTTTACACTATATAAGATGAAGTTAGAAAACATGAAAAATTTATCTCCTTCCTCATCTATAGGCTGCCGAATTCACCCCCTTTTCTCTCTCCTTTCTATTTCTTTCTTTTGTTTGCTAAGCTTGAAAATGAAATGAAAGAGAAAGAGGAAGGAACTTAGATTTTTGTTTATTAAAAATATATAGATACGTTGTATATATCTATATACATTTCACCAACATCTCTTGCTTAATCATTTAGATTGTTGCTTGAAGACTTAGATTGCTTGTAAGAGTGGCTAAAATAAGTGAGCTAGTCTTAAGGTGACACATAATAAGAGTTAGTGGAGAGTTGGTAAATCAAATGATTGCATACATTCCCTCCTTCTTTCTTCCTTGTTTGACCGAACATCGATCCCCTCCCTTTTATCCCCAACTTTGTTTTCTTTTATTGCAATAGTTGCTCACTTAAATATCCAAATAAATTCCTTATAATTGGGCTAAAGTCTTGGGCTCCCATTAAAAAATTTTGGCTTGCTAATAAAATAATTGGGTCATGTAATTTAACATAGTCCACTAATTTTAATTCTATCATACCCTAATAATTTAATTAGGATTTCTATTCACTCAATTGTAATTTAATTCCTTACTCAAATATATTTAATTGCTTAACCCAATTAGACTTGTTTTAATTAGGTTATAAAATTAATAAATTGAGATAATAAAATTAATCTCTTAGGTTAGTAAAAATTTTAAATACTAACATCCTTATATATTATAACCCTTAAGTTATTTAATTTCCATACCTAATATATATATTAGGTTACAAAACATTCTTAATTCTCTTTATATGTTAAATAAATATATAAATAATATACAAAACCATATAAGTCATTCACAAAATTTTTAAATTCATACTCTATATCCAGTCTAGGTCTTATTATTTAACCTTTATTTAATCATTTAAGATTTTATTAATCTTATAAATTCTCGAGTTGTCACACCTCTTATATAGATATTGGTCAACCCTTCTAATCCTATTAGACATAGGGTTTCATTTAATTAATTAAACTTCTTTAATTAAATAGGCTTCCCACCACATTGGGGATAATTAATTAAATTTATTTAATTAATTTACCTCCTAATCTTATTAGGAATAAATAAAAGTACTAATATTAAATTAATTCCTAAATTCTTTTAGAAATTAAAATAATAATAATTGTAATAATATTAATAAGACTCCTCTTATTAATTTATATTTAATATTTCTAAAATATTAAATAATAAACATTAAGCTATTTAATTTATTCTATCACCATAGATTAAATTAATTACGCTTAATGCATTATTATGATTATGCCATTACCTTCTTAAATAATTATTCTTCCTTTTATGGTGTGCCTTTAGGTTCTCCATGTTAAATCGAATGTGAATAAATCAATTAGAACAATTCTAATCTTATTTAAATAAATAAATTAAACTAATAATCTATTTAAATAAATAATATTTACTCTACAATAGGGATAAGCCTCCCTAGCGATCAACGACTTTCCAGATAATATAGATTTCAACATTAATCATAAAAAAACCTGTGAGTAAATAGTTAGCGTACAATTCAAGCCTTCCACCATATAATGTCCCAATTAAATATAAGACATGAAATTACTGTCAAGTCTTATTTTATTTAATTTTATGTATTTCGATTAGAAAATGCACAACTTCAAATAATGCAAATTAGAAACTCCTTTCTAATTTCATTCTGCCTTGGCCAAGGACTACTGGGTTGTCATTTAACGAATCACATAGGACATATCTCTTCTTTTACTAGAAGTGATAGATTCTTTATTCATCATTCATTATCTCTATATGTAACTTATTATACCTAAGCATACCCTTTGATATACCCTAAGGGTTTTAAGGACTAAGTCAAAGTATAATTCATTACACACAAGATACTATGATGATCTCAAGTCCAAGGATCACTTGTACTACTATCACATTAAGAATTCCTATTGACATGCAAGTAAAACTCCATTAGGTATTCCATAGAGAGTCATGTTCAGTGAACTTATTCTCCGATAAGCACCTACATACTTGCTTTAGTGTCTCCACAAATGATCATGAGATCAATCATCCTCATCCAATTAGCAAGCAACATATGTACCAATCTATCCGGATTCACTAATCCCCTATTTAGTAATCCAACGATTGAGAACTATTTTAGTTTTAAGCTTTCTAAGAATTTAGATCTCATTAGCATGATCAACATCATGATTCTAAAAGCTTTGCTTTAAAACTATAGGTTATTTACATATTATAAAAAACAACAACATGTAGATAATTAAACACCTTTAATAAATGAATACTTTTATTAATAAATAAATAAGATTGTCTCCAAAGTAAATGTTTTATCATCATACATGATTGGCTTGTATGCATACTACTTTCAATTACACACATTTTGATACTAATCAAACTAGAACAAAGTAATAGGACTCCTAATCACCTCTTTCTTTGATAATTTTAGAGAATTAATGAAACAATAAGAAGGTCTCCTTAAATGAAGACTTGTGTGAGATGCACGTATCGTTTTGAACGCGATAGTCATGGGATTGCTATTTTTGATGCTAAATCAAACTAGGCCGAATTAATAGGACTCTTAATCACCTCTTTCTTTGACAATTTGAGAAACCAATTAAACAATAGGAAGGTCTCCCTAAATAAAGATTTGTGTGTGATGTGCGCATCATTTTTTGCGAGATAATTATAGGATTGCTCATTTTGATGCTAATCAAACTAGAACGAAGAAGAAGGACTCCTAATCACCTCTTTCTTTGATAATTTGAGAGAACAAATGAAATACTAAGATCTCTCTAAATTAAGACTTGTGTGAGATGTACGCATCTTTTTTATTGCTATAGTCATGGGAGTGCTACTTTTGATGCTAATCAAATGAGAGCGAAGTAATAGGACTCCTAATCACCTCTCTCTTCGACAATTTGAATGAACTACTGAAACATGAAGGTCTACCTAAATCAAAACTTGTAAATGTACGCATCATTTTTAACTCGATAATCATGGGATTGATCCTTTTTATGCTAATCAAATTAGAACGTAGTAATAAGACTCCAAATCACCTCTTTCTTTAATAGTTTGAGAAACCAATGAAATAATGGGAAGGTCTCCTTAAATAAAGACTTGTGTGAAATGTGCGCGTTGTTTTTAACGGGATATTTATAGGATTGCTCCTTTTGATTCTAATCAAAACTCAAACGAAGATAAAGGACTCCTAATCACCTCTTTCTTTTACAATTTGAGAGAACCAATGAAACAATAAAAAGGCATCCCTAAATGAAGACTTGTGTGAGATGTACATATTGTTTTGAATGCGATAGTAATTTGATTGCTCATTTTGAAGCTAATTAAACTAGAATGAAGTCATATGACTCCTAATCATCTTTTTCTTTGACAATTTGAGAGAACCAATGAAACAATAAGAAGGCATCCCTAAATGAAGACTTGTGTGAGATGTACACATCGTTTTGAACGTAATAGTAATATGATTGATTCTTTTGATGCTAATTAGAAAAGAATGAAGTCGTAGGACTCCTAATCATATCTTTCTTTGACAATTTTAGAGAACCAATGAAACAATAAGAAGGTCTCCTTAAATGAAGACTTGCGTGAGATGTACGCATCGTTTTGAACGTGACAGTCATGCGATTGCTCCATTTGATGCTAATCAAACTCTTACGATGTAAAAGGACTTCTAATCACCTTTTTCTTCGACAAGATAAATAAACTAATGAAACAAGAAGAAGGCCTAACTAAATCTTGAGACTTGTGTGAGATGTACACATCGTTTTGAATGCGATAGTCATGGGATTACAATCCTTTTGATACTAATCAAACTAGAACAAAGTAATAGGACTCCTAATCACCTCTTTCTTTGATAATTTTAGAGAACCAATGAAATAATAAGAAGGTCTCCTTAAATGAAGACTTGTGTGAGATGTGCGCGTCGTTTTGAACGCGATAGTCATGGGATTGCTATTTTTGATGCTAAATAAAACTAGGACGAAGTAATAGGGCTCCTAATCATCTCTTTCTTTGATAATTTAAGAAACCAATTAAATAATAGTAAGGTCTACCTAAATAAAGACTTGTGTGTGATGTACGCATCATTTTTCACGAGATATTTATAGGATTGCTCTTTATGATGCTAATCAAACTAGAACGAAGAAAAAGGACTCCTAATCACCTCTTTCTTTGATAATTTGAGTGAACCAATAAAACAATAAGAAGGCATCCTTAAATGAATACTTGTGTGAGATGTACACATCATTTTGAATGTGATAGTAATATGATTGCTCCTTTTGATGCTAATTAAACTAGAAGAAAGTCATTAGACTCCGAATCATCTCTTTTTTTGACAAGTTGAGAGAACTAATGAAACAATTAGAAGGCATCCTTAAATTAAGACTTGTGTGCGATGTACGCGTCGTTTTTAACGCAATATTAATAGGATTACACCTTTTGATGCTAATCAAACTAGAACGAAGAAAAAGGACTCCTAATCACCTCTTTCTTTGACAATTTCAGAGAAGCAATGAAAAAATAAGGTCTCCCTAAATTAAGACTTGTGTGAGATTTACGCATCATTTTGAATGCGATAGTCATGGGAGTGCTACTTTTGATGCTAATCAAATAGAACGAAGTAATAAGACTCCTAATCGCATCTCTCTTCGACAATTTAAATGAAATAATGAAACAAGAATGTCTACCTAAATTAGGACTCGTGTGAGATGTACATTTGAACGCGATAGTCATGAGATTATTTATTTTGATGCTAATCAAATTAGAATAAAGTAATAGGACTTCTAATCACCTCTTTCTTTGACAATTTGAGATAACCAATGAAATAATAAGAAGGTCTCCCTAAATGAAGACCTGTGTGAGATATACATATCGTTTTGAACGCGATAGTTGTGGTGCCCCCAAATCCAGGTGCCTTCAAACCCTAGATATGGTGTTACACGGTACTACTATCTACTCATACATTCAACTGAAAGACTTCAATATTAATGCATAAGTTTACTAATTATTACATTCTATTAATCCCTTCCCAAGTATTCGTAACCAATATATTGTTCTGTGTCATAATATCAGTAAATACAATACTAATACTATACTATTACAAAGGTCACTACTTGTCCAGCTTGGACTTTTCTTTGTCTTTACCGGATCCTTCGGTTCATTTGCTCTTAGCTAAAATCATTTATTTTTAAGCAAGAATGAGCATAAACAGCTCAGCAAGTTAAACATTATATCTTGAAACCACAAAATCAAGAATAATATATCTTATCTTCAATAACTGTACAATAGCTATGAAGTACTTAAGAATAATTAAAATATCATTTTGATTCCTTTAAAACCATTCCCAAGGACTTTATAGCCTCTTCGGAATCCATCTTGGTCAACGACCATGAACCATATTTTAATTCTCATTCATGAAAGGAACAACCCGACACGAAGATCGTAAATTGGATATAGCTTACGAGCACCTCCAGGTGATCATGCTGTAGTACTCTATGTTGATCAACACTCATACATTAAACGTGTTTACGTTTAATTGGTGGCAACCTCACGTGCTTGTCGAATTAACGACATTTAAAATCTTTGTTTTATTTCATCCTCAGGTTTACCTGAGAATCCGTACCAGTCAATTGGCATAGGATCACAACATTGTAGGTATTTTGGAAAGATTTGTGAAAAAACCCACCAAAATTTGCTAAGTCTTAATCTAGCCGAATCAAATTGCATCGACTATTCAATAACAATTCATGCATAAGCAATTATGCATAATGACCTCTTGTCCAACCATAACGTATAGACAAGAGTTTAGAAAACTTGCATTCATAGTAAAGTATGAACAAAGTTAGGAAACTTGCCTTTGCATCACTTAAACCTTTACACATAGTCTACACAATCTTTACAACGTCTACAAGGCATAACACATAGTATACCAATGAGAAATCATAGTTGATATACAATGTATTTGCCTAACTCCTCCTTCTTGTATAACTTAATCGAAACGTTAAACTAATAACATTCATTTAAGTTATTTAATGTTTTATTACGGCTTATTAACATCCTAAGTTTTAAACCAACTTTCATCGATCATCACTAAGCATGATGATAAATGAGACTTCCCTTGTTCCTTAACTTAATCTTGGTTTACGGTTTACGTTTCCAAATCTCAAGTTTAATTACGTTTGGTTAACGTTTAATTCTTATAAACTCTTGGTTATATGTTGTTTAAAGAGTGTACATTCATCACTTACTAGCCCCTTAATTGATATGCAAAAGGTTAAGTAATTACTAGCAATGTCAGAACTTTCTGCCATGCTGGCGCTGCGGCACCAGTTTTTCCTTGCTGGGCGGCGCTGCGGCGCTAGCCATGCAGAGATTTCTCCCCGAAGTGGAGCAGCGGCACCGGTTTAGGCCAATTGGGCAGCGCCGTCCCTGCATTTTAGAAAAATTTCTTAAGTCATGGAAATTTATGAAATTCCCGAGTCCATAACATGATCGTTATAACTCAGAATTTGCTCATTCCAAAGCCAAAAGTTCATAAATGATATGTTTTATCATCCTATCTAGTCAGAATTTATTTCTGAATCCGTCGACAAGAAATTTGTCGATTAGTCCATTTTTACGTTTTCGTTAAACGTTCGTGAACGTGCGATGCTCAATTCTTCGTTTTAAGTCGGAATCAATACGTTCTTGTTCTCGCAAGTCTTATTTACCTAATTACACATGTTGCAATCAAAAACCATCGTTTCCGAAGCACACAATGACTTTTGACGTCTAATTTGAGAAATTTACGTTTTTGACGATTATCGTCTAATCGCGTAACTTTCGTCAAATCTTCGCTTTTCGTTATTATTACTTCAAACCAATGGGAAGCAATCCCATAGTTGATTATTAGTAATTCTAATCATTCAAAACAATTGAGTTTTCATGGCTTAATATGTTCATTAGTTCACTTCTTATGAATTCACTAAGTTCATCAATTGTTCTTAATGAATTCTTAGTATCTTATCATGCATGGCTTATTAGGGTTCCTAACTCACCATTACAACATCCTTATAACTTCCTCATAGTCATACATCCCTTAATCACTTCTCTATCAATTCTATTATTGAAGAAAAGAGATTTCTTTCATAATTGTTTTTAGAGCTATACTTTTAAGGTTCTTGTTGTTTGAGTATTGAGGACTCAAGGCTTCTTAGCTTGCTGGTTGGTGAGTTGACTAGGCAAGGCACAATCTTCCTTCTTCTTTTTCTCTCTCTCTCTCTCTAAGTGTGTTGGTGGAAAATCAAACAACTAACAAATGAAGACAAGGATTCCCTATTTATAGAATTGGCAAGAGTTGGGGTAGTATAGTCATTTAGGCCCAACCTCCTCTACTATTCCCACCTCCTCCCCTTTCTTTCCCACCATGTTAGAGCCCATGTGCTAGCACATGCCAACCCATGTCTCCCCATGTGCTCTCACATGTCCCCCCATGTGTCAACATGGGTTGTGGGTTGAACCATGGGCTAAACCCACCCGTTTACCTAATGGTTCGACCCACGGGTTAACTTATTAAATTTTAATTCCAATTCAACTCATTTCAACTTATTTACTCCGTATAAAATTCATATTATACGTCGTACTAGTTCTCGTATAATACCTCGTATTACACTCATATAATACTTCATATTATACGCGTAATCCTTTCGTATAACAACCATTTACTATTATACGTAATCAATTTAAATCATTGATTTACTTTCCCTAACGCTTAGGATTTTAAGTCCCTAAGCGAAAAATTTATGAGCCATAAGTGAATTATTATTACATATTTCACTTCGCATTGAAATCCTATCATTACGTGTTTCTCAGAATTTCAAAATAAATTCCCGTTCAGAAACGGATGAATAGTGATTTTCGTACTTTTTTTCCCGTGAAAACTTTTCTCGGCTAACTTAACTTTTCACGGTATATTACCGTCAAATCTTTTGACAAAATGTCATTCTGATATTCTGAACTCTCAAAATGGTCTAGGGTCTCTAACCTTAACACTTAGGGTCAAACCCTGACTCTTAGGGTTAAATAGTGCCTATTTCGTCTTTTCCCAAAAATATTTTTATTCTCGAAAATCTTTTATTTTTGTCTTATAAATTCACATCAATTATTTCTAGCACGTAACCAGAATCCTCCTCAATTCTGCATTCTCTAGGTCATAGAACGACCTATGAGTAGCTTACTTAGTTTAATAAACAAATAAACACAATTTTATTCAATAAATTAAATAAAATTCATTTACATAAACGCTCGATTTTTCTCGGGCGTTACAATCTCACCTTCTTATGAGAATTCTGTCCCCAGAATTACAATACAAGTTAATCACACAAATGAGGGTAAGTCTTCCTCATCTTTTCCTCGAGTTCCCACGTTGCTTCTTCGGTATTGTGGTTCCTCCATATCACCTTCACCGAAGGTATAACTTTGCTTCTCAATAGTTATTCTTTTCTATCAATGACTTGAACAGGAATCTCTTCGTACGTTAAGTCTTTCTCGACTTGAATTGGTTCATATTTGATTACGTGCTTGTAATCCAGCTTGTAGGGACGTAATACCGAAACGTGGAACACGTTATGGATATGCCCCAACTCTGGAGGTAATGCTATCGCATATGCTACCTCTCCTACCTCCTCAAAATCTTAAACGGTCCTATGAACCTAGGGCTTAACTTCCCCTTTTTCCCGAAGCGTATCTTCCTCTTCCAAGGTGACACCTTCAGAAACGCATACGATCCCACCTCGAACTCTCTGTTCTTCAGATGTGGATCGGCATACTTTTTCTGTTTTCTTGAGCTGCTACTAGCGGTGTTCGTATCAACTTAACTACTTCAGCCGTTTGTTGTATCATTTCTGGTCCTAACATTCGACGCTCTCCTACTTCATCCCAACACAGTGGCGTTCTGCACTTCCGTCCATATAGCGCTTCGTAAGGCAGCATGCCTATACTAGCGCGATAACTGTTGTTGTAGGTGAACTCTACTAGTGGTAGATGATCGTCCCAACTACCTTTGAAATCCATAACGCAAGACCGTAACATGTCTTCAAGCGTTTGAATTGTTCTTTCACTTTGTCCATCTGTCTGTGGATGGTACGCCGTGCTTAATCTCAGTTGTGTTCCCATCTGTTCTTGCAAACTCTTCCAAAAATTTGGAGTGAATTGCGGGTCGCGATCTGACACAATCGAAACTGGCACTCCATGTCTTGAGACGATCTCTTTGACATAAAGCTTAGCTAACTGGTCTAAATTATATCTGACTCTTATAGGCAAGAAATGAGCCGACTTCGTCAAACGATCCACTATTACCCAAATAGCGTCGTATCCTTTCTGCGTCGTTGGAAGTCCTACCACAAAGTCCATCGTGATATGCTCCTATTTCCACTCCAAAATTTCCAATGATTGTAGCAAACCACAAGGTCGTTGATGTTCGGTCTTAACTTTTTGACAAGTTAAGCACCTACTGAAGTACTCTCTACTATCTCCCTCTTCATATTCGACTACTAGAAATTGGTTCGAAGGTCTTAATACATCTTGGTACTACCAGGATGAATCGAGTACCTCGAGTGATGAGTTTCATCCATTATCTCCTCTTTCAACTCTGGCTCACACGGAACCCAAATTCTTCCTTCAATTCTCAATAACCCTTTGTTATCAAGACTTTACGCTTCCTCAGTACCGTCTGCAATCTTCTTCCGTATTTGTTCGCACTCGTCAGTTCTGATTTGCACTTCCTTCACCTTTTCCACCATTGTGGGTTGAAATTTTATTGCAAACAGCTTCTCCCCTTCTTCGATTGGACATCGTACTTCTAATTCCATTCTTGCTATCTCTACCACCAACTCATCTTGAGTGGTTAACATCGACAGCTTCTCCCGACCCTTTCTACTCAAGGCGTCGGCGACCACATTCGCCTTCCCTGAGTGATACAGGATTTCACAATCGTAATCCTTTATCAACTTCAGCCATCTCCTCTGCCTCATATTCAACTCCTTCTAAGTGAAGATATACTTCAGACTTTTATGGTCTGTGTAGATCTCACACTTCTCCCCGTATAGGTAATGCCTCCAAATCTTTAAGGCAAAAACCACTGCGGCAAGTTCAAGGTCATGAGTAGGATAATTCCCCTCATATTCCTTCAACTGCCTAGATGCATACGCAATGACCCTGCCGCGCTGCATGAGTACGCACCCCAGTCCCTTATGCGAAGCATCGCTATACATTACGAAATTCCCCGTCTCATCCGGTAAAGATAATGCAGGAGCTTGACTCATCCTTTTCTTCAGCTCTTGAAAACTGTCTTCACACTTCTCTGTCCATACGTACTTCACTGGTCAAATATGTTAATGGAGTAGCTATCTTCGAGAAGTCTTGAATGAACCTCCGATAGTAACCCGCTAACCCTAGGAAACTCCGCACCTCAGTCAACGTTTTCGATTGTTCCTTGTTCATCACTAATTCCACCTTCGCTGGATCCACTGAAACTCCTTCCTTGTCAATGACGTGCCCCAAAAACTGCATTCTCTCTAACCAAAATTCACACTTTGTGAATTTAGCATACAACCTTTGTGACGAACGAGAATTTTGTAAAGATATTTAAATATTTATTGAAATAAATAAATATTTTAAATAATTTAATTATTGAGTTAAATAATTAATTCATGAATTTGTGGTAGATTAATTTAATTATATGTGTTACATTGATTAAATTAATGTGTAGTAATTTAATAGTTCAAAGAATATATTTAATTGAGTTTATTTGATTAAATGCATTAATTAAATAAGCATAATGTTACTTTAATTAATTTAATAATTAATTAAGGAATTAATGAATTGACATAATTAATAAATAAAAATATTAATTATGTGACAATGTGATTTAATGTGAATTATCTTATTTTATTTAATTGATTTAAATAAAATTAATTAATTAATAAGTGATGTGACAATTAACTATATAGTAAATTAGTTTATTAAAATAAATGGGAAAATAAAAGAAGAAGAAGCCAAACAAGGCCCTTGTGGGAGTTATATTGCAACGGATATATTATATATTTATATATATGTGTACGTTATCTTCCTAAGTCATTTATCAGAAGAAATTTAGAGAAGTATTAGAAAGAAAAACGTAGAAAGTTTTAGAGAGAAGAAGAAGAGGAGATTGAGAGAAAGAGATTTATGGAATCATGAGTGTTGTATTTGATTTATCTTCATACTAACAAAGGGTAATCTTTTTTCAAAGTTTTTAAAATTATATTTTCTAAAGTTTTCATATACGAGTTTTGAGTTTTCTGTGAAACTGGGTTTCCCAATTGGGTTATGATATGGCTTTCATCTAGAAGGGGTATGTGATCATAACGTGTATTTCTAACATATAATCATGTTTTAAATGATCAATTTTATATAATTTGGCCTTTAATTGGGTTTTCAAAGATTTACAAAGTTTTTCATATACATGTTTTGTAAAAGTCTTCGGTCAATGGAGAAAGTTGACAATTGATGATTTCATATATATATATATATATATATATATATATATATATATATATTAACATATGTCCATGATATAATTGAGGCTATACATTCATGATTCACAGTGATTACACCAAGTAATTTTTTTATTAAATGGGTTTTAGATAAGACAGAGTCTTGAATATAGGTTAGTAACCCATATGGGTGAAATACATGTTGTAATCATATGTTTTAATTAAAATTGACACATGATTATGATTGTATGTGTTAAAATAAAGAAAATAGAATTGGAATGAGTGGATTCGGTGTAGTAACGAATCCGCAATGAGAAATTTTATATTTTCTTTAAAGTTTGCAAAATATTAAAGAACAGTGAAATTAAAAGTGTTAGATTGTGTAACTATGTGATTATAATTGTTGAGAACATGATATAAGTGTTGTATAATGTTTCTACGAAGTTTATACTTCATGGATAACGTTATAAATCAGTTTAATGATGTAAATTGGGAGAAAAGGGAGAAAATCTGTGTTCGTTCGCGAACTTCAGATTCTGAGATTCCGCAGCTATGCGGCCGCGCCGAGTGCAAGGCCAAACGGCGCTCGGCCGTGCCAGTCAGGAAATTTTGAAATAAAAATGCTAAGTGTTGGAATTTTGTGAAATGTGTTTTGAATCCAATAAACATGAAAACATGTTGCATATATGATAAGATGTTGATACAAGTTTAATAATTTTTGTTAAGTTATTAATTAATAAATTAATTACGTGACTTAAACTATTATATGTAAAGTGTAAATAATGTGTTATAAATATTAAGACATTATTTTAAGTCTAATAAACATGAAGACATGTCATGTATGTAATAAGTTGTTAATACAAGTTAATAACTTAAGTAATTTGATTAGTTTACAAGTTATTTAATCAACGTAAACCATTATTTGAAAACCTAATAATGAGTTTGAAGAACACTATTGTAAATCAATAATCATATCAAACTTGTGATTAATTGATATTGTAAATGTGTGATAAGGTAATTAAAGAAGTGAGTAATAATTGTAGCTTGCGCACGAGGCAAGTTTTCTATCCCTAACTTACTATTATTGTTGGGCAAGTTTCCTAAACTAAACTCTTTAAATTGAGCAATTGCTATGCTTAATTACTATTGTTGAGCAAATTCTTACTCTTGAATATCCAAGTTTAGAATTTCACATGAGATGCCATGATTCTTTTAAAAGTATCATTTCAGTGTACAATACTTATTCGATTGTATACCTTGAGAAGTTAATATTCAATTTGAATATCATTTATTGAGTTTTCCAAACCAACTTTATTTGGTACGGATTCTGATGTCAAACTGAGATGAAAAACCCTAATATAGGGGATTAATGAAGATGCTTTAAGCGTTAAGATAGTGTGCACAGTATCGGTACAAAGGGCTGATCTCCCTAAGTACGAGAAGTAAAGTCTATACTCTTATGACTGTTAAAGGTTTGAAAGTTTAATATACTTGACAACCTAAGACTCGGTTCAAGGTCTTAATGACCCTCAGAAGTAATTTGATTCTCGATTAATATTCTTGATTCAAAAGTTGAGCTTTCTGTTATTCAGAATTCTTTTATTCGCATGTTATTATTCTGTCATATTTTTATACTTGCGGACATTCGTGCTCACTCTTGCATAATAACATTGCAGAGAAGAATGAACAGTCTGATGAGCCTTCTAGTAGCAAGGGAAAAGAAAAATCTAACAAGTGATGAAGACTTGTGTTATCATTAACAATGTTAAAGTTCAAGACTTATGTGTGATTATTTAAGACTTATTTATTTACGTTTTCGCAACAGAGATTTAAGGTTAAGTATAACCTGGGATTTATGATATATTATTATGTCAGATAATGTAAGATGATAATTTATTTATCTAATAAATGAATTTCATTATTTATGGGTAGATAGTTGTATGATATTGGAACAGTGAACACTAAATCCTGTGAAAATTAAGATACTGGATTTGGGGGTGTCACAAGTTGGTATCAAAGCCGTAGGTTATGAACCTTAGGTGGGGGAAAACCTTAGGATAGTAGCCTTCGTGAAGATAGTAATGATAACTCTGATTGAGTTCTAAGAAAGATAATAAAATTACCTTATGTGCTATGTGCTTATGTGTTCATACTTGTTAGAGTATTGATTAGCATCACGTAAAAACTAAGACTTAAAATTTATTTTGTCAGGATGTCAGATACTGGAGGAGTTAGTCAGCCCAGGGATGTTGTACCCCTAGAGACTAGAGATGAGGAGCCCCAGGACATACATACTGTCTGGGAGCAGTTAGTACAGCCAAAGCCATCTCCTGCGATTCCAGATTTTGGTCAGGAGCATGAGCCAGAGACTGACTCAGAGGAGGACCCTGAGGAGGTTGAGATTTCGGCTGAGGCAGCCGAGGAGGAGGAAGAAGAGGAGGAAGACCCTGAGGAGTTCCCACCGAACTTTGTCAGTGCTGATATGTATGATTTATTGTATGATCGCAATATAGAGTTACGAGATATAATTCAGGAGTTGAGGGAGCAGTCAGTTGCTCAGGGTGGTGAAATTGAGACACTCCACACCCGTCTTGGAAATGTGGAGTGGGATTTGGTTCATGAGAAGGGCCAAACTAAGCAGAAAACAGAGGAGATAGAAAAGTTAAAGAATGAGTGGAAAGAGAAATCTGAAAGACTAGCCATAGTGGAAGAAGCTTGGGTGAGAAATGCACGACGTGCAGATCTGGCAGAGGATGATGCGCGTGCGAAGAGAGTTAAGGTTGCAGAGACGTGTTACACGTTTCTGAGGGTAATGGATGAGGCCCAAGACCGAGTTATGAGATATCCAATTCAGTTCGAGGGACTGCCTAGGTATATGTTAGATCGTAGGACTATGTCCCACATTATAGAGGAGGAGCGTAGTGAAGCTATCTGATGCTTTAGTAGGCCGTGATAGGACAATATGATATTGTTAATGTTTAAATAATCATAAATAATATAAATTTCGATGTGATTATAAACAAAGGAATATTGTGATAATGTAAATCCTGTAGAAACTTTATTTCAGGATAGTTGATGTAAATGGCAGAAATGTTATCGTATTGTATTAAAAGCTTTTAGTTTTAATAAAATAATAAAGTTTGTTCAAGATGATATGGGTTAAGTGAGTATGTTAAAGTATTTAACATTATGTGATACTCTTTGGAGTAGTTAATGTAAATTTTGATGTAATTAAAAACAAAAGAATATTTTGAGAAACTAAATCCTGAAGATTATTTATCTTCGGATAGTTGAAGTAAATGGCAGAGATGCTAATAGTACCATGTTTAAAACTTTTGATTTAAATAAAATATCAAAGGTTATTTGAAAAGAAAAGAGTTAAAGTGGTTATATTAAATATTTGAGTTAAGTCTTAAATATTTAAGAGATTGAATAAAAATCTAATGAGCGTATATTTTTAACAGAAATATGCCGCCAAGAAGAAGACAAAATCGTCGACAAGCCCAAGAAGGGTCAACCAACAATAATAACAACAATGATACCAATGCGAACCCGTTCAGCAGTTAGTAAACCTGTTTACTAGAGCGATGAACAATCAGCCTTAAGCTCCACCGAACACCTCATTTAAAGACTTTAAGGCAGTGGGACTGCCAGATTTTAAGGGTTCCACGAACCCGATAGAAGCTCAGACTTGGGTTATAGAAATGGATAAATTTTTTGAGGTCGCCCGAGTTAGGGAGGACCAGAAGACCGCCTACGCGACATTTATGTTAAAATCAGAAGCCAGCTACTGGTGGCAGGCAAATAAGATCACGGGAGGAGAAGGTGTAATAACTTGGGAAAGGTTTAAAGAAATGTTTTTCGAGATGTATTTCCCGACCAGCTCCCAGAATCAAATGGAGGTGCAGTTTCTGGAGTTGAAGTAGGGGAATATGTCTGTGCCCGACTAAGCGGCAAAGTTTAACAAATTGTCTAGGTTTGCCCAATATTAGGTGCATACTGACGAAAGATAGGCTAGGCGTTTTGAACAGGGACTGAAACCCTGGATGTATAGCAAGGTATCAATGTTTTAATTGAACACTTTTGCTGGAGTTTTGGAGAAGGCCATCCTCACTGAAGGTGGAAGCGAGGCAGTGTCCAAGTACAATCAGGATCAAAAGAAGAAGAAGAATGATAGTGAAAGAAACAATAAGGCTAGTGGCAGTCACACAGGGGGAACTAATAATTATAAACGAAAGTGGAATGACAACCCGTCGTCTGTAAGTAAGCAAGGTAGTTAGAAGAAAAAGTTAGAACCATACCCAACCTGTGGGAAGACTCACTTAGGAGTCTGCATGAAAGGAAAAAGAGTTTGTTACAATTATGGTCAGGAAGGCCACATAGCACCTAACAGCCCTAACCCTAAGAGGGGAGCCTGCTACACATGTGGGTCAAAGGATCACTTGGCTAGAGACTGTCCAAAGAAGGCATCTGGAGGGGCAGGGTCAGGTGGAAATAAGGGAAATAATAGTGGAAATCCTCTTACCATTACAGTACCAACTTCGACAAACCGACCAACTACAAGGACATTTAACATGATCGTGCAAGACGTTGTGCAGTCTCGTGATGTGGTGTCAGGTATCATTCCGATTAATAAAGTTAATGCTTATGTTTTATTTGGTCCCGGTGCTTCTTGTTCATTTATATCCGATAACTTTGCAAAGAATTTAGAATTGCTTAAAGATGAATTAGAAATCCCTATGAACATAGAGATTGCGAACAAGGAAGTAATTCCTGTTAAGTATATATACAAGAACTGTAGAGTGGATATTAAGGGTAACGTTATGAATGTAGATCTTATCCCGATTAAACTTGGAGAATTTGACGTTATCCTGGGAATGGATTGGTTATTCAATTACGGAGAAGTAATTGATTGCCAGAAGAAATGTATTAACCTTATGACTCCGTCAAAGGTTGTATTTTATGGCAGCAAGTCGCCTAGACAAGCAAGTTGTCTGACGATGATGCAGGCCAAGAAGTTATTAAGACAAGGCTGTGTTGGGTATTTAGCCTACATAGTCGATAGTCGTAAAGAGAATCCAAAGTTAGAAGAAATACCAGTCGTAAGAGACTTCGTGGATGTTTTCCCGGATGATCTGCCAGAACTTTCGCCTGACAGGGAAGTAGATTTTGTAATCGATTTGGTGCCAGGAACGGCTCCAATATCGAAAGCACCGTACCGGATGGCTTCGGTAGAAATGAAGGAATTGATGGTACAGCTACAAGAGCTGTTGGACACGAAATATATTCAACCGAGCGTATTTATGGAATTAAATGAATATTCGATAAAAATTATTAGAGAATAGTTTATTTAAGTACGATATTATTGATTAAATGATTTTATAATCAGTGCGTACTTTATTACGCTAATGGAATGGAAATAGTCTAATTTAATTAAATAATTAAATTAGAGAATTAATGATTTGTTAAATAAATTATAATTGTATTAGCTAATTAAATATTGTATTGGCTAAATAAAGATTATGGTTAAATCAAAAGAAGTGTGACATTTGGTGCAACTTATAATAGGAATAATATTAAAATAAATGGATAACAAGGTTAGGGGTTCTAGCCAAACATGGCCTTGTGACCCTTTGCCTTTGTAACAGATGGGAGCCCTTGGTGTTTTTAACTGATAGACCAAATAAATAAATAAAATACGTTAAATTGTGCTAAGTCTAAGAAAGAAGAATAGAGTAGAGAAGAGAGAAAATTGAGAGAGAAAAGGAGAATTCTTTGAGAATTGGAGAAGGGCTTTGGAAGAACAAGAAGAAAAGAACCTGGTTCATCATCTAATTGGGTTAAGAAGGAATCAAAAGGTATTAATCCAACCTTAAAACTCTCTACTCTTGTTTGCCTCAAATATTAGGTTTCTATAAAATTAGTTTGGGTTGATGAAGGATAAGTATATTTTTGTTTATAGGTGTCTATATTATGTGATATGTAATCTATAAACGATTTTAGAGTTATCAAATTCATGTAAATATTTTTTTGGAATAAGGAATTTTGTTATGGCTTAGTAAATGTATTTTGTTCTATTTTAAGGCTTAAATTGATGGTTAAATCAATTGTGTAATCTGAAATTGATTATAGATGTTGTTAGTATGTTGAAAGACGAAACAATGAAGTTTAAACAGATTGATTTGGTTAGGAATCGAATTCGTGGTGAATGATTTTGCTAAAATATGTTAAAACATGTAATACTAATATGAACATGAGTTTTGAGTAAAAATTTAGGTTCTTAATGTTTCTATAAATTATGTATATCCTTGCTATGTCGTAGTTCTATGAATTACGAATCCATAGAGTTGAAAACGGACTCAATTGAATGTGTATAACTCAATTTATGAAGATGGGAAGGAGGAAAGGGTTAGAAAATTCGCCAGAACCACAAACTGGAAAGAAAATTCGTGTAGCACGCTGCCATGGGCGCAGTTGCGCTTCCCCCAAGGCTGTTTGGGGCGCAGCTGGGTCGGGAACAGTGTCAGTTTGGGACTGTTTTGACTTCCTGTGGTAAAACAGCAATAACGTTTTCATACGAACTCCGATTGAGAAGATTCAAGATGATTCGAAACGAGCACGAGTTGACCTACAACTTTTTTTCTTTAAGTTATTCAATTTGACGTCAGTAGCAAGTGTCAAAATGGTCGTTTTTGTGACTAATGTGTATTCGGAGGTAATCGGAAGGTGTCGGGCATGCACGTGTGCTAGTGTAGTTCTTCGGACGCTAAAAGATGTTGTCCTATGTTATAAAACATGAATGTTTGTAAAAATAATGATCCTTGAAATTAATAAATGATGTATTAGATTAGTTGTATAAGCACACTAAGCATGCACAAGAGAGACAATTCGGGCGGGTGACGAATGAACGTTGAAACGCCGTGACAAGTGTTAATGAATGTAAAAAAGTGTTTCAAGTCAAATGAAATGAACGTTATAAGATATGAAATGGGGTTAATATAAAACCAATAGGTAGTCCTAGTATGACTTAAACACTGGAATGAATTACAATCAAATTGAATGTTGTGTATTGATAATAGGAAGGGTTATGAGGTGTAGAGTAAAGTTTACATTACAACTGATATGCATTGCTGTTTGACTAATAATTGATGTGCATGATTATATAATTGTGTAGGGCACGTGAAGTGCATATATCTGTAAGCTGTTAAACTGTTATTGGTAAACAACGATCAAGGCAAGTCTTTCAGTTCCTATTTTCTACGTGAACTTGATGATGAACTGTTTTAAATTATTTTGCAAAGAGAATGATATGTTTTATATATGTTGTAAGCATGAAATGTTAAAGTCAATTTATGACTACATTGATTGATTAAAGAATGTTGATTGAGTAAGGAACTCAATCTTTATATTTGTTATATGATGTAAAACATGTATGCCATGATACTTTAATTATTATGAGATGTATGTTGAGCATGTATTTATGTGCTATGTGATGCATGAAAGCTGTTAAATCTTGTTGAGCTGTCGAGCTCATTCTTGCAAATAATCACTTTTGCATGTTAAGGATTCAAGGTAACTCTATGTGCTACTTGAAAGAAATGAATCGGTTGTAATGCATGAAGATTTATATACTTTGGCTGAAATGTTATTATTTTGGACCCTGTTTAAGGTTTCAGATAATGTATTTGATAACGTATGATGGTTAACAGATGTTGAGTTGTAAAGTTTAAATTTTACCTGATATATAAGGGTTATTGAACGTGGTTGTAAGTTTTAGATTATAATAACTCTGACGCAACGATTCATAAAATAAAATTGAATCAAAGTTATGTAATGATAAAGGTTGAGATTCAGGGAAATAAAGAAGGAATAATATAAGAGTTTTATATATTTCGTATTTTTTAGTGATTGCATCATTGATTAATGATGTAAAGTCTGAATAAGGATGTATTGTTAACGACCGATATCGAGAGTTGTATTGTATGAATTTTGGGGTCGTTACAGTTAGTATCAGAGCTGATAGGTTATACACCTTTAATTAATCATGAAATTATCAATTTATAATCCATAATTAAACATGCATAAATTATAATTTAATTTATCATCTAATTGATTAAAATAAATCAACTTCTATACATTTTAATTTCACAAAAATTATAATTTAAATTAAACATTTACTCTTAATTATAATTAATAAAATTATAATTAAGTAACTTATTGTACAATTAAACAATTATAGTTTATAATTTAAATATCATATTAGTTTTTCAAAACTTCCTTTTTCTCAAATTATAACACATGTTATAGCAGCTAGATACATGCTCCTTGTCATAGAATAATTAAACTAAGCTTAGAATTAACATTGCACAACAACTAAAGTCACTACCACTGCCCGGGACACGGCGCAGCTGCGCCACCTTTAGCCTTGACACCGGCGCAGCTGCGCGGGGCCAAACCTGCGAAAACCCAGCGGCGCAGCTGCGCCGCTTCTACCCTTACTGCCTGCGCAGCTGCGCCGGCAGTGGATAGAAACAGAGCAGCTTCTCGAATAGTGCAGAGACAAGCCAATTTGGCTTAATTCTCTACAATGAATTCTCAATTCAGCCAACAATTTTTATATAAAACTTTATAGAAACAAAGTGCAAAGCTTCTAACATGTTTTGAACACACTAATACATCAATTAGCAAAATTACAACGCTTAATTTTTACAAAAATTTAAAAAAAATACCAATGTCAGTGTTCTAAATGAAATTGAACACTGCGAATTTGTTTTAAAACCAATTCTCACAATTCCAATCCCAATCAACTAATTTCTAAACATAATAACATATTCCACAATTAATTTATACAACAATCAACATATATTTTGATTTTTATGAGAAACTTTATTTTTTCCAGACACTTCACTGTGACTTTTGAAAAATATAAATTCACCATTATATCATATATATATTCATGAATTAAACAACTAATTAAGCATATCATCACATATAGACATAATATGAACACAATTATATATATATATATATATATATATATATATATATATATATATATATCCATCATGCTATACAACTTCCAAAACATGTTTTACAAAAAATAAAAATATAAGGATCATAACTTTAAAACTGATTTTTACAACAATTGTATTTTAAAAATCTTTCCATGGCACACAATTACATATGAAAACCTATGAACATCATATATACATAGTCACAATTATACAACTTCATGAAAACTCAACTTTTGACAGGGAATAAAATACATGAAACATATGAATTGAGTTCTATAATAATTAGAGATTATAGATAATACCTTTTGTTAATAGATTGAAGGAGAAAGCGATGTGAGTTCAATTCTAACAATTCTTCTTCCTCTTTTCTCTTCTCTGCTCTTCCTTTTCTCTGCTCTCTTTTCTTCTTAGTTCTTAGTTTAGACTTAGGAAAAACTAACGTAGTTTAGATATATTATAACTGATATAATATACGTATACTAATGATATATATGTAACTGCTAATTACTTAATATATATAATAAATATATTTATTATGTAAGTTACAAAATTCAAAAGCCAACTTGGCTTGTTTGGCTACAAGAAAATTAGAAACTAGTTTTACTTACTTAGGCATGGTTTAGGTAAATTAGGTTTAAGCTAGTGTAAGGGCCCTGTTTGGCAACAATTTTTAAAACAAAAGCAAGGGCCTTGTTTGGTAAAAATTATTTAAAATTCTTTTCCTTTTTATTTTAACAAATCATTTAACACATACTTTAATGTCATATTTTAATCAATTAAATATTAATCAACTAATTTAATCAATTAAAATCTAACATCAATTAATCACATAAAATTTGCCACATAATTATAATTACTCGCTAATTATAATTCATGTAACACTTCATCACTTCTAATTTAATTCTCTCAAATAAATTAGAACTAAAAATAAAAATTAATATACATTAATTAAATTAAATATTGCACATTCATTTAATTAATATATACCCTTAACTAAATAACTCCATAAATCACATAATTTATTTATTTAACTCAATAAATAAATCACATAAAATATTTATTTAATTCAATAAATATTTAAAATTAAATATAAAATCTCAATCGTTACAAAGAGTACCTTAGGCTATGACCTTAGAGAATGAGAAGTTAGGTTACGTATAACGAAAAGGTGATTCCTTTCACATACGTAGAAGTATAGGATGAGTTAAGTCCTATAAATGTTATAAGAAGAAGGTGAGAATAACGAGGAATAAAACTCGAATAAAATATTAAACTTTATGAACGAAGTTAAAAATTCTTAAAAGAAGAGTTAATAAATAAACAAGAAGAATCTTGAAGAGATATGAAGATGAGAATCAGGAGTTACCTAACTCCAATAATAAAGATGACGAAAAACGATGAATAGACGAAGTCTATAAGATTAAATCATAATGAGGTCATGATATAACATGATGAAAGGAAAAGATAAGAAGTTTTAAAATAAAACGATAATGAGATAAGAAAGAATCATAAGGGAGATGATTATAGAATAAGGTCACGACGTGATCTTTTAAAGTTAAAAGACAGATGGTCAGTAATAATTGAATAGTTATAATTTGATGCTATAACGAGAATGTACTATGATATGGTACGAGATTAACTCACGAGGAGTTATAAATGATGAGATACAGGAAATCTGTATCGAGTATAGAGCGAGAAGTTAAGAAGAAGATAGAGTTAAGTGGAATTTCAATTGAGGACTCATGTGGTGGCTGAGTTGTACAAATCTTTGTATGGGCAGGGTTTTGTGCTTAAACTTGGCTTATCATATTGATAATCATTGGAAGGTTAATGTCACGCTATCGATATATATATGACGAAGAGGTGATTCTTTTCTCATATTATATTTGATAGTTAGAGTCAATAGAGATTAGATTAGATGATATTAAGATTACATTAGAGGATCTTAAGGTTAGGCGAGTTCTTAAAACTCATGCTTATGGTAAGTTCATGACTCATAATCATATGGTATGTTTGGAACTCCTCAGCGAATGGACGCCTATGGTCTGACTAGAAAGTTCTTAAACTCATATTATTGTGAAAAGTTCCTGACTTCCAAAGTATAGAAAGTTTGGTGAACTATACTGGGAATAGAAAGGTTATGGTGTAGGAAGCATTGATGTTGTTTAAGGTTGATAGAATGATTAAGTAATGATGGAGTAAAGATTTAATTGATGGAGAAAGTTTTTATATTCTAAATCTCCTAGCTTTGCTAGATTTTCAAAATTTATTGACTTCGTGCTGATGTTGCACTTCTGTTTTCTTGAAAAAAATATTGGATCAAGTGATGGAACCAATGAATTTTTTAAAATAGTGCTATTATTCACATGTCTATGCTAATTGCTTCACCTAGACAAAAATAATTTTAAATTTTCAAATGTATTTTATGTGTTATATGCATTATTTTATATGGTGTAGAGACAATAATCGAGGAAGTTATCAATGCAGTTAAACCTAGTGTTGGATGTGATCGTATAATCGTCAGCCCATTATGGTATGATGTAGTATGACGACGTCATGTAATGACGAAATCCTCAACGTACTATTATTACGGTACAGTATCAGGATCTTATGAAAAGATTTACTTACTATTTTTAGTTTCCTTAAACTATAAAAAAAGAGAGATTTAACTACTTTTGTTTCCTTAGACTACCAAAAAAACATTTTTTTTAAAATAAATAAATAAATATTTATTTTGTTGGTTAAAAATATATATATATATATATATATATATTTCGATTGATGTCCGAATTGTTGCTAGAGGTCTATGCTACTTGATTCAGCTAGACAAATGTTGAAAGATGTTTATGAAATTCGAGCGTTCTTGGTCAAACTATGCAAAACCAAATTGTTTTGGTACGGATTCAGATGTTAAGAAGCTGAGGTGAACAACCCTATAAAAGGGGGACATGTTATCAGAGACAATGGTTCTGAAAGTAACACATATAGTCGTTACGATATTAAGATGTAATATGTTGTGCACGACATAGGAGTACGATAGGCTAATCACCTAGAGTACTTGCAGAGAGTGTTTTCAGTCTGTGTGATTGCTAAACATTCTGTTAAAGATGGTTTACAGTGGTGATGCACTATTAAACCTGGAGAAGAGTTCAAGGTCTTATGACCCCTCAGCATGAATTGAAATCTTTTAAATTCCTGTTATTCATATCGCTTCCTAATTATTGAGCAATTGTGGAAGATTCTTATTATTCTGAAGGTGAAGGTGGCAAGAATGATATTCTTTAGAAGGAAATAGTTGTAGAACACAACAAGTTAGGGAATAAGGTTAACATAAAATCTATTTCGATAGATTGAACGAATGAAGATTAATGAAAATTTCGAGGACGAAATTCTTAAAAGAAGGGGTGAATGTGATAACCCGAACACTTATAAGATAGTGAATTATGAAGTATATGAATTCGATGAGTAAGGTATATGGTAATAATCCTTGGAAAGAAAATGAACGGATTAAAGAATATATAATACTCAAAATATAATTGAGTTCAAGTGAAAGGTATGAAATAAAACCTATAATTTGTTGAAAAAATGAATGTAGTAGGAAATATAAAACATATACTAAGGTAATGTGTTGAAGTTATTCAACGATAAATATTTTTAAAGAGATTTGATGGAAACCTGAGTAAGGTAGGGTTTCGGTGATTCCGAGGACGGAATCCTTATAAGGAGGGAAGGATGTGACAACCCGAATTTTCAAAAATTATTATAATAAGAATTTAATATATAGAATTCTTATTACGAGATGTTTTGAGTTTGGATATGTGTATATATGAGTTATATGTGGTGAAGTATATGATGTGGTGTGAATATAGAAGATATATATATATATATATATATATTCATAGATTGGAGGAATAAGGTTTAGTAGTTAATTTATTTTAACTATTAAAGAAGAAAAACGAAATTGTTTGAAAAGGGAATTAAGTTAATTAAGTTGGAAATTATATTATTGAATAATATAATTTGATTATTATGCCTTGTTGGCACTATAATTGTTATGAATTAAATTTCATAAATAATGAGAGTAATTCACTTAATTAAAATAGTGAATTAATGTAAATATATTTGTTTTAATAAAATGAGAAGGCAATATATTGCATAAAAATGTACTATTTTAATGTATTACGATAGTGAGTTTCGTAAATAGTAAAATATTTATTAAATAAAATAAATATTTTAGTTAAAATATTTATGGAATAAAATGAATATTCGATGAAAATTATTAGAGAATAGTTTATTTAAGTACGATATTATTGATTAAATGATTTTATAATCAGTGCGTACTTTATTACGCTAATGGAATGGAAATAGTCTAATTTAATTAAATAATTAAATTAGAGGATTAATGATTTTTTAAACAAATTATAATTGTATTAGCTAATTAAATATTGTATTGGCTAAATAAAGATTATGGTTAAATCAAAAGAAGTGTGACATTTGGTGCAACTTATAATAGGAATAATATTAAAATAAATGGATAACGAGGTTAGGGGTTCTAGCCAAACATGGCCTTGTGACCCTTTGCCTTTGTAACAGATTGCCCTTGGTGTTTTTAACTGATAGACCAAATAAATAAATGAAATACGTTAAGTTGTGCTAAGTCTAAGAAAGAAGAATAGAGTAGAGAAGAGAGAAAATTGAGAGAGAAAAGGAGAATTCTCTGAGAATTGGAGAAGAACTTTGGAAGAACAAGAAGAAAAGAACCTGGTTCATCATCTTATTGGGTTAAGAAGGAATCTAAAGGTATTAATCCAACCTTAAAAACTCTCTACTCTTGTTTGCCTCAAATGTTAGGTTTCTATAAAATTAGTTTGGGTTGATGAAGGATAAGTATATTTTTGTTTATAGGTGTGTATATTCTGTGATATGTCATCTATAAATGATTTTAGAGTTATCAAAGTCATGTAAATATATTTTTAGAATAAGGAATTTTGTTATGGCTTAGTATATGTATTTTGTTCTATTTTAAGGCTTAAATTGATGGTTAAATCAATTGTGTAATCTGAAATTAATTATAGATGTTGTTAGCATGTTGAAAGACGAAAACAATAAAGTTTAAACGGATTGATTTGGTTAAGAATCGAATTCGTGGTGAATGATTTCGCTAAAACATGTTAAAACATGTAATACTAATATGAACACGAGTTTTGAGTAAAAATTTAGGTTCTTAATGTTTCTATAAATTATGGATATCCTTGCTATGTCGTAGTTCTATGAATTACGAATCCATAGAGTCGAAAACGGACTCAATTGGATATGCATAACTCAATTTATGAAGATGGGAAGGTGGAAAGGGTTAGAAAATTCGCCAGAACCACAAACTGGAAAGAAAATTCGTGTAGCATGCTGCCATGGGCGCAACTGCGCTGCCCCCAAGGCTGTTTGGGGCGCAGCTGCGCCGGGAACAGTGTCAGTCCGGGACTATTTTGACCTCTTGTGGTAAAACAGCCATAACTTTTTCATACGAACTCCGATTGAGGAGATTCAAGATGATTCAGAACGAGCACGAGTAGACCTACAACGTTCTTTTTTTAAGTTTTTCCATTTGAGGTCAGTAGCAAGGGTAAAAAGGTTATTTGTGTGACGGATGTGTATTCGGAGGCAATCGAAAGGCGTCGGGCATGCACGTATGCTAGTGTAGTGCTTCGGACGCTAAAAGATGTTGTCCTATGTTTTAAAACATGAATGTTAGTAAAAATAATGATCCTTGAAATTAATAAATGATGTATTAGATTAGTTGTATAAGCACACTAAGCATGCACAAGAGAGACAATTCGGGCGGGTGATGAATGAACGTTGAAACGCCGTGACAAGTGTTAATGAATGTAAAAAAGTGTTTCAAGTCAAATGAAATGAACGTTATAAGATATGAAATGGGGTTAGTATAAAACCAATAGGTAGTCCTAGCAGGACTTAAACATTTGAATGAATTACAATCAAATTGAATGTTGTGTATTGATAATAAAAAGGGTTATGAGATGTAGAGTAAAGTTTACATTACAACTGATAGGCATTGCTATGTGACTAATAATTGATGTGCATGATTATATAATTGTGTAAGGCACATGAAGTACAGATATCTGTAAGCTGTTAAACTGTTATTGGTAAACAACGATCAAGGCAAGTCTTTCAGTTCCTATTTTCTGCGTGAACTTGATGATGAACTGTTTTAAATTATTTTGCAAAGAGCATGATATGTTTTATATATGTTGTAAGCATGAAATGTTAAAGTCAATTTATGACTACATTGATTGATTAAAGAATGTTGATTGAGTAAGGAACTCAATCTTTATATTTGTTATATGATGTAAAACATGTATGCCATGTTACTTTAATTATTATGAGATGTATGTTGAGCATGTATTTATATGCTATGTGATGCATGAAAGCTGTTAGATCTTGCTGAGCTGTCGGGCTCATTCTTGCAAACAATCACTTTTGCAGGTTAAGGATTCAAGGTAACGCTATGTGCTACTTGAAAGAAATGAATCGGATATAATGCATGAAGATTTATATACTTTCGCTGAACTGTTATTATTTTGGACCCTGTTTAAGGTTTCAGATAATATATTTGATAACGTATGATGGTTAACAGATGTTGAGTTGTAAAGTTTTAATTTTACCCGATGTATAAGGGTTATTGAACATGGTTGTAAGTTTTAGATTATAATAACTCTGACGCAGCGATTCATGAAATAAAATTGAATCAAAGTTATATAATGATAAAGGTTGAGATTCAAGGAAATAAAGAAGGAATAATATAAAAGTTTTATATATTCCGTATTTTTTAGTGATTGTATCATTGATTAATGATGTAAAGTCTGAATAAGGATGTATTGTTAACGACCGATATCGAGAGTTGTATTGTATGAATTTTGGGGTCGTTACAAGCTCAAATACTAGATAAGGAATGTGAGGAAGTAAAGAAAAAGATATCTGAAGGGACTGAACTTAGATTTAAAATGGACAGCGAAGGATTGTTGAGATTTGAAAGTAGAGTTTGGGTACCGCCAATACCAGAAATCAAGGAGGACATTCTGAGCGAGGCTCATAGTTCGAGGTATTCCATTCACCCCGAAAGTACCAAGATGTATCAGGATTTATGACAACACTTTTGGTGGCCAAATATGAAGAGAGACGTTGCCGATTGTGTTGCTAAGTGTCTGACTTGCCAAAGGGTCAAGGCAGAACACCAAAGACCAAGTGATTTGTTACAACCTTTAGAAATCCCAGAATGGAAATGGGAACATATTACAATGGATTTTGTTGTTGGCCTTCTGACAACCCAGAAAGGCTATGACGCAGTATGGGTTATCGTCGACCGATTAACGAAATCCACACACTTTCTTCCGATCAAAATCAGATTTAACTTAGAATAATTGGCGAAGTTATATGTAAAAGAGATTGTTTCGAGGCACGGGGTGCCAGTGTCAATTGTTTCTGACCGTGATCCGTGCTTCACATCGAATTTCTGGAAGCGACTGCAAGACTGCATGGGAACACAGTTGAGGATGAGCACTGCTTATCACCCTCAGACTGACGGGCAAAGTGAAAGAACGATCCAAACATTAGAGGATATGCTGAGAGCATGCATAATGGATTTTAAAGGCAATTGGGATGATCATTTGCCGCTTGTAGAATTTGGTTATAATAATAGTTACCACGCTAGTATTGGTATGCCGCCTTACGAAGTGTTGTACGGTAGAAAGTGCAGAACTCCACTGTACTGGGATGAAGTTGGCGAAAGACAATTGCTAGGACCAAAGTTAGTCCAACAAACGGCAGAGATAGTTAAAGTTATTCGGATAAAATTAGTAGCGGTTCAGGATAAGCAGGAGAAATACGCCGATCCACACTGCAAGAATGTAGAGTTTGAATCGGGTAGCTTTGTATTTTTGAAGGTCTTTCCTTGGAAGGGAAAGATCAGATTTGATAAGAAGGGAAAACTGAGCTCGAGGTTCATTGGACCCTTTGAGGTATTACGACGAATTGGAGAAGTAGCCTATGAGGTAGCTTTACCTCCGGCACTGGAACATGTCCACAACGTTTTCCATGTGTCGGTATTATGACGTTATAAACCTGATTACAAACATGTGATAGAATATGAACCCCTATAATTTGAGAAAGATTTATCATACGAAGAAGTTCCTGTTCAGATTGTTGACAGGAAAGAGCAAGTTCTCAGGACCAAAGTAATACCTTTTGTTAAGGTAATTTGGAGGAACCACAACGCTGAAGAAGCTACGTGGGAACTCGAAGAGAATATGATGAAGAATTATCCCCACTTATTTTCTTGAATAGGTGAACGCGAATCTGGGGACAGAATCTTTGTAAGGGGGGAGAATGTGAAAGACGAAATTATTAATCGAACCGTGATTCTGAGGACAAAATCCTTTTAAGGGGGAAAATGTGACGAACGAGAATTTTGTAAAGATATTTAAATATTTATTGAAATAAATAAATATTTTAAATGATTTAATTATTGAGTTAAATAATTAATTCATGAATTTATGGTAAATTAATTTAATTATATGTGTTACATTGATTAAATTAATGTGTAGTAATTTAATAGTTCAAAGAATATATTTAATTGAGTTTATTTGATTAAATACATTAATTAAATAAGCATAATGTTACTTTAATTAATTTAATAATTAAATAAGGAATTAATGAATTGATATAATTAATAAATAAAAATATTAATTATGTGACAATGTGATTTAATGTGAATTATCTTATTTTATTTAATTGATTTAAATAAAATTAATTAATTAATAAGTGATGTGAGAATTAACTATATAGTAAATTAGTTTATTAAAATAAATGGGAAAATAAAAGAAGAAGAAGCCAAACAAGGCCCTTGTGGAAGTTATATTGCAACAGATATATTATATATTTATATATATGTGTACGTTATCTTCCTAAGTCATTTATCAGAAGAAATTTAGAGAAGTCCGAGAAAGAAAAACGTAGAAAGTTTCAGAGAGAATAAGAAGAGGAGATTGAGAGAAAGAGATTTGAGGAATCCTGAGTGTTGTATTTGATTTATCTTCATACTAACAAAGGGTAATCTTCTTTCAAAGTTTTTAAAATTATATTTTCTAAAGTTTTCATATACGAGTTTTGAGTTTTCTGGGAAATTGGGTTTCTTAATTGGGTTATGATATGGCTTTATCTAGAAGGGGTATGTGATCATAACGTGTATTTCTAACATATAATCATGTTTTAAAGGATCAATTTTATATAATTTGGCCTTTAATTGGGTTTTCAAAGATTTATAGAGTTTTTCATATACGTGTTTTGTAAAAGTCCTCGGTCAATGGAGAAAGTTGACAATTGATGATTTCATGGATATATATATATATATATATATATATATATATATATTAACATATGTCCTGATAGTAGTGTGCATACAAGCCAATCATGTATGATGATAAAGCACGTACTTTATAAACAATCTTATTTATTTATTAATAAAATATTTATTTATTAAAGGCATTTAATTGTCTACATGGTGCTGTTTTTATAATATATAAATAACCCATAGTTTTAAGCAATGCTTTTCGAATCATGATAATGATCATGCTAATGAGATCTAAATTCTTAGAAAGCTCTAACACTAAAATAGTTCCCAATCGTGGAATTACTAAAAAGGGGATTAGTAAATCCAGATAGATTGGTACATATATTGCTTGCTCATTGGATGAGGATGATTGATCTCATGATCATTTGTGTGGAGACACTAAAGCAAGTATGTAGGTGCTTATTGGAGAATAAGTTAACTGAACGTGACTCGCTATGGAATACCTAATGGAGTTTTACTCGCCTGTCAATAGGAATTCCTAATATGATAGTAGTACAAGTGATCCTTGGACTTGAGATCATCATAGTATCTTGTATGTAATGAATTATACTTTGACTTAATCCTTAAAGTCCTTTAGGGTATATAAAAGGGTATGCTTGGGTATAATGAGTTACATATGGAGATAATGAATGATCAATAAAGAATCTACCACCTCTAGTAAAAGAGGAGATATGTCCTATGTGATTCGTTAAATGACAACCCAGGAATCCTTGGCCAAGGTAAAATGAAATTAGAAAGGAGTTTCTAATTTGCATTATTTGGAGTTGTGCATTTTCCAATCGAAATACATATAATTAAATAAAATAAGACTTGACAGTAAATTCATGTCTTATATTTAATTGGGACATTGTATGGTGGAAGGATTGAATTGTATGGTAACTATTTACTCATAGGTTCTTTTATGATTAATGTTGAAATCTATATTATCTGGAAAGTCGTTGATCGCTAGGGAGGCTTATCCCTATTTTAGAATAAATATTATTTATTTAAATAGATTATTAGTTTAATTTATTTATTTAAATAAGATTAGAATTGTTCTAATTAATTTATTCACAACCGGTTTAATATAGAGAACCTAAAGGGTCACACCATAAAAGAAAAAATAATTATTTAAGAAGGTAATGGCATAATCGTAATAATGCATTAAGTGTAATTAATTTAATCTATAGTGATAGAATAAATTAAATAGTTTAATGTTTATTATTTAATATTTTAGAAATATTAAATATAAATTAATAAGAGGAGTCTTATTAATATTATTACAATTATTATTATTTTAATTTCTAAAGGAGTTTAGTAATTAATTTAATATTAGTAGTCTCATTTATTCCTAATAAGATTAGGAGACAAATTAATTAAATGAATTTAATTAATTATTCCCCATGTGGTGGGAAGCCTAAATTAATTAAAGGAGTTTAATTAATTAAAAGAAATCCCATGTCTAATAGGATTAGAAGGGTTGACCAATATCTATATAAGTGGAGTCTTATAATAGATATCAGTTAAGGTAATTTCAATTGTTGGAGAGTATTTCTTTTCTATAGAGGATAGAAAACTAAGCCAACCACCCTCCTTCTTGATAATTCATCTTCCTTGGTGGATCACCTCTAGAGGCCAAACACTTGGGTGGCTAACGTTGATCAAAGGAAGGAATCTAATCCGAAAATTCAAGGAGATCACGAAGAACAAGGAGTTGAACTCGTACCTGTGGAAGCTTCGTTTTACAAGGGTATGATTCCATAACTTCTTATTTATCGTTTTAAATTAATAATTTGCATAAAGGATGATCCGGATAATGGTTTTGTAGAAATTTTTTAAACTCTGATATACCATGCTTCCGCTAATTTTTGCAATTTGATTGCATCATGATTTCGTACAAACCCAACAGTGGCATCAGAGCCAAACCTTTATGAAATTATTAATTTATTTTTTATTTCATATACATATGGGTATGTATTTAGAATAATTTATTGGGCATAATTTTATTGTATAAAATTATTTTTTTTAAGAAAAAAAAATGACGTTTTTTTTGGGACGAATCACAATTTTTTTTTTGGGTGCTAATCTTGAATTCTGCAAAGAAAATGTGTTGTCTCTTTCTTACTCCAAAAAGAAAGTGACCCATCAGGAAAGGACTCTTTTAATAAAAGAAGGTGACTTCTTTTTAAAAAAATAAATGTGAATTTATATTATATTATATATATATATATATAACCTGATTCGTTATATAAATATATATAATATATACGGTAATATAAAATATATATATATATATATATATGACATATTTATATATTATATTCTAAATAATTTTATAATTAAAATAAAGAGTTTATTTTAATCTTGAAATTGGATTTCATGCAATTTAAAATTGCCCATTAAATGATACTCATATATATATGAATTGTTTTAATTCATGAGATGAATATTTATTTATTGATATATATGGTGATATGTATGATAATAAATGGGGATTGATTATGGACTATTTGACCAATGTGATTGGATTTTATTTTAGTTGAATGCTTGAATGAATGGGTTTTATTAAATGGGGTATGTGTACCTCGTCTTCTCTAATTTTTTTTTCTTGATGTAAAATTCTATCTCCCTCCTATGTACTTCCCCTTGACTGCTGATCAAGGTTTCTATTTAAATTAAATAGTTTAATGTAATAGAAATAGTTAGAATTATCTTGAAGAAATTGGAGACCAAGGAGCAAGGAGCGCATGAAGACCCGTTTGTATGGAGCCCGGGTTTAAATGTAATAGTTATATTTAAATTTAAATTCTTGCACTCCTAGGTTTGACCTTTTGGTTCACTTGGTGGCTCTAGTGAACCAAACTAGAATAAAAGTCCATAATCAATCCGGGTAGAATATAGTATTCTATATTGCATGCTAAATATTATATATATATATATATATATATATATATATATTATATTTTATGCAAACATGCTTCGCACGTTTAATAAAATGACGCGTATTTTATATATATATATATATATATATATATATATATATATATATATATATATATATGTGTGTGTGTGTGTGTGCATGCGCGCTAAACAAGATTAGACAAATAATAACAAACCCCTCAAAGAAATAATATTAAGTCCGAAGCATTCAAATGATATTTAGAATATCGAACGTCGCCTTCTAGCATGATAAATTAATAGAGTATTAAATATTTAATATGAGCTTGTTGTGCTATCCACAAGGCGAGTATTGCATATTTAAGATGTTAATTAATCACATTTGATGCTTATCAAGAAAATTGAACGATCTAGTCTTGTTGTGCTATCCACAAGGACGAACATTTTTCTTTTTTAAATTTATGGAAGTGCTAGGCTGGACTTAACTTAAATCATTTTAGTTCGAATGTGCACACACTTGACCATTATGATTTAAGAGGCAAAATAAAAGGAGTTATATAGTGATGTAATTGACAAGAGTTGTCTACCTATTTATTTGTATATCGCTTGTTGTGCTATCCACAAGGTTATATACATTTGAAATGAGATCCTTATTCTCACTAGCAAATCTTTAATTAGATGTTGCCGAACTATATAAGTGAGGGTAATATAGTTTGATAAAAATAGTGGGAGATACCAATTTAAAATAAAGACCTAAATTTATTTTGGTATGCAAAATTAATAAAATGAATGTTTGCTAAAATATTGTTTTTCACATGCAGAATTTTAAAAATGTCAAAATCACTAATTTCACTGCGAAGCATACTTGATGCTAATAAGCTTACCGGGCCGAATTATACGGTCTGGCTAAGAAATCTGAGAATAGTTCTCACTGCTGAAAAAATTTCTTATGTCCTAAACTCACCTGTCCCTGGAACTGTTCCAGAAATAGCATCTGAGGAAGAGATTGCCACCATTGTAAAGTGGCAAGATGATGCATCTGTGGCTCAATGCATCATGCTCGCATCCATGAATAACGAGTTTCAGCGTCAGCACGAAAACATGGATGCTCCTACTATGTTGATTCACCTCAAGGAGTTGTATGGTGAACAAAGTAGGACTACTAGATATGAGATATCTAAGGAGCTCTTCCGATCTCGGATGACCAAGGGCAAAGTGAACATAAAGGAACAAAAGAAATCTGATCCAGCTAGCAAAGGAATGTGCTTCCATTGCAACGAGCCGGGTCATTGGAAGAGGAACTGCAAGAAGTTTCTGGCAAAGAAGAAGCTTGGAGAAGCTTCGACTTCCAATCAAGGTTTGTTCATGATTGAAATTAATTTTTCAGAAAGTCAAAATTCTACTTGGGTATTGGATACCGGCTGTGGTTCTCACATATGTAATAATGTGAAGGGACTGGTCAGAAGTAGAAAGCTGAACAATGATGAGGTGATCCTACGAGAGGGGAATGGAGCAAAGGTTGCTGCATTAGCTGTAGGAACTTATTATTTAGCAATGCCTTCAGGCAAGTCCATTTATCTTAATAATTGTTATTATGTTCCGAATATTATTAAAAACATTATTTCAATTTCTTTATTGGATATGGAAGGATTTAACGTTGTTATAAAGAATAATAGTTGTTCTATTTATAAAGACGATGTTTTATATGGCGTTGGAAATTTGCGAAATGGGCTTTATACACTTGACTTACAAGAAAATATTTTTTAAATTGAACAAGCTAAGAAAAGGAAAAGAGATGATATTAATTATACCTACATGTGGCACTGTAGACTCAGTCATATCAATGAAACAAGATTATCCAAGTTGCATAAAGATGGGCTCCTTGAGTTATCTGATTATGAATCATATCCAACTTGTGAATCTTGTCTCATGGGTAAAATGACTAAATCTCCTTTTAGTGGAAAAGGAGAAAGAGTTACAGAGTTGTTGGCATTGATTCACACAGACGTTTGTGGACCTATGACAACAAGTGCACGGGGTGGGTATTCTTATTTTATTACTTTCACTGATGATCACTCAAGATTTGGATATGTGTATTTAATGAAATACAAGTCAGAATCATTTGAAAAGTTCAAAGAGTTCAGAAGTGAAGTAGAGAAACAAACGGGCAAGAGTATAAAGATACTTCGATCAGATCGAGGTGGAGAATACTTAAGCGGTGAGTTTCTCAATTGTCTCAAAGAAAATGGTATAATCTCACAATGGACTCCTCAAGGTACACCACAGTTAAATGGAGTATCTGAAAGGAGAAATCGAACACTGTTGGACATGGTTCGATCCATGATGAGTTTTACCGACCATCCAATTTCTTTCTGGGGATATGCCCTAGAAACGGCTGCATACCTACTTAACAAGGTACCTACCAAAACCGCCCCAAAGACTCCATACGAGATGTGGAAGGGGAGGAAACCAAATCTTAAGCATGTTAAGACTTGGGGTTGCCCAGCTTATGTCAAAAAGTTTGAAAATGACAAGCTACAGACTAAATCCGATAAGTGTAGATTTGTGGGATACCCTAAAGAAACTTTAGGGTATTATTTCTATCATCCAACTGATCAAAAGGTGTTTGTTGCGAAACATGCTGCCTTCTTGGAAAAGGAGTTTATCCATGAAGGGGTCAGTGGGAGTAAGATATATCTTGAAGAAGTTCAAGAACCACAAATTACCACGGATCAAAGTCAGGTACCTGACCAAGTAGAAGAACCTACTATACCACACCCTGTTCGTAAATCTGGAAGAGTACCGAAGATACCTGAGAGGTATGGATTCGTTATAGAGGATAACGATGAGGTACACATCATGAATGATGATGATCCATTGAATTACGAATAGGCTATGAGTAATAAAGACTCAGGAAAATGGCTTGAAGCTATGAAATCCGAAATGGACTCCATGTATGAAAACAAAGTATGGACTTTGGTTTCACCACCTGAAGGCATTAAGCTTATTGGGTGTAAATGGGTCTTTAAAAGAAAGACTGGAGCGGATGGCAAGGTAGAGACCTATAAGGCCCGACAGGTTGCAAAAGGTTTCAAACAAAGACAAGGAGTTGACTATGATGAAACCTTTTCACCAGTAGCTATGCTCAAGTCCATTCGGATTTTGCTTGCTATTGCAGCTTATAACGACTATGAGATCTGGCAGATGGACGTGAAAATGGCCTTCCTCAATGGGAAACTTGAGGAGGATGTGTATATGACACAGCCAGAGGGATTTGTTTCAAAGGTTGGAACAAATCAAGTTTGTAAGCTGCAACGATCCATTTATGGATTGAAGAAAGCTTCTCGTAGATGGAACATTCGTTTTGATGAGACAATCAAAGAGTTTGATTTTATCAAAAACGACGATGAACCATATGTGTACAAGAAGGTTAGTGGAAGCGCAGTTTCATTCCTTATATTATATGTTGATGATATATTACTGATAGGGAATGACATTCTTATGCTACAATCGATTAAAATCTGGTTATCTAAACACTTCTCCATGAAGGACTTGGGAGAAGCATCCTATATTTTGAGGATAAAGATCTATAGAGATAGATCTAAAAGGATGCTTGGTTTATCCCAAGGAACGTACATTGATGCAATGCTAAAGAGATTTAGCATGGAAGATTCCAAAAGAGGTCTCATGCCGATGAGCCATGGAAAATATCTCTCCAAGAAACAGACCCCAAAGACACCTGAGGAGAGAGCCCGTATGAGTAAGATCCCTTATGCTTCTGCAATAGGATCTATGATGTATGGTATGATATGTACTAGATCGGATGAGGCTCATGCACTTAGTGTAATGAGCAGATACTAGTCGAATCCAGGAGAAGAGAACTGGAAGGCAGTGAAGAATATCCTAAAATACTTGAGAAGGACTAAGGATATTTTTCTTGTCTACGGTGGGTCTGAATTAAAACTCGAGGGCTTCACAGACTCAAGTTTTCAAACGGACCAAGATGACAGTAAATCTATTTCGGGGTATATTTTTACCTTGAACGGAGGCGCAGTGAGTTGGAAGAGTTCCAAGCAGCAAACAGTTGCTGATTCAGTGACATAGGCAGAGTATATAGCTGCAAGTGATGCTGCAAAGGAAGCTGTTTGGATGAAGAAGTTCATAACTAAACTTGGTATGGTTCCTAGCATTGGAGAAGCAGTTCCCGTTTACTGTGACAACACAGGAGCAGTTGCACAGGCTAAGGAACCAAGGTCTCATCAAAAATCTAAACACGTGTTGCGGCGATTTCACTTGATCAGGGAGATCATTGAAAGAGGAGACGTCACCTTGGAGCGTGTAGACTCTCAAGACAACATTGCAGATCCATTTACTAAAGCGTTAACACAACAGCAGTTTGATCGTCACTTAGAGAAGATGGGTATGAGATACCATGGCGATTGGCTTTAGTGCAAGTGGGAGATTGATAGTAGTGTGCATACAAGCCAATCATGTATGATGATAAAGCACGTACTTTATAAATAATCTTATTTATTTATTAATAAAATATTCATTTATTAAAGGCATTTAATTATCTACATGGTGTTGTTTTTATAATATGTAAATAACCCATAGTTTTAAGCAATGCTTTTAGAATCATGATGATGATCATGCTAATGAGATCTAAATTCTTAGAAAGCTCTAAAACTAAAATAGTTCCCAATCGTGGGATTACTAAAAAGGGGATTAGTAAATCTGGATAGATTGGTACATATGTTGCTTGCTCAATGGATGAGGATGATTGATCTCATGATCATTTGTGTGGAGACACTAAAGCAAGTATGTAGGTGCTTATTGGAGAATAAGTTCACTGAACGTGACTCGCTATGGAATACCTAATGGAGTTTTACTCGCCTGCCAATAGGAATTCCTAATATGATAGTAGTACAAGTGATCCTTGGACTTGAGATCATCATAGTATCTTGTATGTAATGAATTATACTTTGACTTAATCCTTAAAGTCCTTTAGGGTATATAAAAGGGTATGCTTGGGTATAATGAGTTACATATGGAGATAATGAATGATCAATAAAGAATCTACCACCTCTAGTAAAAGATGAGATATGTCCTATGTGATTCGTTAAATGACAACCCAGGAATCCTTGGCCAAGGTAAAATGAAATTAGAAAGGAGTTTCTAATTTGTATTATTTGGAGTTGTGCATTTTCTAATCGAAATACATATAATTAAATAAAATAAGACTTGACAGTAAATTCATGTCTTATATTTAATTAGGACATTGTATGGTGGAAGGATTGAATTGTATGGTAACTATTTACTCACGGTTCTTTTATGATTAATGTTGAAATCTATATTATCTGGAAAGTCGTTGATCGCTAGGGAGGCTTATCCCTATTGTAGAATAAATATTATTTATTTAAATAGATTATTAGTTTAATTTATTTATTTAAATAAGATTAGAATTGTTCTAATTGATTTATTCACAACCGATTTAATATAGAGAACCTAAAGGGTCACACCATAAAAGGAAGAATAATTATTTAAGAAGGTAATGGCATAATCGTAATAATGCATTAAGTGTAATTAATTTAATCTATAGTGATAGAATAAATTAAATAGTTTAATGTTTATTATTTAATATTTTGAAAATATTAAATATAAATTAATAAGAGGAGTCTTATTAATATTATTACAATTATTATTATTTTAATTTCTAAAGGAGTTTAGTAATTAATTTAATATTAGTAGTCTCATTTATTCCTAATAAGATTAGGAGACAAATTAATTAAATGAATTTAATTAATTATTCCCCATGTGGTGGGAAGCCTAAATTAATTAAAGGAGTTTAATTAATTAAAAGAAATCCCATGTCTAATAGGATTAGAAGAGTTGACCAATATCTATATAAGAGGAGTCTTATAATAGATATCAGTTGAGGCAATTTCAATTGTTGGAAAGTACTCCTTTTCTATAGAGGATAGAAAACTAAGCCAACCACCCTCCTTCTTGATAATTCATCTTCCTTGGTGGATCACCTCTAGAGGCCAAACACTTGGGTGGCTAACGTTGATCAAAGGAAGGAATCTAACCTGGAAATTCAAGGAGATCACGAAGAACAAGGAGTTGAACTCGTACCTGTGGAAGCTTCGTTTTACAAGGGTATGATTCCATAACTTCTTATTTATCGTTTTAAATTAATAATTTGCATAAAGGATGATCGGGGTAATGGTTTTGTAGAAATTTTTTAAACTCTGATATACCATGCTTCTGCTAATTTTTGCAATTTAATTGCATCACGATTTCGTACAAACCCAACCTGTCTATGATATAATTTAGGCTATACATTCATGATTCACAGTGATTACACCAAGTAATTTTGTTAATAAATGGGTTTTAGATAAGACAAAGTAACCCATATGGGTGAAATACATGTTGTAATCATATGTTTTAATTAAAATTGACACATGATTATGATTGTATGTGTTAAAATAAAGAAAATGGAATTGGAATGAGTGGATTCGGTGTAGTAACGAATCTGCAATGAGAAATTTTATATTTTCTTTAAAGTTTGCAAAATGTTAAAGAACAGTGAAATTAAAAGTGTTAGATTATGTAACTATGTGATTATAATTGTTGAGAACATGATATAAGTGTTGTATAATGTTTCTACGAAGTTTATACTTCATGGGTAACGTTATAAATTAGTGTAATGATGTAAATTGGGGAAAATGGGAGAAAATTTGTGTTCGTTCGCGAACTTCAGCTTCTGAGATTCCGCAGCAGCGCGGGCGCGCCGAGTGCAAGGCCAAACTGCGCGCGGCCGCGCCAGTCAAAAAATTTTGAAAAAAAAATGCTTTGTGTTGGAATTTTGTGAAATGTGTTTTGAATCCAATAAACATGAAAACATGTTGTATATATGATAAGATGTTGACACAAATTTAATAATTTATGTTAAGTGATTAATTAATAAATTAATTACGTGACTTAAACTATTATTTGTAAAGTCTAAATAATGTGTTATAAATATTAAGACATTATTTTAAGTCTAATAAACATGAAGACATGTCATGTATGTAATAAGTTGTTAATACAAGTTAATAACTTAAGTTATGTGATTAATTAACAAGTTAATTAATCACATAAACCATTATTTGAAAACCTAATAATAAGTTTGAAGAACACTATTATAAATCAATAATTATATCGAACTTGTGATTAATTGATATTGTAAATGTGTGATAGGTAAGAGTAATTAAAGAAGTGCGTAATAATTGTAGTTTGCGCACGAGACAAGTTTTTTATCCCTAACTTACTATTATTGTTGGGCAAGTTTCCTAAACTAAACTTTTTAAATTGAGCAATTGCTATGCTTAATTACTATTGTTGAGCAAATTCTAACTCTTGAATATCCAAGTTTAGATTTTCACATGAGATGTCATGATTCTTTTAAAAGTATCATTTCAGTGTACAATACTTATTCGATTGTATACCTTGAGAAGTTAATATTCAATTTGAATATCATTTATTGAGTTATCCAAACCAACTTTATTTGGTGCGGATTCTGATGTCAAACTGAGATGAACAACCCTAATATAGGGGATTAATGAAGATGCTTTAAGCATTAAGATAGTGTGCACAGTATCAGTACAAAGGGCTGATCTCCCTAAGTACGAGAAGTAAAGTCTATATAGTCTTATGACTGTTAAAGGTTTGAAAGGTTAATATACTTGACAACCTAAGACTCGGTTCAAGGTCTTAATGACCTCAGAAGTAATTTGATTCTCGATTAATATTCTTTATTCAAAATTTGAGCTTTCTGTTATTCAGAATTCTTTTATTCGCATGTTATTATTTTGTCATGTTTTTATACTTGCGGGCATTCGTGCTCACTCTTGCATAATAACATTGCAGATAAGAATAAACAGTCTGGCGAGCCTTCTAGTAGCAAGGGAAAAGGAAAAATCTAACAAGTGATGAAGACTTGTGTTGTCATTAATAATGTTAAAGTTCAAGACTTATGTGTGATGATTTACGACTTATTTATTTACGTTTCCGCAACAGAGATTTAAGGTTAAGTATTACCTGGGATTTATGATGTATTATTATGTCAGATGATGTAAGATGATGATTTATTTATCTAATAAATGAATTTCATTATTTATGGGTAGATAGTTGTATGATATTGGAACAGTGAACACTAAATCCTTTGGAAATTAAGATACCGGATTTGGGGGTGTCACAACCTCTCGTTTCTTAGTGCCTCCAACACTAATCTCAAATGTTCAGCATGATCTTCCTTCGTCTTGGAATAGACTAGGATATCATCAATGAACACCATGACGAACTTGTCCAAATATAGTTTGAACACTCGGTTTATGTCCATGAATGCGTCTGGCGCATTCGTCAACCCAAATAACATCACTAAGAACTCGTAATGGCCGTAACGAGTCCTAAATGCTGTCTTGGGTACATCCTCCGCCCTAACCTTCAACTGGTGATACCCCGTGCGTAAATCTATCTTTGAAATTTTTTTTGCCCTTCTCAATTGATCAAAGAGATCATCAATCCTGGGCAATGGGTACTTATTCTTTATCGTTAGCTTGTTCAACTCTCGGTAGTCAATACAAAGCCTCAACGAACCATCCTTCTTCTTTACAAACAATACCGGTGCTCCCCATGGAGAAACACTCGGTTGAATGTACTTCTTGTCCAACAGTTCTTGTAACTGAATCATCAACTCCTTTAATTCCAATAGCGCCATACGATATGGTGCCTTCGAAACTGGTGCCGTCCCTGGCGCAAGGTCTATAACGAATTCGGCCTCCCTGTCAGGTGGAAGACCTGGCAAGTCGCTCGAAAATACATCCGCATACTCGTTGACAATAGGTATCTGTTCCAACATTTCTCCCAATCGTTGGGTATCAACAACATGGCACAGGTAACCTTCGCATCCCTTCTTTAACAGTTTTCTAGCTTGCGTCATGGTTAGACAACAAGAACGTCCCGGTGATTTACTGCCGTAGAACACCACCTTAGGTTTGTTAGAAACCTGAAGGTTCACACTCTTATTTTGTCAATCTATCATTGCCCCATGGTTGATTAACCAGTTCATCCCAAGAATTACATCAAATTCTCCCAACCTTATCGGTATAAGATCTACCGATAATTTGTTACCTCTAATATCCACACTACAACTCCTATGATCCTAATCGTTTAGCAAACTCACATTCTATAAACGAACACGTTGCACCCGAATCAAACAATATATATGCATTAATGTCGTTGACTGTGACACCCCTAAATTCGGGTACTTCGTTTCCATAAGATTTGGTGTTCACTTTCTAAATAAAACATACATCTACCCAAAAAATAGGAATGTAAAATAAATTACAATCTCATCAATAAATAAAATCTTCCTTATGAAAAAGGATTACAACTATAATCAAAAACTACCCCAGGTTTGCTAACCTTAACATAATAAATAAGTGCGGAAATAAAATATCATAAACTAGGTCTTATTACAATCAAGATTCAAGATAACAAGTCTTCACTTGCCCATCTTTCCTTTCCCTTTACTTGTTGACGGTATGTTAACATTCTCGACTTTAACTGTAAGGGGTTATAAAATACGCAAGAGTGAGCAAACAAAAGCTCACTTGAAATATACAATGATATGCCATGATTATTCATTACTTCAAAAGAATTTGAATAACTTTTCTTTCGTCAAAATAAAGAATTGAATAATAATTCTTTCATCATATTTAGAATTCAAATATAGAATTTATCTGAGGGTCATACGACTTTGAACTTTGTCCTAGGATATAAATATTTCTATTTAAACCTTTAACAGTCATTGAGACTATGGACCTTTAACCCGTACTTAAGGGGATCAGCCCTTCGTACCATGTATTGTGCACCATCTTAATGCTTTCACATAAATGTCCCCTAATAAATAGGGTTGTTCACTCTCAGTATTTGAATACAAGTTCGTACCAAAGAAAGTTTGGTTTGGATAGATAAAGAAACTTTGGAGTTTCAACTATCATCAACTAAGGAGTAGTTGAATTGACTCACAATACTTTAACAGTTTGATAATATAAGAATTATGAATCAAATGTAAGATACAACAATAGATTTCATGATAACTAGGCATGCTTTAGAAATAACTTAAAGCATTCGAAAGCTTGATGGATCTCGCTTGAACAATTAAGTCAAGATCACATCATTATGATAATAACTTCAACACTTGTGCATTATGAACATTAGAATACAATATAACTTGTACAATACATACCAAGTTAAGAATCGAAAATAAACTTGCATGATATAATGAGCAAGGTTAGAAACTTGCACAATGAAAAGATACATTGATAAAGCTTACATAGCGTACAAGAACGGTTTAGAAAACTTGCACAATATAAACAACAAGTTTAGAGATAGGAAACTCGCGTAACGTAAAAGAATAAGGATTAGAGAACTTGCCTCAAGCGCAAGCTACACTTTAATAATTACAATCACTTTCACAATTACCCTACACATTACATTACGTTCAAAACATCCATTAGCTCCTAACTACAACATTTAAACCTTTGAACTTCTTACTTAAGTTCAACTCACAATGTTGTTTACAACATAGGTTGCTAACTAGCCACATACGTGAGTCTATACTTACGACATACATTTCACAATCATATAACACTTTAAATCATTATGTGTACCTTATGAAAGTAATACACCCATACACATGTAATACATTCATATAAGACTTCAAGTTATCTTAAACACATCAAAAGTAGGTTATCTCATTATCTATTACACTTAATAAGTCATGGAAATAAGTTAGCTAAACAAACACGGCACAAAACTCAACGAAGCAAAACCAAATTTCTCGGACAGCATGGTCCCCCACTGGGGCGGGTCCTCCATGGGTTAAAGCCCCTCTAGGGCGGGGCCCACTGCTGTGGGAACCCCCCAGCTCGCAAAACGACAGAGAAATAAGCCAATTAGGCTTATTTCTCCACACCAAAGTTCGATTTTTCTCAACATGATGAACATGAAACTTGATAACAACAAAATTTTGGACTCTTTAACATGATTATAACATATACAATCCTTACAACATATAATCAAAACCAAGTTTTCATGATTTTTGAAAAAAACTATAATATCAAACGTTCTTGACAAAAATTGCTATTACGAATTCGTTTTTCAATCAATTCATGTAATTCTAATTGCAACAACTCTAATTCTTAACATATTAACATAACCCATGATCAATTTAAACAATAATCCATAATAAAACACCAATTTGATAGTTCAATGGCTATACTTTTAAAATTAGTTTACAGTAAATCATTATGAATATAATTTCTTCTTGTTCATCGAAATTACATGGATTGAATTGTTAAAATAACTATATTACTCATATAATAACATCGGTATATATATATATATATATATATATATATATATATACACACACACACACACACACACACACATCACATATATACATCATGATCACATAATTTACGCAAAAGGCTTTTACAGAGAAGTTCTTTTATGAAGAAACATGGAATATGTAAAACACAAAATAGAGAAGATTTAAGCATGGAGATTATAGCCTTTTCTAGCTTGGATAGGAGAAGAGATGGAGATGATGATGGTGTATTATTCTTCTCTTGCTTTATCAAAGCTTCTTCTTCTTCTCTCTTCTTCCTCTTCTTCTTCTTCTCTGAGTATACTCTCTAACTCTCTCTGTTGTCTTTCTTTCTTTGTTTGTTTTCTAAAACTAACGTAACTTTTATCTAATGTATACTATATAATATACATATACATATATAATATATATATGTAACTTATATTAGTAATATAGCTAATAAGTATAATCCTAATTACTATATTAACTACTACTAATTATATAAGTTACAAAACCTTGAATTTGAAAAGTCTAAGGCTATGTTTGGCAAACCACATTATTTTTTTAAAAAAAATTCTTTTATTAACTAAGGTCATGTTTGGTAAAACAAGTTAAAAATTCTAATTCTTTTAATAAATTCTTTAATCCATAGATTAAATGCTACATTTATTTAATTAAATTGCAGCAACCTTCTAATTTAATTAAATATAAACTAACATTCATTAATTAATTAAAAATGCACATAATACTCAATTGTCACACTTGCAATTCTCTTATTAAACATAATTCATGTAACAATTAGTAAATTACTATACACACTTAGCACATATTATTATTTTTATTTAAATTAGAATTATGGAACACCATTTCTTTCACATCAATTCTATTGCACCTAATTAAATTATCCACAACAATCACACACTTTATAAATTATATAATTTATTTATTTAGCTCAATAAATAAATTCAATAAAATATTTATTTAATTCAAAAACTATTTACGATTAATATATAAAATTTCATTCATCACATTGACCGAAATGATACCTGCTACGACGTCGCTTGATGCTACCGCGTCCTAGACCGTCATATTAAAGGTACGGGCAGTTGGTCTACCCTGTGGTACTGCGCCACCAATCGCCAGCTTATTACCGCTAGCTCTTTTTCCACCATCCGAACCTTTCTTCGGATAGTTACGTGCCATGTGGTCCGTAGATCCACACACAAAACAACCGCGGCTCTTCTTCGGACTGGGACAGTTAGGCAAAATATCCCCCTCCTGTCCTCAGTTATAACAGACCGCCTTACCCTTGAGGCAAACTCCCAAATGAGTCTTACTGCAATTCTTGCACACCTCCATCTTCCACTTGGGAAACTCCTATTTTACTCCGGTATTACCTGAGCTGAAACCCCTCCTCTTCTGGCCACTTCCACTGGCTCCCTCAATCTTGACTGACACCTCAGTCTTAGCCTTATTCTTCTTCTCCTTGTGGTATAAAGTCAACGCCTCACTACCACCCTCAGCGATAATCGTCTTCCCTAACACCGCTCTAAAGGTAACACTTTGGAAAACTGATATCCGGTTGTAGAGCCAGGGTTTCAATCCCTGCTCAAACCGTCGTGCCTTCCGCAACTCCGTGTCCACTTGGTGTGGAGCAAACCTTGCCAGTTTATTGACCCTGGCTGCGTATTGGGGAACTGTCATGTCCCCTTGCTTCAGTTCTAAGAACTGAATCTCCATCCTCACCTGCATGCTCGTGGGAAAGTAGTTCTCGAAGAACAACTCCTTGAACCGTTCCCACGTAACCACTTCTATTCCGGCCCTACCCCGTTTAGCTTCCCACCAGTAGTTGGCCTCCCCCTTCATCATGTAAGTCGTAAAAGAAGTTTTCTGCGCCTCACTGACATTTGCTATGACAAATGCCTTCTCAATTTCTTTTACCCAAACTTGGGCAGGTATTGGGTCGGTAGTTCCATAGAACTCAGGCGGACCTATTAACTTAAACTCCTTGAAGGTAGTCCCCCGATCTACCCCAGGATTAATGTGTACGGCATCTCTCGTTTGATTGAGAACCGTAGCCAGTAAGTTTACAAATTCCTGCATCGGGTTATTATTCCCTTGCCCCTCCTTATTACGAGGCTCTTTTTCTTGATTTCTTGCACGTCTTCTTGGCGACATTTTCTGTTAATACGATAACATTTCGTTATTCTTTATTTTTTCATTCGGTTATTATTAACAATCAATTAATAACTCAATCACATTGTCAATCATTTCAATAAAACCTTTATATTAAAATGCTTCTTTATAGTATAACATTACACTGTACATTACATGGCTTCAGCCATTTACAATACTATCCCGCAATTACTTTCAAAAGTTGGGATTTATAAAAGACTACCCTTGTCTATACAAAAGAGGGTTTTACGTCATTACAAACTACACACTATTTACATTGCCAACTCTTCTATACACACTATCGGACTACATCTGCCTCACAGCATTCATGTAATTCGTATCGGCCATACTGGCAACAATGTTACGGCTAATCGTATGTCGAGTCTGTCCTTCTTCCACAGGATACTCAACAATCTGCTGCTGGTAATCCTCGTGCGAACACCTATGGATATAGGACATCCGACCTATTCTCTACTTCTTGTTCAGAAGCTCAGCTTTCAGTTCCTGGACTTCTAGTTTCAAGTCCTGGACTTTTTCTTTCGCAAGCACTTTCTCATCGTGCTCCTCCTCCCATAAGACCTCTATATCTTCTCTATCCTCCAACACGTCGTCGACTACTTTCTCGAGGTCACGGGCCTCTTTGCTTAGTTGGAAATTTCTATCCAGTATCGCCATGAATAGCATTTTTATGGACTCCCCTGGTGTAGACTCCTCCGCTACCCCCTCAGTAGGCAACACCGTATTAGTCTGCATTGTTTCCACCTCCTCAGTAGGCAGTACCGTATTTATCGGCACCGACTCAACCTCCTCCTCTGACATACCGTCAAACAATGATGCGAAGTCAAAGTTATCCGAATAATCGGACGGATCCTCTTCCTCTTGATCTGTCTCTTCTAGAATCACTAATGGTACCTCCGCTACCGGCATTGATACAACTTCTACCATGTTAACTGAATCCTCTCTAACCTCATGTATTTCATTATACATGTCCATTATCCTGTTATCTACAATAAGACACAAATAACTTGATTAGTATAAAATCAAAATATTAACAACATATATCACATTTAATATATTTAAGGTTACTTTCTTCTTTCAAAACTCTATTTCCTTCTCTCAAAAACTCGGGTAGAGTTTACATACTTCTAACTTCTACTTCACTTCTCCAGGTTATAGCCTAAGATTTTTTCCCCTTTAGTTTTATAACTTACGGCTCTGATACTAACCTGTGGCGCCCCCAAATTTGGGTACCTTCAAACCCTGGATATGGTGCTACACGGTACTACTGTCTACTCATATATTCAACTGAAAGACTTCAATATCAATGCATAAGTTTACTAATTATTACATTATTTTTTTCTTGCTAATTCAAGATGAAATATTAACATTCTTGCCTTTGGCAGGAATGGATCCCAAGATCTCTTGGACTCAAAGCCTAATTATTACATTCTATTAATCCCTTCCCAAGTATTCGTAACCAATACATTGTTCTGTGTCATAATATCAGTAAATACAATACTAATACTATACTATTACAAAGGTCACTACTTGTCCAGCTTGGACTTACCTTTATTTTTATCGGATCCTTCAGTTCGTTCGCTCTTAGCTGAAATCATTTAGTTTTAAGCAAGAATGAGCATAAACAGCTCAGCAAGTTAAACATTATATCTTGAAACCACAAAATCAAGAATCATATATCTTGACTTCAATAACTGTACAATAGTTATGAAGTACTTAAGAATAATCAAAATATCATTTTGATTCCTTTAAAACCACTCCCAAGGACTTTATAGCCTCTTCGGAATACATCTTGGTCAACGACCATGACCCATATTTTAGTTCTAGTTCATAAAAGGAACAACCCGGCACGAAGACCGTAAGTTCGATATAGCTTACGAGCACCTCCAGGTGATCAACCTGTAGTACTCTATGTTGATCAACACTCATACATTAAACGTGTTTACGTTTAATTGGTGGCAACCTCACGTGCCTGTAGAATAAACGACGTTTAAAACCTTTATTTTATTTCATACTCAGGTTTACCTGAGAATCCGTACCAGTCAAATAGGATCACAACATTGTAGGTATTTTGGAAAGATTTGTGGAAAAACCCATAAAATATGCTAAGTCACAGTCTAGCCGAATCAAATGGCATCGACTATTCAATAACAGTTCATGCATAAGCAATTATGCATAATGACCTCTTGTCCAACTATAACGTATAGACAAGAGTTTAAAAAACTTGCATTCATAGTAAAGAATAAACGAAGTTAGAAAACTTTGCTTTACGTCTATTAAACCTTTACACGTAGTCTACACAGTCTTTACAACGTCTACAAGGCATAACACATAGTATACCAATGAGAAATCATAGTTGATATACAATGTATTTGCCTAACTCCTCCTTCTTGTATAACTTAATTAAAACGTTAAACTAATAACATTCGTTTAAGTTATTTAAAGTTTTATTACGGCTTATTAACATCCTAAGTTTTAAACCAACTCTCATCGATCATCACTAAGCATGATGATAAATGAGACTTCCATAGTTCCTTAACTTAATCTTGGTTTACGGTTTACGTTTCCAAATCTTAAGTTTAATTACATTTGGTTAACGTTTAATTCTTATAAATTCTTGGTTATATGTTGTTTACAGAGTTTACATTCATCACTTACTAGACCCTTAATTGATATGCAAAAGGTTAAGTAATTACTAGCAATGTCAGAACTTTCTACCATGCTGGTGCTGCGGCGCCAGCTTTGCCTTGTTGGGCGGTGCTGCGGCACTAGCCATGCAGAGATTTCTCCTCGAAGTGGCGCGACGGAGCCGGTTTAGGCCTATTGGGTGGCGCGGCGGCGTCGTGCCTGCATTTCAGAAAAATTTGTTAAGTCATGGAAAATTTTAAAATTCCCGAGTTCATAACATGATCATTATAACTCGGAATTGACTCATTCCAAAGCCAAAAGTTCATAAATGATATGTTTTATTATCCTATCCAGTCGAAATTCATTTCCGAATTCGTCGGCCAGAAATTTGTCGATTAGTCCATTTTTACATTTTCGTTAAACGTTCGTGAACGTGCTCAATTCTTTGTTTTAAATCGGAATCAATCCGTTCTTGTTCTCGCAATTCTTATTTACCTAATTACATATGTTGCAATCAAAAACCATTGTTTCTGAAGCATACAACGACTTTTGACGTCTAATCCGAGAAATTTATGTTTTTGACAATTATCGTCTAATCGCGTAACTTTCGCCGAATCCTTGTTATTCGTTATTATTACTTCAAACCAATAGGAAGCAATCCCATAGTTGATTATTACTAATTCTAATCATTCAAAACAATTATTTTTTCATGGCTTAACATGTTCATTAGTCCACTTCTTATGAATTCACTAAGTTCATCAATTGTTCTTAATGAGTTCTTAGTATCTTACCATGCATGGCTTATTAGGGTTCCTAACTCACCATTATAACATCCTTATAACTTCCTCATAGTTATACATCCCTTAATCACTTCTATATCAATTCTATTATTGAAGAAAAGAGATTTCTTTCATAATTGTTCTTAGTGTTATACCTTTAAGGTTTTTGTTGTTTGAGTATTGAGGACTCAAGGCTTCTTAGCTTCCTGGTTGGTGAGTTGACTAAGCAAGGCACAAGCTTCCTTCTTCTGTCTCTCTCTCTCTCTAAGTGTGTTGGTGGAAAATCAAACAACCAACAAATGAAGACAAGGCTTCCTTATTTATAGAATTGGCAAGAGTTAGGGTAGTATAGTAATTTAGGCCCAACCTCCTCTACTATTCCCACCTCCTCCTCTTTCTTTCCCACCAAGTTAGAGCCCATGTGCTAGCACATGCCAACCCATGTCTCCCCTTGTTCTCTCACATGTCACTCCATGTGCCAACATGGGTTGTGGGTTGAACCAAGGGCTAAAACCACCCGTTTACCCAATGGTTCGACCCACGGGTTAACTTATTAAATTTTAATTACAATTCAACTCATTTCAACGTATTTACTCTGTATAAAATTAATATTATACGTCGTACTAGTTCTCGTATAATACCTCGTATTACACTCGTATAATACTTCAAATTATACGCGTATTCCTTTCGTATAATAACCATTTACTATTATACGTATTCAATTTAAATCATTGATTTACTTTCCTTAACGCTTAGGATTTTAAGTCTCTACGCGAAAACTTCGTGAGCTATAAATGAATTATTATTACATATTTCACCTCGCCTGGAAATCCTATCATTACTTCATAAACGGATGAATAGTGATTTCTGTACTTTTCCTCTCGAAAAAACTTTTCAAGGCTAACTTAACTTTTCATGGTATATTACCGTCAAATCTTTTTCACAGAATGTTATTCTGACATTCCGAACTCTTAAAATGGTCTGGGGTCTCCAACCCTGACACTTAGGGTCAAACCCTAACCCTTAGGGTTAAATAGTGCCTATTTCGTCTTTTCCCAGAAATATTTTTATTCTCGAAAATCTTTTATTTTCGTTTTATAAATTCACATCAATTATTTCTAGCACGTAACTAGAATCCTCCTCAATTCTGCATTCTCTAGGTCATAGTTACCTATGAGTAGCTTACTCAATTTAATAAACAAATAAACACAATTTTATTCAATAAATCAAATAAAATTCATTTACATAAACGCTAGATTTTTCTCGGGCGTTACAATAGTAATGTGATTGCTCCTTTTGATGCTAATCAAACTAAAATGAAGTCATATGACTCTTAATCACCTCTTTTTTGACAATTTGAGAGAACCAATGAAATAATAATAAGGCATACCTAAATGATGACTTGTGTAAGATGTACACATCATTTTGAATGCTATAGTAATGTAATTGCTATTTTTGATCCTAATTAAACTAAAATGAAGTCATAGGACTCCTAATCACCTCTTTCTTCGACAAGTTGAATGAACTAATGAAACAAAAAGGTCTACCTAAATCAAGACTTGTGTGAGATGCACGCATCATTTTGAACGCGATAATCATGAGATTACATTCCTTTTGATACTAATCAAACTAGAACGAAGTAATAGGACTCCTAATCACCTCTTTCTTTAATAATTTTAGAGAACCAATGAAACAATAAGAAGGTCTCCTTAAATGAAGACTTGTGTGAGATGTACGTATCATTTTGAAGCGATACTCATGGGATTGCTACTTTTTATGCTAAATAAAACTAATAGGACTCGTAATCACCTCTTTCTTTGACAATTTGAGAAACCAATTAAACAATAGGAAGGTCTCTCTAAATAAAGACTTGTGTGTGATGTACGCATCGTTTTTCACGAGATAATTATAGGATTGCTCCTTTTGATGGTAATCAAACTATAACGAAGAAAAAGGACCACTAATCACCTCTTTCCTTGACAATTTGAGAGAACCAATGAAAAAATAAGAAGGTCTCCCTAAATTATGACTTGTGTGAGATGTGTGCATTGTTTTCAATGCGATAGTCATGGGAGTGCTACTTTTGATGCTAATCAAACGAGAGCGAAGTAATAGAACTCCTTATCGCCTCTCTCTTTGACAATTTAAATGAACTAATGAAACAAAAAGGTCTACCTAAATTAAGACTTGTGTGAGATGTACGCATTATTTTGAATGCAATAGTCATAGGAGTGCTACTTTTGATGCTAATCAAACGATAGCGAAGTAATAGAACTCCTAATCGTCTTTCTCTTCGATAAATTGAATGAACTAATGAAACAAGAAGGTCTATCTAAATCAAGACTTGTGTGAGATGTACACATCGTTTTTAACGCGATAGTCATGAGATTGCTCTTTTTTATGCTAATCAAATTAGAACGAAGTAATAAGACTCTTAATCACCTCTTTCTTTGACAATTTGAGAGAACCAATGAAATAATAATAAGGCATACCTAAATGATGACTTGTGTAAGATGTACACATCGTTTTGAATGCTATAGTAATGTAATTGCTATTTTTGATGCTAAGTAAACTAAAATGAAGTCATAGGACTCCTAATCACCTCTTTCTTCGACAAGTTGAATGAACTAATGAAACAAGAAGGTCTACCTAAATCAAGACTTGTGTGAGATGTACGCATCGTTTTGAACGCGATAGTCATGAGATTGCATTCCTTTTGATACTAATCAAACTAGAACGAAGTAATAGGACTCCTAATCACCTCTTTCTTTGATAATTTTAGAGAACCAATGAAACAATAAGAAGGTCTCCTTAAATGAAGACTTGTGTGAGATGTACGTATCATTTTGAAGCGATACTCATGGGATTGCTACTTTTTATGCTAAATAAAACTAATAGGACTCGTAATCACCTCTTTCTTTGACAATTTGAGAAACCAATTAAACAATAGGAAGGTCTCTCTAAATAAAGACTTGTGTGTGATGTACGCATCGTTTTTCACGAGATAATTATAGGATTGCTCCTTTTGATGGTAATCAAACTATAACGAAGAAAAAGGACCACTAATCACCTCTTTCCTTGACAATTTGAGAGAACCAATGAAAAAATAAGAAGGTCTCCCTAAATTATGACTTGTGTGAGATGTACGCATTGTTTTCAATGCGATAGTCATGGGAGTGCTACTTTTGATGCTAATCAAACGAGAGCGAAGTAATAGAACTCCTTATCGCCTCTCTCTTTGACAATTTAAATGAACTAATGAAACAAAAAGGTCTACCTAAATTAAGACTTGTGTGAGATGTACGCATTATTTTGAATGCAATAGTCATAGGAGTGCTACTTTTGATGCTAATCAAACGATAGCGAAGTAATAGAACTCCTAATCGTCTTTCTCTTCGATAAATTGAATGAACTAATGAAACAAGAAGGTCTACCTAAATCAAGACTTGTGTGAGATGTACGCATCGTTTTTAACGCGATAGTCATGAGATTGCTCTTTTTTATGCTAATCAAATTAGAACGAAGTAATAAGACTCTTAATCACCTCTTTCTTTGACAATTTGAGAGAACCAATGAAATAATAATAAGGCATACCTAAATGATGACTTGTGTAAGATGTACACATCGTTTTGAATGCTATAGTAATGTAATTGCTATTTTTGATGCTAAGTAAACTAAAATGAAGTCATAGGACTCCTAATCACCTCTTTCTTCGACAAGTTGAATGAACTAATGAAACAAGAAGGTCTACCTAAATCAAGACTTGTGTGAGATGTACGCATCGTTTTGAACGCGATAGTCATGAGATTGCATTCCTTTTGATACTAATCAAACTAGAACGAAGTAATAGGACTCCTAATCACCTCTTTCTTTGATAATTTTAGAGAACCAATGAAACAATAAGAAGGTCTCCTTAAATGAAGACTTGTGTGAGATGTACGTATCATTTTGAAGCGATACTCATGGGATTGCTACTTTTTATGCTAAATAAAACTAATAGGACTCGTAATCACCTCTTTCTTTGACAATTTGAGAAACCAATTAAACAATAGGAAGGTCTCTCTAAATAAAGACTTGTGTGTGATGTACGCATCGTTTTTCACGAGATAATTATAGGATTGCTCCTTTTGATGGTAATCAAACTATAACGAAGAAAAAGGACCACTAATCACCTCTTTCCTTGACAATTTGAGAGAACCAATGAAAAAATAAGAAGGTCTCCCTAAATTATGACTTATGTGAGATGTACGCATTGTTTTCAATGCGATAGTCATGGGAGTGCTACTTTTGATGCTAATCAAACGAGAGCGAAGTAATAGAACTCCTTATCGCCTCTCTCTTTGACAATTTAAATGAACTAATGAAACAAAAAGGTCTACCTAAATTAAGACTTGTGTGAGATGTACGCATTATTTTGAATGCAATAGTCATAGGAGTGCTACTTTTGATGCTAATCAAACGATAGCGAAGTAATAGAACTCCTAATCGTCTTTCTCTTCGATAAATTGAATGAACTAATGAAACAAGAAGGTCTACCTAAATCAAGACTTGTGTGAGATGTACGCATCGTTTTTAACGCGATAGTCATGAGATTGCTCTTTTTTATGCTAATCAAATTAGAACGAAGTAATAAGACTCTTAATCACCTCTTTATTTGACAATTTGAGAGAACCAATGAAATAATAATAAGGCATACCTAAATGATGACTTGTGTAAGATGTACACATCGTTTTGAATGCTATAGTAATGTAATTGCTATTTTTGATGCTAAGTAAACTAAAATGAAGTCATAGGACTCCTAATCACCTCTTTCTTCGACAAGTTGAATGAACTAATGAAACAAGAAGGTCTACCTAAATCAAGACTTGTGTGAGATGTACGCATCGTTTTGAACGCGATAGTCATGAGATTGCATTCCTTTTGATACTAATCAAACTAGAACGAAGTAATAGGACTCCTAATCACCTCTTTCTTTGATAATTTTAGAGAACCAATGAAACAATAAGAAGGTCTCCTTAAATGAAGACTTGTGTGAGATGTACGTATCATTTTGAAGCGATACTCATGGGATTGCTACTTTTTATGCTAAATAAAACTAATAGGACTCGTAATCACCTCTTTCTTTGACAATTTGAGAAACCAATTAAACAATAGGAAGGTCTCTCTAAATAAAGACTTGTGTGTGATGTACGCATCGTTTTTCACGAGATAATTATAGGATTGCTCCTTTTGATGGTAATCAAACTATAACGAAGAAAAAGGACCACTAATCACCTCTTTCCTTGACAATTTGAGAGAACCAATGAAAAAATAAGAAGGTCTCCCTAAATTATGACTTGTGTGAGATGTGTGCATTGTTTTCAATGCGATAGTCATGGGAGTGCTACTTTTGATGCTAATCAAACGAGAGCGAAGTAATAGAACTCCTTATCGCCTCTCTCTTTGACAATTTAAATGAACTAATGAAACAAAAAGGTCTACCTAAATTAAGACTTGTGTGAGATGTACGCATTATTTTGAATGCAATAGTCATAGGAGTGCTACTTTTGATGCTAATCAAACGATAGCGAAGTAATAGAACTCCTAATCGTCTTTCTCTTCGATAAATTGAATGAACTAATGAAACAAGAAGGTCTATCTAAATCAAGACTTGTGTGAGATGTACACATCGTTTTTAACGCGATAGTCATGAGATTGCTCTTTTTTATGCTAATCAAATTAGAACGAAGTAATAAGACTCTTAATCACCTCTTTCTTTGACAATTTGAGAGAACCAATGAAATAATAATAAGGCATACCTAAATGATGACTTGTGTAAGATGTACACATCGTTTTGAATGCTATAGTAATGTAATTGCTATTTTTGATGCTAAGTAAACTAAAATGAAGTCATAGGACTCCTAATCACCTCTTTCTTCGACAAGTTGAATGAACTAATGAAACAAGAAGGTCTACCTAAATCAAGACTTGTGTGAGATGTACGCATCGTTTTGAACGCGATAGTCATGAGATTGCATTCCTTTTGATACTAATCAAACTAGAACGAAGTAATAGGACTCCTAATCACCTCTTTCTTTGATAATTTTAGAGAACCAATGAAACAATAAGAAGGTCTCCTTAAATGAAGACTTGTGTGAGATGTACGTATCATTTTGAAGCGATACTCATGGGATTGCTACTTTTTATGCTAAATAAAACTAATAGGACTCGTAATCACCTCTTTCTTTGACAATTTGAGAAACCAATTAAACAATAGGAAGGTCTCTCTAAATAAAGACTTGTGTGTGATGTACGCATCGTTTTTCACGAGATAATTATAGGATTGCTCCTTTTGATGGTAATCAAACTATAACGAAGAAAAAGGACCACTAATCACCTCTTTCCTTGACAATTTGAGAGAACCAATGAAAAAATAAGAAGGTCTCCCTAAATTATGACTTGTGTGAGATGTACGCATTGTTTTCAATGCGATAGTCATGGGAGTGCTACTTTTGATGCTAATCAAACGAGAGCGAAGTAATAGAACTCCTTATCGCCTCTCTCTTTGACAATTTAAATGAACTAATGAAACAAAAAGGTCTACCTAAATTAAGACTTGTGTGAGATGTACGCATTATTTTGAATGCAATAGTCATAGGAGTGCTACTTTTGATGCTAATCAAACGATAGCGAAGTAATAGAACTCCTAATCGTCTTTCTCTTCGATAAATTGAATGAACTAATGAAACAAGAAGGTCTACCTAAATCAAGACTTGTGTGAGATGTACGCATCGTTTTTAACGCGATAGTCATGAGATTGCTCTTTTTTATGCTAATCAAATTAGAACGAAGTAATAAGACTCTTAATCACCTCTTTCTTTGACAATTTGAGAGAACCAATGAAATAATAATAAGGCATACCTAAATGATGACTTGTGTAAGATGTACACATCGTTTTGAATGCTATAGTAATGTAATTGCTATTTTTGATGCTAAGTAAACTAAAATGAAGTCATAGGACTCCTAATCACCTCTTTCTTCGACAAGTTGAATGAACTAATGAAACAAGAAGGTCTACCTAAATCAAGACTTGTGTGAGATGTACGCATCGTTTTGAACGCGATAGTCATGAGATTGCATTCCTTTTGATACTAATCAAACTAGAACGAAGTAATAGGACTCCTAATCACCTCTTTCTTTGATAATTTTAGAGAACCAATGAAACAATAAGAAGGTCTCCTTAAATGAAGACTTGTGTGAGATGTACGTATCATTTTGAAGCGATACTCATGGGATTGCTACTTTTTATGCTAAATAAAACTAATAGGACTCGTAATCACCTCTTTCTTTGACAATTTGAGAAACCAATTAAACAATAGGAAGGTCTCTCTAAATAAAGACTTGTGTGTGATGTACGCATCGTTTTTCACGAGATAATTATAGGATTGCTCCTTTTGATGGTAATCAAACTATAACGAAGAAAAAGGACCACTAATCACCTCTTTCCTTGACAATTTGAGAGAACCAATGAAAAAATAAGAAGGTCTCCCTAAATTATGACTTATGTGAGATGTACGCATTGTTTTCAATGCGATAGTCATGGGAGTGCTACTTTTGATGCTAATCAAACGAGAGCGAAGTAATAGAACTCCTTATCGCCTCTCTCTTTGACAATTTAAATGAACTAATGAAACAAAAAGGTCTACCTAAATTAAGACTTGTGTGAGATGTACGCATTATTTTGAATGCAATAGTCATAGGAGTGCTACTTTTGATGCTAATCAAACGATAGCGAAGTAATAGAACTCCTAATCGTCTTTCTCTTCGATAAATTGAATGAACTAATGAAACAAGAAGGTCTACCTAAATCAAGACTTGTGTGAGATGTACGCATCGTTTTTAACGCGATAGTCATGAGATTGCTCTTTTTTATGCTAATCAAATTAGAACGAAGTAATAAGACTCTTAATCACCTCTTTATTTGACAATTTGAGAGAACCAATGAAATAATAATAAGGCATACCTAAATGATGACTTGTGTAAGATGTACACATCGTTTTGAATGCTATAGTAATGTAATTGCTATTTTTGATGCTAAGTAAACTAAAATGAAGTCATAGGACTCCTAATCACCTCTTTCTTCGACAAGTTGAATGAACTAATGAAACAAGAAGGTCTACCTAAATCAAGACTTGTGTGAGATGTACGCATCGTTTTGAACGCGATAGTCATGAGATTGCATTCCTTTTGATACTAATCAAACTAGAACGAAGTAATAGGACTCCTAATCACCTCTTTCTTTGATAATTTTAGAGAACCAATGAAACAATAAGAAGGTCTCCTTAAATGAAGACTTGTGTGAGATGTACGTATCATTTTGAAGCGATACTCATGGGATTGCTACTTTTTATGCTAAATAAAACTAATAGGACTCGTAATCACCTCTTTCTTTGACAATTTGAGAAACCAATTAAACAATAGGAAGGTCTCTCTAAATAAAGACTTGTGTGTGATGTACGCATCGTTTTTCACGAGATAATTATAGGATTGCTCCTTTTGATGGTAATCAAACTATAACGAAGAAAAAGGACCACTAATCACCTCTTTCCTTGACAATTTGAGAGAACCAATGAAAAAATAAGAAGGTCTCCCTAAATTATGACTTGTGTGAGATGTGTGCATTGTTTTCAATGCGATAGTCATGGGAGTGCTACTTTTGATGCTAATCAAACGAGAGCGAAGTAATAGAACTCCTTATCGCCTCTCTCTTTGACAATTTAAATGAAATAATGAAACAAAAAGGTCTACCTAAATTAAGACTTGTGTGAGATGTACGCATTATTTTGAATGCAATAGTCATAGGAGTGCTACTTTTGATGCTAATCAAACGATAGCGAAGTAATAGAACTCCTAATCGTCTTTCTCTTCGATAAATTGAATGAACTAATGAAACAAGAAGGTCTACCTAAATCAAGACTTGTGTGAGATGTACGCATCGTTTTTAACGCGATAGTCATGAGATTGCTCTTTTTTATGCTAATCAAATTAGAACGAAGTAATAAGACTCTTAATCACCTCTTTCTTTGACAATTTGAGAGAACCAATGAAATAATAATAAGGCATACCTAAATGATGACTTGTGTAAGATGTACACATCGTTTTGAATGCTATAGTAATGTAATTGCTATTTTTGATGCTAAGTAAACTAAAATGAAGTCATAGGACTCCTAATCACCTCTTTCTTCGACAAGTTGAATGAACTAATGAAACAAGAAGGTCTACCTAAATCAAGACTTGTGTGAGATGTGCGCATCGTTTTGAACGCGATAGTCATGAGATTGCATTCCTTTTGATACTAATCAAACTAGAACGAAGTAATAGGACTCCTAATCACCTCTTTCTTTGATAATTTTAGAGAACCAATGAAACAATAAGAAGGTCTCCTTAAATGAAGACTTGTGTGAGATGTACGTATCATTTTGAAGCGATACTCATGGGATTGCTACTTTTTATGCTAAATAAAACTAATAGGACTCGTAATCACCTCTTTCTTTGACAATTTGAGAAACCAATTAAATAATAGGAAGGTCTCTCTAAATAAAGACTTGTGTGTGATGTACGCATCGTTTTTCACTAGATAATTATAGGATTGCTCCTTTTGATGCTAATCAAACTATAACGAAGAAAAAGGACCACTAATCACCTCTTTCCTTGATAATTTGAGAGAACCAATGAAAAAATAAGAAGGTCTCCCTAAATTATGACTTGTGTGAGATGTACGCATTGTTTTCAATGCGATAGTCATGGGAGTGCTACTTTTGATGCTAATCAAACGAGAGCGAAGTAATAGAACTCCTTATCGCCTCTCTCTTTGACAATTTAAATGAACTAATGAAACAAAAAGGTCTACCTAAATTAAGACTTGTGTGAGATGTACGCATTATTTTGAATGCAATAGTCATAGGAGTGCTACTTTTGATGCTAATCAAACGAGAGCGAAGTAATAGAACTCCTAATCGTCTTTCTCTTCGATAAATTGAATGAACTAATGAAACAAGAAGGTCTACCTAAATCAAGACTTGTGTGAGATGTACGCATCGTTTTTAACGCGATAGTCATGAGATTGATCTTTTTTATGCTAATCAAATTAGAACGAAGTAATAAGACTCTTAATCACCTCTTTCTTTGACAATTTGAGAGAACCAATGAAATATTAATAAGGCATACCTAAATGATGACTTGTGTAAGATGTACACATCGTTTTGAATGCTATAGTAATGTAATTGCTATTTTTGATGCTAAGTAAACTAAAATGAAGTCATAGGACTCATAATCACCTCTTTCTTCGACAAGTTGAATGAACTAATGAAACAAGAAGGTCTACCTAAATCAAGACTTGTGTGAGATGTACGCATCGTTTTGAACGCGATAGTCATGAGATTGCATTCCTTTTGATACTAATCAAACTAGAACGAAGTAATAGGACTCCTAATCACCTCTTTCTTTGATAATTTTAGAGAACCAATGAAACAATAAGAAGGTCTCCTTAAATGAAGACTTGTGTGAGATGTACGTATCATTTTGAAGCGATACTCATGGGATTGCTACTTTTTATGCTAAATAAAACTAATAGGACTCGTAATCACCTCTTTCTTTGACAATTTGAGAAACCAATTAAATAATAGGAAGGTCTCTCTAAATAAAGACTTGTGTGTGATGTACGCATCGTTTTTCACGAGATAATTATAGGATTGCTCCTTTTGATGCTAATCAAACTATAACGAAGAAAAAGGACCACTAATCACCTCTTTCCTTGACAATGTGAGAGAACCAATGAAAAAATAAGAAGGTCTCCCTAAATTATGACTTGTGTGAGATGTACGCATTGTTTTCAATGTGATAGTCATGGGAGTGCTACTTTTGATGCTAATCAAACGAGAGCGAAGTAATAGAACTCCTTATCGCCTCTCTCTTTGATAATTTAAATGAACTAATGAAACAAAAAGGTCTACCTAAATTAAGACTTGTGTGAGATGTACGCATTATTTTGAATGCAATAGTCATAGGAGTGCTACTTTTGATGCTAATCAAACGAGAGCGAAGTAATAGAACTCCTAATCGTCTTTCTCTTCGATAAATTGAATGAACTAATGAAACAAGAAGGTCTACCTAAATCAAGACTTGTGTGAGATGTACGCATCGTTTTTAACGCGATAGTCATGAGATTGCTCTTTTTTATGCTAATCAAATTAGAACGAAGTAATAAGACTCTTAATCACCTCTTTCTTTGACAATTTGAGAAACCAATGGAACAATAGGAAGGTCTTCCTAAATAAAGACTTGTGTGAGATGTACACATTATTTTTAACGCGATATATATAGGATTACTCCTTTTGATTCTAATCAAACTAGAACGAAGATAAAGGACTCCTAATCACCTCTTTCTTTTATAATTTGAGAGAACCAATGAAACTATAAGATGTCATCCCTAAATAAAGACTTGTGTGAGATTTACACATTGTTTTGAACGCGATAGTAATGTGATTGCTCATTTTGAAGCTAATTAAACTAGAATGAAGTCATATAACTCCTAATAATCTCTTTCTTTGATAATTTGAGAGAACTAATGAAACAATAAGAAGGCATCCTTAAATGAATACTTGTGTGAGATGTACACATCGTTTTGAACGTAATAGTAATATGATTGATTCTTTTGATGCTAATTAGACAAGAATGAATTCATAGGACTCGTAATCATATCTTTCTTTGATAATTTTAGAGAACTAATGAAACAATAAGAAGGTCTCCTTAAATGAAGACTTGTATGAGATGTACGTATCGTTTTGAACATGATAGTCATGCGATTGTTCCTTTTGATGCTAATCAAACTCTTACGATGTAAAAGGACTTCTAATCACCTCTTTCTTCGACAAGATAAATGAACTAATGAAACAAGAAGAAGGTCTAACTAATTCTTGAGACTTGTGTGAGATGTACACATCGTTTTAAATGCGATAGTCATTGGATTACAATCCTTTTGATACTAATCAAACTAGAACGAAGTAATAGGACTCCTAATCACCTCTTTCTTTGATAATTTTAGAGAACCAATGAAACAATAAGAAGGTCTGCTTAAATAAAGACTTGTGTGAGATGTACACATCGTTTTGAAAGCGATAGTCATGGGATTCCTATTTTTGATGATAAATAAAACTAGGACGAAGTAATAGGACTCCTAATCACCTCTTTCTTTGATAATTTGAGAAACCAATTAAATAATAGTAAGGTCTACCTAAATAAAGACTTGTGTGTGATGTACGTATCGTTTTTCATAAGATATTTATAGTATTGCTCCTTTTGATGCTAATCAAACTATAACGAAAAAAAAGGACTCCTAATCACCTCTTTCTTTGATAATTTGAGAGAACCAATGAAACAATAAGAAGGCATCCCTAAATGAATACTTGTGTGAGATGTACACATCATTTTGAACTCGATAGCAATGTGATTGCTCCTTTTGATGCTAATTGAACTAGAATGAAGTCATAGGACTCCGAATCATCTCTTTTTTTTGATAATTTGAGAGAACCAATAAAATAATTAGAAGGTCTTCTTAAATTATGATTTGTGTATGATGTATTCATCGTTTTTAATGCGATATTCATAGGATTACACCTTTTGATGCTAATCAAACTAGAACAAAGAAAAATAACTCTTAATCACCTCTTTTTTTTATAATTTGAGAGAACCAATGAAAAAATAAGGTCTTCCTAAATTAAGACTTATGTGAGATATACACATCGTTTTGAATGCGATAGTCATGGGAGTGCTACTTTTGATGCTAATCAAACTTGAACGAAGTAATAGGACTCCTAATCGCCTCTCTATTCGACAATTTGAATGAACTAATGAAACAAAAAGGCCTACCTAAATCAAGACTTGTGTGAGATGTACATTTGAACGCGATAGTCATAGGATTATTTATTTTGATGGTAATCAAATTAAAAAGAAATAATAGAACTCCAAAATCACCTCTTTCTTTGAGAATTGGAGATAACCAATGAAACAATAAGAAGGTCTCCCTAAATGAAAACTTATATGAGATGTACACATCGTTTTGAACACGATAGTAATGTGATTGCTCTTTTTGATGCTAATCAAAGTAAAACGAAATCATAGAACTCCTAATCACCTATTTCTTTGATAATTTTAGAGAATCAATGAAACAATAAGAAGGTCTCCATAAATGAACACTTGTGTGAGATGTATGCATCGTTTTGAACGCGATAGTCATGGGATTGCTATTTTTGATGCTAAATAAAACTAGGACTAAGTAATAGGACTCCTAATCACCTCTTTCTTTGACAATTTGAGAAACCAATTAAATAATAGGAAGGTCTCCCTAAATAAAGACTTGTGTGTGATATACGTATAGTTTTTAACTCGATATTCATAGGATTGCTCCTTTTGATGTTAATCAAATTAGAACGAAGAAAAAGGTCTTCTAATAACCTCTTTCTTTTACAATTTAAGAGAACCAATAAAAAAATAAGAAGGTCTCCGTAAATTAAGACTTGTGTGAGATGTACGCATCGTTTTTAATGCGATAGTCATAGAAGAGCTACTTTTGATGCTAATCAAACGAGAACGAAGTAATAGGACTCCTTATCGCCTCTCTCTTTGATAATTTGAATGAACTAATGAAACAAGAAGGTCTACCTTAAAAGTAGTATGTATACAGGTCAATCATGTATGATGATAAAATATCTACTTTGGAGACGATCTTATTTATTTATTAATAAAAGTATTAACTTATTAAAGGCATTTAATTATCTACATGATGCTGTTTTTATAATATGTAAATAAACCATAGTTTTAAGCAATGCTTTTAGAATCATGATGATGATCATGCTAATGAGATCTAAAATTTTAGAAAGCTTAAAACTAAAATAGTTTCAAATCGTGGGATTACTAAAAAAGGGATTAGTAAATTCGGATAGATTGGTACATATGTTGCTTGCTCATTAGATGAGGATGATCGATCTCATGATCATTTGTGTGGAGACACTAAATCAAGTATGCGGGTGCTTATTGGAGAATAAGTTCACTGAACGTGACTCGCTATGGAATACCTAATGGAGTTTTACTTGCCTGTTAATAGAAATTCCTAATGTGATAGTAGTACAAGTGACACTTAGACTTGAGATCAACATAGTATCTTGTATGTAATGAATTATACTTTGACTTATTCCTTAAAAACCTTTAGGGTTTATCAAATGGTATGCTTGGATATAATGAGTTACATATGGAGATAATGAATGATCAATAAAGAATCTACCACTTCTAGTAAATGAAGAGATATGTCATATGTGATTCGTTAAATGACAACCCAGTAGTCCTTGGCCAAGGCAGAATGAAATTAGAAAGCAGGTTATGTAATAGACGAGATTTTTTTTATGTGTGATTCTGGGGACAGAATCCTTTTAAGGAGTGAAGATTGTAACGATTAAGATTTTATATATTAAATTTTAATATTTATTGAGTAAATAAATATTTTATGTGATTTATTTATTGAGTTAAATAAATAAATTATGTTATTTTAGGGAATAATTTAATTAAGAGTTATATATTAATTAAATGAATATTTAATATTTAATTTAATTGATGTATATTGATTTATAGTATAATTCTAATTTAATTGAGATAATTAAATTAGATGAATTATGTGATGAGTGTTACATGAATTATAATTAGTGAGTAATTATAATTATGTGGTAATTTTTATGTGATTAATTGATGTTAGATTTTAATTAATTAAATAAGAATGTTAAAGATTTAATTAATTAAAGTGTAACATTAAAGTATGTGTTAAAAGGATTTATTAAAATAAAGAAAAGAGTTTTTAAATTGTTTTAACCAAACAAGGCCCTTACTTTTGTTTTAAAAAGATTTTGCCAAACAGGGCCTTTGCACTAGCTTTAAATTCATTTTACCCAAACAAGGCATTAGCTAATAAAATCTATTTTTAAAAATAAACAGTGTTTGCCAAACAAGCCTTATGGCTTTTCAAATTCAAATAAGTGTAACCTATATAATAATGGGTAATTAGTATATGATATAATTATAGGTATTAATTATTTGTAAGTTACGTATATTATATTATTAGATATATAATATATGTATATCAGCTATGTAAATAGTTTTTAAGTTAAAACAAAGTTAGAGCAGAGAAGAGAGAATACCGAGAAGTTAGAGAGAAAGAAAGAAGAAAAAGAAGGAAAAAGAATTGGTATAACTCAAGCTCTTCATCATCATCTTCTTCTTCAATCATCAAAACAAAAAGGGTATAATTACTATCTTATAGTTTTAAAATTTAATTGATTGTTCTTCCTTGTTTTGAGTTCTCTATGAATATGAAAATTTCATGAGATTGTGTAAACATGAATTGTATATTTATAGTGTTTATATACTATTTTAATTGAATTGTATGCTATAAACGATTTTCTGAAATTCAATTTGTTGTAAAAATAAGTTTTAATGGAGAATTTGTGTTCTTATGAATTTTCATATTTTTGGTTGAATAAGAATGAAAGATTGATGTAAACATGAAATTTATGTGTAATATGTGCATAGCATGTTTATATATGAGTTATATAGTTGTATTAGCGATTCAATCCACGTAATTATGATGAACATGAAGAAATCATGTTCATAGTAATTTACTGTGAACTAATTTTAAAAGAATAGCCTTTGAAACTATTAAATTGGTGTTTGATTATGGATTATAGTTTAAATTGATCATGGGTTATGTTAATATGTTAAGAATTAGAGTTATTGCAATTGGAATTACATGGATTGATTGAAAAACGAATTCGTAATAACAATTTTTGTCAAGAACGCTTAACTTGTTATGTATTGTACAAGTTATACTGTATTCAAATATTCGTTAAGCATAAGTATTGAAGTATTATTTAAGTTATGTGATCTTGACTTAGTTGTTCAAGCAATATCTACGTGATCTATAGAATGCTTTAAGTTATTTCCAAAGCATGCCTAGTTATCATGAAATCTATTGTTGTATCTTACATTTGATTCATAATTCTTATATTATCGAACTGTTAAAGAAATTGCGAGTCGATTCAACTTCTCCTTAGTTGACGATAGTTGAAACTCCAAAGTTCCTTTATTTATCCAAACCAAACTTTCTTTGGTGCGGACTTGTATTTAAATACTGAGAATGAACAACCCTATTTATTAGGGGACATTTATGCGAAAGCATTAAGATGGTTGTGCACAATACTTGGTACGAAGGGCTGATCCCCCCTAACTATGAGTTAAAGGTCCATAGTCTCAATGACTGTTAAAGATTTTAAATAAAAATATTTATAACATAGGACATAGTTCAAGGTCGTATGACCCTCAGATAAACTCTATATTCGAACTTTAGAAATGATGAAAGAATTATTATTCAATTCTTTATTCTTGATGAAAGTAAAGTTATTCAAACCCTTTTTGAAGTTGTTCGGTTAAGTCATATCACTGTTGTATTTCAAGTGAGATTTTGTTTGCTCACTCTTGCATATTTTATAACCCCTTGCAGTTAAGGCCGAGAATGTTGACGTACCGTCAACAAGTAAAGGAAAAGGAAAGATGAGCAAGTGAAGATTTGTTGTCTTCAATTTTGTTCGTAATAAGACTTAGTTGATGATGTTTTATTTCTGCATTTATTTTGATTGATGTTAAGGTTTAGATAACCTTGAGATTTTATTTTGGACAAGTTGTAATCCTTTTTCAAGGAAGATTCTTATTTAAGTTTTGATGGAGGTTATAATTACTTTGCAAATCTTTATTATTGGATAGATGTATGCTATATTTAGAAAGTGAACACCAAATCTTGTGGAAACGAAGTACCCGGATTTGGGAGTGTCACAGGTTCTAATTTGTATTATTTGGAGTTGTGCATTTTCTAATCGAAATACATATAATTAAATAAAATAAGACTTGACAGTAATTTCATGTCTTATATTTAATTGGAACATTGTATGGTGGAATGATTGAATTGTACGGTAATTATTTACTCACATGTTCTTTTATGATTAATGTTAAAATCTATATTATCTGAAAAGTCGTTGATCGCTAGGGAGGCTTATCCCTATTGTAGAATAAATATTATTTATTTAAATAGATTATTAGTTTAATTTATTTATTTAAATAAGATTAGAATTTTTCTAATTGATTTATTCATAACCGATTTAATATGGAGAACCTAAAGGGTCACACCATAAAAGGAAGAATAATTATTTAAGAAGTTAATGACATAATCGTAATAATGCATTAAGTGTAATTAATTTAATCTATGCTGATAGAATAAATTAAATAGCTTAATGTTTATTATTTAATATTTTAGAAATATTAAATATAAATTAATAAGAAGAGTCTTATTAATATTATTACAATTATTATTATTTTAATTTCTAAATGAGTTTAGGAATTAATTTAATATTAGTACTCTCACATATTCCGAATAAGATTAGGAGGCAAATTAATTAAAGGAGTTTAATTAATTAATCCCAATATGATTGGAAAGCCTAATTAATTAAAGGAGTTTAATTAATTAAATGAAACCCTATGTCTAATAGGATTAAAAGGGTTGGACAATAGCTATTTAAGAGGAGTCTTATGTTAGATATCAATTGATGAAATTCCAATTGTTAGAGAGTACTCTTTTTCTATAGAGGATAGAAACCTAGGGTTTAGCCAACCACCCTCCTTCTTGATAATTCTGCTTCGTTGGTGGATCACCTTTAGAGGTCAAACACTTAGGTAACTAACGTTGATCAAATGAAGGAATCTAACCCAAATATTCAAGGAGACCACGAAGAACAAGGAGTTGAACTTGTACCAGTGGAAGCTTCGTTCTACAAGGGTATGAATTCCATAACTTTTTATTTATTGTTTTAAATTAATAATTTGCATAAAGGATGATCCGAGTAATGATTTTGTAGAAATTTTGAAACTCTGATTTTACTATGCTTTCGCTAATTTTTGCAATTTAATTGCATCACGATTTCGTACAAATCCAACAGTGACACTAGAGCCAAACCTTTATGCAATTATTAATTGTTTTTATTCCATATTATATGGGTATGTATTTAGAATAATTTATTGGGTATAATTAATTGTATAAAATTATTATTTTTGAAGAAAAAAAAACGAAAACCGTCTTTTAATTCTGAACTGAAAAAAAAAACGCGAAAGCATTTTTTTTTGGAGTGAATCACGTTACTGGTGAATCATGATTCAATTCAAAAGTTATCCTGATTTCTTATATATATATATATAATATTCTTAATAATTTTATAATTAAAATAAAGAGTTTGTTTTAATCTTGAAATTGAATTTCATGCAATTTAAATTTGCCCATTAAATGATACTCATATAAATATATGGAATGATTTTAATTCATGAGATGAATGCTAATTTATTGATGCATATGGTGATATGTATGATAATAAATGGGATTGATTATGAGACTATTGACCAATGTGATTGGATTTATTTTAGTTGAATGCTTGAATCTCCTGTATTGGCTCCTTCCTTTGATCAACGTTAGCCACCCAAGTGTTTAGCCTCTAGAGGTGATCCACTAAGGAAGAGAAATTGCTCAAAAATATGGTTGGTTGGCTAAACCCTATTTTTTATTCTCTGTAGAAAAAGTAATACTCTCCAACTCTCTTGGAATTACGTATATTTCATATCTGATATAAGACTCCTCTTCTATAGATATTGGTCAACCCTACTAATCTAATTAGAATTGGATTTTATTTAATTAATTAATTAAACTCTTTTAATTAATTAGGCTTCCCAACATATTGAGATTAATTAATTAAACTCTTTTAATTAATTTGCCTCCTAATCTCATTAGGAATAAGTGAGAGTACTAATATTATATTAATTCCTAAATTCCTTTAGAATTAAAATAATAATAATATTAATAAGACTCCCCTTATTAATTTATATTTAATATTTTTTAAATATTAAATAATAAACATTAAGCTATTTAATTTATTATATCACCATAGATTAAATTAATTACACTTAATGCATTATTACTATTATGCCATTATCTTCTTAAATAATTATTATTCCTTTTATGGTGTGACCCTTTAGGTTCTCCATATTAAATCGGTTGTGAATAAATCAATTAGAACAATTCTAATCCTATTTGAATAAATAAATTAAACTAATAATTCATTTAAATAAATAATATTTATTCTACAATAGGGATAAGTCTCCCCAGCGATCAACGAATTTTTAGATAATATAGATTTCAACAATAATCATAAAAGAACATGTGAGTTAATAGTTACCATACAATTCAATCCTTCCACCATACAATATCCCAATTAAATATATGACATGAATTTACTGTCAAGTCTTATTTTATTTAATTATATGTATTTCGATCAGAAAATGCACAACTCCAAATAATGCAAATTAAAAACTCCTTTCTAATTTCATTCTGCCTTGGTCAAGGACTACTGGATTGTCATTTAACGAATCACATAGGACATATCTCTTATTTTACTAGAAGTGGTAGATTCTTTATTGATATTTCATTATCTCCATATGTAACTCATTATACCCAAGCATACCCTTTTATATACCATAAGGGTCTTAAAGAATAAGTCAAAGTATAATTCATTACACACAAGATACTATGATGATCTCAAGTCCAAGGATCACTTGTACTACTATCACATTAGGAATTCCTATTGACAGGCGAGTAAAACTCCATTAGGTATTCCATAGCGAGTCACGTTCAGTGAACTTATTCTCTAATAAGCACCTACATACTTGCTTTAGTGTCTCCATATAAATGATCATGAGATCAATCATCCTCATCCAATGAGCAAGAAACATATGTACCAATCTATCCGAATTTACTAATCTTCTTTTTAGTAATCCCACGATTGGGAACTATTTTAGTTTTTAAGATTTTTAAGAATTTAGATCTCATTAGCATGATCAACATCATGATTCTAAAAGCATTGCTTAAAACTATGGGTTATTTACATAATATAAAAATAACATCATGTAGATAATTAAATGCCTTTAATAAATGAATATTTTTATTAATAAATAAATAAGATCGTTTACAAAGTATATGCTTTATCATCATACATGATTGGCTTGTATGCATAAATACTTTCAATCTTTCACTTGAACTAAAGCCAATCGCCGAGGTATCTCATACTCATCTTCTCTAAGTGACGATCAAACTGTTGTTGTGTTAAAGATTTAGTAAATGGATATGCAATGTTGTCTTGAGAGTCTACACGCTCTAAGGTGACGTCTCCTCTTTCAATGATCTCCCTGATCAAGTGAAATCGTCGCAACACGTGTTTAGATTTCTGATGAGACCTGGGTTCCTTAGCCTGAGTAAATGCTTTGGTGTTGTCACAGTATAAGAGGACTGCTCCTCTAATGCTAGAAACCACACCAAGTTCTGTTATGAACTTCTTCATCCAAATAGCTTCCTTTGCAGCTTCACTTGCATCTATATACTTTTCCTCTGTCACTGAATCAGCAACTGTTTGCTTCTTAGAACTCTTCCAACTCACTACGCCTCCGTTCAAGGTAAATACATACCCTGAAATAGATTTATTGTCATCTTGGTACGTTTAAAAACTTGAGTCCGTGAAGCCCTCGAGTTTTAATTCAGACTCACCGTAGATAAGAAATACATCCTTAGTCCTTCGTAAGTACTTTAGAATATTTTTCACTGCCTTCCAGTGCTCTTCTCCTGGATTAGACTGATATATGCTCGCTACACTAAGTGCGTGAGCGACATCCGGTCTAGTACATATCATACCGTACATGATAGATCCTATTGCTGAAACACAAGGGATCTTACTCATACGGTCTCTCTCCTCAGGTGTCTTTGGGGCTTGTTTCTTGGAGAGATTTATTCCATGGCTCATCGGCATGAGACCTCTTTTGGAATCTTCCATGCTAAACCTCTTTATCATCGAGTCAATGTACGTTCCTTGGGATAAGCCAAGCATCGTTTTAGATCTATCTCTATAGATCTTTATCCCAAAATTATATGATGCTTCTCCCAAGTCCTTCATGAAGAAGTGTTTAGATAACCAGATTTTAATCGATTATAGCATAGGAATGTTATTCCCTATCAGTAATATATCATCAACATATAATATAAGAAATGAAACACCGCTCCCACTAACCTTATTGTACACATATGGTTCATCCTCGTTTTTGATAAAAATCAAACTCTTTGATTGTCTCATCAAAACGAATGTTCCATCTACGAGAATCTTGCTTCAATCCATAAATGGATCATTGCAGCTTACAGACTTGATTTATTCTAACCTTTGAAATAAATCCCTCAGGCTGTGTCATATACACATCTTCCTCAGCCAGATCTCATAGTCATAATAAGCTGCAATCACAAATAAAATCTGAATGGACTTGAGCATAGCTACTGGTGAGAAGGTTTCATCATAGTCAACTCCTTGTCTTTATTTGAAACCTTTTGCAACCAGTCGGGCCTTATAGGTCTCTACCTTGCCGTCCGCTCCAGTCTTTCTCTTAAAGACCTATTTACACCCAATAGGCTTAATGCCTTCAGGTGGTGAAACCAAAGTCCATACTTGGTTTTCATCCATGGAGTCCATCTCGAATTTCATAACTTAAAGCCATTTCCCTGAGTCTTTATTACTCATAGCCTGTGTGACACCTCCAAATCCGGGTACTTCAATTCCACGGGACTTGGTGTTCACTGTACGAATATCATCTATTTATCTACCCATAGTAAATGCAAACCATGCAATAAATAGAAATAAATCCTCCCCTTATGGGGTTACAACATCTGAGTAATAAATAAAATAAATCGCAGGTCATACTAACCTTAAATCTCAAATGCAAAAACATAAACAATTAAATAGTCTTACACAACATAATACAAGTCTGAAACATAAACATATAAATTAAACAACAACTCTTCATCACTTGTTGACTTTGCCCTTGCCTTTGCTAGTAGAAGGCTCGTCAGAACTTTCGTTCTTAACTGCAATGTTATTATTACGCAAGAGTGAGCATGATTGCCCACAAGTATAATAATATGACAACAATATAATAACGTGCGAGTGAATCAAAGACATCTGATAAGTGGTTTTATTACCACTTATTCGAATCCTTTCTAACTCATTCTGTTGCTGAAACTCAAGTAATCTTGTGCGTTTAATGCGTTTTTTCCTTCGTTTGGTGTTTTTCAAGTTTAGGAATCCTCTTTGTGCTACTGGAGCTTAAAAGAGCAAAAGATCGTCTAAATGGGGCAAGGAGTTGAAATGAGCTTAAAGCAATGGAAAAGCATGAGGCTAGAGGTAACAAGCAAGGCTAATAAGAGGCAAATGCAAGAGGGGCAGGAGAAAGCAACTGAAGAATACACGAGGCAAACCTGCACCAGCAAGCAGCTGCAGATTCTAGCTTTTCGATGCCACACGGCCGCGCCTGGAATAGGCTTGGGGCTTGCGCGGCCGCGCCTGTTCCCAGCAAAAAATTGTTTGACTAATCGGGAGAGGCTTTAAATGGGGGAGTTGAGCAGCATTCAGGAGAGCCTCCCTTGGGGAGTTATGAGCCCTAGCTAGTTTCTATTTTCTTCCTCTCTTTCAATTCTTTTTTAGCTAGCTTAGGAGTAGATTAGTATAGATTAGTGTTAGATTAGTGTAGTTAGTAGATTCTAGGGTTTCTTTTGGACTTGAAGATTGAAGCAAGGGATAAACAACAAAGATCCACACTTGGAGAAAGACTCAAGATTTGCAATTTCTATCTCTTAACTCTCCTTGTATTCATTGTATATTTGGATGATGTTTATGAACCTTGTAGATGATTTATTTGAGTTATTTATGACTTGTATCTATTTTGGGATTTCAATGGAACCCAACGCGTAGTTTGTATTGATTTCTCTCTCATTACTTTTATTATGAATTGGTTATCAAAACTTGTGTGTTTAGATTGATTTCTTGTGAACCTATATGAATTTGACAAACGAATTATAGGTTTAGACCTAGTTATGATATCATGCGAAAGTTAGAGATTCTTGCGGGTAATCTATGAGATTATGTGACGTGTGTCTCGTTTACTGTCCTCAAGAGTTGATAATTTGATAGCATTTAGGATAGAAATATGCCTAAATGCCATATGTAACCAAATTGAGAATCTAATCTTAATGACTTCCTATGTGAAAGTTGGTAATTGAAAGAGTAGTTAACGAGTTTTTCCCGTGACATGTGTCTTGTTAATTGTTCTTGATATTGGTTGCTTGATAGTGTGTAGGATATACATATACCTATATGCCGCATTAGGAAGATTCATAGTTGTCCATCGAAAGAGGCTATTATGTAATCATAATTTCTCGGTTGTCAATTCTATGTGTTAATTGTTTCAAATGAGAGAGTTAAAAGATTCAAATGAAATGTTGGGGGAAATTGTAATCTCATGTATTCATTATCTGAATTTACTCTAGGAATAGTTATTATATGTTTTAATTCTTGCCTAGTTAACTTAGTTTTAATTCATTCTCTTTACCATCCGTTTAAATAAGACTGAAATGATTATGTGCTAGTGGTTTGGTGTTTGTTATCCGTTAATTCCTCGTGGGAACGATCTTTACTTACTCTTTATTACTCGTTGGCCCCGTATACTTGCGCGTAAATTGTGTCATCTAATCGGACCAACAAGTTTTTGGCGCCGTTGCCGAGAAATTATTTGGATAACTGTTTGCCAACATTAGTTTCAATCAAATTAGTCTTAATTTAAACTTTTTATTTTTGTTTTAATTCTTCCTATATTCTCTTCTCAGGTACAATAGACTTAAATTTCTATCCATGGAACTGTACAAGACAAGAGTAACCAAGGGAAGCAAGCACTGATGGACTCGACCCAATCGTACCACTCTCAGCACAGTTGGAGGTTCTCTCGAGGAAGCTGGATACTATCTCAGCCCAGCAGAGTCCAGAGACGGCAGTGACATACGATTATGGTGCTGGGAGCTACATGAGCCATCAGGAGCCTATCAGTTATGGACAGGAGTAGTATGGGGATGAGTACTTCTACAGTGAGCCGTACACTAATTATCAACAAGATTGGGGGTATCACCCGAGCCCTTCAACTAACTACTATGAAGACCATACTGTAAGCTATCAAGAACAATATGAGTCAAGTCCAAATTACGCACCAGAACCCCCATATCAACCTTTCTGTTTACAAGGAGAACAGTCTACCATGGACATCCTGGATAGAGCCTTATCAAACCAAGAGGAGATGATTAGGAGCCAAGAAGAATTGAACCAAAACTTCCTGAAACAGATGGCCCTAATCAACAATCCTTCAACAAATGAGCCTCAGTACATAGATCCCAAGACTAAAACTGAAAAGGAAGGATTGGACAGTGTGTGGGAACATTCCATAGCATCAACACAGGAGACCTTAATTGATCAATCACAGTCAATCGAGAATCTTCAGAATAGGGCAAATCAGATTGACATGGCCTTGATGAAAGAGGAGTTGATTGAGCAAGGGATACAGACTCAGAATCTTCAGAATCAGCTCTCTCAAGTAGTAGAAGCCGTGAGCCAAGGACCTCAGAACTCTAATGAGATTCAGGACATGGATTCTGAGGATGAAGCAGAAAAGGAGATCTTGATTGAGCAAGAGTATTCAAATGAGGATCTTCAGATTTGGGTGGAGCAGATTAGCACGGCATTAAATAAGGATGAGGTATGTGAACAAGAGATAACAATGCAAGATCCTGTACCTCCAATGACTAAATCCATAAGTTATGATCCACAGACTACTTGGTGCTATGACATGGGTGCAGAAACTGATAGAGAATCCGAAGTGCAATTGCAACTGGATGAGCTGAAGGCAATGGAAATAGAGGAGATAATTGGGGATATGGAGCAGTATGAACCAACAGTGATAATACCCCAAGAGCTTCCTCCGCTGAAGTTTGAGACTCCAGTCAAGTTTGCACACCCTTGCCCCCTTGGAAGCCACATTATAGATACGGATCTCGATGACATAAGAGAGTCCGTGAGCTTCAAACCATGGTGGTCAGAAGAGAAAAGAATAGAAGAAGAGTCTGTTGTGTGGTTTATACCTCCATGCCCCGATCATTTCACCTACACAACGGAACCCTTGCCTAGCTCCCCAACCTTCAGGACGGGGAATTCTTTTACTTATCCAATGCTAGGTAGTTTAAATCTGCATCCGCTCCTAATGGGAAGCCGCCAAAGTCACACAGCTATTCTGATGGATGGAGGGGTTCTCCAGTATTGTCGGGGAGTTGGGTAGCAGTGGGCAGACACAGTCAAGCTAGAGGACTATAAATCAAGCGCTAGATGGGAAGCACCCCATCATTTCTCTCTCTCTTTGTTTAATTCTCCATTACCTACTTTCCATCATCCCTCTATCTATCTCTTTGTTTAATTCTCCATTTACATGCTTTCTATCACATTTCCCTCCCCCTCGTTTAATTCTTATTAGTTAATATTTAGTTTAAATTTTTGCATACTGTAGGAATTAGGAGTTCATTGCCTACATTTTTGAACTTAGGCATGAATGCGTATATTTTTGGGATTACAGAGCTTATAGCATACTTTTGATTCACTTGCATTGCATATACGCCTTTAGAGAATTTTTGGGAATATAAATGCATATATCTTTCCATGTTCATTCTCTTGATGTAAATAGATTTTATATACTTTTGTTAGTCTAGGAGGGCTTAATAAGTATTGTCTGCGTATTTCAGGTCAAAGGCTGCTCGGAATGAATGAAAAGCAAAAGCCAACCTCAGTTCATGCTAAAAATCTGCAACAACAAAATCTGATGGTCCGCGCTGCCGTGCCCAATCCAAGGCATTACCACGCGCGGCCGCGCCACACATAAACTGGGCCTGTCTTGGGAAAAATCCTGCAAATTTTGGGGGGTACCACTTCATGTCAATTATTAGCAGCCCCCAAGCCTCAGTCCCTATAATCCCAAACCCTCAGTTCCTTAATGCAATCCCTCATCTCTTCCATTTTATGCAATTCCCCCCCCCCCCACTACAAGCCTTAGTTTTGAAAACCTCCTACCTCTTCAATCCAAAGTACCAATTCCCATCCACCTCATCCTCTCAACCTAATCAATTGAGACATTGAGTGTGGAATCTCTAGAAGAGCAAGATTGATATGGAGCTGGGTTGGTTCGTTGAGTATAGTGTTAAGCGGAGTTTATTTTACCAAGAGTAAAGATGAGACGGGGAAACTTCTGAGAGGGCGCCACTTCATTTTATGCAGCATAAGAAGCCAAATAGAGGAGTTTCTTTCTTTTTACCTTTACCTTCAATGAGGACATTGAACAGTTTAAGTTTGGGGGTATTGGTGTTTATTTTGCATATAGGTAATTCATTTCATGTTTTACATGCAAATAGTTCATTGCATGTAAGTTAGTTCATATAGTGCATGTAGGTTGTAAATAGTTAAAATATATGAAAATTTTAACAATTTTCTTTTGTTTTTGCATTCTGTGTTAGAGCATACTGCATGAATCCAATTTTCAGTTGGTTAGTTATGTATGTTGCCTGTGAAGAAACTGAAATCACTTGATTGTTGAACTGATTTGAGACTTAAGCCTGATTTCATAGTCATATATGTAAATCCTTATCAGTCAGAAACTGTGTAACCAGTTAGCACAATAGAGTAACCATCATGACATGCTTAGTTTAAATGTTTACATACTTGTCTTCTGGTGGGAAATCTATGTTTTAATAAAAGAGTTTCAGTTCGCATATAATAATAACTAGACTGTTAAAAGCTTAAGTTTGGGGGAAACAAGGGACATGCATGATTTATGCAGGGAGATGGAGCGTAAGACGCACTCCCTTGCAGAAAAAGAAAAAGAAAAAGAAAACAAAATAAAAGATTAAGAAAAAGAAAAAAATAGAATAAACACTTCGGCTACGTTGAGTTCTGTGGCCTTTGATATTCGAGCAAGTAAGCCCTAGGGGTGTCTCTACACCCAGCGCCCTAAGGCCGTCTGGTCTGGGAGTCGTTGGTCGAAAGCTCGCTACATAGATATCATTAAAAAGCCTAAGAGAACTAGGCATTGCACAGTCGAATGTGTACACGGAAAAGTGCAAATACGCCCTCGTGAGTAATAAAAGCTTAATGAAAACCCCCTGTTGACTCTTAACTCTAGTAATACATGGTCTTAGTTAGAACTTATATGATTTACTATTTTTCTTAAGTTAAAGCTTGTTTTTCCCCTAAGAAGCATAGTATGTGAGTTATTTATCTGAATGCATATCTAATGTTTGCTAGGCACACAACGCACAATACATCAGTGCTGACAGTTTTGGATTTGCAGAATATGCCTTATGGTCTTGTCTTGGGTTGCTTATCTGTTTAATTATCTTGTGGTTTTTCTGAGGCATTGCTTTGACAGTTCAATACTGACTGAGATCTGGATTTGCATTCATATAGCGTAGGTTGCATACATTGTATATACTGCATTGCATCATGTGTTTAGTTTTGTTTTGTTTGCTTGAGGGCAAGCAACATTTAAGTTTGGGGGTATTTGATAAGTGGTTTTATTACCACTTATTCGAATCCTTTCTAATTCATTCTGTTTCGGAAACTCAAGTAATCATGAGCGTTTAATGAATTTTTTTCCTTCGTTTGGTGTTTTTCAGGTTTAGGAATCCCCTTTGTGCTACAGGAGCTTAAAAGAGCAAAAGATCGCCTAAATGGGGCAAGGAGTTGAAATGAGCTTAAAGCAATGGAATGGCATGAGGCTAGAGGTAACAAGCAAGGCTAATAAGAGGCAAATGCAAGAGGGGGCAACTGAAGAATACACGAGGCAAACCTGCACCAGCAAGCAGCTGTAGATTCTAGTTTTTTGGTGTCGCGCGGCCGCGCCTGGAATAGTGTTGGGCCGCGCGCGGCCGCGCCTGTCCCCAGCAAAAAATTATTTGACTGATCGGGAGAGGCTTTAAATGGGGGAGTTGAGCAGCATTCAGGAGAGCCTCCCTTGGGGAGTTATGAGCCCTAGCTAGTTTCTATTTTCTTCCTCTCTTTTAATTCTTGTTTAGCTAGCTTAGGAGTAGATTAGTATAAATTAGTGTTAGATTAGTGTAGTTAGTAGATTCTAGGGTTTTTTTTGGACTTGAAGATTGAAGTAGGGGATAAACAACAAAGATCCACACTTGGAGAAAGACTCAAGATTTGCAATTTCTATCTCTTAATTCTCCTTGTATTCATTATATATTTGGATGATGTTTATGAACCTTGTGGAAGATTTATTTGAGTTATTTAGGACTTGAATCTATTTTGGGATTTCAATAGAACCCAACGCGTAGTTTGTATTGATTTCTCTCTCATTACTTTTATTATGAATTGGTTATCATAACTTGTGCGTTTAGATTGATTTCTTGTGAACCTATATGAATTTGACAAACGAATTGTAGGTTTAGACCTAGTTATGATATCATGAGAAAGTTAGAGATTCTTGCGGGTAATCTATGAGATTATGTGACGTGTGTCTCGTTCACTATCCTCAAAGAGTTGATAATTTGATAGAATTTAGGATAGAAATATACCTAAATGCCGTATGCAACCAAATTGAGAATCTAATCTTAATGACTTCCTATGTGAAAGTTGGTAATTGAAAGAGTAGTTAACGAGATTTTTCCGTGACATGTGTCTTGTTAATTGTTCTTGATATTGGTTGCTTGATAGTGTGTAGGATAGACATATACCTATATGCTGCATTAGGAATATTCATAGTTATCCATCGAAAGAGGCTATTATATAATTATGATTTCTCGGTTGTCAATTCTATGTGTTAATTGTTTCAAATGAGAGAGTTAAAAGATTCAAATGAAATGTTGGGGGAAATTGTAATCTCATGTCTTCATTATCTGAATTTCCCTTAGGATTAGTTATTGTATGTTTTAATTCTTGCCTAGTTAACTTAGTTTTAATTCATTCTCTTTACCATCCTATTAAATAAGACTGAAATCATTATGTGCTAGTGGTTTGGTGTTTGTTATCCGTTAATTCCTCGTGGGAACGATCTTTACTTACTCTTTATTACTCGTTGGCCGCGTATACTTGAGCGTAAATTGTGTCATCTAATCGGACCAACAACATATGAATAAAGAAACTCAACTTTTGACTCAAGAATGAATAACAAGAATCAAAATAACATCTGAGGGTCATAAGACCTCGAACTATGTCCTAGGTTGTAAAGTGTTTAAACTTTAAACCTTTAACAGTCATAAGACTATGGACTCTACTTCTCGTACTTAGGTGGATTAGTCCTTAGTAACATACTGTGCACAATATCTCAACGCTAAAGCGTAAATAATCCTATTTGCAGGGTTGTTCATCCCAGTTTTGAAATCAGAGTCCGCAGCAAAGGAAGTTTGGTTTGGATAAGCTCAATAAGTATTTTAGAATTTAGAACGTACATCAACTATGGACTAGTCGAATCAATAGGGATTCACTAGTCCTATAAGTTCAACAATGACATCGATATTCAAATTGAATAATAAATCTCAAGGGTATACAATCGAATAAGTATTGTATAACTGAATCATGCTTTAAGGAATAATAATATCTCATATGGACATCTTAACTTGAATAAACAAGGATAAGAATTTGCTTAATCGATAACTTTAAATTTAGAAAGCTTATTCAATGTTAATTAAGTTAGGAACTTGCTCAATGTAAAGTAAGGTTTGAGTTTAGGAAACTTGCTTAATCAAAAATAGAGTTAGGGTAAAGAAACTTGCCTCTTGCACAAGCTACAATTAATTCTCGTTCCTTATTAAGTCCTACATACTAATACATTCACAATACACATTAATCAATAACCCGATATACTTATCGAATCATCACATTGCTTATAGAACTCATTATTCGACTTATTGAATAATGGTTTAAGTTTTAAGATTAACTTATTAATCGTTCACATAATACACGTTATTAACATCTTAGTATGTGTTCATCATGTCTTTATGTTCTTCACATTGGTTTTAAAACACATCTTTGATCACACGAACACTTAGAAAAATTTTCAATTTTCTGCAGGGGCGCGGCCGTGCACCAGTTACCCTTAGGACCGGCGTGGCTTCGTGGCAACACAGACCCACATTCTCAGTACGCGAATGACAAACAAAGTAGCCCAAAAATTCTCATTTTAATGCTACTACCACAATTCAAATGCTACCCATAAAGTATGGACTTCACAGAAACGCTATACAACATTTCTAGCATGATCTTGGCAATTAAAATCATGTAATCACACAATCCAAGGCATCTAATTTCATTGTTTTCATACTTTATCATGTTTTGAAGGAAAATCAAGAAATTTAACGTTACGGATTCGTTATAACACCGAATCCGTTCGTTTAACTTCCGTTTTGTTCGTATAAACGTGTACAATAATATGCAAGTGTTAATTCAAAGTTAAACCATCGATTCATGGTATAAAATTTGTATATAAGGGCCGTATGGCCATATATACGACTCTGTAATTTTGAAAACCCAAATATAAACAAAAATTCGATGGTTTAATCACTGAAGTTATGCATATATGGCATATAATCTGTTATAAACACATATGAACACACATATAGCCATATAATGAACTAATATCAATTTTCCCATTCACAGAGAATTTTTAAAGCACGTAAATGGAAAAGAAGGTTCTGTAACTTTTCGTAAACCCAATTAAGGCCTAATTTCATAAATTCAACTATTTTAAACCATTCATACCAAATATAAAACATGTTATAATCATACAATAACACATATATGATTACATCTTAAGTATTCATCACCAAAATCATATACAAAGAGTTTAGAGTTGGGTTTGAAAAAAAACTAAAGTAATAAAACTTGAGATGAAGGATTATACCCTTGCTAACTCTGTTTGATGATGATATGGACTTTAATTCTTCAATCTCTTCTCCAAATCAATTCTTCTCTCAATTTTCTCTCTTAATCTCTCTAAGTTCTCTGACGTTTGTAATATATAAAATATAAAACTGGTGTATAGGATATATATATATAGAGTAATACGTATAATATGTATAGTGGTCGAGTAATGGGTGAGTGGTGTCAGTTAATCCGTAATGGGTTAACTGGTGCAACTCGCCTTAGGGCCTTGTTTGCTTGCCCCTTAATTCCTCCTTTCCTCTTATTTTAATAAAACTCTTATTATATAGTTAATTAATGTCACACCCAATTTAATCAAATAATATTATTTCAATCAATTAAATAAAATAGCATAAATCCAAATTAAATCACATAGTCACATAATTAAAATTCTTATTTATTAATTATGTCAAATCCTAAATCTCTAATTAATTATTAAATTAATTAGAACATATTATGCTTATTAATTAATTCATTTAATCAAATAAGCTCAGTTAAATACATACTTTGAATAATAAAATTCACCACATTACTTTAATCAATGCAACACATATAATTAAATTAATCTACCATAATTTCATCAATTAATTATTTAACTCAATAATTAAATCATCAAAAAATATTTACTTAATTCAATAAATATTCAAATTAAATTACAAAAATCTTATTTGTCACATTTTCCCCCTTAAAAGGATTCTCTCCCCAGAATCACGGTACAATTAAATATTTCGTCCTGTTACATTCTCCCCCTCTTACAAAGATTATGTCCCCAAGATAGCATACACATAAATTAATTAAATAAATCTGGGTAATTCTTCATCATATGCTTTTCGAGTTCCCACGTAGCTTATTTAGCGTTGTGTTTCCTCCAAATTACTTTAACAGAAGGTATGATTTTGTTTCTGAGAACTTGCTCTTTCTTGTCAACAATATAAACAAGAATTTCTTCATAGGATAAGTCTTTCTCAAAATGTAGGGGTTCATATTCGATCACGTGCTTGTAATCGGGTTTGTAGGGTCGTAAAACAAAAACATGGAAGACGTTGTGGACATTCTCGAGCGCCGGAGGTAAGGCTACCTCATACGCAACTTCTCCAATCCTTCGCAGTACCTCAAATGGTCCAATGAATCTCGAGCTTAATTTCCCCTTCTTTTCGAATCTAATTTTTCCCTTCCAGGGAGAGACCTTTAAAAACATATAGCTACTCGATTCAAACTTAACATTTTTACGGTGTGGATCGACATATTTCTTCTGTCTATCTTGAGCTTCTACCAGTCTTGTTCTGATCACTTGAATATCTCTGCTGTTTGCTGTACCAGTTCTGGACCTAGTAGTTATCTCTGGCCGACTTTATCCCAGTATAGCGGGGTTCTGCATTTTCTTTCGTACAACGCTTCGTACGGCGGCATGCCAATACTAGCGTGGTAACTGTTGTTGTAACCGAATTCCACAAGTGGTAAGTGATCATCCCAATTGCCTTTGAAATCCATGATGCATGCTCTCAGCATATCTTCCAAAGTCTGGATCGTTCTTTCGCTCTGCCCGTCTGTCTGTGGGTGATAAGCCGTACTCATTCTCAACTATGTCCCCATGCATTCCTGTAGTAGCTTCCAGAAGTTTGATGTGAAACACGGATCTCAATCAAAAACAATTGACACCGGAACTCCGTGCCTCGAAACAATTTCTTTCACATATAACCTTGCCAACTGGTCTAAGTTAAATCTGATTTTGATCGGAAGGAAGTGAGCTGATTTCGTCAGTCGGTCAACGATAACCCATACTGCGTTGTAGCCTTTCTGAGTCGTCGGAAGGCTAACCACGAAATCCATCGCAACGTGTTCCCATTTCCATTCTAGGATTTCTAGGGGTTGTAGCAAACCACTCGGTCTCTGATGTTCTGCTTTCACTTTCTGACACGTCAGGCACTTTTCAACACACTCAGCAACATCTCGTTTCAGATTTGGCCACCAGAAATGTTGTCGAAGATCCTGGTACATCTTGGTACTACCGGGGTGAATCAAATATTGTGAGCTATGAGCCTCGCTCAAAATGTCCTCCTTAATCTCTGGCACTGAGGGTACCCACACTCTATTCTCGAATCTCAGTAGTCCCTCACTGTCTACCTTGAATCTCGGTTCGGTTCCTTCGGATATCTTCTTCTTAACCTTCTGACATTCTTGGTCCTAAAGTTGAGCTTCCTTAACTTTATCCAATATGGTTGTACCGGTTTGCACCTGAAATAACTTCTCATCAATCTCCATTGGATATTTCACTTCCAATTCCAGCTTTTCCATTGTTGAAATTAGCTCTTCCTGAGTAGTCAACATCATCAATTTCTCCCGGCCCTTTCTGCTTAAGGCATCGGCGACCACATTAGCCTTACCTGGATGGTATAAGATTTCACAGTCATAGTCCTTAATCAACTCCAGCCACCTTCTCTGGCGCATATTCAAGTCCTTTTGTGTAAAATATATTTCAGACTCTTGTGGTCTGTATATATTTCACACTTCTCCCCATAGAGATAGTGTCTCCAGATCTTCAAAGCAAATACCACTGCAGCTAATTCCAAGTCGTGGGTCGGATACCCCTTCTTATAGTCTTTCAATTGTCGTGACGCATACGCAATGACTCTGCCGTTTTGCATAAGCACACAACCTAATCCTTTGTGCGACGCATCACTATAAACCACAAAATTTCCTGTGTCGTCCAGAAGAGATAATACAGGTGCCGAACTCAACCTCTTCTTAAGCTCCTGGAAGCTTTCCTCACACTTCTCCGTCCAAACGAATTTCACCGATTTCCTAGTTAAATTCGTCAGCAGAGTTGCGATCTTGGAAAAGTCCTGAATGAATCTTCTATAATAACCTGCCAATCCAAGAAACGTCTCACTTCCACCGGTGTTTTTGGCTGATCCCAGTTCATCACAGCTTCGACCTTAGAGGGGTCTACCAAAATTCCGTCCTTGTCAATCACATGTCCAAGGAATTGCACTTTTTTGATCCAGAATTCACATTTCAAAAATTTGGCGTACAACTTCTCTCTTCTCAATAACTCTAATGTTAACTTTAGATACTCTACATGTTCTTCCTTGGTCTTCGAGTATAAAAAAATGTCGTCGATAAAGACCACCACGAATTTGTCCAAAAACGGCTTCAACACTCCATTCATTAATCCCATGAATGTTGCAGGAGCATTCGTTAGACCAAATGACATTACCAAAAATTCGTAGTGACCATAACGAGTCCTAAATGCTGCCTTCGAAACATCCTCTTGCCTCACCTTCAGCTAATGATAGCCACTTCTCAAGTCTATCTTTGAAAAGTACATTGCGCCCTTCAATTGGTCAAACAGATCGTCGATCCTCGGTAATGGATATCTATTCTTAATTGTGGCCTTATTCAATTCTCTGTAGTCGATGCAGAGTTGCATCGTCCCGTCCTTCTTCTTCACAAACAACACTGGCGCTCCCCACGGCGATACGCTCGGTTGGATGTACTTCTTGTCCAGTAACTCTTGTAGTTGTACCATTAACTCTTTCATCTCTATCGGAGCCATCCGGTACAGTGCCTTCGATATTGGTGTCGTCCTTGGCCCCAAATCGATCACAAACTCAACCTTTCTGTTTGGCGGAAGTCCTGGCAGATCGTCCAGAAATACGTCTATGAAGTCCCTCACAACTGGTATATCTTCCACTTTCGAGTTTTCTTTACGACTATCGACTATGTAGGCTAAATATCCTACACAGCCTTGTCTTAATAATTTCCTGGCCTGCATCATCGTCAGGCAACTAGCTTGTCTAGGCGACTTGCTGCCATAAAACACAACCTTTGACGGGGTCATAAGGTTGATACATTTCCTCTGGCAATCAATTACAACCCCATAATTGACAAGCCAATCCATTCCCAGAATAACATCAAATTCCCCAAGTCTAATCGGGATAAGATCTACACTCATAATGTTACCCTTAATATCCACTCTACAGTTCTTGTGTACGTACTTAACAGGGATTATTTCTCTATTCACAATCTCTATGTTCATGGGATATTCTAACTCGTCCATAGGCAATTCTAAGTTCTTAGCAAAGTCATCAGATATAAATGAACAAGTAGCACCCGAATCAAATAGTACATAAGCATTAACTTTATTGATCGGAATGATACCTGACACCATATCGCGAGACTGTACAGCATCCTGCACGGTCATGTTGAAGGTCCTGGCGGTTGGTCGGTTGGTTGCGGTTGGTCCCGTGACAGTCAGAGCACTCCCCCCGCTGTTTCCCTTGTTCCCTCCTGATCCTGCCCCTCCAGATCCCTTCTTGGGATAGTCCCTAGCCAGATGATCCTTTGAGCAGCAAGTGAAGCAAGCGCCCTTCTTTGGGTTCGGACAGTTAGGTGCTATGTGGCCTTCCTGACCACAATTGTAGCATACTAGTTTTCCCTTCATACAGACCCCCAGGTGAGCTTTCCCGCAGGTCAGACAAGCCTCAATCCTCTTCTTCTGACCTCCTTGCTGATTCCCAGTTAATGAGTTATCGGTCCACCTCCTCTTCTGATTGTTACTTCCCCCCGTGTTGTTACCACTAGCCTTGTTAATTCCTTCACCTTCATCATTTTTCTTCTTCTGGTCCTGATTGTACTTTGTAACCGCGTCAGTCCCGCCTTCAGCGAGAATGGCCTTCTCCAACAGCCCAGCAAAAGTGTTCAATTGGAACATTGACACTTTGCTATACAACCAGGGCTTCAGGCCCTACTCAAACCTCCTAGCGTTCCTCTGATCGGTGTGCACTTGATACGTGGCAAACATAACCAACTCATTGAATTTCACCGCATATTCTGGTACATACATATTCCCCTGTTTCAGCTCTAGAAACTGGACCTCCATTTGATTCTACGAGCTGGTCGAAAAGTACATATCGAAGAACATCTCCTTAAACCTCTCCCAAGTAATTATACCTTCACCTCCTCAGACCTTATTCGCTTGCCACCAATAGCTGGCCTCGAATTTCAGCATAAACGTTACATAGGCAATTTTCTGATCTTCTTGGACTCTGGCGACGTCGAATACTTTCTCCATCTCCATAACCCAGGTTTGAGCTTCTATCGAGTTCATGGTGCCTTTAAACTCTGGCGGTCCCACCGCCTTGAAGTCCTTGAACGTTGTGTTCGGTGGAGCTTGGGGTTGATTGTTAAGCGCTCCAGCAAGTAGGTTCGCCAACTGCTGAACGGGGTTAGCATTGGCATTGTTGTTGATGTTTGTTGACCCCTCTTGGGCCTGTTGACAGTTAGGTCGTCTTCTTGGCGGTATTTTTCTGTTAAGAAATACGCTTATCAGATCTTTATGAAATTCTCTAAATATCTAAGGCTTAACTTAAACATTTAGACACATCAATATAACACCTCGTCTCAAATAAACTCTGATATATTATTAAATCAAAAGTTTTAACATAATACTATAGCATCAGTGCTATTTACATCAACTATCCCGAGATAAAGAATCTACATAATTTAAAACATAAAAATATTCCTCTGTTTATAATCACATTGGAATTTTCATTATTAACTACCAGATAGGTTTCACAAAATAAAATGCTCCTATCACTGCCTATTAAAGCGATGATCAGCTTTGCCACGTTCTTCTTCCATAATCAGAGACATCGTCCTGCGATCTAGCATGTACGACGGTAGTCCTTCGAACTAAATTGGGTACCTCATAACCCGATCCTGAGCCTCATCAATTGCATACTGAAGTGTAGAGTACGTCTCCTCCAGCTTGGCCTTCTTCGCCCGGCAGTTATCTTCTGTGATGTCTGCTCGTCGTGATTCCCTTACCAAGGCCTCCTCTGCTATGGTCAGCCTTGCTGATTTCTCTTTTAGTTCATTCTTCAGCTCCTCAATTTCCTCTGACTTCTGCTCTATTTGGCCCTTCTCGTGAACCAAATCCCACTCTACATTTCCCAGACGTGTGTGAAGAGCCTCAACCTCTCCATCTCTCTGCTCGATGGTAGACTGTTGAGTAACTGATCATTCCCTCAGCTCGTGAACAATCTCCCTCAGCTCCTGAACAGAATCACGTAACTCTATGTTATGGTCATACAGTTCGTCATACATCTCAGCACTGATAGAGCTCGGTGGGAACTCTTCAGGGTCTTAGCCTGAACCTCAACCTCCTCAGGGTCTTCCTCAGAGTCCTCCTATGAATCAGACACCAGCACATACTCCTGACCAATAACTTTGATCAAGGGTGATGGCTCTCGTCGGACTAACTGCTCCCAGACTACGTGGATGTCTCGGGGCTCCTCCTCTTTAGCCTCTAGGGGTACAAGTTCCCTGGGCTGACTAGGTTCTCCAGCATCCGTCATCCTGACAAATAAAATTTTAAGTTTTAATCATTACGTGATGCTAATCGATACTCGCGTATATAAGTATAAGCACATAGCACATAAGGTAAGTTATTATCTTTCTTAAAACTCGATAAGAGTTATCATTACTATATTCTCAATCTCTAAAAAGGCTACTATCCTAAGGTTTTTGTGACTCCCCCAAATCCGGGACCCGCCACTTGGTCGCTCGAATTTAGTTCATCACGTGCTCATGGTAATACATCACAATAATAATACGACTAAACATCGCATCGCACAGCGGAATAATATACAACTAATACTGAATAGATGACATTTAAATAATATAATTTATTCACGTCCCAAGGTCTCGTAACTTAAACAGTGATTACATAGCTTAGACATATCTTAAGCATAAATAACCTTATCTAGTACATAATATCATAAGTTCTTTATTACAATCATAAAGTCCTACATAATATAAGCTACTCAGTAGCCTTTCCCTTGCCCTTATCTGTACTCGAGGGTCCGCACTACTCGGCCTTAACTGAAATGTTTTTAGGGAAAGCAAGAATGAGCATTTGCCCAGCAAGTAATATACAATAAGGGTTTGTAATAAAATTCTCAATTCTCGAAAGGGTATAGCAAGGTTTGATAGTTCAAGGATAACAAGAATATCAACAGTTTTCAATAACAGTCGCTAAGGACAGAATAATATCAATGTGTTTCAATAATAAACCAATTCAAGATTTCAAGATAACTGAATACTGAGCAGTCACTAAGGACTATGAACTTCCACAGGAATTGACAATAATAAACTGAAAAATCCAACAAAAACAAGTGCAACAGGTGATCAGCCTAAAGTACCCTATGTTATGTATAACACTCAATCATACTAATGTGCGCGCATCGGTTCTCCGACAGTTATATGTTGTTCTTCTCAGTCAAATATAAGATGCCGCACCAATCAATCGATTTGGGTCGCCTTTCAATAATATAAGTCTAGCCGAATCAAATGGCATAGATCACAACAACTAAAAGTTAAATTTCAAGATTTAAAGTCCGAAGAATATAGTTTGACTTTTATCTTATTCATGAAGTATATGATTCATAATATCTGAATTTAAATGTCAAGAGTTTACTCATACGATAATAATTGCATAAGCCAATTGAATGTTCAATAAAGAGTAGAGTTAGGAACTTGCTTACAACGTTCCTTGAATAAAGTAAATATGAAGGTCTAGGATACTTGCACTATAAAAGAGTGTAAGTAAGGAAACTTGCACTTTAAAAGAGTGTAAGTTAGAGAACTTGCCTTTAGCGTAGTTTATCCACGAAAAGCAAATCAACACTTTCGAATTCCTATCGTAATATAGTTACGTATATATATGATATTCATTAGTCATATAGTTTAACATTATACCTCATCTCGTATATACGATTAACACATAAGCTAAGTCTTAACCTAGCTACACAGTTATATAGAATATAATGTCTATCCTTAACGTTCCTCCTTTTGAGTTTAAACACATTCTCATATCATATAAGATCGCAACAATTAGAAAACATGCTCTCATATTATTAATATCACATAAGACCACAATTAATACTAAATGTATTTTATTTTAGCAAGTTTTGGCATTCTCATAAGTTAACCGTCAAAATCGGGTTCAAGTAACATCATATAATATCACGTAGCATGTATACATGTTTAAAGGATACTTTTATGTGTATACAACCATTCCTTGTTCCAATCATACATGCAATAGATTCTAAGTTGACACTTTCAATAATTTAAAGCCATTCAAGGTCATGGAATTCACAAGGCCTATCATGCTCGCTCTTTAAACACATAAGGTGTTCATATACTTTGCATTAGGCATACTTATGAGTATTCACATTTCATACATATAACTATTACAATTATTAGTTGAAAACATGCTTCGTTTACGCTTAATTTTAATCATAACATCTAGCATGGTATGTATACATGCATGACGTTCATGAAGTCAATAGTATTATCCAACACGTTCATAAACTTCAGAATTTAAACTTCAAGTTAACATGTCAAGGTGTACGTTTAAAACTTGTATTCTCATTAGTAAAGCTCACTAATAAGGCCTAACATGCTCATGCTATCTAGATTCATATGTTAACATATTTGACATGCATTTCAAGGTCATATAACATGTTTGAAAAATCAAAACCTAGAATCCTAATATAACATGTTAGAGTCCATGTTCAACGCTTGAGTTTTCGTTGGAAAGGTTCACTATTGAGGTTCATATGCTCAAGTTACATTATGAAGCTTAGATACGCAAGTTAACATTTATATCATGTGTTTCTAGGTCATACAAATATGTCTCAAAAGTCAGAATGTCAATATAAAGCTAACATATCAAAGTTCCTTTTTTCATAACTTTCAGTTTTCTTCGAAATACTCAACTAAAACGACTAGCATGGATTATTATAACCTAGTACCCTTATTCCATATGTTATTGTGAGTTATATGCATATCTTAACAGTACAACATGCTCAATACATCAGAAGATATAAAAGAAATCATCAACAATTTCTGCAGTGGCGCGCGACCGCGCCCAAATTGTACTAAGGAGATGCGCGGCCGCGCGGCTCCCGTTCCAGTCCATAGAGCAGCTAGCCTCGGCAAACATTATCCCAAATCACAAAATTACTTCACGAAAACTTTTCTAAACAGTTACATTGTGGTTTAAACATGTTTATAAGTCTATATATCAACTAACTAAGCAATTCATACTTCAATTGTCATCAATTTCCACAATATCAAGAATTCAAGAATTTGCAGAAACATAAGCAGAAAATGGAAATGAAGAACAAGGAAGTTATATAGTGATTCCATCATGTATGTATGTTCATATAACAACAATATAAGGGTTCTTTAACCCAAACACAATCTAATTTGGCAAAACCAAGTAACTAGATTTTGACACTGAATAAGAATGAGAACAAGACTGAAGAACAAGAATGTACCTCTTGTAATACGAATTATGCTGCTAAGGATTCTCACTGATATATATATATATATATATATATATATATATATATATATATATATATATAACTCCCAACTCAATTCCAAACTTAAGAAATTCTCAGCAAGTGAATTTGAGAGGAGGAGAGCTCATATATATAGAAAAATTGAAATCCAGACAATGCTATTAACTACCAATCTAAACTAACAGATGAATGAATTGCATGCTAGATAAGAGGGAGTTGGTGGATGGTTGTTGGATTCATTATGAATCCCACTCCCTCCATAATCATGGGCTATGAAATACTATGGATTTTGCTGAGTTTAAGGAAGAATAGGGAGTAGACTGCATAATGCTAATCACGTGTATGAGGAATTGGAGAGTAAATGGGACACTTAAAATGGGACAATTGATTTAACTTCTCAGCATTTGCAAATACTACACTTGTATTCGCACACCATATACTTATGTTATATATTGTATGTACTATTAGGTTATAATTTAAGTCACAATGTACTTCACATAATGTAATAAATGTAATTTACACACATATAATCCATGTACATTTGTTTTACCGGATATAATTCAAATCAAATATTACGACATTACATTATGTCATTCATTATTAAATTCTATTAATTCAATAATTGTTTATAATATATATCTACACATGATGTATTCTTAACACATAGCTTTAATATGTGCAATCATATAATATAGTTTAAATATACTTGCATGGTCACACTTAAGTGTTTCCTTACACTATAGAATATAGTTGTATTCCATATGCCTTATATTATCAATTATTGCATACTTGCATATAACAATCAACAATCAATACAACCTTACTTACTTGTTTTATTATTCATAATGTCAAATAAATAATTTATTCATTTTATCAATTAATTAACAATAGTATTAATTAATCCCTTCCTCGTAATTATTAATAACACTTAATTAATAATCATAGGATTAATTATCACATGAAAATAGACCTTATAACCTAAGGTTCATAACCTACGGCTCTGATACCAACCTGTGATACCCCCAAATCCGGGTACTTCAATTTCACGGGACTTGGTGTTCACTGTACGAATATCATCTATCTATCTACCCATAGTAAATACAAACTATGCAATAAATAGAAATAAATCCCCCCTTTATGGGGTTACAACATCTGAGTAATAAATAAAATAAATCTCAGGTCATACTAACCTTAAATCTCAAATGCGGAAACATAAACAATTAAATAGTCTAACACAACATAATACAAGTCTGAAATATAAACATATAAATTAAACAACAAGTCTTCATCACTTGTTGACTTTGTCCTTGCCTTTGCTAGTAGAAGGCTCGTCGGACCTTTCGTTCTTAACTGCAATGTTATTATTACGCAAGAGTGAGCACGATTGCCCACAAGTATAATAATATGACAACAATATAATAACATACGAGTGAATCAAAAACATCTGAATAAAGAAACTCAACTTTTGACTCAAGAATGAATAACAAGAATCAAAATAACATCTTAGGGTCATAAGACCTCGAACTATGTCCTAGGTTGTAAAGTGTTTAAACTTTAAACCTTTAACAGTCATAAGACTATGGACTCTACTTCTCGTACTTAGGGGGATCAGCCCTTAGTACCATACTGTGCACAATATCTCAACACTAAAGTGTAAAGAATCCCTTTTGCAGGGTTGTTTATCACAGTTTTGACATCAGAGTCCGCACCAAAGGAAATTTGGTTTGGATAAGCTCAATAAGTATTCTAGAATTTAGAACGTACATCAACTATAGACTAGTCAAATCAATAGGGGTTCACTAGTTCTATATGTGCAACAATGACATCGATATTCAAATTGAATAATAAATCTCAAGGGTATACAATCAAATAAGTATTGTATAACTGAATCATGCTTTAAGGAATAATAATATCTCATATGGACATCTTAACTTGAATAAACAAGGATAAGAATTTGCTCAATCGATAACTTTAAATTTAGAAAACTTATTCATTGTAAATTAAGTTAGCAACTTGCTCAATGTAAAGTAAGGTTTGACTTTAGGAAACTTGCTTAATCAAAAATAGAGTTAGGGTAAAGAAACTTGCCTCTTGCACAAGCTACAATTAATTCTCGTTCGTTATTAAGTCCTACACACCAATACATTCACAATACACATTAATCAATAACCCGATATACTTATCGAATCATCACATTGCTCATAGAATTCATTATTTGACTTATTGAATAATGGTTTAAGTTTAAGATTAACTTATTAATCGTTCAAATAATACACGTTATTAACATCTTAGTATGTGTTCATCATGTCTTTATGTTCTTCACATTGGTTTTAAAACACATCTTTGATCACACGAACACTTAGAAAAATTTTCAATTTTCTGCAGGAGGTGCGGCCGCGCGCCAGTTACTTTGGGGACCGGCGCGGCGGCGTGGCAACGTAGACCTAGATTCTCAGTTCGCGAATGACAAACAGAGCAGCCCAAAAATTCTCATTTTAATGCTACTACCACAATTCAAATGCCACCCATTAAGTATGGACTTCACAGAAACGCTATACAACATTTCTGGCATAATCTTGGCAATTAAAATCATGTAATCACACAATCCAAGGCATCTAATTTCACTGTTTTCATACTTTATCATGTTTTGAAGGAAAATTAAGAAATTCAACGTTACGGATTAGTTATAACACCGAATCTGTTCGTTTAACTTCCGTTTTGTTCGTATAAACGTGTACAATAATATGCAAGTGTTATTTCAAAGTTAAACCATCGATTCATGGTATAAAATTTGTATGTGCCATATATACGACTCTGTAATTTTGAAAACCCAAATATAAACAAAAATTCGATGGTTTGATCACTGAAGTTATGCATATATGACATATAATCTGTTATAAACACATATGAACACACATATAGCCATATAATGAACAAATATCAATTTTTTCATTCACAGAGAATTTTTAAAGCGCGTAAATGGAAAAGAAGGTTCTGTAACTTTTCGTAAACCCAATTAAGACCTAATTTCATGAATTCAACTATTTTAAACCATTCATACCAAATATAAAATATGTTATAATCATACAATAACACATATATGATTACATCTTAAGTATTCATCACCAAAATCATATATAGAGAGTTTGGAGTTGGGTTTGAAAAAAAACTAACGTAATAAAACTTGAGATGAAGGATTATACCCTTGCTAACTCTGTTTGATGATGATATGGACTTTAATTCTTCAATCTCTTCTCCAAATCAATTCTTCTCTCAATTTTCTCTCTTAATCTCTCTAAGTTTTCTGACGTTTGTAATATATAAAATATAAAACTGGTGTTTAGGATATATGTATAGAGTAATACGTATAATATGTATAGTGGTCGAGTAATGGGTGAGTGGCGTTAGTTAATCAGCAATGGGTTAACTGGTGCAACTCCCCTTAGGGCCTTGTTTGCTTGCCCCTTAATTCCTCATTTCCTCTTATTTTAATAAAACTCTTATTATATAGTTAATTAATGTCACACCCAATTTAATCAAATAATGTTATTTAAATTAATTAAATAAAATAGCATAAATCCACATTAAATCACGTAGTCACATAATTAAAATTCTTATTTATTAATTATGTCAAATCCTAAATCTCTAATTAATTATTAAATTAATTAGAACACATTATGCTTATTAATTAATTCATTTAATCAAGTAAGCTCAGTTAAATACATACTTTGAATAATAAAATTCACCACATTAATTTAATCAATGTAACACATATAATTAAATTAATCTACCACAATTTCATCAATTAATTATTTAATTCAATAAATAAATCATCAAAAAATATTTATTTAATTCAATAAATATTCAAATTAAATTTCAAAAATCTCATTCGTTACAGCCTGTTCGTAATTCAATGGATCATCGTCATTCATGATGTGTACCTCATCGTCATCCTCTATGAAGAATCCATACATATCAGGTATCTTCGGTACTCTTCCAAATTTACGAAAAGGGTGTTGTACAGAAGGTGTCTCTACTTGGACAGGTTCATCCACTTGATTTGTAATGGTTTGTGGTTCTTGAATTTCTTCAAGATCTATTTTCCTCCGATTAGCCCCTTCAAGAATAAATTAATTTTCCAAGAAGGCAGTGTGTTTCGCAACAAACACCTTTTGCTCAGTAGGATTGTAGAAATAGTATCCCAAACGTTCTTTACGATATCCCACAAACGTACACTTATCAGATCTTGTCCCAAGCTTATCATTTTGAATCTTTTTCACATACACTGGACATCCCCAAATCTTAACATGCTTAAGACCAGGTTTCCTCCCCGTCCACATCTCATATGGAGTCTTGGGGACGGATTTTGATGGGACTTTATTTAGTAGATATGCAGCCGCTTCTAGGGCATAACCCGAAAATGATACTGAAAGATCAGTAAAACTCATCATGGATAGAACCATGTCCAACAATGTTCGATTTCTCCTTTTAGATACTCCATTTAACTGTGGTGTACCTGATGGAGTCCATTATGAGATTGTACCATTTTTTTGAGACAATCAAGAAACTCGTCGTTTAAGTATTCAGCACCTCGATCTGATCGAAGAATCTTAATACTTTTGCCAGTTTGTTTCTCTACTTCACTTCTGAACTCTTTGAACTTTTCAAACGATTCAGATTTGTATTTCATTAAATACACATATCCATATCTTGAGTGATCATCAGTGAAAGTAATAAAATAAGAATATTCTCCCCGTGCATTCGTTGTCATAGGTCCACAAATGTTTGTGTCAACCAACGCTAACAACTCTAAAACTCTTTCTCCTTTTTCACTAAAAGGAGATTTAGTCATTTTTCCCATGAGACAAGATTCACAAGTTGGATATGATTCAAAATCAGATAGCTCTAAGAGCCCATCCTTATGCAACTTGGATAATCTTGTTTCATTGATATGATCGAGTCTACAGTGTCATATATAGGTATAATTAACATTATCTCTTTTCCTTTTCTTAGTTTGTTCTATTTGAAGTATATTTTCAGGCAAGTCAAATATATAAAGTCCATTTCGCAGATTACCAACACCATATAAAGCATTGTCTTTATAAATAGAACAACTGTTGTTCTTTATTATAATGTCAAATCCTTCCATATCTAATACGGAAATAGAAATAATGTTTCTAATGATATTCGAAATAAAATAACAGTTATTTAAATAAATGGACTTGCCCGTATGCATTGCTAAACAATAAGTGCCTACAGCTAATGCATCAACCTTTGCTCCATTTCCCACTCGTAGAATCACCTCTGTAAGACCCCAAATTTTATGAATAAGATTTAATTTTTTTTATATATTATTTTAAAATAGTAAGGTGTTGATTTGATAAATGTGATAAGTTATGGGTGAAATGTGCAAAGTTTACAAAGTAAGCAAGTGGTTATAAAATATTCGTTGTGTCGGGGAATATTCATTTGGTTGAGGAATATTCTTTTTGTCGAAGAATATTCGTACGACGGCGCAGTCATTGGTGGACCCCACAACGGAATGAATGTCGGATATAGAAATCGACAGAAATAACCTTTTTATAAAACATAACGGCAAAACTGTTACCGTTAGTACTGTTGAAATACCCGGTGGTTAAAATACAGTAACACGCGGTGTTGCACGGTAGCACACGGTATTGCACAGTATTTAGAATTATTGATTCTTAAGTAGGAAGGCACTTACTCAATTATTGTTACAGTAATTACTATTCAATATTTTATATTATTGATTCAATAATTGCATAATATTTTATTGGTTCAATATTTGCTACGTTGATATTTTATATCAATAAGTGCTACTTTGCTATTTTATATTATTGATTCAATAATTGTCATTGCACATTATTTCAAATTATCAAATCAATAATTCATATTATTTGAATAATATTATTAGATAGCATTATTGGTAATGTCTAAGGAAGTTCTGTCTAGGAAAAGGGTTGATTAATTGCGCGCCAGTAAGGAAAAATCTTTATCGGAAAGCCCCCTCTTTCTTGGGAACGACCTAGTTGTCAATATTGTAGTCCTGTAATATTATTTGTGAATAATTAACTTTTGATATATATGATAAGGAAAAATTTATTCAGTGTGAATTTAAACGGAGAAATTTTTCACATGTGACATTTGTTGAAAGTTGGTATTTTATCTTGTCCGATAAAATAATTCATTCAAATATATTACTATAATATTACATTATAGTAGTATGATGTGATTATAAAATAGTATGATTTTTATAATTTGAATGGTAACATTATTATAGTAAATTCATGGTATAAAAGTTAAACGAGGTGGAAGAATGCAAATTGAATTTGAACTCTTATGCTGCAAACAATGATGTCATCGGAGCGATGAGGTAAGCAATGATGTCATCGGAGCGATGAGGTAAGCGATGATGTCATAGATCAATGATGTGAGCGATGATGTTATAAATTATGATGAAAAGACTATTTTACCCTTACTCTGTCGAGCCTATAAATAGAAGCTCATTTCTTCATTATTTCTCACCAATTCACTAAAGCTATAGAGAGAGAAAGTATAGAGAGAATAAGAGAGAAAGAAGAAGAGTATTCTGCTATTACGCTAGTACAGTCTACAAATTTTAAGGTAAGGGGTATAATTTTTTTCGTATTCATGAAGAGAGTTATTTTCTTTCAATACTCGTAAGGGATGTTATTCCATTCTTTATTATTCTGTTAGAATAACCTGTCTACGCGGACTACCGCATGCATGGTGAAATCCTGTTGTTATTCCATTCTTTATTATTCTGTGGGAATAACCTGTCTACGCGGACTACCGCATACCTGGTGAATAACCGTTCGTATTCAGTTGTTATTAAATTGTGAAAATAATCTGTCTGAGCGGACTACCGCCGACGGGTGAAAATCCAATTGCAATTTCGTATATTGTTTCATTTCAAATTCCTAACTCTAAACTTACTACGGTAAGTATTGCTTCTATAATTCCTGAAATGATCAGATATTACTTGAGTTTTGCGCTTCATCTAATATTATTTCACTGGAATATTGGTCTAAACTTTCTTGTGAAATTTTTACCTTTTCATGTCAAGTTACTATTCACGAGTTACTATTCACGAGGTACTATTCACGATAAAAAATATTTTTTTTTCAAATCATCTTTGATTGGATCCAGGTTTTGATCTTCATTCTTGAACTCTGGAGAAATTCTCTAATATTTATCCTTTATCTCACTGGATCCGTTATTCGTATTATTTTTCATCATCCTCAGTTTTAAATGGTGATATAACTGAATATCTTTGGCCTGTAGTGCAAAGATGAATAATTACGTGATCAATATCTTTGGCCTGTAGTGCAAATATGAATAGTTACGTGATGAATATCTTTGGCCTGTAGTGCAAAGATGAATGATTACCTGATGAATATCTTTGGCCCGTAGTGCAAAGATGGACAGGTGTTGAGATGAACATGACCAACTGATGATACAAATGAATATCTTTGGCCTGTAGTGCTAAGATGGATATTTGATTCGAGATGTATATTAATTGATGTTACATGGATAAAATATTGATGATGGACTTTTCAATCAAAGAAGATAGTACACATCATTCTCTACTTAACTCTTCTAATGAATTGTTATTTCCGCTGCGAATATTGATCTAAAACTTGTTGTCCATAATATTTTATCTGATTTATTGAAGGCTAACGATAATTTATTTTTCATTATCTTAGTCATAATATTCTTTACTGGGCTAGTTGAGCTCACCCTTTTCTTCTATTGTTCTCTTCAGGAAATGAGAATATCGCGGGTACTAGTCGGAGAATGGAGTGATGGTCCGAGTTAGAGCTGTAGAAGTCTTCACTATTTTTTTATTTAAAATAGTGTGATAATAAATATAATGAGGACTTAGTTTGAATGTTAATATTTTCTACATGTCTGTATTAACACTCAAAGTTGTGTGGTCGTATTTTGCATGACCGTGTGATATGAAAGATTGTATTTGAATTTTGTTGAGTGTATTTGGCGACTCAAAATAGGTTGAGTATTGAACCTATTTTGGGGGCGTCACAGTTCGTATCAGAGCTTAGGGATATGATCTCTAGCGGTGATCTAGGAATAGAACTAGAAGGGGAGAGACGAGTAAAACCTTCACTAGTGTGTCCAAACTGCCCACAACAAGTCAAGGTATGTTATAACTGTGGAAAGGAAGGACATATAGCTAGAGAGTGTCCGATTGCGAAACCAATTCCAGCGGGGGTGGTGATTCCAAAGGCTGTCCCGGACAAATCAAAGTCGGTGGTTCCTGGAAGAGCGTTTGTCGTGACTGCCCAAAACGCAAGGAACCCGAACGAATTTATCACGGGTTAGTTAGTCGTACACTTTTGCAAAGTCTACACCTTATTAGATATCGGTGCTACCTATTCTTTTATTTCACCTGTTTGTGCTCAACGTTTGAACTTGACTTCTGAGAAATTAGACTTTGACTTATCTGTTGAAACTCCGTTGGGAGAAACCTTCGTTACATCTACAATTTACAAATCTTGCTCGATTCAAATTGGTACTCTCACCCTACCTGTTGATCTTATATCTTTGAAAATACTTGAATTTGATGTGATTTTAGGAATTGACTAGTTGACCACTTATCATGCCAAAATTGATTGTTTTCGTAAGGTTGTTAGTTTTCATATTCCTAACCAACCTATTGCACGAATTCCAACAACCAAACCACTAAAATCAATCAATGTTATTTCTAGTCATAAAGCTATTCGTTTATTGAAAAACGGATGTCAAGCTTTCTTAGCACATGTCACTGATCTAAACCAGAATACGTCAGGTTTGAATGATATTTCTGTTCTTAATGAGTTTTCTGATGTATTTCCCGAAGAACTTCCTGGTCTACCCCCAGAACGTGAAGTTGAATTCTTTATTGACCTTGAGTCCAGTACAAAACCCATTTCTAAAATCCCATATCGAATGGCTCCTATTGAACTTCAGGAGTTAAAGGTCCAAGTATAGGAGTTGTTAGACATCGGTTTTATACGTCTAGTACATCTCCTTGGGGTGCTCCTATTTTATTCGTAAAGAAGAAAGACGGTAGTATGCGACTATGTATTGACTATCGGGAGTTGAATCATGTCACCATCAAGAATAGGTATCACCTACCTCGCATTGATGACCTGTTCGACCAGTTGTAAAGTGCGCAATTCTTTTCAAAGATCGATCTCCGTTCTGGATATCATCAGTTAGAGATTAGAACTGATGACATTCCAAAGACTACCATTAGAACTCGATACGCGCATTACGAATTTCTAGTTATATCTTTTGGACTGATCAATGTCCATGCTGCGTTCATGGACATGATGAACCGAATATTTAAGAAGTATTTGGATCATTTTGTGGTTGTCATTATTGATGACATCCTAAAGCCTCAAATATTTCTTCACCAAGAATGAACTCAATATGCGACAATGACGTTGGCTTCAGCTGTTTAAAGATTACGACCATTCCATTCTATACCATTCTGGGAAAGTGAACGTGGTAGCTGACGCGTTGAGTAGAAGATTGTATGCGGGAATGAGTGCTATGCTGTCAACTCAAAGGCCTATTTTGTATGACATACAAAAGATGGAGATAGAGTTCAAGACTCCGGGGACCCATGCGATGATATCAAGTATACGCGTAGAACCATCTTTGATTGATAAAGTTAAAGCTGCTCAAGCTACAGACCCGGAGCTGATGAATATGAAGAAGAATATGCAAGAAGGTGCTATTCCAGAAGCAAGAATCGATGCAGAGGGAATACTTCGAGTCAAATCCAGACTTTGTGTTCTTAACGACTCTGATTTGAAGTATAGAATTATGATGGATGCACATAACACACCGTTTGCAATCCACCCTGGAAGTACCAAAATGTATCGTGATCTTCGACATATATTTTGGTGGAGCAATATGAAGAGAGAGATCGCGGAGTTCATCTCGAGGTGTTTAACGTGTCAACGTGTTAAGGCAAAGTATCAAGAGCCATATGGTGTGAAGAGCCCCGAGCCCCAAGCCTCTCGCTGGTGACTTCTTATGTGGGATGAACCGAAGCCAGACTCTTCGTAGGGGACGCCGTTTTTGTGCGTTAGCAAACTAATAGGTACCATTGTGAGGTACTATGGTTGAAACATCATGAGAGTCACAGTTGGAATCGAAGAAATGACCTGGGAGTTAAAATCAGAAATGAAAGCGAGATATCCTCATCTCTTCGACATATCAGGTACGTACGTCAATTTCGAGGATGAAATTTCATGAGGGGAGGTTGTAAGACCCCAAATTTTATGAATAAGATTTAATTTTCTTTATATATTATTTTGAAATAGTAAGGTATTGATTTGATAAATGTGATAAGTTATGGGTGAAATGTGCAAAGTTTACAAAGTAAGCAAATGATTATAAAATATTAGTTGTGTCGGAGAATATTCGTTTGGTCGAGGAATATTCTTTTTGTCAGAGAATATTCGTACGACGGCACAGTCATTGGTGGACCCCACAACGGAATGAATGTCGGATATAGAAAGCGACAGAAATAACCTTTTTATAAAAAATAATGGCAAAACTGTTACCGTTAGTACTGTTGAAATATCCGGTGGTTAAAATACAGTAATACGCGGTGTTGCACGGTAGCACACGGTATTGCACAGTATTTCGAATTATTGATTCTTACGTAGGAAGACACTTACTCAATTATTGTTACAGTAATTACTATTCAATATTTTATATTATTGATTTAATAATTACATAATATTTTATTGGTTCAATATTTACTACGTTAATATTTTATATCAATAAGTGCTACTTTGCTATTTTATATTATTGATTCAATAATTGTCATTGCACATTATTTCAAATTATCAAATCAATAATTCATATTATTTGAATAATATTATTAGATAGCATTATTGGCAATGTCTAAGGAAGTTCTGTCTAGGAAAGGGGTTGATTAATTGCGCGCCAGTAAGGAGAAATCCTTATCGGAAGGCCCTCTCTTTCCTGGGAAAGACCTGGTTGTCAATATTGTAGTTCTGTAATATTATTTGTGAATAATTAATTTTTGATATATATGATAAGAAAAAATTTATTCAATGTGGATTTAAACGGAGAAATTTTTAACATGTGACATTTGTTGAAAGTTGGTATTTTATCTTGTCCGATAAAATAATTCATTCAAATATATTATTATAATATTACATTATAGTAGTATGATGTGATTATATAATAGTATGATTTTTATAATTTGAATGGTAACATTATTATAGTAAATTCATGGTATAAAAGTTAAACGAGGTGGAAGAGTGCAAATTGAATTTGAACTCTTATGATGCAAACAATGATGTCATCGTAACGATGAGGTAAGCAATGATGTCATCGGAGCGATGAGATAAGCAATGATGTCATAGATCGATGATGTAAGCGATGATGTCATAAATTATGACGAAAAGACTATTTTACCCTTACTCTGTCGAGCCTATAAATAGAAGCTCATTTCTTCATTATTTCTCACCAATTCACTAAAGCTATAGAGAGAGAAAGTATAGGGAGAATAAGAGAGAAAGAAGAAGAGTATTCTGCTATTACGCTAGTACAGTCTACAAATTATAAGGTAAATGGTATTATTTCTTTCGTATTCATGAAGAGAGTTATTTTCTTTCAATACTCGTAAGGGTTGTTATTCCATTCTTTAATATTCTATTGGAATAAACTGTCTACGCGGACTACCGCATGCATGGTAAAATCCTGTTGTTATTCCATTCTTTATTATTCTGTGGGAATAACCTGTGTACGCGGACTAAAGCATGCCTGGTGAATAACCCTTCGTATTCAGTTGTTATTAAATTGTGAAAATAATCTGTCTGAGCGGACTACCGCCTGACTGGTGAAAATCCAATTGCAATTTCGTATATTGTTTCATTTCAGATTCCTAACTCTAAACTTACTACGGTAAGTATTGCTTCTATAATTCCTGAAATGATCAGATATTTCTTGAGTTTTGCGCTTCACCTAATATTATTTCACTGGAATATTGGTCTAAAATTTCTTGTGAAATTTTTATCTTTTCATGTCAAGTTACTATTCACGAGTTACTATTAATGAGTACTATTTATGTGGTACTATTCACGGTAAAAAAACATTTTTTTTTCAAATCGTCTTTGATTGGATGCAGATTTTGATCTTCATTCTTGAACTCTGGATAAATTCTCTAATATTTATCCTTTATCTCACTGGATCCGTTATTCGTATTATTTTTCATCATCCTCAGTTCTAAATGGTGATATAACTGAATATCTTTGGCCTGTAGTGAAAAGATGAATAATTACGTGATGAATATCTTTGGCCTGTAGTGCAAAGATGAATAATTACGTGATGAATATCTTTGTCCTGTAGTGCAAAGATGAATGATTACCTGATGAATATCTTTGGCCCGTAGTGCAAAGATGGACAGGTGTTGAGATGAACATGACCAACTGATGATACAAATGAATATCTTTGACCCGTAGTGCGAGGATGGATATTTGATTCGAAATGTATATTGATTGATGTTACAGGGATAAAATATTGATGATGGACTTTTAAATCAAAGAAGATAGTAGACATCATTCTCTACTTAACTCTTCTAATGAATTGTTATTTCCGCTGCGAATATTGATCTAAAACTTGTTGTTCATAATATTTTATCTGATTTATTGAAGGCTAATGATAATTTATTTTTCATTATCTTAGTCATAATATTCTTTACTGCGCTAGTTGAGCTCACACTTTTCTTCCATTGCTCTCTTCAGGAAATGAGAATATCGCGGGTACTAGTCAGGGAATGGAGTGATGGTCCGAGTTAGAGCTGTAGAAGTCCTCACTATTTTTTTTATTTAAAATAGTGTGATAATAAATGTAATGAGGACTTAGTTTGAATGTTAATATTTTCTATATGTCTGTATTGACACTTACAGTTGTGTGGTCGTATTTTCCACGACCGTTTGATATGCAAGATTGTATTTGAATTTTGTTGAGTGTATTTGGCGACTCAAAATGGGTTGAGTATTGAACCTATTTTGGGGGCGTCACAACCTCATCCTTGTTCAGATTTCTACTTCTGACCAGTCCCTGTACAGTATTACATATGTGAGAACCACAGCTGGTATCCAATACCCAAGTAAAATTATGACTTTGAAAAAAAATTAATTTCAATCATGAACAAACCTTGATTGGAAGTCGAAGCTTCTCCAAGCTTCTTCTCTGCCAGAAACTTCTTGCAGTTCCTCTTCAAGTGACCCAGCTCGTTGCAATGGAAGCACATTCCTTTGCTAGCTGGATCAAGTTTCTTTTGTTCCTTCAAGTTCACCTTGCCCTTAGCCTTCTTAGATTTCTTCTTTTCTGAGGATACCTTGGGCATCTTCCTTTTCTTGGGAGAATCCACCATTAAGACATGGTTCTTCTTGAATGGGAAGTGACCTTCTGTAGTTTTCAACATGTTAAGTAATTCAGGCAAGCTGACATCTAACTTATTCATGTGGAAATTAACGACGAACTGCTAGAAGGTCTCACGGAGTGACTGAATGACTAAGTCTTTACTTAACTCCCCATCCATGACGAACCCAAGCTGTCCGAGACGTTCAATCAGATTGATCACCCTTAGGACATGAGTCTCAACGGCAGTGCCCTCGGTCATCTGAGATCGAAAGAGCTCCTTAGATATCTCATATCTAGCAGTCCTACTTTGTTCACCATACAACTCCTTGAGGTGAATCAACATAGTAGGAGTATACATGTTTTCATGCTGACGCTGAAGCTCGTTATTCATGGATGCGAGCATGATGCCTTGAGCCACAGATGCATCATCTTGCCACTTAACAATAGTGGCAATTTCTTCCTCAGAGGCTGATTCTAGAACAGTTCCAGGGACAGGTGAATTTAGGACATATGAAATCATTTTAGCAGTGAGAACTAATCTCAGATTCCTTAACCAGTCTATGTAATTCGCCCCGGTTAGTTTATTAGTGTAAGACCCCAACTTTTATGAATAAAGATTTAATTTTCTTTATATATTATTTCGAAATAGTAAGGTGTTGATTTGATAAATGTGAAAAGTTATGGGTGAAAAATACAAATATTTTACAATGAGCAAGTGGTTATAAAATATTCTTGTTGTCGGGGAATATTCGTTTGGTCATGGAATATTTTTGTTGTCGGGGAATATTCGTACGACGGCGCAGCTATTTATGGGCCCCAAAACGGAATAACTGTCGGATATAGAAAGCGACATAAATAACCTTTTTATAAAATAACGGCGTAGTTATTACCGTTAGTACTGTTGAAATATCCGGTGGTTAAAATACAGTAATACGCGGTGTTGCACAGTAGCACACGGTATTGCACAGTAGCACACGGTATTGCACATTCTTTTGAATTATTAATTCTTACGTAAGAAGTCACTACTCAATTATTGTTACAGTAATTACTGTTTAATATTTTATATTATTGATTCAATAATTGCATGATATTTTATTGATTCAATAATTGCTACGTTGATATTTTATATCAATAATTGCTACGTTGCTATTTTATATGATTGATTCAATAATTATCACTGAACAGTATTCTACATTATCAACTCAATAAATTCATATTATTTGAATAATATTATTAGATAGAATTATTGACAATGTCTAAGGAAGTTCTGTCTAGGAGGGGTTATTTAATTGCGCGCCAGTAAGGAGAAGTCCTTATCGGAAGGCCCCCTCTTTCCTTGGAACGACCTGGTTGTCAATATTGTAGTTCTGTAATATTATTTGTGAATAATTAATTATTGATTTATATGATAAGAAAATATTTATTTTATGGATATTAAAGAAGGAATTAGTGCTGATGTATTTTTATCAGCATTTTGGTGTAGAAAATCATTCGTTTATGGATTTCGTATAATTTATGTTTGGAATTTGAAAAAACTTCCATCTACAAAGTTGTAGAGAATTAAATTTTCTATAGAAAGACATATAATTTGTATTTTTCTGATAAAAGGGCTATTTATTATGAATTATTGAAGTTTCGGAAAATAAATATTTTTTTATAAAATGGTGGGCCCCACTTTTGGTTGGTGTGGAAAATGCTGATGGCTTTCACGAGGCGGCTGGAATTTTTTTTTAAAAAAATTATATTATTTTATTAAAAAAGTCTACTTTGGCATCCTAAGCTTTTCCTATAAATAGAGTGCTTAGGTTAGAATTGAAAATCACACCAGAATCAAAAATTTTCTCTCTCTATAATATCGAGCGTGTTTTTGTGAGTATTTAGATACTTTGAGTGTTACTATTCAGTGCAAGCTTCCTTCGGTATTATATCCGATATTCCAGCTAGAAATACTATTCTTTTGAGGTAAGAGATGTTATTTCTTTCATAAATGATGTTATTCTTTTCAATATCATTATACCAAAATATTGTCATGGATTTTATTATGAAATTCTTACTTTTTTCGTCAGGGTTACTATTCACGTATACGACACTATTCACGTATACGGCACTATTCACGAAAAAATTAAATTTTCTTCTATATATCCAAGTTGCTTGTTAAAGTTCTTATCTTTAATTGGATCTAAGTTTTGAGCTTTATTCTTGAATTTTGCTCCACAAAGTATTATTATGGAGTACTCTTGAACTTGGATAAATTAGATTACGAATCCTTAGTCTTTGTCCATTATCTCACTGGATTCATTCTTTAAAATGTTTTTCTTTATCCTCAGTCCTAAAAGGTGATATAACTGATTATCTTTGGCCTGTAAAGCAAAGATGAATGATTACTTGATGAATATCTTTGGTTCGTAGTGCAAAGATGAACAGGTGTTGAGATGAACATGACCACTGGTGATACAAATGAATATCTTTGGCCTGTAGTGCAAAGATAAATATTTGATTCGAGATGTATATTGATTGATGTTACAGGAATAAAATATTGATGATGAATGGTTATTTTCGCTGCGAATATTGATCTAAAACTTGTTGTCAATAATATTTTATCTGAATTGTTGAAGACTAACGATAATTTATTTTTCATTATCTTAGTCGTAATATTCTTTACTGGGCTAGTTGAGCTCACCCTTTTCATCTATTGTCCTCTTCAAGAAATGAGAATGTCGCAGGGACTAGTCGGGGGACAGAGTGATGGTCCGAGTTAGAGCAGTAGTAGTCCTCACTATTTATGATAAATAGTGTGATAATAATTATAATGAGGACTTAGTTTGAATATTAATATTTTTTACATATTTGTATTGACACTCACAGTTGTGTGGTCGTATTTTGCACGACCGTGTGATATAAAAGATTGTATTTGAATTATTTACCATGTATTTGGCGACTCAGAATGGGTTGGGTTGATTGGACCTATTCTGGGGGGCGTCACAGTTGGTATCAGAGCTTAGGGATATGGTCTCTGGCGGAGATCGGGGAATAGGACTAGGAGGGGAGAGACGAGTAAATCCTTCACTAGTATGTCCTACCTAAGCTTATGTGGTATTTAATTGGTCAGTCGGAGCATAGGGTTAATATGTGATATGTTAATTTGTTTAATTAACCCTTATTTTATGGCAGTATTTGAGAATGGCAGCTGAGAATGTTAACAATGAAGTGAATGAGACCGTGGAGATACCTTTAATCACCAACCAGGAGAACGTGCAACAAGAAGGCAATGTTCATCCTGAAAACAACGCTGGTCAGACGATAAACGATGAGATGTTTAGAAGTTTTTTGCAGTTAATGCAAAACCAGACGAGGGAGACTCGTGTGCAAAATACAGGTGGAGATAATAACAACTCGCAGCTTGTCACTGCCAAGCAGTTCAAAGAATTGGGACCACCAGAATTTCAAGGAAAGCCGGATCCGATCAACGCGGAGACGTGGGTTAAGTAAATTACCAAGATATTTGATGTCTTGGGATGCACGGAGGAACAGAAGGTTCCATTCGCCACCTTTATGTTCCGAGGAGAGGCAGCTTACTGGTGGGAGTCTGTGAAGCGTACCCAGCCTGCCGCACTCAAGATGTCTTGGGAAGCATTTCAGAAACTGTTCAATAACAAGTACTTTCCTGAAAGTATTCGTCACATGAAGAAGGTAGAGTTTATCAGACTAGAACAAAACAACATGACGGTGTCCCAGTATGAGGCTAAGTTTGTGGAGTTGTCCAGGTTTGCACCTCATTTGGTGGAGAATAAAGAACGTATGACGCGGATGTTTCTTAGAGGTTTGAAACCCGAAATACGTCAATACCTCATTTCTCACAAATTTTCTCTATATTTGGATGTAGTGAACAGGGCCCAGTTGTTAGAACGAGATAGTGATTATGTTCAACCAAGGGACAACAACCAAGGTCGTACCGGTGGCAGCCGTCATAGAAGCAATGACAACCAGCGGGGAGGAAAGTATGACAGAAGCGATAACCATTCCAGTGGTAATCGTGGCCATGATAGTAGAAAAAGCGAATCGGGAGGAGATTTCAAGAAGAGAAGGTACAATAATGAGAACGTGAAGACGTCAACATCAGCACCATCATCAACTGTTTCTAGGGGAGGAGAACGACCACCGGTCGTATGCTATAAATTCGGGAAAGAGGGACACATCTGCCCAAACTGCCCACAACAATTCAAAGCATGCTATAACTGTGGAAAAGAAGGACACATAGCTCGAGATTGTCCTGTTTCGAAACCAAATCCAGCGGGGGTGGTGATTCCTAAGACAGTTTTTGACAAGTCAAAGTCGGTGATTCTTGGAAGAGCGTTTGTCGTGACAGCCCAAAACGCGAGGAATCCACATGAGGTGATTACGGGTAAGCTAATCATAAACTCTTGCGATGTTTACACCTTGTTAGATACCGGTGCTACCCATTCCTTTATTTCACCTGCCTGTGCTCAACGTTTGAACTTGACTTCTGATAAATTAGACTTTGACTTATCTGTTGAAACTCCGTTGGGAGAAACCTTTGTTACATCCACAGTTTACAAATCTTGCTTGATTCAGATTGGTACCCTTTCCTTACCTGTTGATCTTATATCTTTGAAAATACTTGCATTTGACGTGATTTTAAGAATTGAATGGTTAACCACTTACCATGCCAAAATTGATTGTTTTCGTAAGGTTGTTAGTTTTCATATTCCTAATCAACCTGTTGTGCGAATCCAAACCACCAAACCACTAAAATCAGTCAATATCATTTCAAGACACAAAGCTATTCGTTTATTGAAAAACGGATGTCAAGCTTTCTTAGCTCATGTCAGTGATCTAAACCAGAATACGTCAGGTTTGAATGATATTTCCGTTGTTAATGAGTTTTCTGATGTATTTTCGAAGAACTTCCCGGTCTACCCCCAGAACGTGAAGTTAAATTCTTTATTGACCTTGAACCGGGTACAAAACCCATTTCCAAAACTCCATATCTAATGGCTCCTATTGAACTTCAGGAGTTAAAGGTCCAATTACAGGAGTTGTTAGACATCGGTTTTATTCGTCCTAGTACGTCTCCTTGGGGTGCTCCTATTTTATTCGTAAAGAAGAAAGACGGGAGTATGCGACTTTGTATTGACTATCGGGAGTTGAACCATGTCACCATCAAGAATAGGTATCCGCTACCTCGTATTGATGACCTGTTCAACCAGTTGCAAGGAGCACAATTCTTTTCAAAGATCAATCTTCGTTCTGGATATCATCAGCTAAAGATTAAAACTGAGGATATTCTGAAGACTGCCTTCAGAACTCGGTACGGGCATTATGAGTTCTTAGTTATGTCTTTTGGATTGACTAATGCTCCTGCTGCTTTCATGGATATGATAAACCGTGTATTTAAGGAATATTTGGATCAGTTCGTTGTTGTCTTTATTGACGACATCCTCATCTATTCTAAAAGTCGTGAAGATCATGAGCACCACTTGAAGTTGGTACTTCAAAAGCTTTGTGAGAATAAGCTATATGCCAAGCTGAAGAAATGCGAGTTCTGGCTTGAGGAAGTAGCATTCCTTGGACACGTGATATCGAAACATGGAGAATCTGTTGACCCAGCGAAGATTGAAGCAATACAAAGCTGGGAGCAACCTAAGTCGATGACCGAAGTACGAAGCTTTCTGGGCTTAGCCGGTTATTATCGGAGGTTCGTAGAGGGATTTTCTCGAATCGCTACTCCATTAACTCAGTTGACTCGAAAAGATACAAAATTCGTTTGGAGTGAGGAATGCAAGAAGAGCTTCCAAGAGCTCAAGAGAAGACTTATCTCGGCACCTGTTCTGATAATACCATTTGGTTCAGATGGATTTGTCATTTACAGCGATGCTTCGGGAAAAGGGTTAGGATGTGTTCTCATGCAACATGGGAAAGTCATAGCCTATGCCTCGCGACAACTCAAAGAATATGAGAGGAATTATCCTACTCATGATCTAGAGTTGGCAGCTGTCGTTTTCGCGTTGAAGATCTGGAGACATTATCTATACGGGGAGAAAGTGGAGATTTATACGGATCATAAGAGCCTTAAATACTTCTTCACTCAAAAGGAACTCAACATGCGGCAATGACTTTGGCTTGAGCTGTTGAAAGATTACGATCATACCATCCAATACCATCCTGGAAAAACGAATGTGGTAGCTGACGCGTTGAGTAGAAGATCATATGCGGGAACGAGTGTGATGATGTCAAGTATATGCATAGAACCAGCTTTGATTGTTAAAGTTAAAGCTGCTCAAGCTATGGATCCGGAGCTGATGAAGATGAAGAAGAAGGTGCAAGAAGGTGTCATTCCAGAAGCAAGAATCGATGAAGAGGGAATACTTCGAGTCAACTCCAGACTTTGTGTTCCTAACGATTCCGACTTGAAGCATAGAATCATGGTGGAGGCACACAACACACCATTTGCAATCCATCCTGGGAGTACCAAAATGTATCGTGATCTTCGACATACATTTTGGTGGAGCAATATGAAAAGAGAGAACATAGAGTTTATTTCGAGATGTTTAACGTGTCAACGTGTAAATGTGACACCCCCAAATTCGGGTACTTCGTTTTCACATGATTTGGTGTTCACTTTCTAATATAACATACATCTACCCAATGAATAATGTAAAATAAACTACAACTTAAATTAGAATAGATAAATCTCCCTTAAAACAAGGGTTACAACCTATTCAAGATAATCCCGGTTTACTCTAACCCCGACATGAATATAATAAAGTACGGAAATAAAAACAAAACATTCAAGTCTTATTACAATCATTCTCAATATAATAATACAAAATAAGTCTTCACTTGCTTTGCTTTCCCTTGCCCTTACTCGTAGACGGAGCATCAGCGTTATCAACCTTAACTGAAATTGTTATTTAATGCAAGAGTGAGCAAACCACAGCTCACTGGAGTTTAACAATAACATAGACATGAAAGGATATATTTAAAAGAATCTGAACAACTTAGCTTGCTTCAATAATAAAGAATTGAATAATAATTCTCTATCAACATTAAAATTCGAATATAGAATTTATATGAGTGTCATAAGACCTTTGAACTCTTGCCCTAGGTTATAAATATTTCTATTTAAACCTTTAACAGTCAATAAGACTATGGACCTTAACTCGTACTTAGGGGGATCAGCCCTTTGTACCATGTATTGTGCACAAACATCTTAACGCTATGCATAGTAACCTCCCCTAGTAAATAGGGTTATTCAACTCAGTAATTTGAATTCAAGTTCGCAACAAAGAAAGTTTGGTTTGGATAAGCTTACAAGGGTAATTTAGAATTCACGTTCATCAACTAAGGATTAGTTGAATCAACTTCCAATAATTCATAAATAAAAGAATTATGAATTAACATATGCTTTAGAATCAACTTAAAGCATTTAAAATAATAACTGGATCTTACTTGAACAATAAGTTAAGATCATTTCAATTAAATAAACAATTGTCTAATACAGAAATAGAAAGGACATTCTCAACAATGAATATATGAATTCAAGAATTTGTATATAATCAACAAGTTTAGGGTACAGAAAACTTGCATAAAATTAACGAGTTTAGGGTTTAGAAGACTTGCCTCAAGCGTAAGCTACTTAACATAATTCACGTACTTTAATACTTCCTACACATATATATTTAATCACAATAACCTAAATTAGTTAACACGTAACTAATTCACATAAGTGGTTAACCCTCATGGTTAACTCACTCTAATAATAATAATCAACTATCACATAGTTAATTAAATCAATTATGTATTTAACTACATTATAATTAAACAATTATAATTCAAACACTTAATCAAATTATAATTACTTAAATTATAATTATAAAAAAATTATATTAATTATAATCAATTAAACCACATCATGTATTTAATTACACAAATTATAATTAATCATGAAATTATCAATTTATAATCCATAATTAAACATGCATTTATTAAATTATAATTACATAAATTATAATTTAAATTAACATCTAATTGATTAAAATAAATCAACTTCTATACATTATAATTTCACAAAAATTATAATTTAAATTAAACATTTACTCTTAATTATAATTAATAAAATTATAATTAAGTAACTTATTGTACAATTAAACAATTATAGTTTATAATTTAAATACCATATTAGTTTTTTCAAAACTTTCTTTTTCTCGAATTATGAAATTATCAACTTCATGTTAACACATGTTATAGCAGCTAGATACATGCTCATTATCTTAGCAATAATGTAATGGAAACATAACAACACACTGCACACTTGACTAAAACTCACTGCCACTACACTGTGCACGGCGCAGCTGCGCAGCCCCAGGCCTTGGCACCGGTGCAGCTGCGCAGGGTAAGGATCTGGGAAGGACAAGCGGCGCAGCTGCGCTGCTCCTGGCCTTGCTGCCGGCGCAGCTGCACAGTAACTCGGCCAGACGCAGACAGCCACGTTACTCTGCTTCACCGATTAACCCACACAAGCCAACAAATGGATATTTACAGTAACTTAAACATTATAAATCATACCTATGCAATTATACATATATATAACATGCTTCCACAACACAAAACCATTTAAATAATGATAATCACAAGTTTTAAAAATCCAATTTGGCCATTTTCATGAAAACTCATATATTTTCCAAAATAAGTCACTGTAATCAAATTCTTAAGCAATTCAACTTATAACACATGCTTTATTCTCATGATTCAAGGTAGTATCATAGAAAATTTTTAAACAACATACTAACATATACCAATTTCTCAATGTAAAATCCCCCATAATATATAAACTCATGAAATTCTATATGAACTCATATAAACATGAATTTTCTATTAAAATATATTTCTACAGTAATTTGATTTCTGAAAATCATTGATAACCATATAATTCACCATGAACAACACCACCTATATAAATATATATCATCCATGTTTATGTTATTACATGAAAACTCAGTTTTCACAGAGAATAAAACATGAAACTTAAATCGAGTTTTGAAAATATGAAAGTAGAGATTATGGATTACCTTTCGGTGATAGGGGAAGAAAACAAATATTCACTCTAGCCTTCACAAGCTTCTTCTTCCTTCTCTTCTTCTCCAACTCTTCTCTGCATTCTCTTTTTCCTCTGCTCTTTTCTTTCTTCTTTGCTCTTAGTTTAGACTTAGGATTAATCTAACGTAGTATAGAACTAACGTAATATAATATAATACGCGTACTAACTAATACTAATTAGCCTAATTAATTTAGCAGTTACATAAGTTTTAAAATTCAAAAAGCCTTAAGGCTTTGTTTGGCCAAAACAACATTATTTTTAAAAAACAGGTTATTATTACTAAGGCCATGTTTGGTAGAATAGATTTAAAACAAATGCATGGCCTTGTTTATTTAAACTCATTTAAAATCCTTTTTCTTTTATTTTAACAAATTATTTAATACATACTTTAATGTCACATTTTAATTAATTAAATATCAATCATCTAATTTAATCAATTAAAATCTAACATCAATTAATCACATAAAATTACCACATAATTATAATTACTCGCTAATTATAATCCATGTAACACTTCAGCACATAATTCATCTAATTCAATTATCTCAATTAAATTAGAACTATAATATAACATTAATATTAATTAAATAAATATTAAACATTCATTTAATTAGTATATAACACTTAATTAAATCACTCCATAAATTACATAATTTATTTATTTAACTCAATAAATAAATCACATAAAATATTTATTTATCTAAATAAATATTAAAATTAATTATAAAATCTCAATCGTTACAATCTTCCCTCCTTAAAAAGATTCTGTCCCCAGAATCACACATAAAAAAAAATCTCGTCTATTACATTCTTCCCTCCTTAAAAGGATTCTGTCCCCAAAATCAGTATATAAGGGGTTACACATAACTAAGCAAATAAATGCGGATAAGACTTCATCATAACATCTTTGAGTTCCCACGTAGCTTCTTCAGCACTGTGGTTCCTCCAGATTACCTTAACTGAAAGTATCACTTTATTCCTAAGTACTTGTTCCTTTCTATCAATTATTTGAACAGGCACTTCTTCATATGTTAAGTCTTTATCAAACTGTAAAGGTTCATATTCTATTATATGTTTATAATCGTGCTTGTAAGGTCTTAACACAGAAATATGGAAGACATTATGATTTTCTCGAGCTCCGGAGGTAATGCAATCTCGTAAGCAACCTCGCCCACCTTTCGTAGTACCTCAAAAGATCCAATGAATCGGGGATTCAGCTTCCCCTTCTTACCGAATCGAATTTTCCCCTTCCAGGGAGATACTTTCAGGAACACGAAACTTCCTGGTAAGAATTCTCGGTTCTGTCGATGTAAATCGGCATACTTCTTCTGTCTGTCTTGAGCAACAACTAATCTCGTTCTAATCAGCTTCACAATTTCGGCGATTTGTTGTACCAATTTTGGTCCCAACAATTGACGTTCACCGACTTCATCCCAGCACAAAGGAGTTCTGCATTTTCTACCGTATAACGCTTCGTAAGGCGGCATGCCAATACTCGCATGATGACTATTGTTGTAGGCGAACTCCACCAATGGTAGATGATCCTCCCAGCTTCCTTTGAAGTCCATCACACAAGCTCTCAGCATATCCTCAAGTGTTTGAATCGTTCTTTCGCTCTGGCCATCGGTCTGAGGATGATACGCTGTACTCATTCGCAATTGCATTCCCAGACATTCTTGCAATCGTTTTCAGAAATTAGACGTAAAACGCGGATCTCTGTCGGACACAATCGACATTGGAACGCCATGTCGAGAAATAATTTCCTTGACGTATAGCTTCGCTAGCTTATCCAGGTTGTACTTAACCCTGATCGGCAGAAAGTGGGCTGACTTCGTCAGTCGATCCAATATAACCCATATCGCATCGAATCCCTTCTGAGTCGTTGGAAGTCCTACCACAAAATCCATCGTGATGTGCTCCCACTTCCACTCTGGAATTTCTAACGGTTGCAGCAAACCACTTGGTCTCTGGTGTTCTGCTTTGACTTTCTGACACGTTAAGCATTTCGCAACGCATTCAACCACGTCCCTCTTCATATTCGGCCACCAGAAATGATGCCTGAGATCCTGGTACATCTTCGTACTCCCAAGGTGAATAGAATATTTAGAACTATGAGCTTCGCTCAGAATCTTTTCTTTGACCTCTGGTACTGGCGGTACCCATATTCTACCTTCAAATCGTAACAGACCTTCATTATCGATCTTGAACTTGAACTCTTCGCCATCGGTTATCCTCTTCCGAACCTTTTCACTTTCTTCATCGTGAAGTTGTGCTTCTTTCACCTTGTCTACTAGAGTAGAACCAGCGGTTACTTGAAACAACATCTCATCTGATTCCTTCGGAAACTTCACCTCCAACTCCAATCTAGCCATCTGTTCTATTAACCGATCCGGATCAGTTAACACGTTCAGCTTCTCCCGACCTTTTCTGCTCAAAGCGTCGGCAACAACGTTAGCTTTACCCGGATGGTAAAGTATCTCGTAATCGTAGTCTTTAATCAGTTCCAACCATCTTCTTTGGCTCATGTTCAAATCCTTCTAGGTAAATATATACTTCAGACTCTTGTGATCTGTGTATATTTTACACTTCTCTCCATATAAGTAGTGCCTCCAAATCTTTAGGGCAAACACTACTGCCGCCAATTCTAGATCATGGGTTGGATACCCCTTCTCGTAATCCTTTAGCTGACGTGACGCATAGGCAATGACTTTGCCGCTCTGCATCAACACACAGCCTAATCCTTTATGTGAGGCATCGCTATATACTACAAAATTTCCCGAACTATCCGGTAAAGATAATACAGGCGCAGTACTCAACCTCTTCTTCAACCCTTGAAAACTCTCCTCACACTTCTCCGTCCAAACAAACTTAACTATTTTACGAATCAAATTCGTCAATGGAGTTACGATTCTAGAAAAGTCTTGGATAAATCTACGGTAATAACCAGCCAATCCCAAGAAACTCCTCACTTCAGACGGCGTCTTCGGCTGTTCCCAACTTATAACAGCTTCAACCTTCGATGGATCCACCGAAATACCATCCTTGTCGATCACGTGGCCAAGGAATTGCACACGTTCCAACCAAAATTTGCATTTCGAGAATTTAGCGTAAAGCTTCTCTCGTCTCAGTGCTTCTAAGGTTAGTCGTAAGTGTTCAGCATGCTCCTCCTCGGTCTTGGAATAAACCAGGATGTCATCTATGAACACTACCACGAACTTGTCCAGAAATGGCTTGAACACCCTGTTCATTAAGTCCATAAATGCAGCTAGGGCATTCGTGAGACCAAATGACATCACCAAGAACTCGTAATGACCATACCGAGTTCTAAAAGCTGTTTTCGGTATATCTTCCTTCCTCATCTTCAACTGATGATACCCGCTTCTCAAATCAATTTTCGAGAAGTACCTCGCACCCTTCAGTTGATCAAACAAGTCATCGATCCTAGGTTAAGGATACCTATTCTTGATCGTAACTTTATTCAACTCTCTATAATCAATGCAAAGACGCATCGACCCATCATTCTTCTTCACGAATAAGACAGGCGCTCCCCACGGTGAAATGCTCGGTTGAATATACTTCTTGTCCAGTAATTCTTGTAGTTGAACCATCAGTTCCTTCATCTCGACTGGAGCCATTCGGTACGGAGCCTTCAAAATTGGAGCAGTTCCTGGCGCTAGATCGATCACGAACTCTGTCTCCCTATCTGGCTGAAGTCCTGGCAAATCGCTAGGAAAAACGTCCACAAACTCCTTAACTACCGATATTTCCTCCACCTTCGGGCTTACCTTACGCGAATCTACTATGTAGGCTAGATATCCTACACAGCCTTGCGTCAGAAGTTTCTTGGCTTGCATAACCATCAGACAACTCGCTTGTCTAGGCGATTTGCTACCATAGAACACTAACTTCGACGGAGTCGTAAGGTTCACCGACTTCTTCTGACAGTCGATTACCATCCCATGGTTGAACAACCAATCCATACCTAGTATGACGTCGAATTCCCCAAGTTTTATCGGAATCAAATCTACTCTAAGATCCTGACCCTTAATGTCCAATCTACAATTCTTATAAACGCTCCTAACAGGAATAACCTCCCTATTCGCAATCTCTATGTTCAAGGGATAAACTAACTCTTCTATAGGTAAGTCTAAGGTTTTAGCAAAATCATCAAATATAAATGAACAAGTAGCACCCGAATCAAATAATATATATGCATTTATACTATTGATCGAAATAATACCTGACACCACGTCTTTTGATTGCACAGCATCCTGCACCGTCATATTGAATGTCTGTGCAGTGGGTCGAACAGCTTGCAATGGTGCAGTGATAGTCACGGAACTGCCGCTTCCATTCCCTCCGTTCCTTGCTGACCCTGCCGTCAGCTTTTTAGGGCAGTTGTGAGCCATGTGATCCTTGGATCCACATGTAAAGCAAGCTCCCTTCTTTGGGTTTGGGAAATTAGGCGCGATGTGGCCTTCCTGGCCACAGTTGAAGCACACCCGCTTCCCCTTCATACACGCGCCAGTGTGATTCTTACCGTATGTAGCACATGCTTTGAACTTCCTCTTCTGCTGGCTTCCTTGCTGACTCCCAGCAGAGGTATTATCGGACCACTTCCTCTTCTAGTTCACAGCGCTGCTACCCCCAGTCTTGGTTTCTACCTCATTCTTCTTCTTCTTATCTTGGTTGAACTTCGTCACCGCGTCGCTTTCTCCTTCAGCAAGTATGGCTTTCTCCAACACCGCTGCAAAGGTATTCAGCTGGAACATGGAAACCTTGCTGTAGAGCCAGGGCTTCAGTCCCCGTTCAAACCTTCTCGCCTTCCTAGCGTCAGTGCTGACCTGGTAAGTAGCGAACCTGGCTAACTCGTTAAACTTAGTGGCACACTCGGACACCGTCATCCCTCCTTGCTTAAGTTCTAGGAACTTGACCTCAATCTGGTCCTGCGAACTCACTGAAAAGTACATCTCGTAGAACATTTCTTTGAAACGTTCCCACATGATGACTCCCTCTCCCTCTCGGGTCTTGTTAGCCTGCCACCAAAAGCTAGCATCCGACTTCAACATGAAAGCCGCGAACGTTGTCTTTTGGTCTTCTCCTACCCTAGCCACGTCAAACACCTTCTCTATTTCCATAACCCACGTTTGAGCCTCGATAGGGTTAGTCGATCCTTTGAACTCAGGCGGTCCTACTGCCTTGAATTCCTTGAACGTTGTTCCTTGTACTTGCGGCTGATTCGCAAGAGCTCCTGTTAACAGGTTCACTAACTGCTGAACCGAGTTGGGGTTCGTCCCATCGTTATTGTTGTTGTTCGTCTAACCCTCGGGGTTTTGACGTGTCACTCTTCTTCTAGGAGGCATTTTCTGTTAAGAAAATATTATTATTAGACCTTTTATCCAACTATTAAGTATCCAAGTTCATACTTAAATGTTTAAACAATTCAGTGCACATAGAACACATAGCACGTCAATAAACTTCTTTTATTTATTACGCGTAGTTTAAAAACATCAAACTGATAGCACTTCTGCTATTTTTATCATCCTTCCTGAACTGGAAAAGTTACAGGATTACATTATTAGCTTATCCCATTCTTTTCTCAAATTATGGGATTTACTTTACTTATTACAAAAAGTAATACATAAACAAAACTCTACTACTGCCACTACTGCTACTGCCACTGCCTAGGCATATTAATACGTCGCACAGCCTCTCTGCGTTCCTTTTCTATTACCCGAAATGTCGTTCTTCGGTCCACCACATACCACGATAAACCTTGGAACTGAGCTGGGTAGTAGAAAATACGGTCCTGAGCTCTCTCTATCGCTATATGAAATGCATATTCTGTTTCCCTCAGCTTGGCCCTCTTGGCTGCAGCTTCATCTTCAGCTCGATCAGCTCGTTGATTAGCCCTCAAGCTTGACTCTTCAGCTCTGGCACGCTTCCTCGACTCCTCCTGGATGTCTTGCTTCAGCTTCGCCAGTTCAAATCGAGCAGCATCTCTTTCAACCTCCATATGTATCAGGTTCCACTGTGCATCTCCCAGGTCACTTGCCATTTCCTCGATCGTCTCGTCTCGTTGCTGGATAGTCTCCTCGAGATCTCCTACTCGTCCATGAAGCAACATGTTGCTATCGTAGACTGCCTCGTACATCTCAGCACTAGTAGAGTGAGGTGGGAATTCCTCTTCGGGATCCTCTTCTTCCTCTTCCTCCTCTTCAGACTAGTCCTCGTCCTCAACCTCTGGAATAGGTGTCAGCTCACGCTCCCAACCAGCTACGGTGATCACTGGAGATGGCTCTCTCCTAACCAGCTGCTCCCAGACAATATGTATGTCACGGGGCTCCTCCTCTCTAGGCACCTGAGGTACATCATCTCTAGCCTGACTAGGTTCTCCCATGTTCGACATCCTGACAAAAGAATTTTAAAGTTCATTATTACGTGATAACGAATCGTCACTCTTCGAATACTATAATGTAAACACATAGGCACATAAGGTAGTTTATTATCTTTACCTAGCATCACTATCTTTTCGATCTTACCATAAGGCTACTACCTAAGGTTTTTCCCCACCTAAGGTTTCATAACTTACAGCTCTGATACCAACCTGTGACACCCCCAAATCCGGGTACTTCGTTTCCACATGATTTGGTGTTCACTTTCTAATATAACATACATCTACCCAATGAATAATGTAAAATAAACTACAACTTAAATTAGAATAGATAAATCTCACTTAAAACAAGGGTTACAACCTTTTTAAGATAATCCCGGTTTACTCTAACCCTGACATGAATATAATAAAGTGCGGAAACAAAAACATAACATTCAAGTCTTATTACAATCATTCTCAATATAATAAAAAAAACAAGTCTTCACTTGCTTTGCTTTCCCTTGCCCTTACTCGTAGACGGAGTATCAGCGTTATCAACCTTAACTGAAATTGTTATTTAATGCAAGAGTGAGCAAACCACAGCTCATTGGAGTTTAACAATAACATAGACTTGAAAGGATATATTTAAAAGAATCTGAACAACTTAGCTTGCTTCAATAATAAAGAATTGAATAATAATTCTCTATCAACATTAAAATTCGAATATAGAATTTATCTGAGTGTCATAAGACCTTTGAACTCTTGTCCTAGGTTATAAATATTTCTATTTAAACCTTTAACAGTCAATAAGACAATGGACCTTTGATAGTAGTGTGCATACAAGCCAATCATGTATGATGATAAAGCACGTACTTTGTAAACAATCTTATTTATTTATTAATAAAATATTCATTTATTAAAGGCATTTAATTATCTACATGTTGCTGTTTTTATAATATGTAAATAACCCATAGTTTTAAGCAAAGCTTTTAGAATCATGATGATGATCATGCTAATGAGATCTAAATTCTTAGAAAGTTTTAAAACTAAAATAGTTCCCAATCGTGGGATTTCTAAAAAGGGGATTAGTAAATCCGGATAGATTGGTACATATGTTGCTTGCTCATTGGATGAGGATGATTGATCTCATGATCATTTGTGTGGAGACACTAAAGCAAGTATGTAGGTGCTTATTGGAGAATAAGTTCACTGAACGTGATTCGCTATGGAATACCTAATGGAGTTTTACTCGCATGTCAATAGGAATTCCTAATGTGATAGTAGTACAAGTGATCCTTGGACTTGAGATCATCATAGTATCTTGTATGTAACAAATTATACTTTGACTTATTCCTTAAGACCTTTTAAGGCATATATAGGGTATGCTTGGGTATAATGAGTTACATATGGAGATAATGAATGATCAATAAAGAATCTACCACCTCTAGTAAAAGAGGAGATATGTCCTATGTGATTCGTTAAATGACAACCCAGGAATCCTTGGCCAAGGTGAAATGAAATTAGAAAGGAGTTTTTAATTTGCATTATTTGGAGTTGTGTATTTTCTAATCGAAATATATATAATTAAATAAAATAAGACTTGACAGTAAATCCATGTCTTATATTTAATTGGGACATTGAATGGTGGAAGGATTGAATTGTACGGAACTATTAACTCACAGGTTCTTTTATGATTAATGTTGAAATCTATATTATCTGGAAAGTCGTTGATCGCTAGGGAGGCTTATCCCTATTGTAGAATAAATATTATTTATTTAAATAGATTATTAGTTTAATTTATTTATTTAAATAAGATTAAAATTGTTTTAATTGATTTATTCACAACCGGTTTAATATGGAGAACCTAAAGGGTCACACCATAAAAGGAAGAATAAATATTTAAGAAGGTAATGGCATAATCGTAATAATGCATTAAGTATAATTAATTTAATCTATGGTGATAGAATAAATTAAATAGCTTAATGTTTATTATTTAATATTTTGGAAATATTAAATATAAATTAATAAGAGGAGTCTTATTAATATTATTACAATTATTATTATTTTAATTTCTAAAGGAGTTTAGTAATTAATTTAATATTTAGTACTCTCATTTATTCCTAATAAGATTAGGAGACAAATTAATTAAATGAATTTAATTAATTATTCCCATGTGGTGGGAAGCCTAAATTAATTAAAGGAGTTTAATTAATTAAAAGAAATCCCATGTCTAATAGGATTAGAAGGATTGACCAATGTCTATATAAGAGAAGTCTTATAATAGATATTAGATTGATGCAATTCTAATTGTTGGAGAGTACTCCTTTTCTATAGAGGATAGAAAACTAAGGTTTAGCCAAACACCCTCCTTCTTGATAATTTCTCTTCCTTGGTGGATCACCTCTAGAGGCCAAACACTTGGGTGGCTAACGTTGATCAAAGAAAGGAATCTAACCCGAAAATTCAAGGAGATCACGAAGAACAAGGAGTTGAACTAGTACCTGTGGAAGCTTCGTTCTACAAGGGTATGATTCCATAACTTCTTATTTATCGTTTTAAATTAATAATTTGCATAAAGGATGATCCGGGTAATGGTTTTGTAGAAATTTTTTTTAAACTCTGATATATCATGCTTCCGCTAATTTTTGCAATTTGATTGCGTCACGATTTCATACAAACCCAACAGTGGCATCAGAGCCAAATCTTTATGCAATTATTAATTTATTTTTGATTTCATATACATATGGGTATGTATTTAAAATAATTTATTGGGCATAATTTTATTATATAAAATTATATTTTTTAAGAAAAAAAAAAGACTTTTTTTGGGACGAATCACAATTTTTTTTGGGTGCTAATCTTGAATTCTGCAAAGAAAAGGTGTTGTCTCTTTCTTACTCCAAAAAGAAGGTGACCCATCAGGAAAGGACTTTTTTAATAAACCTGCAGGACTCTTTTAATAAAAGAAGGTGACTTCTTTTTAAAAAATAAATATGATATATTTATATATTATATTCTAAATAATTTTATAATTAAAATAAAGAGTTTATTTTAATCTTGAAATTGGATTTCATGCAATTTAAAATTGCCCATTAAATGATACTCATATATATATGGAATGTTTTAATTCATGAGATGAATATTTATTTATTGATATATATGGTGATATGTATGAAAATAAATGGGGATTGACTATGGACTATTTGACCAATGTGATTGGATTTTATTTTAGTTGAATGCTTGAATGAATGGGTTTTATTAAATGGGGTCTGCGTACCTCGTCTTCTCTAATTTTTTTTTCTTGATGTAAAATTCTATCTCCCTCCTATGTACTTCCCCTTGACTGTTGATCAAGGTTTCTATTTAAATTAAATAGTTTAATGTAATAAGAATAGTTAGAATTATCTTGAAGAAATTGGAGACCAAGGAGCAAGGAGCGCGTGAAGACCCGTTTGTATGGAGCCCGGGTTTAAATGTAATAGTTATATTTAAATTTAAATTCTTGCACTCCTAGGTTTGACCTTTTGGTTCACTTGGTGGCTCTAGTGAACCAAACTAGAATAAAAGTCCATAATCAATCCGGGTAGAATATAATATTCTATATTGCATGCTAAATATTATATATATTATATTTTATGCAAACATGCTTCGCATGTTTAATAAAATGACGCGTATTTTATATATATATGTGCATGCGCGCTAAACAAGATGAGACAAATAATAACAAACCCCTCAAAGAAATAATATTAAGTCCGAAGCGTTCAAATGATATTTGGAATATCGAACGTCGCCTTCTAGCATGATAAATTAATAGAGTATTAAATATTTAATATGAGCTTGTTGTGCTATCCACAAGGCGAGTATTGCGTATTTAAGATGTTAATTAATCACATTTGATGCTTATCAAGAAAATTGAACGATCTAGTCTTGTTGTGCTATCCACAAGGACGAACATTTTTCTTTTTTGAATTTATGGAAGTGCTAGGCTGGACTTAACTTAAATCATTTTAGTTCGGATGTGCACACACTTGACCATTATGATTTAAGAGGCAAAATAAAAGGAGTTATATAGTGTTGTAATTGACAAGAGTTGTCTACCTATTTATTTGTATATCGCTTGTTGTGCTATCCACAAGGTTATATACATTTGAAATGGGATCCTTATTCTCACTAGCAAATCTTTAATTAGATGTTGCCGAACTATATAAGTGAGGGTAATATAGTTTGATAAAAATAGTGGGAGATACCAATTTAAAATAAAGACCTAAATTTATTTTGGTATGCAAAATTAATAAAATGAATGTTTGCTAAAATGTTGTTTTTCACATGCAGAATTTTAAAAATGTCAAAATCACTAATTTCACTGCGAAGCATACTTGATGCTAATAAGCTTACCGGGCCGAATTATACAGACTGGCTAAGAAATCTGAGAATAGTTCTCACTGCTGAAAAGATTTCTTATGTCCTAAACTCACCTGTCCCTGGAACTGTTCCAGAAACAGTCTCTGAGGAAGAGATTGCCACCATTGTAAAGTGGCAGATGATGCATCTGTGGCTCAATGCATCATGCTCGCATCCATGAATAACGAGCTTCAGCGTCAGCACGAAAATATGGATGCTCCTACTATGTTGATTCACCTCAAGGAGTTGTATGGTGAACAAAGTAGGACTGCTAGATATGAGATATCTAAGGAGCTCTTCTGATCTCGGATGACCAAGGGCAAAGTGAACATAAAGGAACAAAAGAAATCTGATCCAGCTAGCAAAGGAATGTGCTTCCATTGCAACGAGCCGGGTCATTGGAAGAGGAACTGCAAGAAGTTTCTGGCAAAGAAGAAGCTTGGAGAAGCTTCGACTTCCAATCAAGGTTTGTTCATGATTGAAATAAATTTTTCAGAAAGTCAAAATTCTACTTGGGTATTAGATACCGGCTGTGGTTCTCACATATGTAATAATGTGAAGGGACTGGTCAGAAGTAGAAAGCTGAACAATGATGAGGTGATCCTACGAGTGGGGAATGGAGCAAAGGTTGCTGCATTAGCTGTAGGAACTTATTATTTAGCAATGCCTTCGGGCAAGTTCATTTATCTTAATAATTGTTATTATGTTCCGAATATTATTAAAAACATTATTTCAATTTCTGTATTGGATATGGAAGGATTTAACGTTGTTATAAAGAACAATAGTTGTTCTATTTATAAAGACGATGTTTTATATGGTATTGGAAATTTGCGAAATGGACTTTATACACTTGACTTACAAGAAAATATTTTTCAAATTGAACAAACTAAGAAAAGGAAAAGAGATGATATTAATTATACTTACATGTGGCACTGTAGACTCGGTCATATCAATGAAACAAGATTATCCAAGTTGCATAAAGATGGGCTCCTTGAGTTATCTGATTATGAATCATATCCAACTTGTGAATCTTATTTCATGGGTAAAATGACTAAATCTCCTTTTAGTGGAAAAGGAGAAAGAGTTACAGAGTTGTTGGCATTGATTCACACAGACGTTTGTGGACCTATGACAACAAGTGCACGGGGTGGGTATTCTTATTTTATTACTTTCACTGATGATCACTCAAGATTTGGATATGTGTATTTAATGAAATACAAGTCAGAATCATTTGAAAAGTTCAAAGAGTTCAGAAGTGAAGTAGAGAAACAAACGGGCAAGAGTATAAAGATACTTCGATCAGATCGAGGTGGAGAATACTTAAGCGGTGAGTTTCTCTATTGTCTCAATGAAAATGGTATAATCTCACAATGGACTCCTCCAGGTACACCACAGTTAAATGGAGTATCTGAAAGGAGAAATCAAACACTGTTAGACATGGTTCGATCCATGATGAGTTTTACCGACCTTCTAATTTCCTTCTGGGGATATGCCCTAGAAACGGCTGTATACCTACTTAACAAGGTACCTACCAAATCCGCCCCAAAGACTCCATATGAGATGTGGAAGGGGAGGAAACCAAATCTTAAGTATGTTAAGACTTGGGGTTGTCCAGCTTATGTCAAAAAGTTTGAACATGATAAGCTACAGACTAAATTCGAAAAGTGTAGATTTGTGGGATACCCTAAAGAAACTGTAGGGTATTATTTCTATCATCCAACTGATCAAAAGGTGTTTGTTGCGAAACATGCTGCCTTCTTGGAAAAGGAGTTTATCCATGAAGGGGTCAGTGGGAGTAAGATATATCTTGAAGAAGTTCAAGAACCACAAATTACCACGGATCAAAGTCAGGTACCTGACCAAGTAGAAGAACCTACTATGCCACACCCTGTTCGTAAATCTGGGAGAGTACCGAAGATACCTGAGAGGTATGGATTCGTTATAAAGGATGACGATGAGGTACACATCATGAATGATGATGATCCATTGAATTACGAACAGGCTATGAGTAATAAAGACTCAGGGAAATGGCTAGAAGCCATGAAATCCGAAATGGACTCCATGTATGAAAACAAAGTATGGACTTTGGTTTCACCACCTGAAGGCATTAAGCCTATTGGGTGTAAATGGGTCTTTAAAAGAAAGACTGGAGCGGACGGCAAGGTAGAGACCTATAAGGCCCGACTGGTTGCAAAAGGTTTCAAACAAAGACAAGGAGTTGACTATGATGAAACCTTTTCACCAGTAGCTATGCTCAAGTCCATTCGGATTTTGCTTGCGATTGCAGCTTATAACGACTATGAGATCTGGCAGATGGACGTGAAAACGGCCTTCCTCAATGAAAAACTTGAGGAGGATGTGTATATGACACAGCCAGAGGGATTTGTTTCAAAGGTTGGAATAAATCAAGTCTGTAAGCTGCAACGATCCATTTATGGATTGAAGCAAGCTTCTCGTAGATGGAACATTCGTTTTGATGAGACAATCAAAGAGTTTAATTTTATCAAAAATGACGATGAACCATGTGTGTACAAAAAGGTTAGTGGGAGCGCAGTTTCATTCCTTGTATTATATGTTGATGATATATTACTGATAGGGAATGAAATTTCTATGCTAAAATCGATCAAAATAAAGTTGTCTAAACATTCCTCCATAAATGATTTGGGTAGAACATCCCACATTGGGGATATAAATCTGTATTAATAGATTTAAAAGGATGTTCGGCTTAACCCATGGAAACGTATATTCATTAGATGCTAAAGGCGTTTAGCATGGTAACTCCAAAAAGGTGCCTCATGATGATGAGCCATGGAGTGTATCTCTCTAAAATTATCCTCAGTAAAAGAGAGATCGCATAAGTAACTATTATGTATGCAATGAAATATACAAGACTTGATGTTGATCAGTCATATTCTAGAGAAGATCTCTGTGAGACAGTGATAAACATCTCAAAGTATTTAACTGACACTAAGGATGTCATCATGACACATGATGGGTCTGAATTAAACTAGAAGACTAAACAGACTCAAGTTTTCAGACTGACCAAGACGACAGCAAAATCGACTTTATGGTAAGTCGTTACCTTAAAAGATGGTGCAGTAAATTGGAAAGGTTTCAAACAGCAAAAGTTGCTGGGTTAGTGACAAAGACAAAGTATATAACTGTAAGTGAAGCTGCAAGTTGATGTTTCGGATGAAAAGTTTATTACAGAACTAGGAATAGTTCCTAAGTCTCATCTTGAATCTAAACATGTGTTGCGGCACTTTGATTAAAAAAAAAAAAAAAATCATTGAAAAGGAGAGTGTAGACTCTCAAGACAACATTGCAGATCCATTTACTAAAGCTTTAACACAACAGCAGTTTGATTGTCACTTAGAGAAGATGGGTATGAGATACCATGGCGATTGACTTTAGTGCAAGTGGGAGATTGATAGTAGTGTGCATACAAGCCAATCATGTATGATGATAAAGCACGTACTTTGTAAACAATCTTATTTATTTATTAATAAAATATTCATTTATTAAAGGCATTTAATTATCTACATGTTGCTGTTTTTATAATATGTAAATAACCCATAGTTTTAAGCAAAGCTTTTAGAATCATGATGATGATCATGCTAATGAGATCTAAATTCTTAGAAAGTTTTAAAACTAAAATAGTTCCCAATCGTGGGATTTCTAAAAAGGGGATTAGTAAATCCGGATAGATTGGTACATATGTTGCTTGCTCATTGGATGAGGATGATTGATCTCATGATCATTTGTGTGGAGACACTAAAGCAAGTATGTAGGTGCTTATTGGAGAATAAGTTCACTGAACGTGATTCGCTATGGAATACCTAATGGAGTTTTACTCGCATGTCAATAGGAATTCCTAATGTGATAGTAGTACAAGTGATCCTTGGACTTGAGATCATCATAGTATCTTGTATGTAACAAATTATACTTTGACTTATTCCTTAAGACCTTTTAAGGCATATATAGGGTATGCTTGGGTATAATGAGTTACATATGGAGATAATGAATGATCAATAAAGAATCTACCACCTCTAGTAAAAGAGGAGATATGTCCTATGTGATTCGTTAAATGACAACCCAGGAATCCTTGGCCAAGGTGAAATGAAATTAGAAAGGAGTTTTTAATTTGCATTATTTGGAGTTGTGTATTTTCTAATCGAAATATATATAATTAAATAAAATAAGACTTGACAGTAAATCCATGTCTTATATTTAATTGGGACATTGAATGGTGGAAGGATTGAATTGTACGGAACTATTAACTCACAGGTTCTTTTATGATTAATGTTGAAATCTATATTATCTGGAAAGTCGTTGATCGCTAGGGAGGCTTATCCCTATTGTAGAATAAATATTATTTATTTAAATAGATTATTAGTTTAATTTATTTATTTAAATAAGATTAAAATTGTTTTAATTGATTTATTCACAACCGGTTTAATATGGAGAACCTAAAGGGTCACACCATAAAAGGAAGAATAAATATTTAAGAAGGTAATGGCATAATCGTAATAATGCATTAAGTATAATTAATTTAATCTATGGTGATAGAATAAATTAAATAGCTTAATGTTTATTATTTAATATTTTGGAAATATTAAATATAAATTAATAAGAGGAGTCTTATTAATATTATTACAATTATTATTATTTTAATTTCTAAAGGAGTTTAGTAATTAATTTAATATTTAGTACTCTCATTTATTCCTAATAAGATTAGGAGACAAATTAATTAAATGAATTTAATTAATTATTCCCATGTGGTGGGAAGCCTAAATTAATTAAAGGAGTTTAATTAATTAAAAGAAATCCCATGTCTAATAGGATTAGAAGGATTGACCAATGTCTATATAAGAGAAGTCTTATAATAGATATTAGATTGATGCAATTCTAATTGTTGGAGAGTACTCCTTTTCTATAGAGGATAGAAAACTAAGGTTTAGCCAAACACCCTCCTTCTTGATAATTTCTCTTCCTTGGTGGATCACCTCTAGAGGCCAAACACTTGGGTGGCTAACGTTGATCAAAGAAAGGAATCTAACCCGAAAATTCAAGGAGATCACGAAGAACAAGGAGTTGAACTAGTACCTGTGGAAGCTTCGTTCTACAAGGGTATGATTCCATAACTTCTTATTTATCGTTTTAAATTAATAATTTGCATAAAGGATGATCCGGGTAATGGTTTTGTAGAAATTTTTTTTAAACTCTGATATATCATGCTTCCGCTAATTTTTGCAATTTGATTGCGTCACGATTTCATACAAACCCAACAACCTTAACTCGCACTTAGGGGGATCAGCCCTTCGTACCATGTATTGTGCACAAACATCTTAACGCTGTGCGTAGTAACCTCCCCTAGTAAATAGGGTTGTTCAACTCAGTAATTTGAATTCAAGTCCGCACCAAAGAAAGTTTGGTTTGGATAAGCTTACAAGGGAAATTTAGAATTCACGTTCATCAACTAAGGATTAGTTGAATCAACTTCCAATAATTCATAAATAAAAGAATTATGAATTAACATATGCTTTAGAATTAACTTAAAGCATTTAAAATAATAACTGGATCTTACTTGAACAATAAGTTAAGATTATTTCAATTAAATAAACAATTGTCTAATACAGAAATAGAAAGGACATTCTCAACAATGAATATATGAATTCAAGAATTTGTATATAATCAACAAGTTTAGGGTACAGAAAACTTGCATAAAATTAACGAGTTTAGGGTTTAGAAGACTTGCCTCAAGCGTAAGCTACTTAACACAATTCACGTACTTTAATACTTCCTACACATATATATTTAATCACAATAACCTAAATTAGTTAACACGTAACTAATTCACATAAGTGGTTAACCCTCATGGTTAACCCACTCTAATAATAATAATCAACTATCACATAGTTAATTAAATCAATTATGTATTTAACTAAATTATAGTTAAACAATTATAATACAAACACTTAATCAAATTATAATTATAAACAAATTATTATAATTATAATCAATTAAACCACATCATGCATTTAATTACACAAATTATAATTAATCATAAAATTATCAATTTATAATCCATAATTAAACATGCATTTATTAAATTATAATTACATAAATTATAATTTAAATTAACATCTAATTGATTAAAATAAATCAACTTCTATACATTATAATTTCACAAAAATTATAATTTAAATTAAATAGTTACTCTTAATTATAATTAATAAAATTATAATTAAGTAACTTATTGTACAATTAAATAATTATAGTTTATAATTTAAATATCATATTAGTTTTTTCAAAACTTTCTTTTTCTCGAATTATGAAATTATCAACTTCATGTTAACACATGTTATAGCCGCTAGATACATGCTCATTATCTTAGCAATAATGTAATGGAAACATAACAAAACACTGCACACTTGACTAAAACTCACTGCCACTACACTGTGCACGGCGCAGCTGCGCAGCCCCAGGCCTTGGCACCGGTGCAGCTGCGCAGGGTAAGGATCTGGGAAGGACTAGCGGCGCAGCTGCGCTGCTCCTGGCCTTGCTGCCGGCGCAGCTGCACAGCAACTCGGCCAGACGCAGACAGCCATGTTACTCTGCTTCATCGATTAACCCATACAAGCCAACAAATGGATATTTACAGTAATTTAAATATTGTAAATCATACATATGCAATTATACATATATATAACATGCTTCCACAACACAAAACCATTTAAACAATGATAATCACAAGTTTTAAAAATCCAATTTGGCCATTTTCATGAAAACTCATATATTTTCCAAAATAAGTCACTGTAATCAAATTCTTAAGCAATTCAACTTATAACATATGCTTTATTCTCATGATTCAAGGTAGTATCTTAGAAAATTTCTAAACAACATACTAACATATACCAATTTCTCAATGTAAAATCCCCCATAATATATAAACTCATGAAATTCCATATGAACTCATATAACCATGAATTTTCTGTTAAAATATATTTATACAGTAATTTGATTTCAGAAAATCATTGATAACCATATAATTCACCACGAACAACACCACCTATATATATATATATATATATATATATATCATCCATGTTTATGCTATTACATGAAAACTCAGTTTTCACAGAGAATAAAACATAAAACTTAAATCGAGTTTTGAAAATATGAAAGTAGAGATTATGGATTACCTTTCGGTGATAGGGGAAGAAAACAAAGATTCACTCTAGCCTTCACAAGCTTCTTCTTCCTTCTCTTCTTCTCCAACTCTTCTCTGCATTCTCTTTTTCCTCTGCTCTTTTCTTTCTTCTTTGCTCTTAGTTTAGACTTAGGATTAATCTAACGTAGTATAGAACTAACGTAATATAATATAATACGCGTACTAACTAATACTAATTAGCCTAATTAATTTAGCAGTTACATAAGTTTTAAAATTCAAAAAGCCTTAAGGCTTTGTTTGGCCAAAACAACATTATTTTTAAAAAACAGGTTATTATTACTAAGGCCATGTTTGGTAGAATAGATTTAAAACAAATGCATGGCCTTGTTTATTTAAACTCATTTAAAATCCTTTTTCTTTTATTTTAACAAATTATTTAATACATACTTTAATGTCACATTTTAATTAATTAAATATCAATCATCTAATTTAATCAATTAAAATCTAACATCAATTAATCACATAAAATTACCACATAATTATAATTACTCGCTAATTATAATCCATGTAACACTTCAGCACATAATTCATCTAATTCAATTATCTCAATTAAATTAGAACTATAATATAACATTAATATTAATTAAATAAATATTAAACATTCATTTAATTAGTATATAACACTTAATTAAATCACTCCATAAATTATATAATTTATTTATTTAACTCAATAAATAAATCACATAAAATATTTATTTATCTAAATAAATATTAAAATTAATTATAAAATCTCAATCGTTACAATCTTCCCTCCTTAAAAAGATTCTGTCCCCAGAATCACACATAAAAAAAAATCTCGTCTATTACATTCTTCCCTCCTTAAAAGGATTCTGTCCCCAGAATCAGTATATAAGGGGTTACACATAACTAAGCAAATAAATGCGGATAAGACTTCATCATAACATCTTTGAGTTCCCACGTAGCTTCTTCAGCACTGTGGTTCCTCCAGATTACCTTAACTGAAAGTATCACTTTATTCCTAAGTACTTGTTCCTTTCTATCAATTATTTGAACAGGCACTTCTTCATATGTTAAGTCTTTATCAAACTGTAAAGGTTCATATTCTATTATATGTTTATAATCGTGCTTGTAAGGTCTTAACACAGAAATATGGAAGACATTATGATTTTCTCGAGCTCCGGAGGTAATGCAATCTCGTAAGCAACCTCGCCCACCTTTCGTAGTACCTCAAAAGATCCAATGAATCGGGGATTCAGCTTCCCCTTCTTACCGAATCGAATTTTCCCCTTCCAGGGAGATACTTTCAGGAACACGAAACTTCCTGGTAAGAATTCTCGGTTCTGTCGATGTAAATCGGCATACTTCTTCTGTCTGTCTTGAGCAACAACTAATCTCGTTCTAATCAGCTTCACAATTTCGGCGATTTGTTGTACCAATTTTGGTCCCAACAATTGACGTTCACCGACTTCATCCCAGCACAAAGGAGTTCTGCATTTTCTACCGTATAACGCTTCGTAAGGCGGCATGCCAATACTCGCATGATGACTATTGTTGTAGGCGAACTCCACCAATGGTAGATGATCCTCCCAGCTTCCTTTGAAGTCCATCACACAAGCTCTCAGCATATCCTCAAGTGTTTGAATCGTTCTTTCGCTCTGGCCATCGGTCTGAGGATGATACGCTGTACTCATTCGCAATTGCATTCCCAGACATTCTTGCAATCGTTTTCAGAAATTAGACGTAAAACGCGGATCTCTGTCGGACACAATCGACATTGGAACGCCATGTCGAGAAATAATTTCCTTGACGTATAGCTTCGCTAGCTTATCCAGGTTGTACTTAACCCTGATCGGCAGAAAGTGGGCTGACTTCGTCAGTCGATCCAATATAACCCATATCGCATCGAATCCCTTCTGAGTCGTTGGAAGTCCTACCACAAAATCCATCGTGATGTGCTCCCACTTCCACTCTGGAATTTCTAACGGTTGCAGCAAACCACTTGGTCTCTGGTGTTCTGCTTTGACTTTCTGACACGTTAAGCATTTCGCAACGCATTCAACCACGTCCCTCTTCATATTCGGCCACCAGAAATGATGCCTGAGATCCTGGTACATCTTCGTACTCCCAAGGTGAATAGAATATTTAGAACTATGAGCTTCGCTCAGAATCTTTTCTTTGACCTCTGGTACTGGCGGTACCCATATTCTACCTTCAAATCGTAACAGACCTTCATTATCGATCTTGAACTTGAACTCTTCGCCATCGGTTATCCTCTTCCGAACCTTTTCACTTTCTTCATCGTGAAGTTGTGCTTCTTTCACCTTGTCTACTAGAGTAGAACCAGCGGTTACTTGAAACAACATCTCATCTGATTCCTTCGGAAACTTCACCTCCAACTCCAATCTAGCCATCTGTTCTATTAACCGATCCGGATCAGTTAACACGTTCAGCTTCTCCCGACCTTTTCTGCTCAAAGCGTCGGCAACAACGTTAGCTTTACCCGGATGGTAAAGTATCTCGTAATCGTAGTCTTTAATCAGTTCCAACCATCTTCTTTGGCTCATGTTCAAATCCTTCTAGGTAAATATATACTTCAGACTCTTGTGATCTGTGTATATTTTACACTTCTCTCCATATAAGTAGTGCCTCCAAATCTTTAGGGCAAACACTACTGCCGCCAATTCTAGATCATGGGTTGGATACCCCTTCTCGTAATCCTTTAGCTGACGTGACGCATAGGCAATGACTTTGCCGCTCTGCATCAACACACAGCCTAATCCTTTATGTGAGGCATCGCTATATACTACAAAATTTCCCGAACTATCCGGTAAAGATAATACAGGCGCAGTACTCAACCTCTTCTTCAACCCTTGAAAACTCTCCTCACACTTCTCCGTCCAAACAAACTTAACTATTTTACGAATCAAATTCGTCAATGGAGTTACGATTCTAGAAAAGTCTTGGATAAATCTACGGTAATAACCAGCCAATCCCAAGAAACTCCTCACTTCAGACGGCGTCTTCGGCTGTTCCCAACTTATAACAGCTTCAACCTTCGATGGATCCACCGAAATACCATCCTTGTCGATCACGTGGCCAAGGAATTGCACACGTTCCAACCAAAATTTGCATTTCGAGAATTTAGCGTAAAGCTTCTCTCGTCTCAGTGCTTCTAAGGTTAGTCGTAAGTGTTCAGCATGCTCCTCCTCGGTCTTGGAATAAACCAGGATGTCATCTATGAACACTACCACGAACTTGTCCAGAAATGGCTTGAACACCCTGTTCATTAAGTCCATAAATGCAGCTAGGGCATTCGTGAGACCAAATGACATCACCAAGAACTCGTAATGACCATACCGAGTTCTAAAAGCTGTTTTCGGTATATCTTCCTTCCTCATCTTCAACTGATGATACCCGCTTCTCAAATCAATTTTCGAGAAGTACCTCGCACCCTTCAGTTGATCAAACAAGTCATCGATCCTAGGTTAAGGATACCTATTCTTGATCGTAACTTTATTCAACTCTCTATAATCAATGCAAAGACGCATCGACCCATCATTCTTCTTCACGAATAAGACAGGCGCTCCCCACGGCGAAATGCTCGGTTGAATATACTTCTTGTCCAGTAATTCTTGTAGTTGAACCATCAGTTCCTTCATCTCGACTGGAGCCATTCGGTACGGAGCCTTCAAAATTGGAGCAGTTCCTGGCGCTAGATCGATCACGAACTCTGTCTCCCTATCTGGCTGAAGTCCTGGCAAATCGCTAGGAAAAACGTCCACAAACTCCTTAACTACCGATATTTCCTCCACCTTCGGGCTTTCCTTACGCGAATCTACTATGTAGGCTAGATATCCTACACAGCCTTGCGTCAGAAGTTTCTTGGCTTGCATAACCATCAGACAACTCGCTTGTCTAGGCGATTTGCTACCATAGAACACTAACTTCGACGGAGTCGTAAGGTTCACCGACTTCTTCTGACAATCGATTACCGTCCCATGGTTGAACAACCAATCCATACCTAGTATGACGTCGAATTCCCCGGGTTTTATCGGAATCAAATCTACTCTAAGATCCTGACCCTTAATGTCAAATCTACAATTCTTATAAACGCTCCTAACAGGAATAACCTCCCTATTCGCAATCTCTATGTTCAAGGGATAAACTAACTCTTCTATAGGTAAGTCTAAGGTTTTAGCAAAATCATCAAATATAAATGAACAAGTAGCACCCGAATCAAATAATATATATGCATTTATACTATTGACCGAAATAATACCTGACACCACGTCTTTTGATTTCACAGCATCCTGCACCGTCATATTGAATGTCCGTGCAGTGGGTCGAACAGCTTGCAATGGTGCAGTGATAGTCACGGAACTGCCGCTTCCATTCCCTCCGTTCCTTGCTGACCCTGCCGTCAGCTTTTTAGGGCAGTTGCGAGCCATGTGATCCTTGGATCCACATGTAAAACAAGCTCCCTTCTTTGGGTTTGGGAAATTAGGTGCGATGTGGCCTTCCTGACCACAGTTGAAGCACACCCGCTTCCCCTTCATACACACGCCAGTGTGATTCTTACCGTATGTAGCACATGCTTCGAACTTCCTCTTCTGCTGGCTTCCTTGCTGACTCCCAGCAGAGGTATTATCGGACCACTTCCTCTTCTAGTTCACAGCGCTGCTACCCCCAGTCTTGGTTTCTACCTCATTCTTCTTCTTCTTATCTTGGTTAAACTTCGTCACCGCGTCGCTTCCTCCTTCAGCAAGTATGGCTTTCTCCAACACCGCTGCAAAGGTATTCAGCTGGAACATGGAAACCTTGCTGTAGAGCCAGGGCTTCAGTCCCCGTTCAAACCTTCTCGCCTTCCTAGCGTCAGTGCTGACCTGGTAAATAGCGAACCTGGCTAACTCGTTAAACTTAGTGGCACACTCGGACACCGTCATCCCTCCTTGCTTAAGTTCTAGGAACTTGACCTCCATCTGGTCCTGCGAACTCACTGAAAAGTACATCTCGTAGAACATTTCTTTGAAACGTTCCCACGTGATGACTCCCTCTCCCACTCGGGTCTTGTTAGCCTGCCACCAAAAGCTAGCATCCGACTTCAACATGAAAGCCGCGAACGTTGTCTTTTGGTCTTCTCCTACCCTAGCCACGTCAAACACCTTCTCTATTTCCATAACCCACGTTTGAGCCTCGATAGGGTTAGTCGATCCTTTGAACTCAGGCGCTCCTACTGCCTTGAATTCCTTGAACGTTGTTCCTTGTACTTGCGGCTGATTCGCAAGAGCTCCTGTTAACAGGTTCACTAACTGCTGAACCGAGTTGGGGTTCGTCCCATCGTTATTGTTGTTGTTCGTCTAACCCTCGGGGTTTTGACGTGTCACTCTTCTTCTAGGAGGCATTTTCTGTTAAGAAAATATTATTATTAGACCTTTTATCCAACTATTAAGTATCCAAGTTCATACTTAAACGTTTAAACAATTCAGTGCACATAGAACACATAGCACGTCAATAAACTTCTTTTATTTATTACGCGTAGTTTAAAAACATCAAACTGATAGCACTTCTGCTATTTTTATCATCCTTCCTGAACTGGAAAAGTTACAGGATTACATTATTAGCTTATCCCATTCTTTTCTCAAATTATGGGATTTACTTTACTTATTACAAAAAGTAATACATAAACAAAACTCTACTACTGCCACTACTGCTACTGCCACTGCCTAGGCATATTAATACGTCGCACAGCCTCTCTGCGTTCCTTTTCTATTACCCGAAATGTCGTTCTTCGGTCCACCACATACCACGATAAACCTTGGAACTGAGCTGGGTAGTAGAAAATACGGTCCTGAGCTCTCTCTATCGCTATATGAAATGCATATTCTGTTTCCCTCAGCTTGGCCCTCTTGGCTGCAGCTTCATCTTCAGCTCGATCAGCTCCTTGATTAGCCCTCAAGCTTGACTCTTCAGCTCTGGCACGCTTCCTCGACTCCTCCTGGATGTCTTGCTTCAGCTTCGCCAGTTCAAATCGAGCAGCATCTCTTTCAACCTCCATATGTATCAGGTTCCACTGTGCATCTCCCAGGTCACTTGCCATTTCCTCGATCGTCTCGTCTCGTTGCTGGATAGTCTCCTCGAGATCTCCTACTCGTCCATGAAGCAACATGTTGCTATCGTAGACTGCCTCGTACATCTCAGCACTAGTAGAGTGAGGTGGGAATTCCTCTTCGGGATCCTCTTCTTCCTCTTCCTCCTCTTCAGACTAGTCCTCGTCCTCAACCTCTGGAATAGGTGTCATCTCACGCTCCCAACCAGCTACGGTGATCACTGGAGATGGCTCTCTCCTAACCAGCTGCTCCCAGATAATATGTATGTCACGGGGCTCCTCCTCTCTAGGCACCTGAGGTACATCATCTCTAGCCTGACTAGGTTCTCCCATGTTCGACATCCTGACAAAAGAATTTTAAAGTTCATTATTACGTGATAACGAATCGTCACTCTTCGAATACTATAATGTAAACACATAGGCACATAAGGTAGTTTATTATCTTTACCTAGCATCACTATCTTTTCGATCTTACCATAAGGCTACTACCTAAGGTTTTTCCCCACCTAAGGTTTCATAACTTACAGCTCTGATACCAACCTGTGACACCCCCAAATCCGGGTACTTCGTTTCCACATGATTTGGTGTTCACTTTCTAATATAACATACATCTACCCAATGAATAATGTAAAATAAACTACGACTTAAATTAGAATAGATAAATCTCACTTAAAACAAGGGTTACAACCTTTTTAAGATAATCCCGGTTTACTCTAACCCTGACATGAATATAATAAAGTGCGGAAACAAAAACATAACATTCAAGTCTTATTACAATCATTCTCAATATAATAAAAAAACAAGTCTTCACTTGCTTTGCTTTCCCTTGCCCTTACTCGTAGACGGAGTATCAGCGTTATCAACCTTAACTGAAATTGTTATTTAATGTAAGAGTGAGCAAACCACAGCTCATTGGAGTTTAACAATAACATAGACATGAAAGGATATATTTAAAAGAATCTGAATAACTTAGCTTGCTTCAATAATAAAGAATTGAATAATAATTCTCTATCAACATTAAAATTCGAATATAGAATTTATCTGAGTGTCATAAGACCTTTGAACTCTTGTCCTAGGTTATAAATATTTCTATTTAAACCTTTAACAGTCAATAAGACAATGGACCTTAACTCGCACTTAGGGGGATCATCCCTTCGTACCATGTGCATACCATGTATTGTGCACAAACATCTTAACGCTGTGCGTAGTAACCTCCCCTAGTAAATAGGGTTGTTCAACTCAGTAATTTGAATTCAAGTCCGCACCAAAGAAAGTTTGGTTTGGATAAGCTTACAAGGGAAATTTAGAATTCACGTTCATCAACTAAGGATTAGTTGAATTAATTTCCAATAATTCATAAATAAAAGAATTATGAATTAACATATGCTTTAGAATTAACTTAAAGCATTTAAAATAATAACTGGATCTTACTTGAACAATAAGTTAAGATTATTTCAATTAAATAAACAATTGTCTAATACAGAAATAGAAAGGACATTCTCAACAATGAATATATGAATTCAAGAATTTGTATATAATCAACAAGTTTAGGGTACAGAAAACTTGCATAAAATTAACGAGTTTAGGGTTTAGAAGACTTGCCTCAAGCGTAAGCTACTTAACACAATTCACGTACTTTAATACTTCCTACACATATATATTTAATCACAATAACCTAAATTGGTTAACACGTAACTAATTCACATAAGTGGTTAACCCTCATGGTTAACCCACTCTAATAATAATAATCAACTATCACATAGTTAATTAAATCAATTATATATTTAACTAAATTATAGTTAAACAATTATAATACAAACACTTAATCAAATTATAATTATAAACAAATTATTATAATTATAATCAATTAAACCACATCATGCATTTAATTACACAAATTATAATTAATCATAAAATTATCAATTTATAATCCATAATTAAACATGCATTTATTAAATTATAATTACATAAATTATAATTTAAATTAACATCTAATTGATTAAAATAAATCAACTTCTATACATTATAATTTCACAAAAATTATAATTTAAATTAAATAGTTACTCTTAATTATAATTAATAAAATTATAATTAAGTAACTTATTGTACAATTAAATAATTATAGTTTATAATTTAAATATCATATTAGTTTTTTCAAAACTTTCTTTTTCTCGAATTATGAAATTATCAACTTCATGTTAACACATGTTATAGCCGCTAGATATATGCTCATTATCTTAGCAATAATGTAATGGAAACATAACAACACACTGCACACTTGACTAAAACTCACTGCCACTACACTGTGCACGGCGCAGCTGCGCAGCCCCAGGCCTTGGCACCGGTCGTATGCTTTAAATGCGGGAAAGAGGGACATATCAGCCCAAACTACCCACAACAATTCAAAGGATGCTATAACTGTGGAAAAGAAGGACATATAGCTCGAGATTGTCCTGTTACGAAACCAAGTTCAGCGGGGGTGGTGATTCCAAAGGCGGTAGCAGACAAGTCAAAGTCGGTGATTCCTGGAAGAGCGTTTGTCGTGACAGCCCAAAACGCGAGGAATCCACACGAGGTGATTACGGGTAAGCTGATCATAAACTCTTGCGAAGTTTATACCTTGTTAGATACCGGTGCTACCCATTCCTTTATTTCACCTGCTTGTGCTCAACGTTTGAACTTGACTTCTGATAAATTAGACTTTGACTTATCTGTTGAAACTCTGTTAGGAGAAACCTTTGTTACATCTACAGTTTACAAATCTTGCTTGATTCAGATTGGTACCCTTACCTTACCTGTTGATCTTATATCTTTGAAAATACTTGCATTTGACGTGATTTTAGGAATTGACTGGTTAACCACTTACCATGCCAAAATTGATTGTTTTCGTAAGGTTGTTAGTTTTCATATTCCTAATCAACCTGTTGTGCGAATCCAAACCACCAAACCACTAAAATCAGTCAATATCATTTCAAATCCCAAGGCTATTCGTTTATTAAAAAAGGATTTCAAGCTTTCTTAGCTCATGTCACTGATCTAAACCAGAATACATCAGATTTGAATGATATTTCCGTTGTTAATGAGTTTCCTGATGTATTTCCTGAAGAACTTCCCGGTCTACCCCCAGAACGTGAAGTTGAATTCTTTATTGACCTTGAGCCCGGTACAAAGCCCATTTCTAAAACCCCATATCGAATGGCTCCTATTGAACTTCAGGAGTTAAAGATCCAATTACAAGAGTTGTTAGACATCGGTTTTATTCGTCCTAGTACGTCTCCTTGGGGTGCTCCTGTTTTATTCGTAAAGAAGAAAGACGGGAGTATGCGACTTTGTATTGACTATCGGGAGTTGAACCATGTCACCATCAAGAATAGGTATCCGTTACCTCGTATTGATGACCTGTTTGACCAGTTGCAAGGAGCGCAATTCTTTTCAAAGATCGATCTTCGTTCTAGATATCATCAGTTGAAGATTAAAACTGAGGATATTCCAAAGACTGCTTTCAGAACACGGTACGGGCATTATGAGTTCTTAGTCATGTCTTTTGGATTGACTAATGCTCCTGCTGCTTTCATGGATGTGAAGAACCGTGTATTTAAGGAGTATTTGGATCAATTCGTTGTTGTCTTTATTGATGACATCCTCATCTATTCTAAAAGCCGTGAAGATCATGAACACCATTTGAAGTTGGTACTTCAAAAGCTTCGTGAGAACAAGCTATATGCCAAGCTGAAGAAATGCGAGTTCTGGCTTGAGGAAGTAGCATTTCTTGGGCATGTGGTATCAAAACGTGGAGTATCTGTTTACCCGGCTAAGATTGAAGCAATACAAAGCTGGGAGCAACCTAAGTCGGTGACCGAAGTACGAAGCTTTCTGGGCTTAGCTGGTTATTATCGGAGATTCGTAGAAGGATTTTCTCAAATCGCTACTCCATTAACTCAGTTGACACGGAAAGATACGAAATTCGTTTGGAGAGAGGAATGCGAGAAGAGCTTCCAAGAGCTCAAGAGGAGACTTATTTCGGCACCTGTTCTGACAATACCATCTGGTTCGGATGGATTTGTTATTTACAGCGATCCTTCGGGCAAAGGGTTAGGATGTGTTCTCATGCAACATGGGAAAGTCATAGCCTATGCCTCGCGACAACTCAAAGAATATGAGAGGAATTATCCTACTCATGATCTAGAGTTGGCAGCAGTCGTATTCGCGTTGAAGATCTGGAGACATTACTTGTACGGAGAGAAAGTGGAGATTTATACGGATCATAAGAGCCTTAAATATTTCTTCACTCAGAAGGAACTCAACATGCGGCAACGACGTTGGCTTGAGCTGTTGAAAGATTACGATCATACCATCCAATACCATCATGGAAAAGCAAACGTGGTAGCTGACGCGTTGAGTAGAAGATCATATGTGGAAACGAATGCGATGATGTCAAGTATACGCGTAGAACCAGCTTTGATTGATAAAGTTAAAGGTGCTCAAGCTACGGATGCGGAGCTGATGAAGATGAAGAAGAAGGTGCAAGAAGGTGCAATTCCAGAACCGAGAATCGATGAAGATGGAATACTTCGAGTCAACTCCAGACTTTGTGTTCCTAACGATTCCGACTTGAAGTATAGAATCATGATGGAGGCACACAACACACCGTTTGCAATCCATCCTGGGAGTACTAAAATGTATCGTGATCTTCGACATACATTTTGGTGGAGCAATATGAAGAGAGAGATCGCGGAGTTCATTTCGAGATGTTTAATTTGTCAACGTGTAAAGGCGGAGCATCAAGTACCGAAGGGTCCATTGCAACCACTGGAGATTCCGAAATGGAAGTGGGAACACATTACGATGGATTTCGTTACGGGTCTTCCCAAGGTTTCTCAAGGCATAGATGCGATTTGGGTTATGGTTGATAGATTAACCAAGTCTGCTCATTTCTTGCCGATACGAGAGACTTATTCCCTTGAACGTCTTGCTCATATGTACATGAATGAGGTTGTGATATTGCATGGCATGCCAGTATCCATAGTATCGGATCGTGACCCCAGATTTACTTCACAATTTTGGATCAGTTTGCAGAAAGCTATGGGCACGGATTTACGATTAAGTTCGGCTTATCATCCTCAAACGGACAGACAATCGGAAAGGACTATTCAAACTCTAGAATATCTATTGAGACTCTGTGTTCTAGACTTCAAAGGGAGTTGAGATAAGTACTTACCATTGGTGGAATTCTCCTACAACAACAGTTATCAAGCAAGTATAGGCGTAGCTCCATTCGAAGCGTTGTATGGGAGAAAGTGTCGTTCTCCAATATGTTGGAACGAGGTGGGTGAAGCAACATTGTTGGGACCGGAGTTAGTACGTATGACTACGAAAAAGAACCAAATGATCCGGCAACGGATACAAATAGTACAAGATCGACAAAAGAGTTATGCGGATCTTCATCGAAAGGACGTGAAATTTAATGTTGGGGACCATGTGTTATTACGTGTTACTCCGTGGAAGGGAGTTACGAGATTCGGGAAGAGAGGAAAGCTCAATCCACGATTCATTGGTCCATTTGAGATCCTTGACCGAGTAGGAAAGGTGGCCTATAGACTCGCTTTACCTCCAAGCATGTCTCGTGTTCATAACATTTTTCACATATCCGTGCTTCGTAAATATGTGAAAAATCCAAACCGCATTATTGAGTTAGGACTAGACGAGATAGCCGAAGATTTAACGTACGAGGAGGTACCTGTCAAGATCTTAGATAGGAAGGAGCATGTCCTACGCTCGAAAATTATACCTCAAGTGAAAGTTTTGTGGAGAAACCATGAAATTGAGGAAATGACCTGGGAGTTAGAATCGAAAATGAAAGCGAGGTATCCTCACCTTTTCGACATACCAGGTACGTACGTCAATTTTGAGGACGAAATTTCATAAGGAGGGGAGGTTGTAAGAACCCAACTTTTATGAATAAAGATTTAATTTTCTTTATATATTATTTCGAAATAGTAAGGTGTTGATTTGATAAATATAAAAAGTTATGGGTGAATTGTGCAAATATTTTAAAATGAGCAAGTGGTTATAAATTATTCTTGTTGTCGGGAAATATTCGTTTGGTCGTGGAATATTCTTATTGTCGGAGAATATTCGTACGACGGCGCAGCTATTTATAGGCCCCACAACGGAATAACTGTCGGATATAGAAAGCGACAGAAATAACCTTTTTATAAAATAACGGCGTAGTTGTTACCGTTAGTACTGTTGAAATACCCGGTGGTTAAAATACAGTAATACGCGGTGTTGCACAGTAGCACACGGTATTGCACAGTATTTTGAATTATTGATTCTTACGTAAGAAGTCACTACTCAATTATTGTTACAGTAATTACTGTTTAATATTTTATATTATTGATTCAATAATTGCATGATATTTTATTGATTCAATAATTGATACGTTGATATTTTATATCAATAATTGCTACGTTGCTATTTTATACGATTGATTCAATAATTGTCACTGCACAGTATTCCACATTATCAACTCAATAATTCATATTATTTGAATAATATTATTAGATAGCATTATTGACAACATCTAAAGAAGTTCTGTCTAGGAGGGGTTATTTAATTGCGCGCCAGTAAGGAGAAGTCCTTATCGGAAGGCCCCCTCTTTCCTAGGAACGACCTGGTTGTCAATATTGTAGTTCTGTAATAATATTTGTGAATAATTAATTATTGATTTATATGATAAGAAAATATTTATTTTGTGGATATTAAAGAAGGAATTAGTGCTGATGTGTTTTTATCAGTATTTTGGTGCGGAAAATCATCCGTTTATGGATTTCGGATAATTTATGTTTGGAATTTATAAAAACTTCCTTCTACAAAGTTGTAGAGAATTAAATTTTCTATAGAAAGACATAGAATTTGTATTTTTATAATAAAGGGGCTATTTATTATGAATTATTGATGTTTCGAAAAATAAATATTTTTTTTATAAAATGGTGTGCCCCACTTTTGGTTGGTGTGGAAAATGCTGATGGCTTTCACGAGTCGGCTGGAATTTTTTTTTAAAAAAAATTATATTATTTTCTTAAAAAAGTCTAATTTGGCATCCTAAGCTTTTCCTATAAATAGAGTGCTTAGGTTAGAATTGAAAATCACACCAGAATCAGAAGTTTTCTCTCTCTATAATATCGAACGTATTTTTGTGAGTATTTAGATACTTTGAGTTTTACTATTCAGTGTAAGCTTCCTTCGGTATTATATCCGATATTCCAGCCAGAAGTACTATTCTTTTGAGGTAAGGGATGTTATTTCTTTCATAAATGATGTTATTCTTTTCAATATCATTATACCAAAATATTGTCATGAATTTTATTATGATATTCTTACTTTTTTCGTCAGAATTACTATTCACGTATACGGCACTATTCACGGAAAAATTAAATTTTCTTCTATATGTCTAAGTTGCTTGTTAAAGTTCTTATCTTTGATTGGATCTAAGTTTTGAGCTTTATTCTTGAATTTTGCTCCACAAAGTATTATTATGGAGTACTCTTGAACTTGGATAAATTAAATTCCGAATCCTTAGTCTTTGTCCTTTATCTCACTAGATTCGTTCTTTAAAATATTTTTCATCATCCTCAGTCCTAAAAGGTGATATAACTGATTATCTTTGGCCTGTAAAGCAAAGATGAATGATTACTTGATGAATATCTTTGGCCCGTAGTGCAAAGATGAACAGGTGTTGAGATGAACATGACCACTGGTGATACAAATGAATATCTTTGGCCTATAGTGCAAAGATGAATATTTGATTCGAGATGTATATTGATTGATGTTATAGGAATAAAATATTGATGATGAATGGTTATTTCCGCGACGAATATTGATCTAAAACTTATTGTTAATAATATTTTATCTGAATTGTTGAAGACTAACGATAATTTATTTTCCATTATCTTAGTCGTAATATTCTTTACTAGGCTCGTTGAGCTCACCCTTTTCATCTATTGTCCTCTTCAGGAAATGAGAATGTCGCAGGGACTAGTCGGGAGACAGAGTGATGGTCCGAGTTAGAGCAGTAGTAGTCCTCACTATTTCTGATAAATAGTGTGATAATAATTGTAATGAGGACTTAGTTTGTATATTAATATTTTCTACATATTTGTATTGACACTCACAGTTGTGTGGTCGTATTTTGCACGACCGTGTGATATAAAAGATTGTATTTGAATTATGTACCATATATTTGGCGACTCATAATGGGTTGGGTTGATTAGACCTATTCTGGGGGGCGTCACAATTAGCATCAAGTATGCTACGCAAAGAAATAAGTGATTTTGACATTTTTAAAATTCTACATGTGAAAAGAAAATATTTTAGCAAACATTCATTTAATTAATTTTATATACCAAAATAAATTTAGGTGTTATTTTAGATTGGTATCTCCTACTATTTTCTTCACATTATATTACCCTCACTTATATAGTTCGGCAACATCTAATTAAAGATTTGCTACTGAGATTAAGAATCTCATTTCAAATGTATATAGCATTGTGTGTGCACAACAAACGATATATACATAAATAGGTAGACAACTATTGTCAATCACATCAACATGTGACTCATTGTATTTTGCCTCTTAAATCATAATGGTCAAGTGTGTGCACATCCGAACTAAAATGATTTAAGTTAAGTTCATCCTAGCACTCCATATATTCAAAAAAAAAATATTGTTCTTGTGTGTGCACCACAAAATAATATTGTTCAATTAACTTTATAAGCATCAAATGTGATTAAATTAATATCTTAAATACGTAATACTCGCCTTGTGTGTGCACAATAAGCTCGTATTAAATATTTAATACTCTATTAATTTATCATGCTAGAAGGCGACGTTTGATATTCCAAATATCTTTGAACTCTTTAGACTTAATATAATTTTCTTGAAGGGTTTGTTATTATTTATCTAATCTTGTTTTGCGCGCATGCTCATATATGTATATATATATATATATAAAATACGCGTCATTTTATTAAACATGCGAAGCATGTTTGCATAAAATTGTTGGGTTTGTACGAAATCGTGACGCAATCAAATTGCAAAAATTAGCGGAAGCATGGTATATCAGAGTTTAAAAAATTTCTACAAAACCATTACCCGGATCATCCTTTATGCAAATTATTAATTTAAAACGATAAATAAGAAGTTATGGAATCATACCCTTGTAGAACGAAGCTTCCACAGGTACTAGTTCAACTCCTTGTTCTTCGTGATCTCCTTGAATTTCCGGGTTAGATTCCTTCCTTTGATCAACGTTAGCCACCCAAGTGTTTGGCCTCTAGAGGTGATCCACCAAGGAAGATGAATTATCAAGAAGGAGGGTGTTTGGCTTAACCTTAGTTTTCTATCCTCTATAGAAAAGGAGTACTCTCCAACAATTGGAATTGCATCAATCTAATATCTATTATAAGACTTCTCTTATATAGACATTGGTCAACCCTTCTAATCCTATTAGACATGGGATTTCTTTTAATTAATTAAACTCCTTTAATTAATTTAGGCTTCCCACCACATGGGAATAATTAATTAAATTCATTTAATTAATTTGTCTCCTAATCTTATTAGGAATAAATGAGAGTACTAAATATTAAATTAATTACTAAACTCCTTTAGAAATTAAAATAATAATAATTGTAATAATATTAATAAGACTCCTCTTATTAATTTATATTTAATATTTCCAAAATATTAAATAATAAACATTAAGCTATTTAATTTATTCTATCACCATAGATTAAATTAATTATACTTAATGCATTATTACGATTATGCCATTACCTTCTTAAATAATTATTCTTCCTTTTATGGTGTGACCCTTTAGGTTCTCCATATTAAACCGGTTGTGAATAAATCAATTAAAACAATTTTAATCTTATTTAAATAAATAAATTAAACTAATAATTTATTTAAATAAATAATATTTATTCTACAATAGGGATAAGCCTCCCTAGCGATCAACGACTTTCCATATAATATAGATTTCAACATTAATCATAAAAGAACCTGTGAGTTAATAGTTACCATACAATTCAATCCTTCCACCATACAATGTCCCAATTAAATATAAGACATGGATTTACTGTCAAGTCTTATTTTATTTAATTATATGTATTTCGATTAGAAAATGCACAACTCCAAATAATGCAAATTAAAAACTCCTTTCTAATTTCATTTCACCTTGGCCAAGGATTCCTGGGTTGTCATTTAACGAATCACATGGGACATATCTCCTCTTTTACTAGAGGTGGTAGATTCTTTATTGATCATTCATTATCTCCATATGTAACTCATTATACCCAAGCATACCCTATATATGCCTTAAAAGGTCTTAAGGAATAAGTCAAAGTATAATTTGTTACATACAAGATACTATGATGATCTCAAGTCCAAGGATCACTTGTACTACTATCACATTAGGAATTCCTATTGACATGCGAGTAAAACTCCATTAGGTATTCCATAGCGAATCACGTTCAGTGAACTTATTCTTCAATAAGCACCTACATACTTGCTTTAGTGTCTCCACACAAATGATCATGAGATCAATCATCCTCATCCAATGAGCAAGCAACATATGTACCAATCTATCCGGATTTACTAATCCCCTTTTTAGTAATCCCACGATTGGGAACTATTTAAGTTTTAAAACTTTCTAAGAATTTAGATCTCATTAGCATGATCATCATCATGATTCTAAAAGCATTGCTTAAAACTATGGGTTATTTACATATTATAAAAACAGCAACATGTAGATAATTAAATGCCTGTAATAAATGAATATTTTATTAATAAATAAATAAGATTGTTTACAAAGTACGTTCTTTATCATCATACATGATTGGCTTGTATGCACACTACTATCAATCTCCCACTTGCACTAAAGCCAATCGCCATGGTATCTCATACCCATCTTCTCTAAGTGACGATCAAACTGCTGTTGTGTTAAAGCTTTAGTAAATGGATCTGCAATGTTGTCTTAAGAGTCTACACGCTCCAAGGTGACGTCTCCTCTTTCAATGATCTCCCTGATCAAATGAAATCGCCGCAACACGTGTTTAGATTTCTGATGAGACCTCGGTTCCTTAGCCTGTGCAACTGCTCCTGTGTTGTCACAGTAAATGGGAACTGCTTCTCCAATGCTAGGAACCACACCAAGTTCAGTTATGAACTTCTTCATCCAAACAGCTTCCTTTGCAGCTTCACTTGCAGCTATATACTCTGCCTCTGTCACTGAATCAGCAACTGTTTGCTGCTTGGAACTCTTCCAACTCACTGCGCCTCCGTTCAAGGTAAAAACATACCCCGAAACAGATTTACTGTCATCTTGGTCCGTTTGAAAACTTGAGTCTGTGAAGCCCTCGAGTTTTAATTCAGACCCACCGTAGACAAGAAAAATATCCTTAGTCCTTCTCAAGTATTTTAGGATATTCTTCACTGCCTTCCAGTGCTCTTCTCCTAGATTCGACTGGTATCTGCTCATTACACTAAGTGAATGAGCAACATCCGGTCTAGTACATATCATACCGTACATGATAGATCCTATTGCAGAAGCATAAGGGATCTTACTCATTCGATCTCTCTCCTCAGGTGTCTTTGGGGCCTGTTTCTTGGAGAGATGTATTCCATGGCTCATCGGCATGAGTCCTCTTTTGGAATCTTCCATGCTAAATCTCTTTAGCATTGCATCAATGTACGTTCCTTGGGATAAACCAAGCATCCTTTTAGATCTATCTCTATAGATCTTTATCCCCAAAATATAGGATGCTTCTCCCAAGTCCTTCATGGAGAAGTGTTTAGATAACCAGATTTTAATTGATTGTAGCATAGGAATGTCATTCCCTATCAGTAATATATCATCAACATATAATACAAGGAATGAAACTGCGCTCCCACTAACCTTCTTGTACACACATGGTTCATCGTCATTTTTGATAAAATCAAACTCTTTGATTGTCTCATCAAAACGAATGTTCCATCTACGAGAAGCTTGCTTCAATCCATAAATGGATCGTTGCAGCTTACAGACTTGATTTATTCCAACCTTTGAAACAAATCCCTCTGGCTGTGTCATATACACATCCTCCTCAAGTTTCCCATTGAGGAAGGCCGTTTTCACGTCCATCTGCCAGATCTCATAGTCGTTATAAGCTGCAATCGCAAGCAAAATCCGAATGGACTTGAGCATAGCTACTGGTGAAAAGGTTTCATCATAATCGACTCCTTGTCTTTGTTTGAAACCTTTTGCAACCAGTCGGGCCTTATAGGTCTCCACCTTGCCGTCCGCTCCAGTCTTTCTTTTAAAGACCCATTTACACCCAATAGGCTTAATGCCTTCAGGTGGTGAAACCAAAGTCCATACTTTGTTTTCATACATGGAGTCCATTTCGGATTTCATGGCTTCAAGCCATTTCCCTGAGTGTTTATTACTCATGGCCTGTTCGTAATTCAATGGATCATCATCATTCATGATGCGTACCTCATCGTCATCCTCTACAACGAATCCATACCTCTCAGGTATCTTCGGTACTCTTCCAGATTTACGAACAGGGTGTGGTATAGTAGGTTCTTCTACTTGGTCAGGTACCTGACTTTGATCCGTGGTAATTTGTGGTTCTTGAGCTTCTTCAAGATATATCTTACTCCCACTGACCCCTTCATGGATAAACTCCTTTTCCAAGAAGGCAGCATGTTTCGCAACAAACACCTTTTGATCAGTTGGATGATAGAAATAATACCCTACAGTTTCTTTAGGGTATCCCACAAATCTACACTTTTTGGATTTAGTCTGTAGCTTATCATGTTCAAACTTTTTGACATAAGCTGGACAACCCCAAGTATTAACATGCTTAAGATTTGGTTTCCTTCCCTTCCACATCTCATATGGAGTCTTTGGGGCGGATTTGGTAGGTACCTTGTTAAGTAGGTATGCAGCCGTTTCTAGGGCATATCCCCAGAAGGAAATTGGAAGGTCGGTAAAACTCATCATGGATCGAACCATGTCTAACAGTGTTCGATTTCTCCTTTCAGATACTCCATTTAACTGTGGTGTACCTGGAGGAGTCCATTGTGAGATTATACCATTTTCTTTGAGACAATTGAGAAACTCACTGCTTAAGTATTCTCCGCCTCGATCTGATCGAAGTATCTTTATACTCTTGCCCGTTTGTTTCTCTACTTCACTTCTGAACTCTTTGAACTTTTCAAATGATTCTGACTTGTATTTCATTAAATACACATATCCAAATCTTGAGTGATCATCAGTGAAAGTAATAAAATAAGAATACCCACCCCGTGCACTTGTTGTCATAGGCCCACAAACGTCTGTGTGAATCAATGTCAACAACTCTGTAACTCTTTCTCCTCTTCCACTAAAAGGAGATTTAGTCATTTTACCCATGAGACAAGATTCATAAGTTGGATATGATTCATAATCGGATAGCTCGAGGAGCCCATCTTTATGCAACTTGGATAATCTTGTTTCATTGATATGACCGAGTCTACAGTGCCACATGTAGGTATAATTAATATCATCTCTTTTCCTTTTCTTAGTTTGTTCAATTTGAAATATATTTTCTTGTAAGTCAAGTGTATAAAGTCCATTTCGCAAATTTCCAATACCATATAAAACATCGTCTTTATAAATAGAACAACTATTGTTCTTTATAACAACGTTAAATCCTTCCATATCCAATACAGAAATTGAAATAATATTTTTAATAATATTCGGAACATAATAACAATTATTAAGATAAATGGACTTGCCCGAAGGCATTGCTAAATAATAAGTTCCTACAGCTAATGCTGCAACCTTTGCTCCATTCCCTACTCGTAGGATCACCTCATCATTGTTCAGCTTTCTACTTCTGACCAGTCCCTTCACATTATTACATATGTGAGAACCACAGCCGGTATCCAATACCCAAGTAGAATTTTGACTTTCTGAAAAATTAATTTCAATCATGAACAAACCTTGATTGGAAGTCGAAGCTTCTCCAAGCTTCTTGTCTGCCAGAAACTTCTTGCAGTTTTTCTTCCAATGACCCGGCTCGTTGCAATGGAAGCACATTCCTTTGCTAGCTGGATCAGATTTCTTTTGTTTCTTTATGTTCACCTTGCCCTTGGTCATCCGAGATCGGAAGAGCTCCTTAGATATCTCATATCTAGCAGTCCTACTTTGTTCACCATACAACTCCTTGAGGTGAATCAACATAGTAGGAGCATCCATGTTTTCTTGCTGACGCTGAAGCTCGTTATTCATGGATGCGAGCATGATGCATTGAGCTACAGATGCATCATCTTGCCACTTTACAATGGTGGCAATCTCTTCCTCAGAGGTTGTTTCTGGAACAATTCCAGGGACATGTGAGTTTAGGACATAAGAAATCTTTTCAGTAGTGAGAACTATTCTCAGATTTCTTGGCCAGTCCGTATAATTCGGCCCGGTAAGCTTATTAGCATCAAGTATGCTTCGCAGTGAAATTAGTGATTTTGACATTTTTAAAATTCTGCATGTGAAAAACAACATTTTAGCAAACATTCATTTTATTAATTTTGCATACCAAAATAAATTTAGGTCTTTATTTTAAATTGGTATCTCCCACTATTTTTATCAAACTATATTACCCTCACTTATATAGTTCGGCAACATCTAATTAAAAATTTGCTAGTGAGAATAAGGATCCCATTTCAAATGTATATAACCTTGTGGATAGCACAACAAGCGATATACAAATAAATAGGTAGACAACTCTTGTCAATTACATCACCATGTAATTCCTTTTATTTTGCCTCTTAAATCATAATGGTCAAGTGTGTGCACATCCGAACTAAAATAATTTAAGTTAAGTCCAGCCTAGCACTTTCATAAATTCAAAAAAGAAAAATGTTCGTCCTTGTGGATAGCACAACAAGACTAGATCGTTCAATTTTCTTGATAAGAATCAAATGTGATTAATTAACATCTTAAATACGCAATACTCGCCTTGTGGATAGCACAACAAGCTCATATTAAATATCTAATACTCTATTAATTTATCATGCTAGAAGGCGACGTTCGATATTCCAAATATCATTTGAACACTTCGGACTTAATATTATTTCTTTGAGGGATTTGTTATTATTAGTCTCATCTTTGTTTAGCGCGCATGCACATATATATATAAAATACGCGTCATTTTATTAAACATGCGAAGCATGTTTGCATAAAATATAATATATATATATAATATTTAGCATGCAATATAGAATACTATATTCTACCCGGATTGATTATGGACTTTTATTCTAGTTTGGTTCACTAGAGCCACCAAGTGAACCAAAAGGTCAAACCTAGGGGTGCAAGAATTTAAATTTAAACGTAACTATTACATTTAAACCCGGGCTCCATACAAACGGGTCTTCACGCGCTCCTTGCTCCTTGGTCTCTAATTTTTAAAGATAATTCTAACTATTTCTATTACATTAAACTATTTAATTTAAATAGAAACCTTGATCAACAGTCAAGGGGAAGTACATATGAGGGAGATAGAATTTTACATCAAGAAAAAAAAATAGAGAAGACGAGGTACGCAGACCCCATTTAATAAAACTCATTCATTCAAGCATTCAACTAAAATAAAATCCAATCACATTGGTCAAATAGTCCATAATCAATCCCCATTTATTTTCATACATATCACCATATATATTAATAAATAAATATTCATCTCATGAATTAAAACATTCCATATATATATGAGTATCATTTAATGGGCAATTTTAAATTGCATGAAATCCAATTTCAAGATTAAAATAAACTCTTTATTTTAATTATAAAATTATTTAGAATATAATATATAAATATATCATATTTATTTTTTTTTTAAAAAAAGTCACCTTCTTTTATTAAAAGAGTCCTGCAGGTTTATTAAAAAAGTCCTTTCTTGATGGGTCACATTCTTTTTGGAGTAAGAAAGAGACAACACCTTTTCTTTGCAGAATTCAAGATTAGCACCAAAAAAAAAAAATGTGATTCTTCCCAAAAAAAGTCTTCTTTTTTTTTTTCTTTTTTTTTTCTTTTTTTTTTTTTCTTAAAAAATATAATTTTATACAATAAAATTATGCCCAATAAATTATTTTAAATACATACCCATATGTATATGAAATCAAAAATAAATTAATAATTGCATAAAGATTTGGCTCTGATGCCACTGTTGGGTTTGTACGAAATCGTGACGCAATCAAATTGCAAAAATTAGCGGAAGCATGGTATATCAGAGTTTAAAAAATTTCTACAAAACCATTACCCGGATCATCCTTTATACAAATTATTAATTTAAAACGATAAATAAGAAGTTATGGAATCATACCCTTGTAGAACGAAGCTTCCACAGGTACTAGTTCAACTCCTTGTTCTTCGTGATCTCCTTGAATTTCCGGGTTAGATTCCTTCCTTTGATCAACGTTAGCCACCCAAGTGTTTGGCCTCTAGAGGTGATCCACCAAGGAAGATGAATTATCAAGAAGGAGGGTGTTTGGCTTAACCTTAGTTTTCTATCCTCTATAGAAAAGGAGTACTCTCCAACAATTGGAATTGCATCAATCTAATATCTATTATAAGACTTCTCTTATATAGACATTGGTCAACCCTTCTAATCCTATTAGACATGGGATTTCTTTTAATTAATTAAACTCCTTTAATTAATTTAGGCTTCCCACCACATGGGAATAATTAATTAAATTCATTTAATTAATTTGTCTCCTAATCTTATTAGGAATAAATGAGAGTACTAAATATTAAATTAATTACTAAACTCCTTTAGAAATTAAAATAATAATAATTGTAATAATATTAATAAGACTCCTCTTATTAATTTATATTTAATATTTCCAAAATATTAAATAATAAACATTAAGCTATTTAATTTATTCTATCACCATAGATTAAATTAATTATACTTAATGCATTATTACGATTATGCCATTACCTTCTTAAATAATTATTCTTCCTTTTATGGTGTGACCCTTTAGGTTCTCCATATTAAACCGGTTGTGAATAAATCAATTAAAACAATTTTAATCTTATTTAAATAAATAAATTAAACTAATAATTTATTTAAATAAATAATATTTATTCTACAATAGGGATAAGCCTCCCTAGCGATCAACGACTTTCCATATAATATAGATTTCAACATTAATCATAAAAGAACCTGTGAGTTAATAGTTACCATACAATTCAATCCTTCCACCATACAATGTCCCAATTAAATATAAGACATGGATTTACTGTCAAGTCTTATTTTATTTAATTATATGTATTTCGATTAGAAAATGCACAACTCCAAATAATGCAAATTAAAAACTCCTTTCTAATTTCATTTCACCTTGGCCAAGGATTCCTGGGTTGTCATTTAACGAATCACATGGGACATATCTCCTCTTTTACTAGAGGTGGTAGATTCTTTATTGATCATTCATTATCTCCATATGTAACTCATTATACCCAAGCATACCCTATATATGCCTTAAAAGGTCTTAAGGAATAAGTCAAAGTATAATTTGTTACATACAAGATACTATGATGATCTCAAGTCCAAGGATCACTTGTACTACTATCACATTAGGAATTCCTATTGACATGCGAGTAAAACTCCATTAGGTATTCCATAGCGAATCACGTTCAGTGAACTTATTCTTCAATAAGCACCTACATACTTGCTTTAGTGTCTCCACACAAATGATCATGAGATCAATCATCCTCATCCAATGAGCAAGCAACATATGTACTAATCTATCCGGATTTACTAATCCCCTTTTTAGTAATCCCACGATTGGGAACTATTTAAGTTTTAAAACTTTCTAAGAATTTAGATCTCATTAGCATGATCATCATCATGATTCTAAAAGCATTGCTTAAAACTATGGGTTATTTACATATTATAAAAACAGCAACATGTAGATAATTAAATGCCTGTAATAAATGAATATTTTATTAATAAATAAATAAGATTGTTTACAAAGTACGTGCTTTATCATCATACATGATTGGCTTGTATGCACACTACTATCAAAAATAATATATATAATACTTAACATGCACATATAGAATACTATATTCTACCCGGATTGATTATGAACTTTTATTCTAGTTTGGTTCACTAGAGCCACCAAGTGAACCAAAATGTCAAACCTAGGAGTGCAAAAATTTAAATTTAAACGTAACTATTACATTTAAACCCGGGCTCCATACAAACGGGTATTCACGCGCTCCTCGCTCTTTAGTCTCTAATTTCTTCAAGAAAATTATAACTATTTCTATTACATAAACTATTTTAATAAATAGAAACCTTTATCAGCAGTCAAGGGAAAGTACAAAGGAGGGAGATAGAATTTACATAGAGAAAAATCAGATAAGACGAGGTACGCAAGACCCCATTTAATAAAATCCATTCATTCAAGTATTCAATTAAAATAAAATCCAATCACATTGGTCAATAGTCCATAATCAACCCCATTTATTCTCATACACATTAACATATGCATCAATAAATAATCATTCATCTCATGAATAATAAAACCATTCCATATATAGATCGATGTCATTTAATAGACAAAGGTTTTGCTAAATTTTAGTTTTGAAACAAAATAAACTATTTTATTTTAATCAAAAACCAAATCAAACTCCTTTATTTTTTAGCAATCTGAAATCATATTTCAGATAAAATAAAAAATTTATTTTAAACTTTTATTAATTAAAATAAAACATTTACTTAATTGAGGAAAAAATAAGTTTTTCAGAATCTACAGGACCGCCGCCCGTGCCCAGAATGAACTGGGATGCGAGGCGGCCGCGCTGCGCTGTGCACTGATCATGATTTGCAGCCGGCGCGCCCGGACCCAGATTGAACTGAGAAGCGACCGCTTTGTTCTTCATAAAATCTGCAGATTTTAATTTTTGTCCAGAAAATTCGATCCAATCTTACATCAATTCATACATGGAATCATAAAATTGATAATTAGTACAAAGTTAGGCTCTGATACCACTGTTGGGTTTGTATGTTACGCATACATGCAATCAAATTACACAATTAAGGGCGGAAGCGCGATAAATAAGGTTTTAAATTATTTTATACAAACCCCACCATGATCATACTTTGTGCTCAATTATCAATAACAAAAAAGTAAGGATAAATCAGAATCATACCTTTGTAGAAACTAGCTTCCACATGTACGAGTTCTACTCCTTGCTCTTCATGATCTCCTTGAATCTCCTGTATTGGCTCCTTTCTTTGATCAACGTTAGCCACCTAAGTATTTGGTCTCTAAAGGTGATTTACCAAGGAAGATGAATTGCTCAAGAAGATGGGTGATTGGCTAAACCCTATTTTCTATTCTTTGTAAAAAAAAGTAGTACTCTCCAACTCTCTTGGAATTACGTATATTTCATATCTGATATAAGACTCCTCTTATATAGATATTAGTCAACCCTACTAATCTAATTAGAATTGGGTTTCATTTAATTAATTAATTAAACTCTTTTAATTAATTAAGCTTCCCAACATATTAAGATTAATTAATTAAACTCCTTTAATTAATTTATCTCCTAATCTCATTAGGAATAAGTGAGAGTACTAATATTAAATTAATTCCTAAACTCCTTTAGAATTAAAATAATAATAATAATATTAATAATATTAGTAAGACTCCTCTTATTAATTTATATTTAATATTTCTAAAATATTAAATAATAAACATTAAGCTATTTAATTTATTCAATCACCATAGATTAAATTAATTACACTTAATGCATTATTACTATTATGTCATTATCTTTTTAAATAATTATTCTTCTTTTTATGGTGTGACCCTTTAGGTTCTCCATATTAAACCGGTTGTGAATAAATCAATTAGAACAATTCTAATCTTATTTAAATAAATAAATTAAACTAATAATACATTTAAATAAATAACATTTATTCTACAATAGAATAAGCCTCCCTAGCGATCAACGACTTTTCAGATAATATAGATTTCAACATTAATCATAAAAGAACCTATAAGTTAATAGTTACCGTACAATTCAATCCTTCCACCATATAATGTCTCAATTAAATATAAGACATAGATTTATTGTGAAGTCTTATCTTATTTAATCATATGTATTTCGATCAAAAAATTCACAACTCCAAAAATGCAAATTAAAAACTCCTTTCAAATTTCATTATGTTTTGGCCAAGGACTACTTGGTTGTCATTTAACGAATCACAGAGAATGTGACAACTCAAAAATTTATAAGATATTAAATGAATAAAATAAAGGTTAAAGGATTACCTAGAGTGGAAATAGAGGAATAATTTAAAATTTTTAAGAAGAACCTATATAATTTATTATTCGAATGAGAATAGAGAAAATATGGGTTACAAAAATTTCTAAACCCTAGAAATGAATTTATATATACTTGAAGGAATATTAAGGATAAGGTACTACGATACCTATAAAGTTTGGTGACCTAATATATATATTAGGTATTTGAATTAAATAACTTCAAGGGTTATATTTATTTAATTGTCCTAGTATTTTAACTATTTACTAGTGACCTAATCTAAGAAGATTTATGAAATATGTCTCGACCTATTAGATTATCTTGTATAATTATGTGAATGTTTATAACTTATTAAGCTAATTAGGGCTATTAAGTTAATACACTATTGGAATATGTTTTGACTTATGAGGATTGTGTACGTGTTTAAATAAATATACATTATATGAAGTGTATACATTTATTTTGTATATAAAGGGAATTAAGAATAAAGTTATGTAACCTAATACATATATTAGGTAGGGTAATTAAATAACCTAAGAGATTTACTTCATACATCTCAAATAATTAATTTTATAACCTAAGTAAAGCAAGTCTAATTGGGTTATAAAATTAAAGATACATAAGTAAGGAATTTAATTACAAAGGAGGGGAAAGGAAACCCTATCTAAATGATTAGGGTAAGATAAAATTAAAGAGTATGAAACTAAGTGAATTTTATGGCCCAAAGAATTAAATAAGTAGCCCAATTATTTATTTAAGCAATGGACTTGTGGCTAATTTGATTTCAGAGTAATTAAATTGTAAACTAGCCCAATATAACATATATAGGACAAGTATAATGATGGAACAATTTAATTAGTGGTGGTGGCCCAAGTCCATTTTAGTTAGTAAGCAAACTAAGAAAATGCAAGCCCAAAAGAAATTAAATAAAAGCCTAAGCTTAGCCTAATGGGGGAGGACCTTTTTGGACCTTTAGTAAGCTAAATAAGCATTAAATGGAAAACAAAGTTGGGCTAGAGTGGCCAAAGATTTTGGCCCAACTAAGGAGAGAAAAGGAGGTGCATGTATGTAATCATTATTCTTACCAACTCCTTACCAACTCAAGCTAGGTGTCAAGCTTTTAATTTAATAACACATTTAAGCAAAGTGTGCAAGAATCCATCTAATAAGTATTAGAGAGAATGTTCAAGAGAAGTTGGGAGAAATACATAGATATACATTACATATCTATACATTTTATTAAAACTAAAAATCTATCTCATTTTTTATTGTATTTCTCTTTCCTCTCATTTGGATAAGCTAGCAAGAGAGAGAGAGAGAGAGGGGAGTTCGACCACTATAGAGGGGAGAGAGTGAGGAGATTTTTGGTGTTTCATAGCTCCTTAACCAAGCTTATGAAGAAGAAGAAGAAGAAAGAAAATAAAGGTATAACCAAATTTCTACCAATATAGTCTAATTTCTTTTGATTTGAGTTTTGATTTTTGAAAAGTTATGATCTTGAGGTTAAAATCTTATATCTATGTGTTTAATAGTGTTTCATATTTATATTTAACCCTTTTGAGGATCAAAAGTTACATCTAAATTATGAAATAGGATTTAGGTTTTTTAAAAGTAGAAAACCCTAAATTTTTAGCCTTGATTGTGTTTAATCTTGTGTTTGGTGATTATTTAATGAAATAGATCATGGATCATGGTAGATCAATGAGTATATGAGATATTATTATGTATTATGATAATTGATGATGGGTAATGTTTGATTAATCAAGATATCTAGAAGTTTTCTTAGAAATCACTAAAGATTGAAAATCAGATTTTTGTGAAAACGAAGTACAAAATTCAAATGACCATATCTCCTATTGTATTTTGAATTTTTGAGTGTGGTCAATTTTTAAATCTATGAGTCTTCTAACTTTTCCAAGTGGAATCATTGAAAAATGTATTATTGATTTCCGTGTGGACTAATTTTAGCAAAGGAGTCAAAATCTGAAAAATGACAAAAAGTAGGTTGCAAAGAAATTGTAGGGGTATTTTTGGCAACTTAATTTATGAAATAAATTCCATTCTTTTGGATCATGAAAATATTAGAGATAAATTAGCGTGTGTCCAAAAATGAGCTCATTCCGACTTAAATTGACCAAGTTATGACCATTTCAATATTTGGGTTTTTCTGACCAAAATCGCTATAACCGGAGTTCTATAACTGCGATGGCTACAAAATTTAAACTGGAAGCTCACGTTAATACGTGTAAGATCACGCCAAGAGTTGGGAATTTCTGGAGTTAAGCGTGATGTAGCTAATTTCTTGAGGTTCGAACTAGAAACGGATTTTAAAAAAATACTTAAGGGAGTTGAAAAAATCCAAAAAAATTCTTTTTGTGTAAGAAATATATGTATATATGTTTGGCCAAAGGATAGAAAAATAATAAGCTAATTTGGTATTTTCGTGAAAATGGTATTTCAGCTTGCTGAATTGAACAATTAAGGGTGCTGAAATGGAAACTGAAAAGGTTAGGAAGGGAAGACAGTTTGGTTTCAGCTTTCTGAAATGGAAATTAAAAAGGTTAGAAAGGGAAGACAGTTTGATTTCACCTTACTGAAATGATATATTCTGTCCTGTGACAAACCTGAAAATCGAGTTGTCCAGAAAATTAAGATTAAAGAATTAATAATTAATAGAAGTAATTTTATTGATTATATTATGTGTTATGTGTATGTTAATCATTCTATGACATATGATGACTAGAAATGGGGAGGATTCGGGCGACGAGCTGGAATGAACGTGTATGAATTTTTAAGACGAAAATAAATGATTTTTGGGAATAAAAATATTTCTAAGAAAAAGACGAAATAGGTACTATTCATATATGAAATATAAAAGTTAGGGTTTAACCCTAAGGGTTAGGGTTTGAGGTTAGGGTTTTGACCCTAAGCCTTTCTAGGAGTTTGGAATGTCAGAATGACATTCTGTCGAAAGATTGGACGGCAATATGTAGTGAAAAGTTAAGTTGCCAAGAAAAGTTTTCTATGGAAGAAAATGACAAAAATCACTATTCATCCGTTTCTGCTCGAGAATTTATTTTAAAATTCTGAGAAACGCGTAATGATAGGATTTTGAGATGTGATGGAATATGTAATAATATTTCATTTATGGCTCGCAAATTTTTCACGTAGGGACTTAAAATCCTATGCGTTAGGAAAAGTAAAATCAATGATTAAATTGATTACGTATAATAATAAATGATTATTATATGGAATATATACGAGTATAATACGAGTTATTATACGAGTATAATACGAGCAGGATACGAGAATTAATATGTCGTATAATACGAATTTTATACGAAGTAAAAGGGATTTAATTTGAATTAAATCTAATTATTAAACCTATGGGTCGAATCGTCGGGTAAACGGGTGGTTTAAACCCATGGGGCAACCCATGGGCACATGGTGTGACATGGGAGGCCATGTGCTAGCACATGGGGAGACATAGGTTGCATAAGGGGGGGGGGGAGGTGGAGAGGAGGTGGGTTGAGGAGGTTTGGTCTAAAGACCAAACTATCCTTGGTCTTGCTTGCCTAAAGACCATCCTACTTTTAGCCTTGATTTGCCTATAAATAGAAGGCTTAGGCCTTCATTTTTCACTATTTGAAAATCCCACCAATATCTAGAGAGGGAGAGAGAGCTTGAGAGCTTGAAGGAGAAGAGAGAAAGAAGAGCTTGATGAGCAACCAAGAAGGAAGAGAAGCTAGTCTAAGACTTTGTCAAGAACAAAGTCTAAGGAGACAAGAACACTTATAAGGTATATATGTTAAACCTTAATCTTCATCTTTCTTTAATTTTAAAGATTGATATAGAAGTGAAAATGGACAAAGCATACATGTTAGGAAGTATGGAGATTGGTATTAGTGGACTTTAACACACTAAGAACCAAAAATAAGTGAAAACCATAGTTAAATGGTTAAGAATTAATGAAGAAATGAATTAAAACCATAATAATTGGTTAATGAATGAAATAGATGTTAGAAGATGTTAGGGGACGATTCGGATGAGTTATATGCATTCTCCGATGTTATAAGGTTGAACTATCAAACTTATAACGTTAGAATGCAAGAAAACGTAAAATCATAATCATAACATTGATTAAGAACGAAGAACGAATGAAGAACACGAAGAACGTAATGATGAAAGCCATTAAAACTTAGATGTTTTGGATGGTGAGAATTGTAGATGAACTACCAATGGATTGATTCCATTTGGTTTGACGTAAAAATAACAAGAAATGAAGATTCGGCGGAAGTTTACGCGATTAGACGTTAAGCGTTGAAATCGTGAATTTCTCGAAATGAATTTCAAAAGTCATCGTGTGATTCGGAAACAATGGTTTTCGATTGCAACACGTGTAATTATTTAAACAAGACTTGCGCGAGCAAGAACGAACGAATTCGGAGTTAAAACGAAGAAACGAACATCGAACGTTCGCGAACATTCGACGAACACATAAAAATGGACTAGTCGATGAATTTCTCGCCGACGGATTTGGAAATGAATTCCGACTTGATAGGATGGTAGAGCATGTCATTTGTGAACTTTTATCTTTGGAACGAGCCAATTTTGAGTTATAACGGTTACGTTACGAGCTTGGGAATTTCAGAATTTTCAAAGACTTGGAAATGTTTTTGAGATGCAGGGATAGCGCCGCAGCGCCACCCAATAGGCTTAAAATGGCACCGCAGCGCCACTCCGGGGAGAAATCTCTGGAGGGGTAGCGCTGCAGTGCCACTCCAAGAGGAAAATCTGGCACCGCAGCGCCAGAATGGTAGAAAATTCTGACATTGCTAGTAAGTACTTAACCTTTTGCATATCAATTAAGGGGCTAGCAAGTGATGTAATGAAAGCTTTAAACAACATGTTTAATCAATGTTTATGATAGTTAAACGTTGAACATATGTAATTGAACTTAAGCTTGAAAACATTAACTAAAGTTTAAGTTAAAGAACAAGTTAAGATCTCGTTGATCATCATACTTAGTGATAATTGATGAGAGTTCGAGTGAACATAGAATTCACTTAATGTAACACTTAAACAAATTATTTAAACCTTAAATAAAGGTTGAATGAGATTAAGAGACGAGTAACGTGAACGCAGGATACGTGAACGTTTCTCGCGAATAGTATCGGCTTTGAGTGAACGTACTAAGTATACATTAGTTGTATAACTTAGACGTTAATGAATGTTGGCATATGATTGGTAATAAGCCGTAATGAACGGTAATAAGAGAATGAAGAACGTATAATGTGAAAAGTCGAGTTAATGTTAATAATTTGGATAAATATTTAGAGTCGTATGGACCTGACGTGATAAGGGAATGTAATGAAATAATAGGAAGAATGAAGTAAAGATTGGTCGCGTAGACGTAGATTACAAGAACGCGAACCATAAGAAGTAAAGAGAAGTAGAAGATAATGCTTAAGTCAAGTATTTGACTACTTAGATATGTGTTTCCTATATTCTTTATAGGGATTGTGATGAACGATAAGGCATAAGCAGTACGCATCGCTAAGGAAAGTTCTTAATCTTGCTCAAGTTCTACTTGATGCAAGTTCCTAACTTCATTCATTTTTATATGAATGTTAGTTTCATAAATTCCTCAGAGGTTGAACATGAGGAAGAAATTTTGTAGGTGCAAATGTGCGATATTTGTACGAGATATGGATGAGGCCTTGTGCCACAATGTTAACAGTTCGATGTTTCTATGAAATGAACTGTTATATGATTGAACTGTTTAGTGTGAACGAGTTCAGTTTATTTATGAACCGTACTTGTTAAGTCTGTGCTAATGATTCTAGTCAGATATAGTATGTATGGAAAAGGTAGAAGGATGAAAGTATGATAAGTATAGGTGATGTATGTTTAAAATGATAGGAATCGGAACGTATTCCTATTATTCGAACTGCTTCATAACCATTGTTCGGTTATTGAAGACTTAAAAAAACTTTGATTCTTACTTTGGTTGTTTACTCAACTGCTATGACTTGCTGAGCAATTGAATGCTCACACTTGCTTGAAATAAAAAAAAATTTAGCGACCGACAATAGTATATGTTAAAGGACAAGATGAAGATCATGATGATAGATGTCCTGCTATGGTAAGATGCTATGGTCGAGAGTACCATTAGCATCGCAAGATGAAGAACTGTTCATGTGATGAACACATGTGAAGATCAAGTCGAGACTTGAAGAATAGTTAACTTAAAACTATTCTATAGATGCGGTGACTAGTTAAGTCACGATTGTAATGTAATAAGAATAATGTAAATACCATTATTTTTAATGAATGAACGTTTTGAGGTAACAGAACCTGGGAATGGTGTGAATATATCATTATCTTCAGGATATAATGATGTATGTATGGAATGGGAAGTATCGTAACGCACTGAGATTCGGCAAGAAAAATAGGCCGAATTTTGGGGCGTCACAGATTGGTATCAGAGCTGATAGGTTATAAACCTTAGGCAGGAGTACCTAAGACTATAGCCTGAGAGAGAAGGGTATGAAAATTGTTGAGTTTAACGATTGAGGAAGAGATCACTACGTGTTCTCATTAAATTGTAAGAACAGGTTTCCTATTAAACGATGGATGAGTTATAGCTAATTGCTATAATGAAAAGGTACTGTGAGATGGTACAAGGGAAAGAACTCGGTAGGGTTGTTGTAATGACCGTGAATTCCTAAACTCCATTATTAATTAAATATATATGATTTAATTTTTAATGAGTTAGTTTTGTATGCTTATTTAAACCTTGTGTGGTTATGTGATCATGTGAATTAGTACCTATGCGATAAATTGCTAGGATTAAATTAAAGGGAGTCACTAATGGTTTATTTAAATTAGTGGACTAGCCCTAAGGTTTTTATATCAAAAGGATTGATAGGATGGCTAGTAATTAAATATTCAATTTACTTGAATATAGTAACAGGATTTAATGGTATAAGTTGATTAATAAATGTGGGCAATATTAATATTTATATTTAATAGTCTATTTAGTAATTTAAATACTAATAGACTAGATCATTTAATTATTTAACCAATTCAATCTTTTATTTAATCACGAATTGGGGAATTAATGTATACTATAATAATAGAGTTGGAATAATGTAATATGATAATATCCAATTGAATTATATTCGATATTAATGAAATGTACATAGATTATATATGGATGTCTATAACCCAACTTGCTATTATGTATTATGTTATCCATATGTACCCCTACTTGATACATTGTAATATTATTTGCTCATTAGAAATTACATTGTGACTTAAGTGTATATAGAATATATATTTATAACCTAAGTGTTGGCATACATTATATACAATTTGCAAGTTGCTGAGCATTATATTGCCTTTTCCCAATATGAAAGACAATTCTTCCTCACGTGTATCACTCATGAAGGCTAGCCTATACTACTCTACCCTTCCTTCTCAATTTCAGCAAATTCTAGCTTATGATTATGGGGGGAGTGGGAATCATGATGGAGTTCACCAACTCCTCCTTAACCATCAAACTCTCATTCTATCCATTGGTTTGATTTGGGAGATAATTGCAATGTCTGTGTAAACATTTGTCTATAAATAGAGCCTTCCTTCTCATTTTAATGTTGCTGATAATTCTTTTAAGCAAGGCTAGTGTGAGTACATCATCATAGTGAGAATCAATATAGCAGCAACTTAATTAGGCAATTGCAGAGGTATATTTCCCTTTCTTGTTCTTCATTTTTAAGATGGTTAAAGTATTGATTATGTGGATTAGATGTTAATTGGACTGAAAAATGGTTGTTAGTTGTTATATTAACTTGCAATCATGATAGTAATGCAATGTATCTAGTTTACAATCGAATTCCTATGAAATTTTGATGTTTGGGTTTGTTAACTGCCGAGCAGAAACTGCTTCAGGTCTGGCCAAGCCCCGGCGCAGCTGCACCAATTTTATACTAGGGCGCAACCCTGGTTCTGGTTTCCTGCTTCTGCTGATATCTGTTATGTGCTAGCATGTTGGTACTAATTAGACAAGCATGACTAATATGTTAACAGGTGTTTATATGCTCTTTATATAACATGCATGTCCATAGCTATGATAGTATACACAATTGAAAGAAAGTATGAGTTTCATGAAGGAACTTATGATTTTGAAGTGAACTTTGAAATGAACTTGACAAAACGTGTGTCTTTTAAGTTCTGACCATTTGAGTATACATATGTGTCTTAGATATGTGTTCACATGCATGAGAGTCATGACTTTGAGACACTTTGCATGTACTAAGTTGCCTTTGTTGACTTAGTGTGATTTTTGAAGAAAACTTAGAGTTTGAGAACTAATATCATCAATTATTGTGTGAGTTATGTTCTGATCATGCAAGCATGAATAATAGGATTCATTTTGCCTCTAGACATGTTGACATGAGCATCATTTGGTTAAACATGGATTTTACCTATACACACATGTTCATGAAAAAGGAAATTTCAAGTGTAAACTATATGATTAAGGTATACATGTGTAGTATACGTACAAGCATGCATACTAAGTATTGATTAGTATCGTTATGTGGTGTTATGGCTTTAGTAGCTGACCCCTTCTAACATGGACTTGATTAGCTTAAGGTATAAGAGTTACCGGCATTAAAACCATATTACTTTGAAGTGGACATAGAATGAGCATGCTAGATTTTGAACTCAAGTTAATAACCTTACAAGAGTGTGTACTTGATTAATATCAGTAGTCTGTATGCTAGAAAGTAGGGTCAGGATTTCAGCAGAATGAAATATCATTCCTAGTCTGACCAGAAAGTGGCGCAGCAGCGCCACTCCTAAGGCAAGAACCAGCGCAGATGCGCAGGTTGCCAATCTTGCCAAGTGCTTTAAACTGTGAACAGAACCTTGCAATATGTGTATCTTAAACTGTATTGCATGCTTAAATTGAAGTGCTATGTGTTCAAGCCTAGGTTGATGCATAGAGACTAGATATTCTAAAGTTATTAATCTAAGACAGGATTAGATGTTTATGGACTCAATCATAGTAAATTGACTTATGTGAATTATGTGATAGACCTATCTGATGGTTAAATTCTTGTATGTGTGAACTCATGCCAGTCTACACAATGCTAATTGAGAGACCGACTTGTTAATGTTAGGTCGTTTCAACGTAATTTAATTAAAGCTAGAATATTGTAGCTGAGCAAACAAGCAAGTTTCCTTGAACCCGTTCTTGTATTACTAATTGCAAGTTTCTGAACTTCACTCTTTATTGTGCAAGTTTCCTTTAACCCATTCTTGTATTACTAATTGCAAGTTTCTGAACTTCACTCTTTATTGTGCAAGTTTCATATCCTTCTCATATTGTATTGAGCAGGTTATTATTGTGTTGCAAGTTATTTATTTACGCTTGGACCTTATCTCCAAGTATGCTTTAGGTGGTTTAATTACTTTACAATTATTCCACATCAATTTTATTGATACTCGCACTTGGTGCACTTGAGTTCGTACAGTCTTGGACTTGTACATCATTTTAAAGTTCTATAATTCATGAACTGCTTCAGATAGAGTCTGAACCTTTGTTCAGTTAAATAATTGGATGAAATATTTATAAAAGCTATCCAGGCCAATTGATGGTAGGGATTCTTAGACTGAAGAGAACACCCCTATATGGTTTAGAGAGTACCCCAACTAATCTAATATAAGATACAAACAATAGAGTTGAATGTTATGCATATACATGGCGTACGCGAGGCTGATCCCCTCAAGTACATATTCTGTAGCCAGTAACCAAAGGGTCAATCAGCTATTAATTCCATTGGAAGTTTATAGTTCGAAGTCTACTCATCTATTAATTATTCTAAAAGCAATTATTCTCCTTGCTTCCGATATTCATATTGTTGAATTCCTTTAATCATGATATATCCTTTATTATTGTATTTAAACTTGTTGAGCAAACTGGTTGCTCATCCTTGCTATATCATGACTTTTATTGCAGTTAAACCCGAGACTTCAGGGATGGGCAAGGGTAAAGAAAAGATGAAGTAATAGACTTCAAGTAGCTGACTTTATTTTTATGCTTAGTTTAATTACTGTTTATGTAATTTGAACCCTAATGGTTATTCTAGGGTATGATTGTAAGGTTGTATTAAGGTTATCGAATCTTGGGACTAGTAACACCTTTTGAATGAACGATATACGTTTATTTCTTTCCGCATTTAGTTATTGTATGTTGTTTACATGCAATCCACAGCTGGTAGAATTCACATGAACACCCACATTATCTAAACCCCTATATGTCTATGTGATTTACAAATAATTAGGGTTTAAGTCCAAGTTCTCTATTGACTACGAGCGACACTTCGATATATGTCTATCCTAAGCACAAATCATACATTCAACGCCATGTAAACATATAATCGCCCGCTACTATGATTAGATCTAAATTCAAACTTTGTCTTTCAAGTCGGTACAAATTATTACAGTAATTGGTCGCAAATCAATTAAGCAATGAAAGAACAAATCGTAATAGACAATCACATAACGATAAACAAGACCAACATGGAAGGAAATCAATATAGACTACTCAAAAGGTTCCATTGAAATCTCAAAATATAAGCTAACTCATACAAGAATTAGATATACCATCCACATATTGAATAAGCATCATAAGAATACAAATAAGAATCAAAGAGAAAATAAGGATAGAAAATGCAAATCTGATTCCTCTTGATCAAACTATGAATCTTTGATGTTCTCCAAATGTTTCAACCATCAAGTCTAATCAAACCCTAGAAAACTAACTACTTTAAACCTTAACTTAGTCTACTCCTAAGCTACTCTAGACAAGAAAATAAAGAGAAGAGAAAATGGGAAGAACAAAGCTAGGGGCTAGAGCTCCTAATGGGAGGATATCTATAAGAATCGGCATAAGCCCTAATATATATGCCTCTCCCGTTTCTGTTTAAGCAAAAGTCAAATCTGGTAAAGACTCGAACTGGCGCAGCTGCGTGGGCTTTAGATTTGGTCTTGGCGCGGCCGTGCGGGTGCAAAATCTGAGAGCTCTAGTCTGGACATTGGCACGGCCGCGCGTGGTTCCTTTATTATGCTGGCGCGGCCGCGCGGGACCTGAAATGCTGATGGTGCTTTGCTTTCTGCTGCATTCTTTCTCCTGCACCTCTTGCCTTCTTGACTCATTTGCTTCTCTGCATCATCACAGTCCCATTTAGTCGCTTGACTTCTTTCCATTGCCATGCCATCATCTCGTTTAGCATTCTTTGCATCGTTTTGGCCACATAAGCACCGAGAGAGTTTCTAAACATGAAATTTACAAAACAAAGCAAAAACATTTGAAAGCACAAAGATACTTGAGTTTAAGCCACGAAACAAGCTAGATAATATCTGAATAAGTGGTCATAAAAACCACTTATCAAATACCCCCAAACTTAAACGTTGTTTGCCCTCAACTAACCAAAACAAAACCAAACAAAATATGCAATGCAATATCTACAATGTATGCAACCTAACCTATCATGAATACGAATCCAAGAATCAGCCAGTATTGAACTTCAAAAGCAATGCCTCAGAAAAATCACAAGATAATCAAACAGTTAAGCTGCCCAAGACAAGATCATAAGGTATATTCTTGCAAATCCAAACTTGTCAGCACTGATATAGTGTGCGTTGTGTGCCTAGCAACCATTAAACATGCCTTAGAATAAATAGATCACATACTATGCTTCATAGGGGAAAAACAAGTTTTAACTCAAGAAAAGCAGTAAATCATATAATTTCTAACTAAGACCATGTATTACTTAAGCTAAGAGTCAACAGGGGGTTTATTAAGCTTTTATTTACTCACGAGGGCGTTTTTGCACTCTTCCGTGTACACAATCGACTGTGCAATGCCTAGTCCTCTAAGGTTTTTCAATGATACCCGTGTAGCGAGCTTTTAACCAATGACTCTCAGACCAGAAGGCCTTAGGGCGCTGGGTGTAGAGACACCCATAGGGCTTACTTGCTTGAATATCAAAGGCCACATAACTTGACGTAGCCGATGTGTTTATTCACATTCAATTTTTTTCTTTTTTTTTCTTTTCTTTTTCACTTTTTCTCCTTTTATTTTCTTTTCATTTTCATAGGAGAGTGCGTCTTACTCTCCATCTCCCCAAATAGCATGCATACCACCTGTTTCCCCCAAACTTAAGCTTTTTACAGTCTAGTTATTACCACATGAGTACTGAAACTCTTTTCATTAAAACATAGATTTCCCACCAGAAGGCAAGTATGTGAAAATTTAAACTAAGCACGTCATGGTGGTTACTCTAGAGTATTAACCGGTCACATCAGTATCTGAGAGATAAGGATTTACATATATGACATTATAATCAAGCTTAAGTCTCAAACTAGTTCAATCAATCAAGTAATTTTAGTTTCTTCATCGGTCGAATAAATAACAAACCAACTAAAAACTGGATTCATGCAATATGTTCTAACACAACCATCTAAAACAAAACAAAAAATTTTGACAAATTTTTAACAAAATACGACCTACATGCATTATATGAACAAACATAATATGCAAAATGAAATGAACTAAACTACATGCAAAAATAAACCTAATACCCCCAAACTTAAAATGTTTAATGTCCTCATTGGAGATAAAAGGAAAAAGAAGAACTCCCCTAGTTGGCTTCGTCTGCTATATGAAATGATGTGGCGCTCAGTTCTGCTGAATTTTTCCTTAAGTCTGAGACAACCTGCATTACACGCCCTTCCTCAGATTCTGATATGCAGCTTTTGACATGTATTGAGGATGGGACTTTTGACTTTTAAGTCATTCTAGCAGCATTAACCTGAGAAAAGCATACAACATTTATTAAGGCCACTAAATCACCAAAACTAATATTAACTATTTACAACTAGGAGAATTAACATAGGTGGACATATATATGAATTCCCAAAAACTCCTATATGTGCGTATATGCAACACGCAAGTGCATCAAAAATATGTCCATTAAACGTTTAAATCCCAAAAATAGATGCACCACTGCCTTAGCACAAAAAATGAAGGCACTTAGCTTCTAACTCCAAAATTCTTCAAAAAATTTCCACTAAAAATTAAACTACTAAGAATTAAACGGGGGGGGGGGGGGGGGGAATGGAAATAAATAGGTAGAATTAAACAAGTAGGGAGAGAAAGATTTGATTGGGTGCCTCCCATCGAGCGCTTGGTTTATAGTCCGTTAGCTAGACTGTGTCTGACACTACTATCCGATCCCCCGACGATATTTGAGAAACCCTCCATCCATTAGAACTGCCATGTGCTTTTGGAGGCTTCCCAACCTGAGAGGCTTCGGATTTAAACTACCTAGCGTATGATGTGAATAAGAATTCCCCATTGTGAAGGTTGGGGAGCTAGGCACTGCTTCCTTTGTGTACGTGAAGCTATTGGGGCATTGAGGTACACCGAACACAACGGGCACTTCTTATATTCTCTCTTCTTCTGACCACTATGGTTTCAAAAGTGCAGATTCTCTCATATCCTTGAGATCCGTATCTGTGATGTGACTACCAAGGGGGCAAGGGTGTGTAAACTTCACTGGCTTTTCCAACTTCGGCGGAGAAGGCTCTTGGGGTATTGTCACGGTTGGTTTATACTTTTCCACGTCCCCAATTGTCTCCTCTATATCCATTGCCTTTAGCTCGTCCAGTTGCAAGTGCACTTACGGATCTTCATCAGTTTTGACATTCATATCATAGCACCACGTATTCCGAGGGTCATTACTCACGGCTTCAGTCATTGGAGGTACTTGATTCTGAAGATTTTACATTTTTGTCTCTTGCTCAAACACTTCCTCCTTCCTTAAAGCCATGCTAATTTGCTCCGCCCAATTCTGAAGATTCTCAATCGACTTCGCTTGCTCAATCAAGATTTCTTTTGTTGATGCTATGGAGTTTCCCCACAAACTTTCCAATCTTGCCTTTTCTGTTTCAACCTCAGGATCCATGTACTGAGTCTCACTGGTAAGAGTATTGTTGATTAGGGCCATCTAGTTCTAAAATTTTGGTTCAATATTTCTTGGCTCCTAAGCATCTCCTCTTGGTTTGCTAAGCTCCTATACATGAATTCCATTGTTAACTATTCTTCTTGTAAACACGGAGATTGATATGTGGGTTCTAGTGCATACATTGGACTTGGCTCGCAGTATTGGTCTTGATAGCTCGCTGAAGAGTTGGGTGATATCCCCAATCTTGCTGATAATTGGGATAAGCCTCATTGTACGAGTATTCACCCCCATACTACTCTTGTCCATAACCGATGGGATCCTGATGGCTCATATAGCTTCCAGCACCATAGTCATACATAACTACCGTCTCTCCACTCTATTAGGATGTAACACTGTCCAACTTCCTTGAGAGAGACTCTAACTGTGCTGAAAGTGTAGCAATTGGGTCGAGTCCATCATTTCTGTTTCCCTTGGTTGCTCTTTCCTTGTGTAACACCATGGGTAGAAATTTAGATCCATTATACTTGAAAAGAGAATATATGAAGAGAATTAAAACAAAAATAAAATGTTTAAATTAAGACTAATTTGATTGAAACTAATGTTGGCAAACAGTTATCCAATTAATTCCCCGGTAACGGCGCCAAAAACTTGTTGGTCCCGAATGGGTATGACAATTATGCACAAGTATACGCGATCAACAAGTAATAAACAATAAGTACATATATCATTTCCACGGAGAATTAACAGATAAAAGGTCGCCAAACCACTAGCACATAATCATTTCAATCTTATTTAAACGAGCGGTAAAGTGTGTTAATTAAAAATTAAATTACATAGGCAAGTAATTAAACTTAAACTAATTGATTTTACAGTTAAAACCAGATAATGAAGGCATGAGATCCCAACTTCCCCTAATGATTCATCTAAATCATTAAACTTCCACTTATGTCAAATTAATCGTCACAGTTTGTTAGCCGAGAACACGAAAGTAAGAGAAGGCCATATTTCTATGCACTTAATCCATATCAATGCAATCCACAACTGGTAGAACGCACATGAACACCCACATTATCTAAACTCCTATATGTCTATGTGATTTGCAAATAATTAGGGTTTAAGTCCAAGTTCTCTATTGACTACGAGCGGCGCTTCGGTATATGTCTATCATAAGCATAAATCATACATTCAACGCTATGTAAACATACAATCGCCCGCTACTATGATTAGATCTAAATTCATACTTCGTCTTTCAAGTCGGTACAAATTATTACAGTAATTGGTCGCGAATCAATTAAGCAATGAAAGCACAAATCGCAATAGATAATCACATAACGATAAACAAGACCAACGTGGAAGGAAATCAATATAGACTACTCAAAAGGTTCCATTAAAATCTCAAAATATAAGCTAACTCATACAAGAATTAGATATACCATCCATATATTGAATAAGCATCATAAGAATACAAATAAGAATCAAAGAGAAAATAAGGATAGAAAATGCAAATCTGATTCCTCTTGATCAAAATATGAATCTTTGATGTTCTCCAAATGTTTCAACCATCAAGTCTAATCAAACCCTAGAAAACTAACTACTGTAAACCCTAACTTAATCTACTCCTAAGCTACTCTAGACAAGAAAAATAAAGAGAAGAGAAAATGGGAAGAACAAAGCTACGGCTAGAGATGGGAGGATATCTGTAAGAATAGGCATAAGCCCTAATATATATACCTCTCCCGTTTCTGTTTAAGCAAAAGTCAAATCTGGCAAAGTCTCGAGCTGGCGCGGTCGCGCGGGCTTTGGTCTTGGTCTTGGCGCGGCCGCGCAGGTGCAAAATCTGAGAGCTCTGGTCTGGACATTGGCGCGGGCGCGCGTGGTTCCTTTGTTATGCCGGCGCGGCCGCGCGGCACCTGAAATGCTGCTGGTGCTTTTCTTTCTACTGCATTCTTTCTCCTGCACCTCTTGCCTTCTTGACTCATTTACTTCTCTGCATCATCACAGTCCCATTTAGCCGCTTGACTTCTTTCCATTGCCATGCCATCATCTCATTTAGCATTCTTTTCTTCGTTTTGGCCACATAAGCACCGAGAGAGTTTGTAAACATGAAATTTACAAAACAAAGCAAAAACATATGAAAAGAACAAAGATACTTGAGTTTAAGCCACGAAACAAGCTAGATAATATCTAAATAAGTGGTCATAAAAACCACTTATCATTTAGAGGTGAATGTTCGTACTGGATAGTGATGACAGAATCCGGGTGTTTGAGACCCGAATTTGGGGGCATCACGTTGTAAGGGATAGTATACGAATTAATGAAAATTCATTGTAAGTCAAGGGAAAGTTAGAGGGTGGTAAATTTCAATTGAGGACTCATATGATAGTTGAGTTGTGTGAACTTTTGTTATGGGCAAGAGTTTGTGCTTTGGTGTAACAACCACTCAGTCTATTACGGTGATAATCATTGGATTAGTAATGTCGCGCTACCGATATGTATATGACGAGAAGGTGAATCTTTTCTCATGTATATATTGGATAGTAGAATGTATTAAGTTACGTACGAGTTCTCGAAACTCATACTTATGAAAAGTTTGTGACTCATAGTTGTATGCTATGTTTCTGAGCCCCGAGCATATGGACAGTCCTTGATTTGTTCTTGGACTATGTGACACCCCCAAATCCGGGTCCTCTGACCCCGGTCCGGTCGCCATGAAACAATACTAGCATCCACCTTTAAGTAACATACGATAACTAAAATACGGAACTTAATAAACGTACGTCGTTCATTCAAAAGGTGTTACTAGTCCCAAGATTAGATAACCTTAATACATCAATACAAATATACCCTAGAATAAACATTAGGGTTCATATTACATTAACAGTAATTAAACAAATCATAAAGACAAAATCTGCTCCTTGCAAACCATCCTATATCTTTTCTTTACCCTTGTCCTTCCCTGAGGGCTCGGGCTTAACTGCAATATAAGTCATGATATAGCAAGAATGAGCAACAAGTTTGCTCAGCAAGTTTAAATACAACAATAAAGGATATATCATGATGAATGGAAAAATATCTGACAATGATTTTAACAAAATGAATATCTTAAAGATTCAACAATATGAATGTTAGAATGATTCAACAATCTGTATGATTCAATACTATGAATATCTGTATGATTCAATGATATGAATATCTGTAAGGTTCAACAACCTGCATGATTCAACACTATGAATATCTGAAAGATTAAATAATATGACTATTAAAAGCAAAGATAATAATTGCCTTTAGAATGACTGATAGTCGAGTAGACTTTGAACTATAACTTTCCAATGGGTTCAATAGCTAATTGACCATTTTTGGATTACTGGCTTCTGGCTACAGAAACATAGTACCTCGAGGAGATCAGCCTCGGGTACAACGTGAATATGCATAACACTTATATTTGGTTACTCGTATCATATATATTAGATACCTGGGCACACTCCTACATATGAGGGGTGTTCTATTCCGTCTAAGAATCCTTACCATCAGTTGGTTTAGATAGCTTTAAAGAAAACTTCATACACTAGTCTGACCGAGCAAAGGTTCAGACTCTTACTGACATAGTTCAAGAAATTTAGAACCTTGAATAATGTACAAGTCCAAGACTGTACGAGCTCAAATGCACTAGGTGCGGACATCAATAATATCAATGTGGAATAATTGATAAGTAATTAAACCACTAAATAACATGTTTGGAAATAAAGTTCAAGCAATTAAGTAAACAACTTTCGATTCAACAATAACCTACTCAATACAATATGAGAAGGTTAGAGAACTTGCACAAATTGAAGTTTAGAATTTGCACAATATATGAATTTGTGTAAGTTCGGGGAACATGCACAATACTCAACGTGTGAAGTTCGGGGAACTTGCACGATAATAGATTCCTTGCATAAAATAAATGCATATGCTTAGACACTTACAATATCAAAGAGTGAAATTCGGGGAATTTCACCATAATAGATCCCTTGCATAAAGTAAATGCATAGGTTAGGACATTTTCTTACAACGTTCTTTGAGTAAAGTAAACACAAAGATAAGATACTTGCACAATATACGAGTTTGTATAAGTTTAGAGAACTTGCATAATAAAGAAATGAAGTTAGGGAACTTGCAAAATAACCAAAGTGTGAAGTTCGGGGAACTTTCACAATACTCAAAATGTGAAGTTCGGGAAACTTTCACAATACTCAAAGTGTGAAGTTCGGGGAACTTTCACAATACACAAAATGTGAAGTTTGGGAAACTTTCACAATAACCAAAGTGTGAAGTTCGAGGAACTTGCACAATACAATAATAACCTGCTCAATACATTATGAGAAGGATAGGAAACTTTTACCAAAAATAAGTGCAGTTTAGAAACTCGCTTACACGGTTCATTGAATAAGGTAGTACAAGAATTTAGAATACTTGCACAATAGGGTCCGGATACTTGTACAATAAATAAGTATAAGTCAAGAAAAACTTGTTCAAATAAAAGAGTAGTTCAGGAAAACTTGCAATATAATAATACCCTGCTCAATATAAATTTAAGTAAAGTTAGGGAGACTTGCCTAATTGCTCAGCTACAAATAATTCTAGATTTAATTAAACGGCGTTGGAACGACCTAATATTAACAAGTCGATCTCTCCAATTAGTATATATAAACTAATATAAATTCACACATACAAGAATCTAGTCATTATATAATTCTATCACATAGTTCACGTAAGTTAATCTAATCCTGTCTTTAGATTTACTAACTTTAGATTACTTAGTTTCTATGCGTCAATATAGGCTTGAACACATAGCACTTCCAGTTACTGATATAAATCAACACACATGTTTATCAAGTTTATCTAACTCAAGTTCAAAACCTAACATGTTCATTCTATGTCCACTTCAAGACCACATGTTTGTATGTCGAATATTCACATACTTCAATCAATATAAGTTCATGCTTCAAGATTGGTTACTAAGGTCATGTTATCACATAACAAGGCTAAACAATACATAATATGCATGCTCGTGCGTATACTATACATGTATACTTTAATCCACCTATTTTATGTCTTAGAAATTCATTTCCTATAAATACGTGCATATGTGAAATCCATGCTTTAACCAAACAAGGTCCATGTTAATATGCTTATAGGCATAACGAACTTTAATGTACATGTTTGTATGATCAATACGTAATCCTCATAGTGTTTGATCTGTCACATTCTATATTTTCATTAAAAGTTGTACTTAATCAACAAAGGTAACATACTATATGTAAAGCATCTCATAGTCACGACTCACATGTATTAGAACGCATATATAAACCACTTATACATGTTGAAATGGTCAGAATGTACAAGACATAGTCTTGGTCAAGTTTGCTTCAAAAGTCTTAAGTTCTTCTTTGAAAACGTTTGAGTCTCTCAATCATATATGCTAGTGGTTGATTAGTACTTTAAACATGCATTTCACGTCACTATAAACATGTTCGAAAAATCAAAATTCATATCTCAATGCACAATGTCAAGTCCATGTTCAACGCTCACGTTTCGTTAGTAAGTTTTCCCTAATGAGGTCTAACATTATCGTGTAGATTATTAACCATGTATATACCAATTAACATGCTCTTCATGCCTTTCTAGGTCATACTACATACTCGCCAAATTAGAATGTATATACAATACTTTCATGCTAATGTTCACCTTTTAAACCTATATTTTTCGTTAGAAATGTTCACTAACGAGGTCCGTCATGCTCAAGTTATACTATGAACATATATACATAGCTTAATACGCCTTTCATGCATCTCTAAACTATACTAACATGTATCAAAAGTCAGAACATAGATATGACACTCACATGTCAAAGTTTACGTTTAAAAGCTAAGTTCTTTTTCAAATTCTAAGTTCACTTAGCAAGGGATTTTAATGAAGTTAAAACAACCCACGCTATCTCAATAAACACATATATAAGTATCCTTCATGCTAGCATGCTCATTTTAAACTAGTACTATAAGTTAGTATGGACAGATTGCAAAAGAAAAATAAAAATCTGCAAACAGGCACTGGCGCAGCTGCTCCACTGGCCAGTGCAATACTAGCGCAGCTGCGCAGGCTGGCGGCCAGGCCAGAAGCTATGCAGTTTTCGACAGACTGGAAACCCAACTCAGAATTCTTCCGACGAAAAATAATTTAAGCATGATATAATACCATTCTAACATGAATATAACTTCATATAACTCTTAACAAACATATATCACAATCCAATTACCATCAATCCTTGTTCAATCAAGAATTCAAAAATTTAGAAAATTGCAGAGAATAAAAAACAAGAATGGGAATGTACCTCTGCAAATTTGGAAATTAAACTTTCTGTTTAAACTAATTCCTTCTCAATTCAAATGAAAATCAGTATATAAGTTCTATTCTATACTTAAAGAAAACCTCATTAATGAATTTGTGAAGGAGAAGAGCTTATATATATAGAGAAGCTAATGTCCAGACCAAGCTTTTCTCTCCCAAATCAAACTAACGGATTGAAGGATTTCATGAGGGTTATGGAATGGTAGGTATTTAGTTGGTGAATCAAATCATTATTCCCACTCCCCCATTGATGATTGCTATAGCTTTACTGAGTTTGAGGAGGAGAGTAGGCTTAGGCCTTATGGCTATGCATGTGAAGGGAAAGAATGCCTTACATTATGGGACAAGCAAAGCTATCTCAGCATTCTAATAGTGCACCCACCACTTAGTTATATAATAAATACACTAAGCTCTATAATATATATATATATACATAATATATATTTAAGTTAGACATTAAAATGGGTGTTACCATGTTATTTCAATTAGCAAAAATATAATGCATCAAGTAGATACATATACACCAATCATATAATCCATGTACATTATATTAACTCTGAATATAAAGCAATTGGGTTTTATTATTGCTTATCGTAATAACTGTTATTATTATAATAACTTATTGAGATCATTTATCAATTAATAATGTTATTGATATGAATATAAGATAATAGGGTATACATATTAATGTCTATCCATACATTGTCACATGCTCTTATGTACATATTAAATTTATCAATCTCACACAATACAATTAAGGTTACTATATAGTCTATATATAATATACAAAGCCATATCGAAAGTCACCTTGTATAATATACCTTATAGATAACTATCATATAATAAAGGTTTAATATCGCATGCTTGTTTAAAACAATTAATCGATTAAGTATAAACTCATTGTATTTATTAAATATATTACATGCTTATGCTTTAATATTCTCAACAACAATAAATTTTATGCGTTATCAATTAATTACTTCCAATTGAAATTAACCAAACACGCTTAATTCTCTACACTATATTCACAAAATTTGAATATATAATTACTAACACTTTTTATCAATACTCTGATATAAAAGTCTCAGGGTTAATCTACTAATTCAAATAACCATTAGTGATTCCCTTTAAATAAATCCTAGCATTTATTCGCATAGGTTAAATCACATAAGCACATAACCACATAAAGTTTAAATAAGTTTGAAAAATTAACTCCTAAAAATTTTAAATCATATATAAAATTAATAAGGAGCTTAAAATTCCTGGTCGTTACATCCCTCCCCCCTTATAAAAATTCCGTCCTCGGAATTGTAAAAATAAGGTTACTCTAATAAAAATGGGTAATTCGCTCTTATCACTTAGATAATCTCTACTATCTATTGTACCACTCCTGGTCCCAACAGTTGACGTTCACCTAATTCATCCCAACACAACGATGTTCGACACTTCCTCCCATAAATGCTTCTTATAAAAATATCTTCTCTTAGTTCTGGTACTAACGGTACCCAAATTCATCCTTCAAATCTTAGCAGTTCAGTGCTATCAATCTTAAATTTCAACTCATCACCTTCAGCTAATCGCTTCTTGATGTTATCATAATCTTCGCCCTTTTCTTGTGCTTCCTTAACCTTATTCAATAAAGTCGGGCTCGTTGTCATTATAAATAATTTCTCGTTGGTCTTCATCGGATACTTATCCTCTAAGTTTAGTCTTTCAAAATCTTTCACTAATTCTTCTGAATGGTCAACCTCGATAACTTCCCTCTTCCTTTCCTATCTAAGGCATCTGCCACTACATTTGCTTTGCCTGGATTCTACAGAATTTCACAATCATAATCTTTGATCAATTCTAGTCATTGGCGCTGCCTCATGTTTAATTCCTTTTGTGTGAAGATATACTTCAGACTGTGTATATCTCATATTTCTCGCCATACCAATAATGCTTCCAAAACTCCAAGGCAAAAACTATTGCTGCTAAATCTCGTTTGGGAAGACATCCACGAATTCCCTTCAAATCGGTATAACAGTTCTTATGAATGTATTCTACGGGGATAACTTCCTTGTTTGCTACTCCTACGCCCATAGGGTGTTCTAATTTCTCACGGCTAAGTCTAACTGTTTAGCAAATTCTTCAGAAACAAAAGAGCAGGTAACACCCGAATCGAATAACACATATGCATCTATAGAATAGATCGGGATTATACCTGACACTACGTCCTTGTTGTTGCGGTTGCCGCTAGCTGCAACGCCCTTTCTCTTCGGGCAGTCCTTGATTTGATGGTCTGTAGCTTTACACGCGAAACATCTTCCTGTTGACTTATTCGAACATTAAGGAGCCATGTGCCCCGGTTGTCCACAATGATAACATGCATTCTTCCCCTTCAAGCATTTCCCCAAGTGGTTCCTTCCACAGTTACTGCACTTTAAACTTTTCTTAGCCTTTCCCCCGGATTTGCCACGACCAGATGATTTGGCTCTCCATCCATTTTCGTTTATTGGCCGCTTCCCCCCTTCTATCCTTCCTGACTGATCTTCTTAACTTGCTTAAATTGTGCTATGGCTTCATTACCTCCTTCGGTATTGATAGCCCTTTCCAAAAGATCAGAAAAGGTCTTATTTTTCAATACATCTACTACCTTCTGCACCCATGGTTTCAATCCTAATTCAAATCTCTCTGTTTTCCTGGCCTCCGTATCCACCTGATGCGAGGTGAATCGAGCCCACTCTTTAAATCTTGTCGCGTTCTCCGCGACTGACATACCTCCTTGTCTCAACTCCAGAAACTTAACTTCCATATCTTGTTGCGTAGTCTCCAAAAAGAAATTCTTAAATCTATCCCACATAATAACTCCTTCGCCTGTTAGTCCTTTATTGAGTTCCCACCAATTATTAGCTTTGACATTCGTCATGAATGTGGAAAAACTCGTCTTCTGTGCTTCGGCCACCCGTACGACCTAAAACACCTTCTCCATTTTTCTATCCATGTCTGGGCTTCAATTGGGTCCAATGTTTCCCGGAATTCCGGTTGTCCTACCAATTTAAAGTCCTTAAAGCTAGCCAAGTAATGTCCTGGCTGCTCAGCTGCTGGTGGGGTTATGTTCTGCATTGCTTCTGTTAATAGGTTAACGAAGCTCTGCATTAGCTCGACATTTCCCCCTCCACCATTGCTAACAAATCCTTCCTCCCTCTAGTCCCGCGAAAAATCCCCTAGGCTGCATGATCCTGAGGACAGGAAGAAAACATTAGGCTTTATGTGATATGTTATTCATGTTAGCATTATGAAGTTAGGACGTCTATCAATCATAGCTGATTTATATAAACAACTTCAGTATCATAATAAGACTCGATGGATATCCTCAATCCATCACCTACAAACTCTACTTGAGTTTTCTACTAAGGTTATAACTTAGATTTCGCATTCCTAACTTTTATAACCTAAAGCTTTGATACCAACCTGTGACACCCCCAAATCCGGGTCCTTTGACCCCGGTCCGGTCGCCACGAAACAATACTAGCATCCACCTTTAAGTAACATACGATAACTAAAATACGAAATTTAATAAACGTACGTCGTTCATACAAAAGGTGTTACTAGTCCCAAGATTCGATAACCTTAATACATCAATACAAATATACCCTAGAATAAACATTAGGGTTCATATTACATTAACAGTAATTAAACAAATCATAAAGACAAAGTCTGCTCCTTGCAAACCATCCTGTATCTTTCCTTTACCCTTGTCCTTCCCTGAGGGCTCGGGCTTAACTGCAATATAAGTCATGATATAGCAAGAATGAGCAACAAGTTTGCTCAGCAAGTTTAAATACAACAATAAAGGATATATCATGATGAATGGAAAAATATCTGACAATGATTTCAACAAAATGAATATCTTAAAGATTCAACAATATGAATGTTAGAATGATTCAACAATCTGTATGATTCAATACTATGAATATCTGTATGATTCAACGATATGAATATCTGTAAGGTTCAACAACCTGCATGATTCAACACTATGAATATCTGAAAGATTAAATAATATGACTATTAAAAGCAAAGATAATAATTGCCTTTAGAATGACTGATAGTCGAGTAGACTTTGAACTATAACTTTCCAATGGGTTCAATAGCTAATTGACCCTTTTTAGATTACTGGCTTCTGGCTACAGAAACATAGTACCTCGAGGAGATCAGCCTCGGGTACAACGTGAATATGCATAACACTTATATCTACTTACTCGTATAATATATATTAGATACCTGGGCACTCTCCTACATATGAAGGGTGTTCTGTTCCGTCTAAGAATCCTTACCATCAATTGGTTTGGATAGATTTAAAGAAAACTTCATACACTAGTCTGACCGAGCAAAGGTTCAGACTCTTACTGACATAGTTCAAGAAATTTAGAACCTTGAATAATGTACAAGTCTAAGACTGTACGAGCTCAAATGCACTAGGTGCGGACATCAATAATATCAATGTGGAATAATTGATAAGTAATTAAACCACTAAATAACATGCTTGGAAATAAATTTCAAGCAATTAAGTAAATAACTTTCGATTCAACAATAACCTACTCAATACAATATGAGAAGGATAGAGAACTTGCACAAATTGAAGTTTAGAATTTGCACAATATATGAATTTGTGTAAGTTCGGGGAACTTGCACAATACTCAACGTGTGAAGTTCGGGGAACTTGCACAATAATAGATTCCTTGCATAAAATAAATGCATAGGCTTAGACACTTACAACATCAAAGAGTGAAATTCGGGGAATTTCACCATAATAGATCCCTTGCATAAAGTAAATGCATAGGTTAGGACATTTGCTTACAATGTTCTTTGAGTAAAGTAAACACAAAGATAAGATACTTGCACAATATACGAGTTTGTATAAGTTTAGAGAACTTGCATAATAAAGAAATGAAGTTCGGGAACTTGAAAAATAACCAAAGTGTGAAGTTCGGGGAACTTTCACAATACTCAAAATGTGAAGTTCGGGGAACTTTGACAATACTCAAAATGTGAAGTTTGGGAAACTTTCACAATAACCAAAGTGTGAAGTTCGAGGAACTTGCACAATACAATAATAACCTGCTCAATACAATATGAGAAGGATAGGAAACTTTCACCAAAAACAAGTGAAGTTTAGAAACTCGCTTACACGGTTCATTGAATAAGGAAGTACAAGAATTTAGAATACTTGCACAATAGGGTCCGGATACTTGTACAATAAATAAGTATAAGTCAAGAAAAACTTGTTCAAATAAAAGAGTAGTTCAGGAAAACTTGCAATATAATAATTCCCTGCTCAATATAAATTTAAGTAAAGTTAGGGAGACTTGCCTGATTGCTCAGCTACAAATAATTCTAGCTTTAATTAAACAGCATTGGAACGACCTAATATTAACAAGTCGATCTCTCCAATTAGTATATATAAACTAATATAAGTTCACACATACAAGAATCTAGTCATTATATAATTCTATCACATAGTTCACGTAAGTCAATCTAATCCTGTCTTTAGATTTACTAACTTTAGATTACTTAGTTTCTATGCGTCAATATAGGCTTGAACACATAGCACTTCCATTTACTATTATAATTCAACACACATGTTTATCAAGTTTATCTAACTCAAGTTTGAAACCTAATATGTTCATTCTATGTCCACTTCAAGACCACATGTTTGTATGTCGAATATGCACATACTTCAATCAATATAAGTTCATGCTTCAAGATTGGTTACTAAGGTCATGTTATCACATAACAAGGCTAAACAATACATAATAAGCATGCTCGTGCGTATACTATACATGTATACTTTAATCCACCTATTTCATGTCTTAGAAATTCATTTCCTATGAATATGTTCGTATGTAAAATCGCTTTAACCAAACGAGGTCCATGTTAATATGCTTATAGGCATAACGAACTTTAATGTACATGCTTGTACGATCAATACGTAATCCTCATAGTGTTTGATCTATCACATTCTACATTTTCATTAAAAGTTGTACTTAATCAACAAAGGTAACATAGTATATGTAAAGCATCTCATAGTCACGACTCACATGTATTAGAACACATATATAAACCACTTATACATGTTGAAATGGTCAGAATGTACAAGACACAGTCTTGGTCAAGTTTGCTTCAAAAGTCTTAAGTTCTTCTATGAAAACGTTTGAGTCTCTCAATCATATATGCTAGTGGTTGATTAGTACTTTAAACATGCATTTCACGTCACTATAAACATGTTCGAAAAATCAAAATTCATATCTCAATGCAACATGTCAAGTCCATGTTCAACGCTCACGTGTCGTTAGTAAGTTTTCCCTAATGAGGTCTAACATGACCGTGTATATTATTAACCATGTATATACCAATTAACATGCTCTTCATGCCTTTCTAGGTCATACTACATACTCGCCAAATTAGAATGTATATACAATACTTTCATGCTAATGTTCACCATTTAAACCTATATTTTTCGTTAGAAATGTTCACTAACGAGGTCCGTCATGCTCAAGTTATACTATGAACATATATACATAGCTTAATACGTCCTTCATGCATCTCTAAATTATACTAACATGTATCAAAAGTCAGAACATAGATATGACAATCACATGTCAAAGTTTACTTTTAAAAGCTCTAAGTTCCTTTTCAAATTCTAAGTTCACTTAGCAAGGGATTTTAATGAAGTTAAAACAACCCACGCTATCTCAATAAACACATATATAAGTATCCTTTATGCTAGCATGCTCATTTTCAACTAGTACTATAAGTTAGTATGGACAGATTGCAAAAGAAAAATAAAAATCTGCAGACAAGCACTGGCGCAGCTGCGCCGCTGGCCAGTGCAATACTGGCGCAGCTGCGCAGGCTGGCGGCCAGGCCAGAAGCTGTGCAATTTTCGACAGACTGGAAACCCAACTCAAAATTCTTCCAACGAAAAATAATTTAAGCATGATATAATACCATTATAATATGAATATAACTTTATATAACTCTTAACAAACATATATCATAATCCAATTACCATCAATCCTTGTTCAATCAAGAATTCAAAAATTTAGAAAATTGCAAAGAATGAAAAACAAGAATGGGAATGTACCTCTGTAAATTTGGAAATTGAACTTGCTGTTTAAACTAATTCCTTCTCAATTCAAATGAAAATCAGTATATAAGTTCTATTATATACTTAAAGAAAACCTCATTAATGAATTTGTGAAGGAGAAGAGCTTATATATATAGAGAAGCTAATGTCCAGACCAAGCTTTTCTCTCCCAAATCAAACTAACGGATTGAAGGATTTCATGAGGGTTATGGAATGGTAGGTATTTAGTTGGTGAATCAAATCATTATTCCCACTCCCCCATTGATGATTGCTATAGCTTTACTGAGTTTGAGGAGGAGAGTAGGCTTAGGCCTTATGGCTATGCATGTGAAGGGAAAGAATGCCTTACATTATGGGACAAGCAAAGCTATCTCAGCATTCTAATAGTGCACCCACCACTTAGTTATATAATAAATACACTAAGCTCTATAATATATATATATATACATAATATATATTTAAGTTAGACATTAAAATGGGTGTTACCATGTTATTTCAATTAGCAAAAATATAATGCATCAAGTAGATACATATACACCAATCATATAATCCATGTACATTATATTAACTCTGAATATAAAGCAATTGGGTTTTATTATTGCTTATCGTAATAACTGTTATTATTATAATAACTTATTGAGATCATTTATCAATTAATAATGTTATTGATATGAATATAAGATAATAGGGTATACATATTAATGTCTATCCATACATTGTCACATGCTCTTATGTACATATTAAATTTATCAATCTCACACAATACAATTAAGGTTACTATATAGTCTATATATAATATACAAAGCCATATCGAAAGTCACCTTGTATAATATACCTTATAGATAACTATCATATAATAAAGGTTTAATATCGCATGCTTGTTTAAAACAATTAATCGATTAAGTATAAACTCATTGTATTTATTAAATATATTACATGCTTATGCTTTAATATTCTCAACAACAATAAATTTTATGCGTTATCAATTAATTACTTCCAATTGAAATTAACCAGACACGTTTAATTCTCTACACTATATTCACAAAATTTGAATATATAATTACTAACACTTTTTATCAATACTCTGATATAAAAGTCTCAAGGTTAATCTACTAATTTAAATAACCATTAGTGATTCCCTTTAAATAAATCCTAGCATTTATTCGCATAGGTTAAATCACATAAGCACATAACCACATAAAGTTTAAATAAGTTTGAAAAATTAACTCCTAAAAATTTTAAATCACATATAAAATTAATAAGGAGCTTAAAATTCCTGGTCGTTACAGATTACATACTGCGAAGATAAGTTCTTAAACACATATGGTTGTGGAAAGTTCCTGAACACATAAAGTGTGGTAAGTTTGATGAACTATACTAAGGTATAGGAAGTTAGACCGAAATTAAGATATTTCCAGTATAGATAGCACTTGAGGTGCTAGAAGAGGTTAAATATTGTTGCAAGTATGACAATGAAAGAAGAAGAAGGAAGTAGAAAATTCCAAGTCTTCTAGCTATGATAGATTTTGAAATTTATTGACATCGTGCGGATGTGTATATCTTTGAATCGAAAATATTGGTTTTAACTTTTGGAAATTAATAGTTTTTAAAAGAGCTATTCTTTGGATGTCTATGCTAATCATTTCGGCTAGACAGAGTTTGATTTGAAATATCAAAATGAATTTTATATCATCAATGCAATTGATGCATAGGTGGTAAAAAGACGGAGTTATTATTACATCTAAACATACCTTGAAGTGTATGACAGTATGTGCTATAACAAAGTCAGAAAATGGCAAAGTCATCAACGTGCTATGAATCAGTACGGTATCACGACATCATTACACGTTTTGAGTTATTGTGAAAAAATTTAAAAAGAGAAGTCGATGTTAACTGATTGACTAAACGATTGTTTCAAGTTGGTGTCCAATTTATTGGATGGTCTAAGCTATTTGATTTGGCTAGACAAATGGTTTATCATGTTTAAAAGAAATCGAGCTTTCTTTGAGAAGTTGTCCCAAGCCAAATTGTTTTGGTGCGGAATCTGACAAATAAGTCTGAGGTGAACAAACCCACCGTTTTGGGGTTGTACAATAGGTTGATCACTTAATGTACCGAAAGAGATAGTTTACATTCTTTGTGATTGTAAACTGACTGACAAGGAATTGGTTTTCGGTAAATACCGACAAATCAAGTTCAATGGTTCATGGTTTCTAGGACCCCTCAGCAAAATGTTTTAAAGGAATCTTATATATTCCTTGTTTTTCAAACTTCACAATTAGTGTGTAGATTGTGAGGATTACTGAATGTGGAAAGATGAGAAGTATGGGACCTTAGTGCTGGAATGTTCCCTTATGAATACAAAGTTAACATATGAAACGTTCTTGAATGAACCATGGATGATAACTTCTGTAAAGAGAAGTTAGGTTATGGGAACAATTTCGAGGGCGAAATTTTTAGAAGAAGGGTGAATGTGATAACCCGAGATTTTAGAAGTATAGTTGTCAAGATATGTATCATCTAACAATTATAACAAGATAATGATCCTTGGGGGGAAGGATGTAGAAGAGAAGGAGGAAGAATGACTAGGTGAATACTTAACGGAAGTAGTATGTTGAGATCTTTCAACATAAAATAAGAAGAGTTAAGATTAACTCTTCGTGAAAGGTTGTAAGGATAACGCATCCGGGTATGGATGTGGTTTGGGGAAATTTCGAGGATGGAATTTTTATAAAGAGGGAAGAATGTGACAAATTGGAAAATCGAGTTGTCCAGAAAATTAAGATTAAAGAATTAATAATTAATAAAAGTAATTTTATAGATTATATTCTGTGTTATGTGTATATTAATCATTCTATGACATATAATGATTAGAAATGGGGAGGATTCGGGCTACGTGCTGGAATGAACGAGTATGAATTTTCAAGACGAAAATAAATGATTTTCGGGAATAAAAATATTTTTGAGAAAAAGACGAAATAGGTATTATTCATATATGAAACCTAAGGGTTAGGGTTTAACCCTAAGGGTTAGGGTTTAACCCTAAGGGTTAGGGTTTAACCCTAAGGGTTAGAGTTTGAGGTTAGGGTTTTGACACTAAGCCTTTTCGGGAGTTTGGAATGTCGGAATGACATTCTGTCGAAAGATTGGACGGCAATATGTTGTGAAAAGTTAAGTTAGCCGAGAAAAGTTTTCTCGGGAAGAAAATGACCAAAATCATTATTCATCCGTTTCTGCTCTGAAATTTATTTTGAAATTTCTAGAAATGCGTAATGATAGGATTTTGAGATGAGATGGAATATGTAATAAAATTTCATTTATTGCTCGCAAAGTTTTCGCGTAGGGATTTAAAATCCTATGCGTTAGGAAAAGTAAAATCAATGATTAAATTGATTACGTATAATAATAAATGATTATTATACGGAATGTATACGAGTATAATAAGAGTTATTATACGAGTATAATACGAGGAGGATACGAGAATTATTACGTCATATAATACGAATTTTATACGAAGTAAAAGGAATTTAATTTGAATTAAATCTAATTATTAAACCCGTGGGTCGAACCGACAGGTAAACGGGTGGTTTAAACCCATGGGGCAACCCATGGACACATGGTGTGACATTGTGAAGCCCCATAATAGGTCCACTCAACCCAACCCATTTTGAGTCGTCAAATACATGGTACAGAATTCAAATACAAACTTTTATATCACACGGTCGTGCAAAATACGACCACACAACTGTGAGTGTCAATACAAATCGTATATAATACGAAATATCAACATTCAAATTCATTCTTTATTTATTACAATTATTATCCCACTATTTTACAAAAATAGCGAGGACTACTACTGCTCTAACTCGGACCATCATTCTATCCCCCGACTAGTTCCTGCAACATTCTCATTTCGTGAATAGGACAATAGATGAAAAGGGTGAGCTCAACTAGCCCAGTAAAGAATATTACCACTAAGATAATGAAAAATAAATTATCATTAGCCTTCAATAAATCAGATAAAATATAATGGACAACCAATTTTAGATCAATATTTGCAGCGAAATAACAATTCATTAGAAGAGTTACGTAGAGAATGAAGTCTACTATCTTCTACGATTTAAAAGTCCATCATCAATATTTTATCCCTGTAACATCAATCAATATATATCCCAAATCAAATATTCATCTTTGCACTACGGGCCAAAGATATTCATTTGTATCACCAGTGGTCATGTTCATCTCAACACCTGTCCATCTTTGCACTACGGCTAAAGATATTCATCAGGTAATCATTCATCTGTGCTCTACAGACCAAAGATATTCAGTTATATCACCACTTAGGACTGAGGATGATGAAAAATAATATAAATAACGAATCCAGTGAAATAAAGGATAAGATTAAGGATTCGTATTTTAGTTTATTCAAGTTCAAGAATATTCCATGATAATACTTTGTGGAGCAAAATTCAAGAATGAAGCTCAAAACTTAGATTCAATCAAAGATAGTAACTATAACAGACAATTTGGATAAATAGAAGAAAATTTAGTTTTTTCGTGAATAGTGCCGTTTACGTGAATAGTAATCCCGACGGAAAAAGTAAGAATTTCATAATAAAATTCATGCCAATATTTTGGTATAATGATATTAAAAAGAATAACATCATTTACCAAAGAAAATAACATCCCTTACCTCAAAAGAATAGTACCTCTGACTGGAATATCGGATATAAGGCTGTAAAAAACTTGCACTGAATAGTAACACTCAAAGTATCTAAATACTCACAAAAATACGCTTGATATTATAGAAAGAGAAAACTTCTGATTCTGGTGTGATTTTCAATTCTAATCTAAGTATCCTATTTATAGGAAAAGCTTAGGATGCCAAAGTAAACTTTTTTAATAAAATAATATATTTTAAAAAAAAATCTCCAGCCTCCTCAAAAGCTAAAAGCCATCAGCATTTTCCACACAAACCAAAAGTGGGGCCCACGATTTTATAAAAAAACATTTATTTTCTAAAACTTCAATAATTCATAATAAATAGCCCTTTTATCAGAAAAATACAAATTCTATATCTTTCTATAGAAAATTTAATTCTCTACAACTTTGTAGAAGAAAGTTTTTTAAAATTCCAAACATAAATTATCAGTACTAATTTCTTCTTTTATATCCACAAAATAAATATTTCCTTATCATATAGATCAATAATTAATTATTCATAAATAATATTAGAGAACTACAATATTGACAACCAGGTCGTTTCCAAGAAAGAGGGGGCCTTCCGATAAGGACTTCTCCTTACTGGCGCGCAATTAAATAACCCCTCCTAGACAGAACTTCCTTAGACATTGTCAATAATTCTATCTAATAATATTGTTCAAATAATATGAATTATTGAGTTGATAATGTGAAATACTGTGCAGTGACAATTATTGAATCAATAATACAAAATATCAACGGTAGCAATTATTGAATCAATCATATAAAATAGCAACATAGCAATTATTGATATAAAATATCAACGTAGCAATTATTGAATCAATAAAATATCATGCAATTATTGAATCAATAATATAAAATATTGAACAATAATTATTGTAACGATAATTGAGTAAGTGCCTTCTCACGTAAGACTCAATAATTAAAAATACTGTGCAATACCGTGTGCTACTGTGCAACACCGCGTATTACTGTATTTTAACCATCGGGTATTTCAACAGTACTAACGGTAACAACCACGCCGTTATTTTATAAAAAGTTATTTCTATCGCTTTCTATATTCGACAGTTATTCCGTTGTGGGGCCCATAAATAGCTGCGCCGTCGTACGAATATTTCCCGATAACAAGAATATTCCACGACCAAACGAATATTCCCCGACAACAATGAATATTTTATAACCACTTGCTTATTTTGAAATATTTGCACATTTCACCCATAATTTTTTACATTTATCAAATCAACACCTTACTATTTCGAAATAATATATAAAGAAAATTAAATCTTTATTCATAAAAGTTGGGGTCTTACAGACATGGGAGGCCATGTGCTAGCACATGCTAGCACATGGGGAGACATAGGTTTCATAAGGGGGGAGGTGGAGAGGAGGTGGGTGGAGGAGGTTTCGTCCAAAGACCAAACTATCCTTGGTCTTGCTTGCCTAAAGACCATCCTACCCAGAGCCTTGATTTGCCTATAAATAGAAGGCTTAGGCCTCCATTTTTCATTGTTTGAAAATCCCACAAATATCTAGAGAGGGAGAGAGGGCTTGAGAGCTTGAAGGAGAATAGAGAAAGAAGAGCTTGATGAGCAACCAAGAAGAAAGAGAAGCTAGTCTAAGACTTTGTCAAGAACAAAGTCTAAGGAGACAAGAACACTTATAAGGTATAAGTGTTAAACCTTAATATTTATCTTTCTTTAATTTTAAAGATTGATAGAGAAGTGAAAATGGACGAAGCATACATGTTAGGAAGTATGGAGATTGGTATTAGTGGACTTTAACACACTAAGAACCAAGAACAAGTGAAAACCATAGTTTAAGAATTAATGAAGAAATGAGTTAAAACCATAATGATTGGTTAATGGATGAAATAGATGTTAGGGGACAATTCGGATGAGTTATATGCACTCTTCGATGTTATAAGGTTGAATTATCAAACTTATAACGTTAGAATGAAAGAAAACGTAAAATAATAATCATAACATTGATTAAGAACGAAGAACGAACGAAGAACATGAAAAACGTAATGATGAAATCCATTAAAACTTAGGTGTTTTGGATGGTGAGAATCGTAGATGAACCACCAACGGATTGATTCCATTTGGTTTGACGTAAAAATAACAAGAAATGAAGATTCAGCAGACGTTTACGCGATTAGACGTTAAGCGTCGAAATCGTGAATTTCCCGGAATGAAAATCAAAAGTCGTCGTGTGATATGGAAATGATGGTTTTCGATTGCAACACGTGTAATTATGTAAACAAGACTTGCGAGAGCAAGAACGAACAAATTCAGAGTAAAAATGAAGAAACGAGCGTCGAACGTTTGCGAACGTTCGACGAACACGTAAAAATGGACTAGTAGGCGAATTTCTCGTCAATAGATTTGGAAACGAATTCCGACTTGATAGGATGGTAGAGCATGTCATTTGTGAACTTTTGGCTTTGGAAAGAGTCAATTCTGAGTTGTAACGGTTATGTTACGAGCTTGGGAATTTCAAAATTTTTAAAGACTTAGAAATTTTTCTGAGATGCAAGGATAGCGTCGCAGTGCCACCCAATAGGCTTAAAACGGCGCCGCAGTGCCACTCCGGGGAGAAATCTCTAGAGGGGTAGCGCTGCAACGACACTTCAATAGGAAAATCTGGCACCGCAGCGCCAGCATGGCAGAAAATTCTGACATTGCTAGTAAGTACTTAACCTTTTGCATATCAATTAAGGGGCTAGCAAGTGATGTAATGTAAGCTTTAAACATGTTTAATCAATGTTTATGAGAGTTAAACATTGAACAAATGTAATTGAACTTAAGCTTGGAAACATTAACCAAAGTTTAAGTTGAAGAACAAGTTAAGATCTCGTCGATCATCATACTTAGTGATAATTGATGAGAGTTCAAGTGAACATAGAATTCACTTAATGTAACACTTAAACAAGTGATTTAAACCTTAAGTAAAGGTTGAATGAGATTAAGAGACGAGTAACATGAACGCATGATACGTGAACGTTTCTCGCGAATAGTATCGACGTTGAGTGAACGTACTAAGTATACATTGGTTGTATAACTTAGACGTTAATGAATGTTGGCATGTGATTGGTAATAAGCTGTAATGAACGATAATAAGAGAATGAAGAACGTATAATGTGAAAAGCCGAGTTAATGTTAATAACTTGGATAAACGTTCAGAGTCGTATGGACCGGACGTGATAAAGGAATGTAATGAAATAATAGGAATAATGAAGTAAAGATTGGTCGCGTAAACGTAGATTACAAGAACGTGAACCATAAGAAGTAAAGAGAAGTATAAGATAATGCTTAAGTAAAGTATTTGACTAATTGGATATTTGTTTCCTATATGCTTTATAGGGATTGTGATGAAAGATAAGGCGTAAGCAGTACGCATCGCTAAGGCAAGTTCCTAATCTTGCTCAAGTTCTACTTGATGCAAGTTCCTAACTTCATTCTTTTTCATATGAATGTTAGTTTCTTAACTTCCTTAGAGGTTGAACATGAGGAAGAAATTTCGTACGTGCAAATGTGCGATATTTGTACGAGATGGTATTATGGATGAGGCCTTGTCCCACAATGTTAACACTTCGGTGTTTCTATGAAATGAACTGTTATATGATTGAACTGTTAAGTGTGAAAGAGTTCGGTTTATTCATCAACCGTACTTGTTAAGTCTGTGCTAATGATTCTAGCCAGACATAGTATGTATGAAAAAGGTAGAAGGATGAAAGTATGATAAGTATAGGTGATGTATGTTTAAAATGATAGGAATCGGAACGTATTCCTATTATTCGAACTGCTTCATAACCATTGTTCGGTTATTGAAGACTTAAAAGAACTTTGATTCTTGCTTTGGTTGTTTACTCAACTGCTATGACTTACTGAGTAATTGAATGCTCACACTTGCTTGAAATAAAAATATTTTCAGTGAACGACGGTAGTATATATTAAAGGACAAGATGAAGATCATGATGATGGATGTCCTGCTATGGTAAGATGCTATGGTCGCGAGTACCATTAGCATCACAAGATGAAGAATTGTTCATGTGACGAATACATGTGAAGATCAAGTCGAGACTTGAAGAATAGTTAGGTTAAAACTATTCTGTAGATGCGGTGACTAGTTAAGTCACGATTGTAATGTAATAAGAATAATGTAAATACCATTATTTTTAATGAATGAACATTTTGATGTAACAGAACCTGGGAATGGTGTGAATATATCATGTATCTTCAGGATATAATGATGTATGTATGGAATGGGAAGTATCGTAACGCACGGAGATTCGACAAGAAAAATAGGCCGAATTTTGGGGCGTCACAAGTCCCCTGAATTCATAACTAGTTTACCGAGTTATAATAAGAACTTATTAATGAATGAGTTGGTGTTAGGTCTAAGGTAGTGCAAACATACACTTTAATGGTTGATGTATAGTAGCTGGGCTAAACGATTCCTTCAGGGAGCAAGGTATATACGAATTAGTAACCGATCTAACTCGCTGTGAAAATAGTGTAGACGAGACGAAAACTAATTTGTTGGTTGTTTGTGGGAAACCACTCAGTATACTATACTGAATACTAATAAAGACTCGATGTGTGCTAGGTTTAGACTTGCAAATTAGTATGGTGTTAAGATTATCTAGTATTTGACTATGTGGTTAAGTATTAGATAATTTACTTTTAAAGTAATAGTATTGTAAGAGAAAGGATGTTATACTAATTGAAAGATCAATCTTATAATTGATAGGTATTTTCAATAAAGCGATTAAATTAGATTGCGTAGTAGTAATCGACGGTACATGCAAGTTTTTCTCTAACTCAAACTTGAGTTATATTTTCAAAGCATGTTCGTGAATAATTATTGTTGACTATTTACATCTATACTGATTATTGATTCGTACTTAGTGCACGTTGCATATGTTAATCAGGTATGAATGGCTGATCACCTTCATTACCCTAAGGTTCAGTTAAAGTTGTTCATGGTCCATGTTGACATTAAACATTATTGATTCAGTCATTCATTTATTAAAATTCTGATTTATGCTCTTTCACAATTATTATATTGTTGAAAATGCGAAAGCTTATTCTTTTTTTCAATCATGATATATCCGTGTTATATTTAAACTTGTTGGGCAAATTAGTTGCCCACCCTTGCTATATCATGATAACACATTTTAGATTAAGACGAAGGCTCAAAGAAAGACAGTGGCAAAGGCAAACTCCAAGAGTAGATTATATACATCTATAACTATTAGTTATTTGATGCAAGTAATGTTGTAAACCTTTTTAATTACTTAAGGTATGTATTCAGTTAAGGTTAACTGACCTTTGAAAATGTTATAGAATCATGTGAAATAAACAATATATGTTTATATATTCCGCATTAGATGATAGAATATATATGAAGATGAAGTACCGTAACATACCAGATCCGAGGTTCTGGGGACTTGGATTTGGGGGCGTCATAAAGGATATATGTAACACCCCCTTTCCGAAATAGAAAGAGAGGTTACTCAAAACAAAACATAACTGAAGAAATAATAACAAGGCTCTAAACCACAAAGGAATATTCTCTAAAACCAATAAATATCAAAACGGTCAAACCAGAATAAATGCCAAACTGGCCCAAACCATACTCTGAAATAGTTATTACAACCCAAATAACCATTTGACAACTTAAACAAAACATCTAAATTACTGGATCGAATGGAGCTCTCATAACACTTGCCCTTGATCCCCCTGATTACCTGCCGGACGAAAAACACAGCATGAGCCAAATGCCCAGTACGGATATAGAATACAAGAATATTGAAACAAAATAACTAACTCAATTAATGAACTGAACTGAACTGAAACGAACAAAACTAACACAATGAAATAATATGCTAAATCAAATGGCTGGGTGTTATTTCATACCGAGCTCAAAACAAAACAGAAATATACCTTGCCACACAGGCAAGTCAAATAATGCCACACAGGCAAGTCACACACACTGGACCGCAAATCCAATGAATGCAAAATCGAAAGGCGTGTTTGGCACAAACATCGCCACTCTGCAAAACAGAACAGAAAACTAGGGTCAACCCATACACCTCTCACAACAAAACACCAAATGTCCAACTCCCACCGGAGCACAAAACGAAAATTCCGTGGACTGATCACACCGTCACGGAAAGTGTCATGCCTCTCGTGCCAATACGACATGCATGTGGTACCCCCACAGGTGGTTATAGCTCAGGTATACCCTACGGTATATTCTAATAATAATATTATGTCATAACACATGCGACACAATATTAACACAAGGGGTTCTAGTATGTACATATAACAACGAAACAAATATAAATACAAAACTCCAAAGATACGTTAACATGTACATCTCTAAAAGATTAAAATAAACACTAAATATGTTGACCCAATTCAAGAGTACAAACACGAGTTCTAAGTATCAATACCAAGACGAAACTACCACAAGAATTTGAGAACGAACGATCATGAGAAACAATAACCAATTTCGAAACGAGAAACAAAACGAACAAATTAAATTTAATAAGAGAATCGCTGAAGGAGTATGGAATTCGTACCTGAATTAAGCAATGTAATAACCGAAATTATATTCCAAATTGTAACTCCTTAAATTTTCCCGTTCGAACTAATTACATAAATTAATAAAAATAGATTAATAATTACACAGATTATTTAACTGTTAATTACTATTTAAAAAAAACTCATTATTATTATTATTATTATTATTATATCATTAATATATATATATACTATATATACTATATTATAATAATAATACGAAGAATGAAATCCAAATGTATGTAGCAGTGTATCAAGTTGATTTGCAGGCTCAACAATTTCGCTTATATGTATATATATGTCAAGTAGCATGCCTGCTGTGATTTCGTTTTATTTATATATATATATATATATATATATATATATATATATGGTAAGTAGGCTTGCTGCAAACATTGTAGGAAATCATGATTCAAACTAAAGCCTTGATTTGAATTTCCAATCAATTAAAGTCGGGGGAACGTGATTGATAATATAATATGATAATACAATAATGAGTAAAACAAATAATTTACCTGCTCTTTTCCTTTTTGCTTTACTCTGTAGCAGCGGCTGCCTCCCCAATTCGTATTAGATGTGTGAGAAATATTAGGTTTAGTTATTATTTATATACCTTATTAACAATTTTAATAGGATATAAAATTACCCAAATACAAATTAGGCCCAATTAGTGTAGTCCACATACTTAAATACAATTTGACCCAAACACAATAAGAGTCCAATTAAAATATTTAAAATAAAATTTTAAAAAGTCATTTATTTATTTATTCATTTATTTATTTTTTTTAAATTTTCGGGTATTACAACATATCTCTTCTTTTTCTAGAAGTGCAGATTCTTTATTGATCATTCATTATCTATATATGTAACTCATTATACCCAAGCATACCTTTTTATATACCCTAAGGGTCTTAGAGAATAAGTCAAAGTATAATTCATTACACACAAGATACTATGATGATCTCAAGTCCAAGGATCACTTGTACTATTATCACATTAGGAATTTCTATTGACAGGCGAGTAAACATCCATTACGTATTCTATAGCGAGTCACGTTCAGTGAAGTTATCTCTAATAAGCACCTACATACTTGATTTAGTGTCTCCACACAAATGATCATAAGATCAATCATCCTCATCCAATGAGCAAGCAACATATGTACCAATCTATCCGAATTTACTAATCCCCTTTTTAGTAATCCCACGATTGGCAACTATTTTAGTTTTTAAGCTTTCTAAGAATTTAGATCTCATTAGCATGATCAACATTATGATTCTAAAAGCATTGCTTAAAAATATAGGTTATTTACATAGTATAAAAACAGCATCATATAGATAATTAAATGACTTTAATAAATGAATACTTTTATTAATAAATAAATAAGATCGTTTACAAAGTATATGCTTTATCATCATACATGATTGGCTTTTATGCATACTACTTTCAAATAAAACTAGAACGGAGAAAAAAGACTCATAATCACCTCTTTCTTTGACAATTTGAGAGAACCAATGAAACAATAAGAAGGTCTCCCTAAATTAAGACTTGTGTAAGATGTATGCATCGTTTTGAATGCGATAGTCATGGGAGTGCTACTTTTGATGCTAATCAAACTAGAACGAAGTAATAGGACTCCTAATCGCCTGTCTCTTCGATAATTTGAATGAACTACTAAACTAAGAAGTCTACCTAAATCAAGACTTGTGTGAGATGTACATTTGAACGCGATAGTCATGGGATTATTTATTTAGATGCTAATCAAATTAGAAAGAAGTAATAGGACTCCAAATCACCTCTTTCTTTGACAATTTGAGATAACCAATGAAACAATAAGAAGGTCTCCTTAAATAAAGACTTGTGTGAGATGTACGCATCGTTTTGAACACGATAGTAATGTGATTGCTCCTTTTGATGCTAATGAAACTAGAATGAAGTCATAGAGCTCCTAATCACCTCTTTCTTTTACAATTTTAGATAACCAATGAAACAATAAGAAGGTCTCCTTAAATCAGGACTTGTATGCGATATTCATAAGATTGCTCCGTTTGATTCTAATCAAACTGGAATGAAGAAAAAAGACTCCTATTCACCACTTTCTTTGATAATTTTAGAGAAAAAATGAAAAAATAAGAAGGACTCCCTAAATTAAGACTTGTGTGAGATGTACGCAACGTTTTGAATGCGATAGTCATGGGAGTGCTACTTTTTATGTTAATCAAATTAGAACAAAGTAATAGGACTCCTAATCGCCTCCCATTTCGACAATTTAAATGAACTAATGAAACAAGAAGGTCTACCCAAATCAAGATTTGTGTGAGATGTACGCATCGTTTTTAACGCGATAGTCATGTAATTGCTATTTTTGATGCTAATCAAATTAGAACGAAGTAATAAAACTCCTAATCACCTCTTTCTTTGACAATTTGAGAAACAAATGAAATAATAGGAATGTCTCCCTAAATAAAGACTTGTGTGAGATGTATACATCGTTTTTAAAGCGATATTTATAGGATTGCTCCTTTTGATTCTAATCAAACTCGAATGAAGATAAAGGATTCATAATCACATCATTCTTTTACAATTTGAGAGAACCAATGAAACAATAAGAAGGCATCCCTAAATGAAGACTTGTGTGAGATGTACACATTGTTTTGAACGCGATAGTAATGTGATTGCCCCTTTTGATGCTAAATAAACTAGAATGAAGTCATGAGGCTCCGAATCACCTTTTTCTTTGACTATTGGAGAGAGCCAATGAAACAATAAGAAGGCATCCCTAAATGAAGACTTGTGTGAGATGTACATATTATTTTGAATGCTATAGTAATGCGATTTCTCCTTTTGATGCTAATTAAACTAGAATGAAGTCTTAGGACTCCTAATCAACTCTCTATTTGGCAATTTTATAGAACCAATGAAACAATAAGAAGGTCTCCTTAAATGATGACTTGAGTCAGATGTACACATCATTTTGAACGCGATAGTCATGGGATTTCTCCTTTCGATGCTACTCAATCTAGAACGAAGAAAAAGGACTCCTAATCACCTCTTTTTTCGACAAGTTGAATGAACTAATGAAACGAGAAAAAGGTCTACCTAAATCAAGACTTGTGTGAGATGTACACATCGCTTTGATTGCGATAGCCATTGTGACACCCCCAAATCCGGGTACTTCGTTTCCATATGATTTGGTGTTCACTTTCTAATTAAAACATACATCTACCCAGTAATAAAGAATTTTAAACTAATTACAACCTTCATAAAACCTTAATAAAAATCTCCCTCTAGAAAGAATGACAACTTCTTCAATAAAATCCCAGGGTTATCTAAACCTTAACATCATTCAGATAACGTAAATGCGGAAACATAAACATAACCAACTAAGTCTTATTACAAAAGCAACTTGACATAACAAGCCTTCATTTATTCATCTTTCCTTTTCCTTTACTTGTTGATGGTATGTCAACATTCTTGGTCTCAACTGCAAGTGGTGGTAAAGCAGGAAAGAGTGAGCAAACAAAAGCTCACTTGAAAATACAACAGTGATATGACATAAGTGAATCTTTTCAAAAGAGTTTGAATAACTTTACTTTCATCAATATAAAGAATTGAATTATAATTCTTTCATCAATATATAGAATTCAAATATGGAATCATCTGAGGGTCATATGACCTTGTCCTAGGTTATAAATATTTCTATTTAAACCTTTAACAGTCAATAAGACTATAGACATTAACTCGTACTCAGGGGGATCAACCCTTTGTACCATGAATTGTGCACAACCATCTTAACGCTTTCGCATAAAATATCCCCTAATTAATAGGGTTGTTCCTTCTCAGAAATTGAATACAAGTCCGCACCAAAGAAAGTTTGGTTTGGATAGATAAGGGAACTTTAGAGTTCAACTATCATCAACTAGGAGTAGTTGAATCGACTTTCAATTCTTTACAGTTCAATAATATAAGAATCATGAACCAATTACAAAATATGACAATAAACTTCATAATAGATAGGCATGCTTTTAGAAACAACTTAAAGCATTCGATAGACTAAGTAGATCTTACTTGAACAACTAAGTCAAGATCATATTACTAAAATAACGCTTTAATACTTACGCTTTATGAGTGTGGTATAACTTGTACCATATATAACAAGTTAAGGAACGTGAATAAACTTTCATGATTTCTTGAGCAAGGGTTAGGAAACTTGCTAAATGAAAATATACAATGAATAGGCTTGTATAGCATTCAAGAGTAGCTTAAAGAACTTGCACAATATAAATAACAAGTTTAGAAACTTGCTTAACATAAAAGAATAAGGGTAAGAGAAGTTGCCTTAAGCGCAAGCTACACTTTAACAATTATAACCACTTCACAAACACCCTACACATTTATATTACATTCAAACCATCTATTAGTATCCAACTACAATATTTAAACCATCAAACTTTATATCTAAGTCCAACTCACAATATAATTTACCACATTGGTTGCTAATTAGTCAAGTACGCGAGTCTATACTCACGGCATACATTCATAAGCCTATAACTCAATGAATCGTGTTGTGTGCCTCGTGAAAGCAACACACACACACACACATGTAACACATTCATAATATATTTCAATCTAACTTAAACACATCAAAAACATGTTATCTTATTACACCTTTCACTTTCCAAGTCTTAGAAACAAGTTAGCTTAACAAACGGGGCATAAAAACTCAAAAACAAAACTCAAAATTTTTTGGGCAGCAACATCACCCGCTGGGGCGGGCCCCCATAGGGCAATACACCCGCTGGGGCGGGTGCTCCCCCTGCTGCACCACTTGGTTCGCGAACTGGTGGAGAATTAAGCCATTTTGGCTCATTCCTTCACACCGAATTCGATTTTTTTCCAACATGATAAACATAAAACTTGATACTAACAATATTTTAAACTTATTAACATGCTCATAACATATATAATCCATAAAACACATAATCCAAAACAAGATTTCATGATTTTCAAAGAAAACACAATTTTAAGCGTTCTTGACGAAAATTGCTACTACGAATTCGTTTTTCATCCAATTCAAGTGATTCCAATTGTAATCACTCATATTCTTAACATATTAACTTAATATATGATCAATTTTAACAATGACTCAAAATCAACATCAATTTTATAGTTTTAAAAGCCGTTTTTCAGAAATAACTTCACCGAAAATCACTATGAACGCACTTCCTATTGTTTATCAAAAATTCATTGATTGAATTGCTAGAACAACCATATAACTCATATATAATTATGTTATATCACATATTACACATAATTCATGCTCACATCAAGAATTTAAAGAAATTTTCAACATAAATTCATAATCTAACACTATGAACATGAATTTCATAGTATTCATCATATACTTATGAATTGAAATTCTTAAACAACTATGAAACCCACATGTAAACATATATATATATATATATATATATGTATATATATACATACATATCTCATTCACATATCAAAATAAATAGCTTTCACAAAGAGACTTTCACATAGAGTTCTAAAACCATGAAAACATAAAAGAATATGCTTTGAAAACTTGTTTTTACAACAATTGTATTTTGAAAACCCTTTCATGGCATACAATTACATATGAAAACATATGAACACCATATATACATATAATTTCATGATTGTAAAAACCTAATTTGATAAAAAAGAATTACAACACATAAGAATTGAGTACAAGGGTTAGGGTATAACCTTACTAGTTTTACTTAAAGAGAAGAGATGATGAAGATGATGATCCTCTTATGCCTTCTCAAGCCTTTCTTCCTCTTCTCTCTTCTTCTTCTCTGACAATTCTCTCTAACCCTCTTCTTCTTTCTTTCTTTGTTTTGTAAAACTAACGTAACTTTTAACTTAACATATATTATACAATATACAATATACATATAAAATAGATATGTAACTTATATATAATAAATATACTACTTATAACCATATTAATTCTTATTAATAACATAGGTTACAAAATTTGAAAAGTCCAAGGCCATGTTTGGCAACCACTTAGAAAAATAGGTTTTTAGTGCTAAGGCCTTGTTTGGGTAAAATAAGATTAAACAAGTACAAGGGCATTGTTTGGTAAAATACTTTAAAATCCTTTTCTAGTCTTTTAATAACTCTTTAAATCCATAGATTAAATATTACACTTATTTAATTAAATTACAACACTCTAATTCAATTAAATAAACTAACATTCACATAATACCAAATTGTCACACAATTGAATTTCCTTTATTAAACATAATTCGTCTAACAAATTATTATCACTTAGCACATAACATTAACTCTAATTAAATTATTCCCCATTAAATTAAAATGATGCTACACCATTGCTAACATATCAATTTAATTAATCATATAGCACTTAATTAAATTGTCCATAACAATCGCACAATTTATTTATTTATCTTCACAAATAAATTCCATAAAATATTTATTTAATTCAATAAATATTTACAATTCACATATAAAATTCTCAATCGTTACAGTCTTCCCTCCTTAAAAGGATTTTGTCCCCAGAATCACAACATAAAAAAAATCTCATAAAAATTCTCACCTCATAAAAATTCTCATCTGTTACATTCTTCCCCCCTTAAAAGGATTCTGTCCCCAGAATCGATATCTAAGGGGTTACACACTTCAATTAAGCAAATAATTGAGGATAAGACTTCATCATAACATCTTCGAGTTCACACGTAGCTTCTTCAGCATTGTGGTTCCTCCAAATTACCTTAACATAAGGTATCACTTTATTCCTAAGTACTTGTTCCTTTCTGTCAATAATTTGAACAGGAACCTCTTCATAAGTTAAGTCTTTATCAAATTATAAAGGCTCGTATTCTATTATATGTTTATAGTCGTGTTTGTAAGGCCGTAACACGAAAATATGAAATATGTTATGTATATTCTCGAGTTCCGGAGGTAATGCCACTTCGTAAGCTACCTCGCCAACTTTTCGTAATACCTCAAAAGGTCCAATAAATCGGGGACTCAGTTTTCCTTTCTTGCCAAATCTAATCTTCCCCTTCCAGGGAGATACCTTTAGGAAAACGAAGCTTCCTGGTAAGAATTCTCGGTTCTGTAGATGTTGATCGGCATATTTCTTCTGTCTGTCCTGAGCAGCAACCAATCTTGTTCTGATCAGCTTCATAATTTTAGCAGTTTGTTGTACCAATTTCGGTCCCAACAGCTGACGTTCACCGACTTCATTCCAGCATAGAGGAGTTATGCACTTTCTGCCGTATAACGCTTCGTAAGGTGGCATGCCGATACTCGCGTGGTAACTATTATTGTAGGAGAACTCCACCAACGATAGATGATCGTCCCAGCTTCCTTTGAAGTCCATCACACATGCTTTCAGCATATCCTTAAGCGTCTGAATTGTTCTCTCGCTCTGGCCATCGGTTTGAGGATGGTACGCTGTACTCATTCGCAACTGTGTTCCCAAACATTCTTGTAAACGCTTCCAGAAATTTAACGTAAAACGCGGATCTCTGTCTGACACAATCGACACTGGAACACCATGTCAAGAAATAATCTCCTTAACGTATAATTTAGCTAATTGTTCCAAGTTATATTTAATCCTGATTGGTAAAAAGTGGGCTGACTTCGTCAGTCGATCCACAATAACCCATATTGCATCGAAACCTTTCTGAGTCGTTGGAAGACCAACCACGAAATCCATCGTGATATGCTCCCACTTCCACTCTGGAATTTCTAACGGTTGCAGCAATCCGCTAGGTCTGTGGTGTTCTGCCTTGACTTTTTGGCAAGTTAGACATTTCGCAACGCATTCAGCTACATCCTTCTTCATATTCGGCCACCAGAAATAATGTCTGAGATCCTGGTACATCTTCGTACTCCCAGGGTGAATTGAATATCTCGAGCTATGAGCTTCGCTCAAGATTTCCTCCTTAACTTCCGATATTGGCGGTACCCAGATTCTACCTTCAAATCGTAGCAGATCCTCACTGTCGATCTTGAATTTAACCTCTTCGCCATCAGCTATTCTCTTTCGAATCTTCTCGCATTCTTCATCGTGAAGTTGAGCTTCTTTTACCTTGTCCATAATTGTAGAACCAGTGGTTACTTGGAACAACTTTTCATCCAATTTCTTTGGAAACTTTACTTCCATCTCTAATCTAGCCATCTGCTCTATTTACTGATCCTGATCAGTTAACATATTCAGCTTCTCCCGACCTTTCCTGCTCAAAGCATCAGCGACAACGTTAGCTTTACCCGGATGGTAAAGTATCTCGCAATCGTAGTCTTTAATCAGTTCCAACAATCTCCTTTGGCGCATGTTCAAATCCTTCTGGGTAAAGATATACTTCAGACTCTTGTGATCTGTGTATATTTTATAATTCTCTCCATATAAGTAGTGTCTCCAAATCTTTAGAGCAAACACTACTGCTGCCAACTCTAAGTCATGGGTCGGATACCCCTTCTCGTAGTCCTACAGCTGACGTGACGCATAGGCAATGACTTTGCCGCTCTGCATCAACACACAGCCTAATCCTTTATGTGAGGCATCACTATATACAACGAAATTTCCCGACCTATCCGGTAAAGATAATACAGGAGCAGTACTCAACCTCTTCTTCAACTCTTGAAAACTCTCCTCACACTTCTCCGTCCAAACAAACTTAACTGTTTTACGAGTCAGATTCGTCAACGGAGTTGCGATTTTAGAAAAGTCTTGGATAAATCTCCGGTAATAACCTGCCAATCCCAAGAAACTCCTCACTTCAGACGGCGTCTTCGGCTGATCCCAATTCATTACCGCTTCAACCTTCGACGGATCTACCAAAATACCATTCTTGTCGATCACGTGGCCAAGAAATTGCACACGTTCCAACCAAAATTCACATTTTGAGAATTTAGCGTAACGCTTTTCTCGTCTCAGTGCTTCTAAGGTTAGTCTTAAGTGTTCAGCATGCTCCTCCTCGGTCTTGGAATAAACCAGGATGTCATCTATAAACACTACCACAAACTTGTCCAGAAATGGCTTGAACACCCTGTTCATTAGGTCCATAAATGCAGCTGGGGCATTCTTGAGACCAAATGATACCTGCTTCTCAAATCAATTTTTGAGAAGTACTTCGCACCCTTCAGTTGATCAAACAAGTCATCGATCCTAGGTAAAGGATACCTATTCTTGATCGTAACGTTATTCAACTCCCTATAATCAATGCAGAGACGCATCGATCCATCCTTCTTCTTCACGAATAAAACAGGCGCTCCCCACGGCGAAACGCTCGGTTGGATATACTTCTTGTCTAACAGTTCTTGCAGTTGAACCATCAGTTCCTTCATCTCGACTGGAGCCATTCGATATGGAGCCTTCGAAATTGGAGCAGTTCCCGGCGCTAAATCGATCACGAACTCTGTCTCCCTATCAGGCGGAAGTCCTGGCAAATCGCTCTGAAAAACGTCCACAAACTCCTTAACTACCGATATCTCCTCTACCTTAGGGCTCTCCTTACGCGTATCTACTATGTAGGCTAAATATCCTACACAGCCTTGCATCACCGTCAGACAATTCGCTTGTCTAGGCGATTTACTACCATAGAACACCAACTTTGACGGAGTCGTAAGGTTTACCAACTTCTTCTGACAGTCGATTATCGCCCCATGGTTGAACAACCAGTCCATACCTAGTATGACGTCGAATTCCCCAAGTTTAATCGAAATCAAATCTACTCTAAGTTCCTGACCTTTAATGTCCAGTCTACAATTCCTATAAACACTCCTAACAGGAATAATCTCCCTATTCGCAATTTCTATGCTCAAAGGGTAAACATATAAAATTCTCAATCGTTACAGTCATGGGATTACACTCATTTTGATACTAATCAAACTATAACGAAGAAATAGGACTCCTAATCACCTCTTTCTTTGATAATTTTAGAGATCCAATGAAACAATAAGAAGGTCTTCTTAAATGAAGACTTGTCTGAGATGTACGCATCGTTTTGAACGCTATAGTCACTGGATTGCTATTTTTATTGCTAAATAAAACTAAGACGAAGTAATAGGACTCCTAATCACCTCTTTATTTGACAATTTGAGAAACCAATTAAACAATAGGAAGGTCTCCCTAAATAAAGACTTATGTGTGATGTACTCATCGTTTTTTCACGAGATAATTATAGGATTGCTCCTTTTGATGCTAATCAAACTAGAACGAAGAAAAAGGACTCCTAAACACCTCTTTATTTGACAATTTGAGAGAACCAATGACACAATAAGAAGGTATCCCTAAATGAAGACTTGTGTGAGATGTACACTTCATTTTGAACGCGATAGTATTGTGATTGCTCCTTTTGATGCTAATTAAACTAGAATGAAGTCATAGAACTCCTAATCATCTCTTTTTTTTTGACAATTTGAGAGAACCAATGAAACAATCAAAAGGTCTCCTTAAATTAAGACTTATGTTCGATGTACGCATTATTTTTATAGCGCTATTTATAGGATTACACTTTTTAATGCTAATCAAACTAGAACGAAGAAAAAGGACTCCTAATCACTTCTTTCTTTGACAATTTGAGAGAACCAATGAAAAAATAAGAAGATATCCCTAAATTAAGACTTGTGTGAGTTATACGCATCGTTTTGAATGCGATAATCATGTGAGTGATACTTTTAATGCTAATCAAAATAAAACAAAGTAATAGGACTCCTAATCGCATCTCTCTTCGACAATTTGAATGAACTAATGAAAAAAGAAAGTCTACCTAAATCAAGACTTGTGTGAGATGTACATTTGAACGCGATAGTCATGGGATTATTTATTTTGATGCTAATCAAAATAGAACGAAGTAATAGGACTCCTAATCACCTCTTTCATGAACATTTTAAGGTAACCAATGAAACAATAAGAATGTCTCCCTAAATGAATACTTGTATGAGATATACGCATCGTTTTGAACGCGATAGTAATAAAATTGCTTCTTTTGATGCTAATCAAACTAGAATGAAGTCATAGAACTCCTAATCACCTCTTTCTTTGATAATTTTAGAGAACCAATGAAACAATAAGAAGATATCCTTAAATCAAGACTTGTGTGCGATGTCCGCATCGTTTTGAATGCGATAGTCATGGGAGTGCAACTTTTGATGCTAATCAAACGAGAACGAAGTAATAGTACTCTTAATCACCTCTTTCTTCGATAATTTGAATGAACTAATGAAACAAGAAGGTCTACCTAAATCAAGACTTGTGTGAGATGTACGCATCGTTTTTAACGCGATAGTCATGGGATTGCTCCTTTTGATGCTAATCAAATTAGAACGAAGTAATAAGACTCGTAATCACCTCTTTCTTTGACAATTTGAGAAACCAATGAAACAAAAGGATGGTCTCCCTAAATAAAGACTTGTGTAAGATATACGCATCGATTTTAAAGAGATATTTTTAGGATTGCTCCTTTTGATTCTTATCAAACTCGAACGAAGATAAAGGACTCCTAATCACCTCTTTCTTTTCCAATTTGAGGAGAACCAATAAAACAATAAGGCATCTCTAAATGAAGACTTGTGTGAGATGTACACATTGTTTTGAACGCGATAGTAATGTGATTGCTCCTTTTGATGTTAATTAAATTAGAATGAAGTCATAGGACTCCTAATCACCACTTTCTTTGACAATTTGAGAGAATCAATGAAACAATAAGAAAGCATCCATAAATTAAGACTTGTGTGAGATGTACACATCATTTTGAACGTTATAGTAATGTGATTGTTCCTTTTGATGCTAATTAAACTAGAATGAAGTCATAGGACTCCTAATCATCTTTTTATTTGACAATTTTAGAGAACCAATGAAACAATAAGAAGGCATCCCTAAATGAAGACTTGTGTGAGATGTACACATTGTTTTGAACATTATAGTAATGTGATTGCTTCTTTTGATGCTAATTAAACTAAAATGAAGTCATAAGACTCCTAAACATCTCTTTATTTGACAATTTTAGAGAATCAATGAAACAATAAGAATGTCTCCTTAAATGAAGACTTGTGTGAGATGTACACATCATTTTGAATGTAATAGTCATGGGATTACACTTTCTTTGATACAAATAAAACTAGAATGAAGTAATAGGACTCCTAATCAACTCTTTTTTTGACAATATTAGAGAACCAATGAAACAATAAGAAGGTCTCCTTTAATGAAGACTTGTGTGCCATGTACGCATCGTTTTGAACGCGATTGTCTTGGGATTGCTATTTTTGATGCTAAATCAAACTAGGACAAAGTAATAGGACTCCTAATCACCTCTTTCTTTGATAATTTGAGAAACAAAATAAACAATAGGAAGGTCTCCCTAAAAAAAGACTTGTGTGTGATGTAGGCATCGTTTTTCACGAGATAATTATAGGATTGCTACTTTTGATGCTAATCAAACTAAAATGAAGAAAAAGGACTCCTAATCACCTCTTTCTTTGACAATTTGAGAGAACCAAAGAAACAATAAAAATGCATCCCTAAATGAAGACATATGTGAGATGTACACATCATTTTGAACGCGATAGTAATGTGAGTGCTCCTTTTCATGCTAATTAAACTAGAATGAAGTCATAGGACTCCTAATCATCTATTTTTTAACAATTTGAGAGAACCAATGAAATAATTAGAAGGTCTCCTTCAATTAAGACTTGTGTTCAATGTGCGTATTATTTTTAACGCGATATTCATAGGACATTTTAATGCTAATCAAACTAGAACGAAGAAAAAGGACTCCTAATCACTTCTTTCTTTGACAATTTGAGAGAACCAATGAAAAAATAAGAAGGTCTCCTTAAATTAAGACTTGTGTGAGATGTACGCATCGTTTGAATGCGATAGTCATGGGAGTGCTACTTTTGATGCTAATCAAACTAGAACAAAGTAATAGGACTCCTAATCGCCTCTCCCTTTGATAAGTTGAATGAACTAATAAAACAAGAAGGTCTACCTAAATCAAGACTTGTGTGAGATGTACGCATCATTTTTAATGCAATAGTCATGGGATTGCTCCTTTTGATGCTAATCAAATTAGAACGAAGTAATATGACTCCTAATCTCCTCTTTTTTGACAATTTGAGAAACCAATGAAATAAAAAGAAGGTCTCCCTAAATAAAGACTTTTGTGAGATGTACGCATCGATTTTAAAGCGATATTTTTAGGATTGCTCCTTTTGATTCTTATCAAACTCAAACGAAGATAAATGACTCGTAATCACCTCTTTCTTTTACAATTTGAGAGAACCAATGAAACATTAAGGCATCCCTAAATGAAGACTTGTGTGAGATGTACACATTATTTTGAACGCGATAGTAATGTGATTGCCTCTTTTTGATGCTAGTTAAACTAGAATGAAGTCATAGGACTCCTAATCACCTATTTCTTTGATAATTTAAGATAACCAATGAAACAATAAGAAGGCTTCCCTAAATGAAGACTTATGTGAGATGTACACATCATTTTGAACGTTATAGTAATGTGATTGATCCTTTTGATGCTAATTATACTAGAATGAAGTCATAGGACTTTTAATCATCTTTTTATTTGACAGTTTTAGAGAACCAACGAAATAATAAGAATGCATCCCCAAATGAAGACTTGTGTGAGATGTACACATCATTTTGAACGTTATAGTAATGTGATTGCTCTTTTTGATGCTAATTAAACTAGAATGATGTCATAGGACTCCTAATCATCTCTTTATTTGACAATTTTAAAGAACCAATGAAACCATAAGAATGTCTCCTTAAATGAAGATTTGTGTGAGATGTACGCAACATTTTGAACGTGATAGTCATGGGATTGCTCCTTTTGATGTTAATCAAACTAGAGAGAAGTAATAGGACTCCTAATCACCTCTTTCTTTGACAAGTTGAAATAACTAATGAAACTAGAAGAAGGTCTACCTGAATCAAGACTTGTATGAGATGTACACATCATTTTGAATGTGATAGTCATGGGATTAGACTCCTTTTGATACTAATAAAACAAGAATGAAGTAATAGGACTCCTAATCACCTCTTTCTTTGACAATTTTAGAGAACCAAGGAAACAATAAGAAGGTCTCTTTTAATAAAGACTTGTGTGAGATGTACGCATCGTGTTGAACGCGATTGTCTTGGGATTACTATTTTTAATGCTAAGTCAAACTAGGACGAAGTAATAGGACTCCTAATCACTTCTTTCTTTGAAAATTTGAGAAACAAAATAAACAATAGGAAGGTCTCCTTAAAAAAAGACTTGTGTGTGATGTACGCATCGTTTTTCACGAGATTATTATAAGATTGCTTTTTTTGATGCTAATCAAACTAAAACGAAGAAAAAAGACTCATAATCACCTCTTTCTTTGAGAATTTGAGAGAACCAATGAAACAATAAGAAGGCATCCCTAAATGAAGACTTGTGTGAGATGTACACATCATTTTGAACGCGATAGTAAAGTGAGTGCTCCTTTTGATGCTAATTAAACTAGAATGAAGTCATAGGACTCCTAATAGTCTATTTTTTGATAATTTTAGAGAACCAATGAAATAATTAGAAGGTGTTCTTAAATTAAGACTTGTGTGGGATGTGAGCATTGTTTTTAAAGCGATATTCATAGGATTACACCTTTTAATGCTAATCAAACTTGAACGAAGAAAAAGGATTCCTAATCACTTCTTTCTTTGACAATTTGAGAGAACCAATGAAAAAATAAGGTCTCCTTAAATTAAGACTTGTGTGAGATGTACGCATCGTTTTGAATGCGATAGTCATGGGAGTGCTACTTTTGATACTAATCAAACTAGAACAAAGTAATAGGACTAATAATATCCTCTCTCTTCGATAATTTGAATGAACTAATGAAACAAGAAGGTCTACCTAAATCAAGACTTGTGTGAGATGTACGTATCGTTTTTAACGCGATAGTCATAGGATTGCTCCTTTTGATGCTAATCAAATTAGAACGAAGTAATCTTTCTTTGACAATTTGAGAAACCAATGAAACAAAAGGAAGGTCTCCCTAAATAAAGACTTGTGTGAGATGTACGCATCGGTTTTAAAGCGATATTTTTAGGATTGCTCCTTTTGATTCTTATCAAACTCGAACGAAGATAAAGGACTCCTAATCACCTCTTTCTTTTACAATTTGAGAGAACCAATGAAACAAAAAGGCATCCCTAAATGAATATTTATGTAAGATGTACACATTATTTTGAACGCGATAGTAATGTGATTGCTCCTTTTGATGCTAATTAAACTAGAATGAAGTTATAGGACTCCTAATCATCTCTTTCTTTGATAATTTGGGAGAACCAATGAAACAATAAGAAGGCAACCCTAAATGAAGACTTGTATGAGATGTACACATTATTTTGTTTTTTGTTTTTTAATTTTTTTTGTTGTTGCTGATTTAAGCTGAAATCTTAACATTCCTGCCTTGGGCAGGAATGGATCCCAAGACCTCTTGGACTCAAAGCCTTATGAGTAGTTGTTTTACCATTGAGCCAAGAGGGACTTGGTTGTACACATCATTTTGAACGTTATAGTAATGTGATTGCTCCTTTTGATGCTAATTAAACTAGAATGAAGTCATAGGACTCCTAATCATTTTTTTATTTGACAATTTTAGAGAACCAATGAAACAATAAGAAGGCATCCCTAAATGAAGACTTGTGTGAAATGTACACATCGTTTTGAATGTTATAGTAATGTGATTGCTCCTTTTGATGCTAATTAAACTAGAATGAAGTCATAGGACTCTTAATCATCTCTTTATTTGACAATTTTAGAGAACCAATGAAAATATAAGAATATCTCCTTAAATGAAGACTTGTGTGAGATGTACGCAACGTTTTGAACGTAATAGTCATGGAATTACTCCTTTTGATGCTAATCAAACTAGAGAGAAGTAAAAGGACTCTTAATCACCTCTTTCTTTAACAAGTTGAATGAACTAATGAAACAAGAAGAAGGTATCCCTGAATCAAGACTTGTGTGAGATGTACATATCGTTTTGAATGTGATAGTCATGGGATTACACTCCTTTTGATACTAATAAAACTAGAATGAAGTAATAGAACTTCTAATCACCTCTTTCTTTGACAATTTTAGAGAACCAATGAAACAATAAGAAGGTCTTCTTTAACGAAGACTTGTGTGAGCTGTACGCATCGTTTTGAACGCGATAGTCTTGGGATTGCTATTTTTGATGCTAAATCAAACTAGGACGAAGTAATAGGACTCCTAATCACCTCTTTCTTTGACAATTTGAGAAACAAAATAAACAATAGGAAGGTCTCCCTAAAAAAAGACTTATGTGTGATGTATGCATCGTTTTTCATGAGATAATTATAGGAGTGCTCCTTTTGATGCTAATCAAACTAAAACAAAGTAAAAGGACTCCTAATCACCTGTTTCTTTGACAATTTGAGAGAACCAATGAAAAAATAAGAATGCATCCCTAAATGAAGACATGTGTGAGATGTACATATCATTTTGAACGCGATAGTAATGTGAGTGTTCCTTTTGATGCTAATTAAACTAGAATGAAATCATAGGACTCCTAATCATCTATTTTTTAACAATTTGAGAGAAACAATGAAACAATTAGAAGGTCTCCTTAAATTAAGACTTGTGTTCAATGTGTGCATTATTTTTAACGCGATATTCATAGCACCTTTTAATGCTAATCAAACTAGAACAAAGAAAAAGGACTTCTAGTCACTTCTTTCTTTGACAATTTGAAAGAACCAATGAAAATAAGAAGGTCTCCTTAAATTAAGACTTGTGTGAAATGTATGCATCGTTTTGAAGGCGATAGTCATGGGAGTGCTACTTTTGATGCTAATCAAACTAGAACGAAGTAATAGGACTCCTAATCGCCTCTCTTTGATAATTTGAATGAACTAATAAAACAAGAAGGTCTACCTAAACTAAGACTTGTGTGAGATGTACGCGTTGTTTTTAACGCGATAGCCATGGGATTGCTCCTTTTGATGCTAATCAAATTAGAACGAAGTAGTAAGACTCATAATCACCTCTTTCTTTGAAAATTTTAGAAACCAATGAAACAAAAGGAACGTCTCCCTAAATAAAGACTTGTGTGAGATGTACGCATCGGTTTTAAAGCGATATTTTTAGGATTGCTCATTTTGATTCTTATCAAACTCGAACAAAGATAAAGGACTCCTAATCACCTCTTTCTTTTCCAATTTGAGGAGAACCAATGAAACAATAAGGCATCTCTAAATGAAGACTTGTGTGAGATGTACACATTATTTTGAACGCGATAGTAATGTGATTGCTCCTTTTGATGCTAATTAAACTAGAATGAAGTCATAGGACTCCTAATCACCTCTTTTTTGACAATTTGAGAGAACCAATGAAACAATAAGAAGGTATCCCTAAATGAAGACTTGTGTGAGATGTACACATCATTTTGAACGATATAGTAATGTGATTGTTCCTTTTGATGCTAATTAATCTAGAATGAAGTCATAGAACTCCTAATCATCTTTTTATTTGACAATTTTAGAGAACCAATGAAACAATAAGAAGGAATCCCTAAATGAAGACTTGTGTGAGATGTACACATCGTTTTGAATGTTATAGTAATGTGATTACTCCTTTTGATGCTAATTAAACTAGAATGAAGTTATAAGACTCCTAATCATCTCTTTATTTGATAATTTTAGAGAACCAATGAAACAATAAGAATGTCTCCTTAAATGAAGACTTGTGTGAGATGTACACATCGTTTTGAATGTAATAGTCATGGGATTACACTTTCTTTGATACTAATAACACTAGAGTGAAGTAATAGGACTCCTAATCAACTCTTTCTTTGACAATTTTAGAGAACCAATGAAACAATAAGAAGGTATCCTTTAATGAAGACTTGTGTGAGATGTATGCATCGTTTTGAACCCGATAGTCTTGGGATTGCTATTTTTGATGCTAAATCAAACTAGGACAAAGTAATAGGACTCCTAATCACCTCTTTCTTTGACAATTTCAGAAACAAAATAAACAATAGGAAGGTCTCCCTAAAAAAAGACTTGTAATGTAGGCATCGTTTTTCATGAGATAATTATAGGATTGCTCCTTTTAATGCTAATCAAACAAAGATGAAGAAAAAGGACTCCTAATCACCTCTTTCTTTGACAATTTGAGAGAACCAATGAAATAATAAAAATGCACCCCTAAATGAAGACATGTGTGAGATGTACACATCATTTTGAACGCGATAGTAATGTGAGTGCTGGTTTTGATACTAATTAAATTAGAATGAAGACATAGGACTCCTAATCATCTATTTTTTTTAACAATTTGACAGAACCAATGAAACAATTAGAAGGTCTCCTTAAATTAAGACTTGTGTTCAATGTGCGCATTATTTTTGACGCGATATTCATAGGACCTTTTAATGCTAATCAAACTAGAATGAAGAAAAATGACTCCTAATCACTTCTTTCTTTGACAGTTTGAGAGAACCAATGAAAAAATAAGAAGGTCTCCTTAAATTAAGACTTGTGTGAGACGTACGCATCGTTTTGAATGCGATAGTTATGGGAGTGCTACTTTTGATGCTAATTAAACCTAGAGCAAAGTAATAGGACTCCTACTTGCCTCTCTCTTTGGTAATTTGAATGAACTAATAAAACAAGAAGGTCTACCTAAATCAAGACTTGTGTGAGATGTACGCATCATTTTTAACGCGATAGTAATGGGATTGCTCCTTTTGATGCTAATCAAATTAGAACGAAATAATAAGACTCCTAATCTCCTCTTTCTTTAACAATTTGAGAAACCAATGAAACAAAAGGAAGGTCTCCCTAAATAAATACTTTTATGAGATGTACGCATCAGTTTTAAAGCGATATTTTTAGGATTGCTCCTTTTGATTCTTATCAAACTCGAACGAAGATAAAGGACTCCTAATCACCTCTTTCTTTTCCAATTTGAGGAGAACCAATAAAACAATAAGGCATCTCTAAATGAAGACTTGTGTGAGATGTACACATTGTTTTGAACGCGATAGTAATGTGATTGCCTCTTTTTGATGCTAGTGAAGCTAGAATGAAGTCATAGGACTCCTAATCACCTATTTCTTTGATAATTTGAGAGAACCAATGAAACAATAAGAAGGCATCCCTAAATAAAGACTTGTGTGAGATGTACACATCATTTTGAAGGTTATAGTAATGTGATTGCTCCATTTTATGCTAATTATACTAAAATGAAGTCATAGGACTCCTAATCGTCTTTTTATTTTACAATTTTAGAGAATCAATGAAATAATGAGAATGTATCCCTAATCGAAAACTTGTGTGAGATGTACACGTCGTTTTGAACGTTATAGTAATGTGATTGCTCCTTTTGATTCTAATTAAACTAGAATGAAGTCATAGGACTCCTAATCATCTCTTTATTTGATAATTTTAAAGAACCAATGAAACAATAAGAATGTCTCATTAAATGAAGACTTGTGTGAGGTGTACACAATATTTTGAACGTGATAGTCATGGGATTGCTCCTTTTGATGTTAATCAAACTAAAGAGAAGTAACTGGACTCCTAATCACCTCTTTCTTTGACAAGTTGAAAGAACTAATGAAACCAGAAGAAGGTCTACCTGAATCAAGACTTATGTGAGATGTACACATCGTTTTGAATGTGATAGTCATGGGATTAGACTCCTTTTGATACTAATAAAACAAGAATGAAGTAATAGGACTCCTAATCACCTCTTTCTTTGATAATTTTAGAGAACCAAGGAAATAATAAGAAGGTCTCCTTGAATAAAGACTTAGGTGAGATGTACGCATCGTTTTGAACGCGATAGTCTTGGGATTGCTATTTTTAATGCTAAGTCAAACTTGGACGAAGTAATAGGACTCCTAATCACCCCTTTCTTTGAAAATTTGAGAAATAAAATAAACAATAAGGTCTCCTTAAAAAAGGACTTGTGTGTGATGTACGCATCGTTTTTCACGAGATAATTATAGGATTGCTCCTTTTGATGCTAATCAAACTAAAACGAAGAAAAAAGACTCCTAATTACGTCTTTCTTTGACAATTTGAGAGAACCAATGAAACAATAAGAAGGCATCCCTAAATGAAGACTTGTGTGTGATGTACACATCATTTTGAACGCGATAGTAAAGTGAGTGCTCCTTTTGATCCTAATTAAACTAGAATGAAGTCATAGGACTCCTAATCATCTATTTTTTTTTGACAATTTTAGAGAAGCAATGAAATAATTAGAGGGTGTTCTTAAATTAAGACTTGTGTGGGATGTGCGCATTGTTTTTAACGCGATATTCATAGGATTACACCTTTTAATGCTAATCAAACTTGAAGGAAGAAAAAAGACTCCTAATCACTTCTTTCTTTAACAATTTGTGAGAACTAATGAAAAAATAAGGTCTCCTTAAATTAAGACTTGTGTGAGATGTACGCATCATTTTGAATGCGATAGTCATGGGAGTGCTACTTTTGATGCTAATCAAACTAGAATGAAGTAATAGGACTAATAATATCCTCTCTCTTCAACAATTAGAATGAACTAATGAAACAAGAAGGTCTACCTAAATCAAGACTTGTGTGAGATGTACTCATCGTTTTTAACGCGATAGTTATGGGATTGCTCCTTTTGATGCTAATTAAATTAGAACAAAGTAATCTTTCTTTGACAATTTGAGAAATCAATAAAACAAAAGGAAGGTCTCCCTAAATAAAGACTTGTGTGAGATGTACACATCGGTTTTAAAGCGATATTTTTAGGATTGCTCCTTTTGATTCTTATCAAACTCAAACGAAGATAAAGGACTCCTAGTCACCTCTTTCTTTTACAATTTGAGAGAACCAACGAAACAATAAGGCATCCCTAAATGAGGATTTATGTGAGATGTACACATTATTTTGAATGCGATAGTAATGTGATTGCTCCTTTTGATGCTAATTAAACTAGAATGAAGTTATAGGACTCCTAATCACCTCTTTCTTTGACAATTTGGGAGAACCAATGAAACAATAAGAAGGCATCCCTAAATTATGACTTGTGTGAGATGTACACATCATTTTGTTTTTTGTTTTTTGTATTTTTTTTGCTGATTTAAGCTGAAATCTTAACATTCCTGCCTTAGGCAGGAATGGAACCCAAGACCTCTTGGACTCAAAGCCTTATTAGTAGTTGTTTTACCATTGAGCCAAGAGGGACTTGGTTGTACACATCATTTTGAACGTTATAGTAATGTGATTGCTCCTTTTGATGCTAATTAAACTAGAATGAAGTCATAGGACTCCTAATCATGTTTTTATTTGACAATTTCAGAGAACCAATGAAACAATAAGAAGACAACCCTAAATGAAGACTTGTGTGAGATATACACATCGTTTTAAATGTTATAGTAATGTGATTGCTCCTTTTGATGCTAATTAAACTAGAATGAAGTCATAGGACTCTTAATCATCTCTTTATTTGACAATTTTAGAGAACCAATGAAACAATAAGAATGTCTCCTTAAATGAAGACTTGTGTGAGATGTACGCAACGTTTTGAACGTAATAGTCATGGAATTACTCCTTTTGATGCTAATCAAACTAGAGAGAAGTAAAAGGACTACTAATCACCTCTTTCTTTGACAAGTTGAAAGAACTAATGAAACAAGAAGAAGGTATGCCTGAATCAAGACTTGTGTGAGATGTACATATCGTTTTGAATGTGATAGTCATGGGATTACACTCCTTTTGATACTAATAAAACTAGAATGAGGTAATAGGACTCCTAATCACCTCTTTCTTTGACAATTTTAGAGAACCAATGAAACAATAAGAAGGTCTCCGTTAATAAAGACTTGTGTGAGATGTACGCATCGTTTTGAACGCGATAGTCTTGGGATTGCTATTTTTGATGCTAAATCAAACTAGGACGAAGTAATAGGACTCCTAATCACCTCTTTCTTTGACAATTTGAGAAACAAAATAAACAATAGGAAGGTCTCTGTGACACCCCCGAATCCGGGTCCTCTGACCCCGGTCCGGTCGTCACGAAATAATACTAAACATCCACCTCTAAATAACATACGATAACTAAAATGCGGAATATAATAAACGTACGTCGTTCATTCAAAAGGTGGTACTAGTCCCAAGATTCGATAACCTTAAATACAAACATACAAACATACCCTAGAATAGTCATTAGGGTTCATATTTTATAACAATAATTAATTAAACATAAAAATAAAGTCTGCTCCTTGCAAACTAATCCTACATCTTCCCTTTACCCTTGTCCTTCCCTGAAGTCTCGGGCTTAACTACAATATAAGTCATGATATAGCAAGAATGAGCAACAAGTTTGCTCAGCAAGTTTAAGTACAACAATAAAGGATATATCATGATGAATTCAATAATATGAATATCGAAAGCAAGAATAATGATTACTTTTAGAATAACTGATAGTCAAGTAGACTTTTGAACTATAAAACTCCAACAGAATCAATAGCTGATTGACCCTTTGGTTACTGGCTACAGAATAAGTACTTGAGGGGATCAGCCTCGCGTACGCCATGTATATGCATAACATTCAACGCTGCTGTTTGTATCTTTATACTAGATACCTGCGGTACTCTCCTATATATACAAGGGGTGTTCTTTCAGTCTAAGAATCCTTACCATCAATTGGTTTGGATAGCTTTTATAAAAATTTTATACAATTGTCTGACCGAACAAGGGTTCAGACTCTATCTGACGCAGTTCAAGAATTATAGAACTTTAAATAATGTACAAGTCCAAGACTGTACGAAATCAAGTGCACCAAGTGAGAATAACAATAATATCGATGTGGAATAATTATAAAGTAATTAAACCACCTATTAGCATGCTTGGAAATAAAGTTTAAGCTTTAAATAATTAACTGTCAATACGATAATAACCTGCTCAATACAATATAAGAAGGATAGGAACTTGTACAAATAAGAATTAAAGAACTTGCACAACCAAATAGTGAAGTTCGGAGACTTGCCTGATTGCTCAGCTACAATTAAGTTCTAGCTTTAATTAAATCTCGCTGAAATAACCTAACATTAATAAGTCGGTATTCCAATTAGCATGTGTAAACTAATACGAGTCTACACTTACAAGAATCTGCTTATCATATTAATCTATCCATAATTCACGTAAGTCAATCTAATCATGTCATAGATTTAATAACTTTAGATTATCTAGTTTCTATGCATCAATATAGGCTTGAACACATAATACTTCAAGTTACTTATATTTAATCAACACACATACTTTATCAAGTTATTAACTTCTCGTTCGAAACTAGCATGCTTTTTCTATATTCAATTCGAAGTCGTGTTTTCATGCCAGTAATTCACATACTTTAACTAATACATATTCATGTTTCAAAGATTATTTACATCGCCATATTACACCTCACGAGACTAACAATACTTAGTAAGTATGCTTGTGCTTATACTACTCATGTATATTCCTATCACATAGGCTATACTTTAGAAATTCATTTTCTATGAATATGCGTGCATAGGTGAAATCTATATATAAAAAAATGATGTTCATGTTAATATATCTATAGGCATAGTGAGCTCCTAATCTTCATGCTTGCATGCTCATAATATAACCCACATGGTAATTGATGTTATTAACTTTCAAATCTTAAGTTTCCTTTGAAAAGTATACTAAGTCCACAAAGGTAACATAGTACATGTAAAGCGTCTCAACATATAATTCGTATGCAATTGAAACACATATCTAAACCTTGTAAATGTTCTCATATGGTCAGAATCTAAAAGATACTAATCTTGGTCAAGTTTGTTTTCAAAAGGCTTAAATTTCTCGTTGAAATCTTGTAATCGTTCATGCTAGTGTGTTCGACACTTTAAACGTACCTTTCATGTCAATATAGACTATACGGTCATGCTTTCAGAATCAGAAGATGCACGTGCTACGTACTTGTCTAAGTTCATAATTAAAACTATAAGTTTCCCTTTTAAAACATATGTTTTCCTTTCATCACACATACTATCATGGTCATGGCATATATGTAGTATTAAGAAGCTTATAGTGTGGTTTAATATTAGTTTACATGCTTGGCCAAAGGGTATCATCAAGATAGCATGGACAGAAAATGAAACAGAAAACAAATTCTGCAGAGGGGCGCGGCCGCGCCCAAATTGTACTAGGGAGACGCGCGGCCGCGCTGCTCCCGTTCTAGTCCAGAGAGTCTTATGCTAAAGCAGAGCTTCAGGCCAAACCCAATACACTACATGAAACATGCTTGCTAGTTATCACATTGTACATATAACACCTCTATATACTGTCCTAGCATGTTAATCATCATTTCATATCACCAATTCCAACTAAACATGCTAATTCTATGAATTGAATTTCAAAGAGATTATACCTTGAATTAGCTAAGCTTGCTTCCCAAAATCAGATTACTTTCACTTCACTCTTTCTATAATACTTAGCAATTAGTCTAGCAAAAATGAAATGAGAAGGGGAGCACTCAATTTATAGGGAAATGAATAACCATGCCAAGCCATTGTCCATGAAATCAAACCATTGGAGAAGGAGAAGAGATGATGGGCAACAAGCATTAGGTGAAATAGTTGCCAACCACCCCCATCACCCACATCCTTCTTCATCATGAGCATCATTGGCTAGCTAGGAAGTTGATATGAGGGAGTATCTTAGGCCTTTGGCCTTACACGTGAATGAGAAATATGGAAGGAATGGACACTCAAAATGGGACAAGAACTCAGCATTCATACATCATTAAGGTACACAACACTTAGTTTACACATTTTATATAACTTAGGTTATAATGAATTAAAGGGTATACAATGCATTTTCTAATTACAAGGTAACAAGTAGGGGTACACATAGATACATCAACATATAATCCATGTACATTTTCTATTAACACCAAATATAAATTAATTAGGCATTTATTATTAATTATTATCATGACTGTTATTATAATAATTATAATAACTTAATGAAATCATTATTAATTAATTATTGATCTTATTATATGTCAATAGGGGATACATGAATGTTTACGCACACATATCATGTTACATAAGTCATACTATTATGTCACTCACATAATGTAATTACTCTTACCATATAGTCAATATATATAACGTATAATCATATTGATGTGCCACCTTGCATTATATATAATATAAGGTAATCCACCATATATTATAGGTTTATATATCACATGCTTGTATAAATCAATTAAATATAATATTATTATATTTATTAATCTCTTACTTATTAATTATTATTTATTCATAATAATTATTAATCAACACATTATCAAATAATTAATCATAATTGAAATTAATCAAACACGTTCAAATCCTGTCACTATATTCAAATAAGTTGAATATTTAATTATTAATAATCTTATCCATTCTTTGATATTAAGGTCTCAGGGCTAGTCCACTAAGTTAAATAACTCATTAGTGACTTCCTTTAATCATTTTACAAATTCTCACCATCACATAAGGTTTAAATAAACTCATAAAACTAACTCGTTAAAATTAAATCACATATTTAATAAATAAAGAGTTAAAATTCATGGTCGTTACAGTCTCCCTAAAAAAAGACTTGTGTGTGATGTATGCATCGTTTTTCATGAGATAATTATAGGATTGCTCCTTTTGATGCTAATCAAACTAAAACAAAGTAAAAGGACTCTTAATCACCTCTTTCTTTGATAATTTTAGAGAACCAATGAAACAATAAGAATGCATCCCTAAATGAAGATATGTGTGAGATGTACACATCATTTTGAACGCGATAGTAATGTGAGTGCTCCTTTTGATGCTAATTAAACTAGAATGAAGTCATAGAACTCCTAATCATCTATTTTTTTAACAATTTGAGAGAACCAATGAAACAATTAGAAAGTCTCCTTAAATTAAGACATGTGTTCCATGTTCGCATTATTTTTAACGCGATATTCATAGGACCTTTTCATGCTAATCAAACTAGAACGAAGAAAAAGGACTCCTAATCACTTCTTTCTTTGATAATTTGAGAGAACCAATGAAAATAAGAAGGTCTCCGTAAATTAAGACTTGTGTGAGATGTACGCATCATTTTGAATGCGATAGTCATGGGAGTGCTACTTTTGATGCTAATCAAACTAGAACGAAGTAATAGGACTCCTAATCGCCTCTCTCTTTGATAATTTGAATGAACTAATAAAACAAGAAGGTCTACCTAAATAAAGACTTGTGTGAGATGTACGCATCGTTTTTAACGCGATAGTCATGGGATTGCTCCTTTTGATGCTAATCAAATTAGAACGAAGTAATAAAACTCGTAATTACCTCTTTCTTTGATAATTTGAGAAACCAATGAAACAAAAGAAACGTCTCCCTATATAAAGACTTGTGTGAAATGTACGCATCAGTTTTAAAGCGATATTTTTAGGATTGCTCCTTTTGATTCTTATCAAACTCGAACGAAGATAAAGGACTCCTAATCACATCTTTCTTTTCCAATTTGAGGAGAACCAATGAAACAATAAGGCAACTCTAAATGAAGACTTGTGTGAGATGTACACATTATTTTGAACGCGATAGTAATGTGATTGCTCCTTTTGATGCTAATTAAACTAGAATGAAGTCATAGGACTCCTAATCACCTCTTTTTTTGATAATTTGAAAGAACCAAAGAAACAATAAGAAGGCATCCCTAAATGAAGACTTGTGTGAGATGTACACATCATTTTGAACGTTATAGTAATGTGATTGTTCCTTTTGATGCTAATTAATCAAGAATGAAGTCATAGGACTCCTAATCATCTTTTTATTAGACAATTTTAGAGAACCAATGAAACAATAAGACGGCATCCCTAAATGAAGACTTGTGTGAGATGTACACATCGTTTTGAACGTTATAGTAATGTGATTGCTCCTTTTGATGCTAATTAAATTAGAATGAAGTCATAGGACTCCTAATCATCTCTTTATTTGAAAATTTTAGAGAACTAATGAAATAATAAGAATGTCTCCTTAAATGAAGACTTGTGTGAGATGTACACATCGCTTTGAATGTAATAGTCATGGGATTACACTTTCTTTGATACTAATAACACTAGAATGAAGTAATAGGACTCCAAATCAACTCTTTCTTTGATAATTTTAGAGAACCAATGAAACAATAAGAAGGTCTCTTTAAATGAAGACTTGTGTGAGTTGTATGCATCGTTTTGAACGCGTTAGTCTTGGGATTGCTATTTTTTATGCTAAATCAAACTAGGACAAATTAATAGGACTTCTAATCACCTCTTTCTTTGACAATTTGAGAAACAAAATAAACAATAGGAAGGTCTCCCTAAAAAAAGACTTGTAATGTTGGCATCGTTTTTCACGAGATAATTATAGGATTGCTCCTTTTGATGCTAATCAAACTAAAATGAAGAAAAAGGACTCCTAATCACCTCTTTCTTTGACAATTTGAGAGAACCAATGAAATAATAAGAATGCATCCCTAAATGAAGACATGTGTGAGATGTACACATCATTTTGAACGCGATAGTAATGTGAGTGCAACTTTTGATGCTAATTAAACTAGAATGATGTCATAGGACTCCTAATCATCTATTTTTTAACAATTTGAGAGAACTAATGAAACAATTAGAAGGTCTCCTTAAATTAAGACTTGTGTTCAATGTGCGCATTATTTTTAACGCGATATTCTTAGGACCATTTAATGCTAATCAAACTAGAACGAAGAAAAAGGACTCCTAATCACTTCTTTCTTTGATAATTTGAGAGAACCAATGAAAAAATAAGGTCTCCTTAAATTAAGACTTGTGTAAGACGTACGCATCATTTTGAATGCGATAGTTATGGGAGTGCTACTTTTGATGCTAATAACACTAGAACGAAGTAATAGGACTCCTAATCGTCTCTTTCTTTGATAATTTGAATGAACTAATAAAACAAGAAGGTCTACCTAAATCAAGACTTGTGTGAGATGTATGCATCGTTTTTAACGTGATAGTCATGAGATTGCTCCTTTTGATGCTAATCAAATTAGAACGAAGTAATAAGACTCCTAATCTCCTTTTTCTTTGACAATTTGAGAAACCAATGAAACAAAAGGAAGGTCTCCCTAAATAAAGACTTGTGTGAGATGTACGCATCGGTTTTAAAGCTATATTTTTAGGATTGCTCCTTTTGATTCTTATCAAACTCGAACGAAGATAAATGACTCGTATTCACCTCTTTCTTTTACAATTTGAGAGAACCAATGAAACATTAAGGCATCCCTAAATGAAGACTTGTGTGAGATGTACACAATATTTTGAACGCAATAGTAATGTGATTGCCTCTTTTTAATGCTAATTAAACTAGAATGAAGTCATATGACTTCTAACCACCTATTTCTTTGACAATTTGAGAGAACCATTGAAACAATAAGAAGGCATCCCTAAATGAAGACTTGTGGGAGATGTACATATCATTTTTAACGTTATAGTAATGTGATTGCTCCTTTTGATGCTAATTATATTAGAATGAAGTCATAGGACTCCTAATCATTTTTTTATTTGATTGTTTTAGAGAACTAATGAAACAATAAGAATGCATCCCTAAATGAAGAGTTGTGTGAGATGTACACATCGTTTTAAACGTTATAGTAATGTGATTGCTCCTTTTGATGCTAATTAAACTATTATGAAGTCATAGGACTCCTAATCATCTCTTTATTTGACAATTTTAAAGAACCAATGAAACAATAAGAATGTCTCCTTAAATGAAGACTTGTGTGAGATGTACGCAATATTTTGAACGTGATAGTCATCGGATTGCTCCTTTTGATGTTAATAAAACTAGAGAGAAGTAATAGGACTCCTAATCACCTCTTTCTTTGATAAGTTGAATGAACTAATGAAACAAGAAGAAGGTCTACCTAAATCAAGACATGTATGAGATGTACACATCGTTTTGAATGTGATAGTCATGGAATTACACTCCTTTTGATACTAATAAAACAAGAATGAAGTAATAGGACTACTAATTACCTCTTTCTTTGACAATTTTAGAGAACCAAGGAAACAATAAGAAGGTCTCCTTTAATAAAGACTTGTGTGAGATGTACGCATCGTTTTGAAAGCGATAGTCTTGGGATTGCTATTTTTAATGCTAAATCAAACTAGGACGAAGTAATAGGACTCCTAATCACCTCTTTCTTTGAAAATTTGAGAAACAAAATAAACAATAGGAAGGTCTCCTTAAAAAAAAGACTTGTGTGTGATGTACGCATCATTTTTCACGAGATAATTATAGGATAACTCCTTTTGATGCTAATCAAACTAAAACGAAGAAAAAAAATACTCCTAATCACCTCTTTCTTTGACAATTTGAGAGAACCAATGAAACAATAAGAAGGCATCCGTAAATGAAGACTTGTGTGAGATATACACATTATTTTTAATTTGATAGTAATGTGAGTGCTCCGTTTGATGCTAATTAAACTAGAATGAAGTCATAGGACTCCTAATCATCTATTTTTTCATAATTTTAGAGAACCAATGAAACAATTAGAAGGTATCCTTAAATTAAGACTTGTGTGGGATGTGAGCATTGTTTTTAACGCGATATTCATAGAATTACACCTTTTAATGCTAATCAAACTTCAACGAAGAAAAAGGACTCCTAATCACTTCTTTCTTTGACAATTTGAGAGAACCAATGAAAAAATAAGGTCTCCTTAAATTAAGACATGTGTGAGATGTACGCATCGTTTTGAATGCGATAGTCATGGGCGTACTACTTTTGATGCTAATCAAACTAGAAGGAAGTAATAGGACTAATAATATCCTCTCTCTTCGATAATTTGAATGAACTAATGAAACAAGGTCTACCTAAATCAAGACATGTGTGAGATGTACGCATCGTTTTTAACGAGATAGTCATGGGATTGCTCCTTTTGATGTTAATCAAATTAGAACGAAGTAATAAGACTCCTAATCACCTCTTTCTTTGACAATTTGAGAAACCAATGAAACAAAAGGAAGGTCTCCCTAAATAAAGACTTGTGTGAGATGTACGCATCGGTTTTAAAGCGATATTTTTAGGATTGCTTCTTTTGATTCTTATCAAACTCGAACGAAGATAAAGGACTCCTAATCACCTCTTTCTTTTACAATTTAAGAGAACCAATGAAACAATAAGGCATCTCTAAATGAAGACTTATGTGAGATGTACACATTATTTTGAACGCGATAGTAATGTGATTGCTCTTTTTGATGCTAATTAAACTAGAATGAAGTTATAGGACTCTTAATCACCTCTTTCTTTGACAATTTGGGAGAACCAATGAAACAATAAGAAGGCATCCCTAAATGAAGACTTGTGTGAGACGTACACATCATTTTGTTTTTTGTTTTTTGTTTTTTTTTATGATTTAAGCTGAAATCTTAACATTCCTGCCTTGGGAAGGAATGGATCCCAAGACCTCTTGGACTCAAAGCCTTATAAGTAGTTGTTTTACCATTGAGCCAAGAGGGACTTGGTTGTACACATCATTTTGAACGTTATAGTAATGTGATTGCTCCTTTTGATGCTAACTATACTAGAATGAAGTCATAGGACTCCTAATTATCTTTTTATTTGACAATTTTAGAGAACCAATGAAACAAAAAGAAGGCATCCCTAAATGAAGACTTGTGTGAGATGTACACATCGTTTTGAATGTTATAGTAGTGTGATTGCTCCTTTTGATGCTAATTAAACTAAAATGAAGTCATAGGACTCTTAATCATCTCTTTATTTGACAATTTTAGAGAACCAATGAAAAATAAGAATGTCTCCTTAAATGAAGACTTGTGTGAGATGTACGCAACATTTTGAACGTAATAGTCATAGAATTGCTCCTTTTGATGCTAATCAAACTAGAGAGAAGTGAAAGGACTCCTAATCACCTCTTTCGTTGACAAGTTGAATGAACTAACAAAACAAGAAGAAGGTCTGCCTGAATTAAGATTTGTGTGAGATGTACATATCGTTTTGAATGTGGAAGTAATGGGATTACACTCCTTTTGATACTAATAAAACTAGAATTAAGTAATAGGACTCCCAATCACCTCTTTCTTTGACAATTTTAGAGAACCAATGAAACAATAAGAAGGTCTCCTTTAATAAAGACTTATGTGAGATGTACGCATCGTTTTGAACGCGATAGTCTTGGGATTGCTATTTTTGATGCTAAATCAAACTAGGACGAAGTAATAGGACTCCTAATCACCTCTTTCTTTGATAATTTGAGAAACAAAATAAACAATAGGAAGGTCTCCCTAAAAAAAGACTTGTGTGTGATGTATGCATTATTTTTCATGAGATAATTGTAGGATTGCTCCTTTTGATGCTAATCAAACTAAAATGAAGTAAATGGACTCCTAATCACCTCTTTTTTTGATAATTTGAGAGAACCAATAAAACAATAAGAAGGCATCCCGAAATGAAGACTTGTGTGAGATGTACACATCGTTTTGAACGCGATAGTAATGTGAGTGCTCCTTTTGATGCTAATTAAACTAAAATGAAGTCATAGGACTCCTAGTCATCTCTATTTTTTACAATTTGAGAGAACCAATGAAACAATTAGAAGGTCTCCTTAAATTAAGACTTGTGTGCGATGTGCGCATTATTTTTAACGCGATATTCATAGGATTACACCTTTTAATGCTAATAAACTAGAAAGAAGACAAAGGTCTCCTAAACACTTCTTTCTTTGATAATTTGAGAGAACCAATGAAAAAATAAGAAGGTCTCCTTAAATTAAGACTTGTGTGAGATGTACGCATCGTTTTGAATGCGATAGTCATAGGAGTGCTACTTTTGATGCTAATCAAACTAGAACACAGTAATAGGACTCCTAATCTCCTCTCTCTTTGACAATTTGAATGAACTAATGAAACGAGAAGGTCTACCTAAATCAAGACTTGTGTGAGATGTACGGATCGTTTTTAACGCGATAGTCATGTGATTGCTCCTTTTGATACTAATCAATTTGAACGAAGTAAAAAGACACCTAATCACCTCTTTCTTTGACAATTAGAGAAACCAATGAAACAAAAGGAAGGTCTCCCTAAATAAAGACTTGTGTGAGATGTACGCATCAGTTTTAACACGATATTTTTAGGATTGATCCTTTTGATTCCAATCAAACTCGAACGAAGATAAAGGACTCCTAATCACCACTTTCTTTTATAATTTGAGAGAACCAATAAATTAATAAAGCATCCCTAAATGAAGACTTGTGTGAGATGTACACGTTGTTTTGAACCCGATAGTAATGTGATTGCTCCTTTTTATGCTAATTAAACTAGAATGAAGTTATAGGACTCCTAATCACCTCTTTCTTTGACAATTTGAGTGTATGACTGAAACAATAAGAAGGCGTCTCTAAATGAAGACTTGTGTGAGATGTACACATCATTTTGAATGTTATAGTAATATGATTGCTCCTTTTGATGCTAATTAAACTAGAATGAAGTCATATGACTCCTAATCATCTCTTTATTTGACAATTTTAGAAAACCATTGAAATAATTAGAAAGTCTCCTTAAATGAAAACTTGTGTGAGATGTACACATCGTTTTGAATGTGATAGTCATGGTATTGCTCCTTTTGATGCTAATCAAACTAGAGCAAGTAAAAGGACTCCTAATCACCTCTTTCTTTGACAAGTTTAATGAACTAATGAAACAAGAAGAAGGTCTACTTAAATCAAGACTTGTGTGAGATGTACACATCGTTTTGAATGTGATAGTCATGGGATTACACTCCTTTTGATACTAATCAAACTAGAATGAAGTAATAGGACTCCTAATCACTTCTTTCTTTGACAATTTTAGAGATCCAATAGAATAATAATAAGGTCTCCTTTAATGAAGACTTGTGTGAGATGTATGCATCGTTTTGAACGCCATAGTAATTCGATTTCTATTTTTGATGCTAAATCAAACAAGGACGAAGTAATAGGACTCCTAATCACCTCTTTCTTTGACAACTTGAGAAACAAATTAAACAATAAAAAGGTTTCCCTAAAAAATACTTTTGTGTGATGTACGCATCGTTTTTCATGAGATTAATATAGGATTGCTCCTTTTGATGCTAGTCAAACTAGAACGAAGAAAAAGGACTCCTAATCACCTCTTTATTTGACAATTTGATAGAACCAATGAAATAATAAGAAGACATCCCTAAATGAAGACTTGTGTGAGATGTACACATTATTTTGAACGCGATAGTAATGTAATTGCTCCTTTTGTTGCTAATTAAACTATAATGAAGTCATAGAACTCCTAATCATCTTCTTTTTTTGACAATTTGGGAGAACCAATGAATTAATTAGAAAGTCTCCTTAAGTTAAGGCTTGTGTGCGATGTATGTGACGCCCCCAAAATAGGTTCAATACTCAACCCATTCTGAGTCGCCAAATACTTGGTACAGAATCCAAATACAATCTTTCATATCAAACGGTCGTGCAAAATACGACCACACAACTGTGAGTGTCAATACAGACATGTAGAAAATATAAACATTCAACTTAAGTCCTCATTACATTTATTATCACACTATTTTTAAAAAAATGGTGAGGACTTCTACAGCTCTAACTCGGACCATCACTCCATTCCCCGACTAGTACTCGCGATATTCTCATTTCCTGAAGAGAACAACAGAAAAAAAGGATGAGCTCAACTAGCCCATTAAAGAATATTATGACAAAGCTAATGAAAAACAAATTATCGTTAGCCTTCAATAAATCAGATAAAATATTATGGACAACACGTTTTAGATCAATATTCGCAGCAAAAATAACAATTCATTAGAAGAGTTAAATAGAGAATGATGTGTACTATCTTCTTCGATTTAAAAGTACATCATCAATATTTTATCCCTATAACATCAATCAATATATATCTCGAATCAAATATTCATCTTTTACACTACGGGCCAAAGATATTCATTTGTATCACCAGTTGGTCATGTTCATCTCAACACCTGTCCATCTTTGCACTACGGGCCAAAGATATTCATCAAGTAATCATTCATCTTTGCACTACAGGCCAAAGATATTCAGTTATATCACCATTTAGGACTGAGGATGATGAAAAATAATACGAATAACGAATCCAGTGAGATAAAAGATAAGTATTAGAGAATTTATCCAGAGTTCAAGAATGAAGATCAAAACCTGAATCCAATCAAAGATGATTTGGAAGAAACAAAATATTTTTTTTATCATAAATAGTACCCCGTGAATAGTAACTCGTGAATAGTAACTCGACATGAAAAAGATAAATTTCACAAAAAAGTTCAGACCAATATTTCAGTGAAATGATATTAGATGATGCGCAAAACTCAAGAAATTTTTGATCATTTCAGGAATTATAGAAGCAATACTTACCGTAGTAAGTTTAGGGTTAGGAATCTGAAATGAAACAATATACGAAACTGCAATTAGATTTTCACCCGTCAGGCGGTAGTCCGCTCAGATAGATTACTTTCACAATTTAATAACAACTGAATACGAAGGGTTATTCACCAGGCATGCGGTAGTCCGCGTAGACAGGTTATTCCAACAGAATAATAAAGAATGAAATAACAACCCTTACGAGTATTGAAAGAAAATAACTTTCTTCATGAATACGAAAGAAATAATACCCCTTACCTTAAAAATTTGAAGATTGGACTAGTGTAATAGCAGAATACTCTTCTTCTTTCTCTCTTATTCTCTCTATACTTTCTCTCTCTATAGCTTTAGTGAATTGGTGAGAAATAATGAAGAAATGAGCTTCTATTTATAGACTCGGCATAGTAAGGGTAAAATAGTTTTTTTGCCATAATTTATGACATCATCGCTTACATCATCGATCCTATAACATCATTGCTTACCTCATCGCTCCGATGACATCTTTGTTTGCATCATAAGAGTTCAAATTAAATTTGCACTCTTCCATGTCGTTTAACTTTTATACCATGAATTTACTATAATAATGTTACTATTCTAATTATAAAAATCATACTATTATACAATCACATCATACTACTATAATGTAATATTATAACAATATATTTGAATGAATTATTTTATCGAAAAAGATAAAATACCAACTTTCAACAAATGTCACATTTTAAAAATTCCTCCGTTTTAAATCCACATTGAATAAAAATTTCGTTATCATATATATCAAAAATTAATTATTCACAAATAATATTACAAAACTACAATATTGACAACCAGGTCATTCCCAGGAAAGAGCCTTCCGATAAGGATTTCTCCTTACTGGCGCGCAATTAATCAACCCCTTTCCTAAACAGAACTTCCTTAGACATTGCCAATAATGCTATCTAATAATATTATTCAAATAATATGAATTATTGATTTGATAATTTCAAATACTGTGCAATGACAATTATTGAATCACTAATATAAAATAGCAAAGTAGCACTTATTGATATAAAATATCAACGTAGCAAATATTGAACCAATAAAATATTATGCAATTATTGAATCAATAATATAAAATATTAAACAGTAATTATTGTAACAATAATTGAGTAAGTGCCTTTCTACGTAAGAATCAATAATTTGAAATACTATGCAATACCGTGTGCTACTATGCAGCACCACGTATTATTGTATTTTAACCACCGGGTATTTCAACAGTACTAACGGTAACAGTTTTGCCGTTATTTTTATAAAAAAGTTACTTTTGTCGCTTTCTATAATCGACATTCATTCCATTGTGGGGTCCACCAATGACTGCGCCATCGTACGAATATTCTCCGACAAAAAGAATATTCCTCGACCAAATGAATATTCCCCGACACAACGAATATTTTATAACCACTTGCTTACTTTGTAAACTTTGCACATCTCACCCATAACTTATCACATTTATCAAATCAACACCTTACTATTTCAAAATAATATATAAAGAAAATCAAATCTTATTCATAAAATTTGGGGTCTTACAACCTCCCCTCCTTATGAAATTTCGTCCTCGAAATTAACGTACGTACCTGGTATGCCGAAAAGGTGAGGATACCTCGCTTTCATTTCCGATTCTATCTCCTAGGTCATTTCCTCGATATCATGGTACCTCCACAAAACTTTAACTTGAGGTATAACCTTTGAGCATAGGACATGTTCCTTCCTATCCAAGATCTTAACAGGTACCTCCTTATATGTTAAATCTTCGGCTATCTCGTCTGGTTCTAACTCAATAATGTGGTTTGGATCTTTCACATATTTACGAAGCACAGATATGTGAAAAACGTTATGAACACGAGACATGCTTGGAGGTAAGGTGAGTCTATAGGCCACATTTCCTACTCGGTCAAGGATTTCAAATTGACCAATGAATCGTGGGTTGAGCTTTCCTCTCTTTTCAAATCTCGTAACTCCTTTCCATAGAGCAACACGTAACAATACATGATCTCCAACATTAAACTCCACGTCCCTTTAATGAAGATCAGCATAACTCTTTTGTCGATCTTGTGCAGTTTGTATACGTTGCCGGATCATTTGAATCTTTTCCGTAGTCATACGTACTAACTCCGGTCCCAACAATGTTGCTTCACCCACCTCGTCCCAGCATACTAGAGAACGACATTTTTATCCATACAACGCCTCGAATGGAGCCATGCCTATACTTGCCTGATAACTGTTGTTGTAGGAGAATTCCACCAATGGTAGGTACTTATCCCAACTCCCTTTGAAGTCTAGAACACGGAGTCTTAATAGATCTTCAAGAGTTTGGATAGTCCTTTTTGATTGCCCGTCCGTTTGTGGATGATATGCCGAACTGAATTATAAATTCGTGCCCATAGCTTTCTGCAAGCTGACCCAAAATCGTGAAGTGAATCTTGGGTCACGATCCGAAACTATAGATACTGGCATGCCATGCAATCTCACAATCTCATTCACGTACATACGAGCAAGACGTTCAAGGGAATAAGTCTCCCGTATCGGTAAGAGACTTGGTTAATCTATCAACAATAACCCAAATCGCATCTATGCCTTGAGAAACCTTGGGAAGACCAGTAACGAAATCCATGGTAATGTGTTCCCACTTCCACTTTGGAATCTCAAGTGGTTACAATGGACCCTTTGGCACTTGATGCTCCACCTTAACACGTTGACACGTTAAACACCTCGAGATGAACTCCGCGATTTCTCTCTTCATATTGCTCCACCAAAATGTATGTCGAAGATCACGATAATTTTGGTACTTCCAGGATGGATTGCAAATGGTGTGTTGTGTGCCTCCATCATGATTCTATACTTCAAATTAGAATCGTCAGGAACACAAAGTCTGGAGTTAACTCGAAGTATTCCTTCTTCATCAATCCTTGCTTCTGGAATAGCACCTTCTTGCACCTTGTGCCTCATATTCATCAGCTCCAGGTCTGTAGCTTGAGCAGCTTTAACTTTATCAATCAAAGCTGGTTCTACGCATATACTTGACATCATCGCATGGGTCCCCAAAGTCTTGAACTCTATCTCCATCTTTTGTAAATCACACAAAATAGGCCTTGAAAGCATCGCATTCGTTCCTGCATAGGATCTTCTACTCAACGCGTCAGCTACCACGTTCGCTTTTGCAGGATAGTATTGGATGGTATGATCGTAATCTTTCAACAGCTCAAGCCAACGTCGTTACCACATATTAAGTTCCTTCTGGGTGAAGAAATACTTGAGGCTCTTATGATCCGTATAGATCTCCACTTTCTCCCCATACATCCTTGCTTACCTCATCGCTCCGATGACATCATTATTTGTATCATAAAAGTTCAAATTTAATTTGCACTCTTCCACCTCGTTTAACTTTTATACCATGAATTTACTATAATAATGTTACCATTCTAATTATAAAAATCATACTATTATACAATCACATCATACTACTATAATGTAATATTATAACAATATATTTGAATGAATTATTTTATCGAAAAAGATAAAATACCAACTTTCAACAAATACCACATGTTAAAAATTCCTCAGTTTAAATCCACATTGAATAAATATTTCCTTATCATATATATCAAAAATTAATTATTCACAAATAATATTACAGAACTACAATATTGACAACCAGGTCGTTCCCAGGAAAGAGGGGGCCTTCCGATAAGGATTTCTCCTTACTGACGCTCAATTAATCAACCCCTTTCCTAAACAGAACTTCCTTAAACATTGCAAATAATGCTATCTAATACTCCCTCCATCCCATAATAACCGTCGTTTTAGCTTCATGCACATGGATTAAGAAAGTCATTTAATGCTATCATTTATTAATTAAAATTTGTGTAATATTCCATCACTGCCCCTTTATGGGAAGTTGAAAACTATTAATACAAGGGAGAGAATTTCTTGGGACAATGAGAGAAGGTAGGGGTGATATAAGAAAGTAAATAATTTATTCTCCTAGAAAGTTGTAAACAACAAATAAATTACGAAAAAAAAATTCTTTTAAAACGACAGTTATTATGGGATGGAGGGAGTAATATTATTCAAATAATATGAATTATTGATTTGGTAATTTGAAATACTGTGTAATGACAATTATTGAATCACTAATATAAAATAGCAAAGTAGCACTTATTGATATAAAATATCAACGTAGCAAATATTGGACCAATAAAATATTATGCAATTATTGAATCAATAATATAAAATATTGAACAGTAATTACTGTAACAAAAATTGAGTAAGTGCTTTCCTACGTAAGAATCAATAATTCGAAATACTGTGCAATACCGTGTGCTACTATGCAACACCACGTATTATTGTATTTTAACCACTGGGTATTTCAACAGTACTAACGGTAACAGTTTTGCCGTTATTTTTACAAAAAGGTTACTTCTGTCGCTTTCTATATCCGACATTCATTCCGTTGTGGGGTCCACCAATGACTGCGCCGTCGTAGGAATATTCTCCAACAAAAAGAATATTCCTCGACCAAATGAATATTCCCCGACACAACGAATATTTTATAACCACTTACTTACTTTGTAAACTTTGCACATCTCACCCATAACTTATCACATTTATCAAATCAACACCTTACTATTTCAAAATAATATATAAAAAAAATTAAATCTTATTCATAAAATTTGGGGTCTTACAATGTACGCATCTTTTTTAACGCGATATTCATAGGATTACATCTTTTGATATTAATCAAACTAGAAAAAATAAAAAAGACTCCTAATGACCTCTTTTTTGACAATTTGAGAGAACCAATAAAAAATAAGGACTCCCTAAATTAAGACTTGTGTGAGATGTACGCATCGTTTTGAATGTGATTGTCATGGGAGTGCTACTTTTGATGCTAATCAAACTAGAACGAAGTAATAGGACTCCTAATCGCATCTATCTTCGACAATTTGAATGAACTAATGAAACAAGTAGGTCTACCTAAATCAAGACTTGTGTGAGATGTATATTTGAACGCGATAGTCATGGAATTATTTAATTTGATGCTAATCAAATTAGAACGAAGTAATAAGACTCCGAATCACCTCTTTCTTTGACAATTTGAGATAACCAATGAAACAATAAGAAGGTCTCCCTAAATGAAGACTTGTGTGAGATGTACACATCGTTTTGAACGCGATAGTAATGTGATTGCTCCATTTGATGCTAATCAAACTAGAACGGATTTATAGAACTCCTAATCACCTCTTTCTTTGATAATTTTAGAGAACCAATGAAACAATAAGAAGGTCTCCTTAAATCAAGACTTCTGTGCGATGTACGCAACGTTTTTAAAGCGATATTCATAGGATTGCTCCTTTTGATGCTAATCAAACTAGAACGAAGAAAAAAGACTCCTAATCACCTCTTTCGTTGACAATTTGAGAGAAACAATGAAAAAATATGAAGATCTTCCTAAATTAAGACTTGTGTGAGATGTACGCATTATTTTGAATACGATAGTCATGGGAGTGCTACTTTTGATTCTAATCAAACGACAATGAAGTAATAGGATTCCTAATCGCCTCTCCCTTCGACAATTTGAATGAACTAATAAACAAGAAGGTCTATCTAAATCAAGACTTGTGTGAGATGTACGCATATTTTTTAGCGTGATAGTCACGGGTTTGCTCCTTTTGATGCTAATTAAATTAGAACGAAGTTATTAGACTCCTAATCACCTCTTTATTTGACAATTTGAGAAACCAATGGAACAATAGGAAGGTCTCCCTAAATAAAGACTTGTGTGAGATGTATGCATAGTTATTAACGCGATATTTATAGGATTTCTCCTTTTGATTCTAATCAAACTCGAACAAAGATAAAGACCCAATCACCTCTTTCTTTTACAATTTGAGAGAACCAATGAAACAATAAGAAGGCATCTCTAAATGAAGACTTGTGTGAGATGTACACATTGTTTTGAACGCGATAGTAATGTGATTGCTCCTTTGATGCTAATTAAACTAGAATGAAGTCATAAGACTCCTAATAACCTCTTTCTAAGATAATTTGAGAGAACCAATGAAACAATAAAAAAGCATCCCTAAATGAAGACTTGTGTGAGATGTACACATTGTTTTTTTGCTAAGTATGATGTAAACATTGTTTTGAACGCTAAAGTAATGTGATTGCTCTTTTTGATACAAATTAAACTAGAATGAAGTCATAGAACTCTTAATCACCTCTTTCTTTGACAATTTGAGAGAACCAATGAAACAATAAAAAGGCAACCCTATATGAAGACTTGTGTGAGATGTACACATCATTTTGAATGCGATATTAATGTAATTTCTCCTTTTGATGCTAATTAAACTAGAATGAATTCATAGGACTCCTAATCATCTCTTTTTTTGACAATTTGATAGAACCAATGAAACAATTAGAAGGTCTCCTTAAATTAAGACTTATGTGCGATGTACGCGTCGTTTTTAATGCGATATTTATAGGATTACACCTTTTAATGCTAATCAAACTAGAACGAATAAAAAGGACTCCTAATCACTTCTTTCTTTGACAATTTGAGAGAACCTATGAAAAAATAAAAAGATCTCTCTAAATTAAGATTTGTGTGAGATGTAGGCATCGTTTAGAATGCGATAGTCATGGGAGTGCTACTTTTGATGCTAATCAAAATAGAACGAAGTAATAGGACTCCTAATTGCATCTCTCTTCAACAATTTGAATGACTGATGAAACAAGAAGATCTACCTAAATCAAGGCTTGTTTGAGATGTACATTTGAATGCGATAGTCATGGGATTATTAATTTTGATGCTAATCAAAATAGAACGAAGTAATAGGACTCCTAATCACCTCTTTCTCTGATAATTTGAGATAACCAATGAAAAATTAAGAAGGTCTCCCTAAATAAAGACTTGTGTGAGATGTACGCATCGTTTTGAACGCGATAGTAATGTCATTGCTCCCTTTTGATTCTAATCAAACAAGAACGAAGTCATAGAACTCCTGATCACCTCTTTCTTTGACAATTTTAGAGAACCAATGAAATAATAAAAAGGTCTCCTTAAATCAAGACTTGTGTGCGATGTACACATTGTTTTTAATGCGATATTCATAAGATAGCTCCTTTAGATGCTAATCAAATTAGAACAAAAAAAGGACTCTTAATCACCTCTTTCTTTTACCATTTGAGAGAACCAATGAAAAAAATAAGAAGGTCTCCCTAAATTAAGACTTGTGTGAGATGTATACATCGTTTTGAACGCTTAGTAATTTGATTGCTCCTTTTGATGCTAAATAAACTAGAATGAAGTCATAGGACTCCGAATCACCTCTTTCTTTGACAATTAGAGAGAACCAACGAAACAATAAGAAGGCATCTCTAAATGAAGACTTGTGTGAGATGCACCTATCGTTTTGAACGCTATAGTAATGTGATTTCTCCTTTTGATGCTAATTAAACTAGAATGAAGTTATATTAAATTAAGACTTGTGTGAGATGTACACATCGTTTTGAACGTGATAGTCATGGGATTGCTCCTTTTGATGTTAATCAAACTAGAGTGAAGTAAAAGGACTCCTAATCACCTATTTCTTTGACAAGTTGAATAAACTAATGAAACAAGAAGAAGGTCTACCTAAATCTAGATTTATCTGAGATGTACACATCGTTCTTAATGTGATAGTCATGGGATTACACTCCTTTTGATACTAATCAAACTATAACAAAGTAATAGAACTCCTAATCACCTCTATCTTTGTTAATTTTAGAGAACCAATGAAACCATAAGAAGGTCTCCTTTAATGAAGATTTGTGTGAGATGTACGTATCGTTTTGAACGCGATAGTCATGGGATTGCTATGTTTGATGCTAAATCAAACTAGGACAAAGTAATAGGACTCCTAATCACCTCTTTCTTTGACAATTTGAGAAACAAATAAAATAATAGGAAGGTTTCCCTAAATAAAAACTTGTGGGTGATATGCGCATCGTTTTTTGCTAGATAATTATAAGGTCACTCCTTTTGATGCTAATCAAACTAGAACGAAGGAAAAGGACTCCTAATCACTTCTTTCCTTGACAATTTGAGCGAACTAATGAAACAATAAGAAGGCATCCCTAAATGGAGACTTGTGTGAGATGTACACATTTTTCTGAACGCGATAGTAATTTGATTGCTTCTTTTGATGATAATTAAACTAGAATGAAGTCATAGGACTCCTAATCATCTCTTTTTTTGACAATTTGAGAGAACCAATGAAACAATTAGAAGGTCTACTTAAATTAAGACTTTTGTGTGATGTACGCATCGTTTTTAATGCGATATTCATAGGATTACACCTTTTGATGCTAATCAAACTAGAATGAAGAAAAAGGACTCCTAATCATCTTTTTCTTTGACAATTTGAGAGAACCAATGAAAAAATAAGAAGGTCTGCTTAAATTAAGACTTGTGTGAGATATACGCATCATTTTGAAAGCGATAGTCATGGGAGTTCTGCTTTTGATGCTAATCAAACTAGAACAAAGTAATAGAACTCATAATCGCTTCTCCCTTCGATAATTTGAATGAACTAATAAAACAAGAATGTCAACCTAAATAAAGTCTTGTGTGAGATGTATATTTGAGCGCGATAGTCATGGGATTATTTATTTTGATGCTAATCAAATTAGAACGAAGTAATAAGACTCCTAATCACCTCTTTCTTTGATAATTTGAGATAACCAATGAAACAATAAGAAAGTCTCCTTAAATGAAGACTTGTGTGAGATGTACGCGTCGTTTTGAACGCGATAGTAATTTTATTGCTCCTTTTGATGCTAATCAAACTAGAACGAAGTCATAGAACTCCTAATCACCTCTTTCTTTAACAATTTTAGAGAACAAATGAAACAATAAGAAGGTCTCCTTAAATCAAGACTTGTGTGCAATGTACGCATCGTTTTTAATGCGATATTCATAGGATTGCTCCTTTTGATGCTAATCAAATTAGAACAAAGAAAAAGGACTCCTAATCATCTATTTCTTTGACAATTTGAGAGAACCAATGAAAAAATAAGAAGGTCTCCCTAAATTAAGACTTGTGTGAGATATACGCATCGTTCTGAATGTGATAGTCATGGGAGTGCTACTTTTGATGCTAATCAAACGAGAACGAAGTAATAGGATTCTTAATTGCCTCTCTCTTCGACAATTTGAATGAACTAATGAAATAAGAAGGTCTACCTAAATCAAGACTTGTGTGAGATGTACAAATCGCATTTACCACGATAGTAATAGGATTGCTCCTTTTGATGCTAATCAAATTAAAACGAAGTAATAAGACTCCTAATCACCTCTTTCTTAGACAATTTGAGAAACCAATGAAACCATATGAATGTCTCCCTAAATAAAGACTTATGTGAGATATACGCATAGTTATTAACGCGATATTTATTGATTTGCTCCTTTTAATTCTAATCAAACTCGAACGAAGATAAAGCCCTAATAACCTCTTTCTTTTATAATTTGAGAGAACCAATGAAACAATAAGAAGACATCTATAAATGAAGACTTGTGTGAGATATAAACATTATTTTGAACGCGATAATAATGTGATTGTTCCTTTTGATGCTAATTAAACTAGAATAAAGTCATAAGACTCCTAATCACCTCTTTCTTAGACAATTTGAGAGGACCAATGAAACAATAAGAAGGCATCTCTAAATTTTTTTTATATTTTTGCTAAAGTTAGACTGTATTAAATTAAAAGGAGGTTACAAAACTTATGGGAGCCCCACACGAGAATAAAGAAGACTTCATAGGACATACCGTAAGAAGACTAGACTATTAAATCTAAGAGACAGAGACAATAAGCTGGCAAAATGAACAAGGCGCAACAAAGCCCAGAACCCATTACAACCAAATTTGTAAAATAAAACAAAACATTGACCAACAAAGACCAAAACCGGACAGAAACCAATTCGCAACACAAACCCACAAGAGGGCCCCAAGAGAAGACCATGAGAAGAGCAAGGAGGCTGTTTTATAAAGGAGACAGCGAGCCCATAGCATAAGCCAAACCTCAACCTGCAACAAGGAGACATGTGGCCCAAAGAAATCGGACCCAGAACGAAGCCATGAAGGCAGCAATCAAAATTAACCAGATTTTTAAAGCCCAACAGTAGATTTTTAGAGACCGTATGCCCACCAACATGGCTGTAATACATCATCAGATACACTAACCTAAAAGGATAAAACAGCCCACCAAAACCATCGCACAGCAGAAACCCTTTTGACATACCAGATGGCAAAGCAGGAGACCCCAAGGGGAGGACTAAATCAGATATCCACATAGCAGCAAGCAAAAAGAAACAGATCAAATCCAACGAGCACGGACAGAGCAAATCAGCCAACCCCAAAAATAGGCAGAGGGACAAATCACTAAGAACCTCTAATCTGCAACCCAGAGGATAGCAGAAACACCCAGCCCAAGAGCAAGCCTCAAGGGACCAGAACCATTCATTAGGGACCCGACTAGCCCACCAGAGACCCACAAGGCAGAAGATACAACAATTTAAAGAGCCAGCCTAGAGTAGCATGGCCGGTCTTTTACTTTTTGAAATTTCTTAACCGAGTGCGGTTTACATTTAATGATCTGCAATACACTGTGGGTAATAAGCTTAACAGGCCTGGGTCTTTTACCATGCGTACGAGCGTTTCGTTCCTGCCAAATATGATAAGATGTGGCTGCAAATCTTAAATGAAGAATCCCAAGATGCAGAGGAGAGTTGGGACTAGAGATTATGAAATTAGATAAGGAGGACCAACTTCTAGAAAAACCCTTCCATCCACAAACCCGCATCACATAATAAAAAAGATGGAAGGAGTAAGAGCAGTTGAAGAAAAGGTGATTGAAAGTTTCGTTATGGGTATTACACAATAGGCACAAGGTGTTAACATCAAGCCCATAATTAGCAAGCCTATCCTTAGTTTGCAAACCATTTTGAAAAGAAAGCCACATGAAGGAGTATCTTGGAGGGATAAATTTGTGCCAAACCACTGTTTGCCCAGTACTTCGAGTGGAATCCCACAGGGTTGACAAGGATATATTAGCAGCATTGAGGTTATCCCAAGTGAGGTTATCTTCTTTATCAGAGTTGCAAACCATAGTAAAATTAAAATTCTGTCTAAACTCAATGTCTGATTGGTGGTTAGAGGTAGGGAGCTGCCATCTTGAGTTTGTAACAATGCTACTGACCATTGCAAAAGGACCCAGACCAGATTTAGATATAAGAGGAGCATGAGGGGAAGAAGCCAGGGTCTTACCCGAAATCCAAGGGTCAAACCACAGCTTATGTGAGATGTACACATCGTTTTGAACGCTAAAATAATGTGATTGCTCTTTTTGATGCTAATTAAACTAGAATAAAGTAATAGGACTCTTAATCATAAGTTTCTTTGATAATTTTAGAGAACCAATGAAACAATAAGAAGGTCTCCTCAAATGAAGACTTGTGTGAGATGTACGCATCATTTTGAACGCGATAGTCATGGGATTGCTCCTTTTGATGCTAACCAAACTAGAACAAAGTAAAAGGACTCCTAATCACCTCTTTCTTTGACAATTTGAGAGAACTAACGAAAAAATAAGGTCTCTCTAAATGAAGACTTGTGTGAGATGTACGCATCGTTTTGAATGCGATAGTACTGTGATTACTCTTTTTGATGCTAATCAAATTTGAACGAAGTTATAGAACTCCTATTCACCTCTTTCTTTGACAATTTTAGAGAACCAATGAAATAATAAGAAGGTTTCCTTAAATCAAGACTTGTGTGCGATGTACGCATCGTTTTTAATGCAATATTCATAGGATTGCTCCTTTTGATGCTAATCAAACTACAACGAAGAAAAAGGACTCCTAATCACCTCTTTCTTTGACAATTTGAGAGAACCAATGAAACAATAAGAAGACTTCCCTAAATGAAGACTTGTGTGAGATGTACGCATCTTTTTGAAAGCAATAGTCATGGGAGTGCTCCTTTTGATCCTAATTAAACTAGAACCAAGTTATAGGACCCCTAATCACCTATTTCTTTGAAAATTTGAGAGAACAAACTAAATAATAAGAAGGTCTCTCTAAATAAAGACATATATGGAATGTACGCATCGTATTGAACACGATATTCATGAGATTGCTCCTTTTGATGCTAATCGAATAAGAACAAAGTAATAGGACTTCTAATCACCTCTTTCTTTGATAATTTGAATGAACTAATGAAACAAGAAGAATGTCTACCTAAATCAAGACTTGTGTGAGATGTACGCATCGTTTTGAGTGTAATATTGATGGAATTACACTTTTTTGATACTAATAAAACTAGAACGAAGTAATAAGACTCCTAATCACTTCTTCCTTTGACAATTTTAGAGAACCAATGAAAATATAAGAAGATCTCCCTAAATGAATACTTATGTTAGATGTTCGAATTATTTTGAATGCGATAGTCATGGGAGTGCTACTTTTGATGCTAATCAAACTTAGAACAAAGTAATAGGACTCCTAACCACCTCTTTCTTTGACAAGATGAATGAACTAATGAAACAAGAAGAATGTCTCTTTAAATCTAGACTTGTGTGGTATGTACGCATCATTTTGACCACGATAAGTCAGGGGATTACTCTTTTGATATTAATCAAACTAGAACGAAGTTATAGGACTCCTAATCACCTCTTTCTTTGATAATTTTAACGAATCAATGAAACAATAAGAAGGTCTCCTTAAATGAAGACTTGTGTGAGTTGTACGCAACGTTTTGAACGCGATAGTCATGAGATTGGACCATTTGATGCTAATAAACCTAGAACAAAGTAATAGTACTCTTAATCACCTCTTTCTTCTACAATTTGAATGAACTAATAAAACAAGAAGAATGTCAGCCTAAATAAAGGCTTGTGTAAGATGTACGCATCATTTTGAATGCGATATTCATAGGATTACACCTCTTTTGATACTAATCAAACTAGAACGAAGTAATAGGACTTCTAATCACCCCTTTCTTTGGAAATTTGTAAGAACTAATGAAACAATAAGAAGGTCTCCATAAATGAAGACTTGTTTGAGATATATGCATCGTTTTGAACGTGATAGTCATGGGATTGCTCCTTTTGATGCTAATCAAATTAGAACAAAGTAATAGGACTCCTAATCAATTCTTTTTCTAATAATTTGAGAGAACCAATGAAACAATAAGAAGGTCACTCTAAATCAAAACTTATGTGAGATGTACGCATCATTTTTAACACAATATTAATAGGATTGCTCCTTTTGATGCTAATCAAATTAGAACAAAGTAATAAGACTCCTAATCACCTCTTTCTATGACAATTTGAGAAACCAATAGAACAATAAGAAGGTCTCCCTAAATAAAGACTTGTGTGAGATGTATGCAACATTTTTACCGTGATATTCATAGAATTGCTCCTTTTGATTCTAATCAAACTAGAACAAAGAAAATGTACTTCTAATCACCTCTTTCTTTGACAATTTGACAAAATCAATGAAACAATAAGAAGGCATCCCTACATGAAGACTTGTATAATCAAACTAGAACAAAGTCATAGAACTCCTAATCACCTCTTTCTTTGATAATTTTAGAGAACAGATGAAACAACAAGAAGGTCTCCTTAAATTAAGACTTGTGTGCGATGTACGCATCATTTTTAATGCGATATTAATAGGATTGCTCCTTTTGATGCTAATCAAACTAGAACGAAGAAAAAAGACTCCTAATCACCTCTTTCTTTGACAATTTGAGAGAACCAATGAAAAAATATGAAGGTCTTCCTAAATTAAGACATGTGTGAGATGTACGCATCATTTTGAATGCGATAGTTATGGGAGTTCTACTTTTGATGCTAATCAAACGAGAACGAAGTAATAGGATTCCTAATCGCCTCTCTTTTTGACAATTTGAATGAACTAATAAACAAGAAGGTCTGTGACGAACAAGATTTTTGTAATTTAATTTGAATATTTATTGAATTAAATAAATATTTTTTGATGATTTAATTATTGAGTTAAATAATTAATTGATGAATTTATGATAGATTAATTTAATTATATGTGTTACATTGATTAAATTAATGTGGAGAATTTTTATATGCAAAAGTATGTATTTAATTAAGCTTATTTGATTAAGTGAATTATTTAATAAGCATAATGTTATTCTAATTAATTAGAGATTTAATGATTTGACATAATTAATAAATGAGAATTTTAATTATGTGACTATGTGAATTATTGTGGAATCATGCTATTTTATTTAATTGATTTAAATAAGATTAATTGACTAATTCAAAGTGTGACACTAAAACTATATTATAAAGCTTTAATTAAAATAAACAAGAAGGATCCTTTAAGCTAGCCAAACAAGCCCTTAAGGGGAGTTGGTCAGTTAACCCACTATGGGATTAACCGACAACCACTCACCCTCTACTTATATACGTATTATATACTTATATTTTATATAATATACATATCAGTTTACATGTTCATATATTCAGAGAGAATTTGAGAGAGAATTGTGAATTTAAGAAAAAGTAGAGAAGATATTAATCAAGTCTATATCATCAAACAGAGTTAGCAAGGGTAAATTCTTAACCCAGTTATATTAAGTTTCAAGCTTTCTATTTTACGTACTTTGAAGTTCTCTATAATCGTCAATTTTGAATCATTGTTGGTTATATGATTTTATATGGGTTAAATTATGTTTATAACATGTTTTATACCATGTATACATAAATCACAGTGATCAATTTTATGTAATTACGTCTTAATTAAGTTTTCAAAACTTTCTATTAACGTACTTTAAAGTTTTCTGTAAAAGACTAAATTGATGACTTGTTCATGATATGGCTATATATATATATTAATTGATGTCCATAACATATTATATGCCATATATGCATAACTTTCAGTGATCACACCATGGAATTTTGTTGATAATTGGGTTTTCAAAAGTTACAGGGTGTAAAAATTGTACATATGGCCCATATGGCCCTTACGTACAAAATCTACACGCCTTATGCGTTTATTTAACTTAAATTAACACTTGAATGTGATTGTGTACATTTAAACGAACAAAATGGAAGTTAAACGAACGGATTCGGTGTTATAACGAATCCGTAACGTTGAATTTCTTCTTTTCTTTCAAAATTTTTATAAAATATTGAAAACAGTGAAATTAAATGTTGTGATTTGTGTAATTCCGTGATTTAAAGTGTTAAAAGCATGCTTAGAACATGGTATGATGTTTCTGTAAATTCTATACCTCATGAGTAGCCTTAAAATTCATTACGTTAGTTTAATTTGGATTTATTTGGGCTGCTCTGTGTGTTATTCACGAACTGGGAAAATTGAGCCTGCGTCGTCGCGCGGCCGCGCTGCTTCAAGGCATACTTGACGCGCGCCCGCGCTATGCCTCACGGCCACGCCGATACAAAGGGTAACTGGCGCGTGGCCGCACCGCCTGCAAAAAACTGAAAAATTTTCTAAGTGTTCGTGTGATCAAAGATGTGTTTTAAAACCAATGTGAAGAACATAAAGACATGATGAACACATACTAAGATGTTAATAACGTGTGTTATGTGAACGATTAATAAGTTAATCTTAAAACTTAAACCATTATTCAATAAGTCGAATAATGAGTTCTATGAGCAATGTGATGATTCGATAAGTATATCGGGTTATTGATTAATGTGTATTGTGAATGTATTGATATGTAGGATTTAATAAGGAACGAGAATTAATTGTAGCTTGTGCAAGAGGGAAGTTTCTTTACCCTAACTCTATTATGATTAAGCAAGTTTCCTAAACTCAAACTTTACTTTTTACATTGAGCAGGTGTTCTAAACTTTACCTTTATCGAGCAAGTTTCTTAAATTCTAAGTTATTCATTTATCAAGTCGTAGACTTGTGTTCTATATCGAGCAAGCTCTTGTTCTTAATTGTTCAAGTTCAAAATTTCATATTAGATGTTATAACTCTTTTGAAAGCATGATTCAGTTATACAATACTTATTCAATTGTATACTCTTGAGAATTTATTATTCGATTTGAGCATGGTTTATTGTTGAACCTTATAGGACTAGTGAACCCTTATAAATTCGACTAGTCCATAGTTGATGTACGTTCTAAATTTTAGAATCTTTATTGAGCTTATCCAAACCAAACTTCCTTTGGTGCGGACTCTGATGTCAAAACTGAGATGAACAACCCTGTAAAGGGGATTATTTACGCTTTAGCGTTGAGATATTGTGCACAGTATGGTACTAAGGGTTGATCCCCCTAAGTACGAGAAGTAGAGTCCATAGTCTTACGACTGTTAAAGGTTTAAAGTATAAACACTTTACAACCTAGGACATAGTTCAAGGTCTTATGACCCTCAGATGTTCTTTTGATTCCTGTTATTTATCTTCGAGCCAAAAGTTGAGTTTCTTTATTCAGATGTCTTTGATTCACTCGTATGTTATTATATTGTTGTCATATTATTATACTTGTGGGAAATCGTGCTCACTCTTGCGTAATAATAACATTGCAGTTAAGAACGAAAAGTCCGACGAGCCTTCTACTAGCAAAGGCAAGGGCAAGGTCAATAAGTGATGAAGACTTGTTGTTTATTCTTATATGTTTATGGTTCAGACTTATGTTAAAGTTGTGTAAGACTTATTTATTTGTTTATGTTCCGCACAGATGTTTAAGGTTAGTATGACCTAGGATTGTATTTATTTTCAGATGTTGTAACCCCATAAGGGGAGGATTTATTTCTATCTATTGTATGGTTTGCATTTATTATGGGTAGATAGATAGATGATATTTGTACAGTGAACACCAAATCCCGTGGAATTGAAGTACCCGAATTTGGGGGTGTCACAATTTGGTATCAAGGCTGTAGGTTTTGAACCTTAGGTGGGGAAAAACCTTAGGATAGTAGCCTTTTTAGAGATCGAAAACATAGTAATGATTACTCTTATCGAGTTCTAAGAAAGATAATAACTTACCTTATGTGCTATGTGCTTATACTTATATACTCGAGTATCGATTAGCATCACGTAATAACTAAAACTTAAAATTTTATTTGTCAGGATGACAGATGCTGGAGAACCTAGTCAGTCCAGGGACCTTGTACCCCTAGAGGTTAGAGAGGAGGAGCCCCGAGATATCCACGTAGTCTGGGAGCAGTTAGTCCGACGAGAGCCATCACCCTTGATCACAGTCATTGGTCAGGAGCATGTGCCGGTGTCTGATTCAGAGGAGGACTTTGTGGAAGACCCTGAGGAGATTGAGGTTCAGGCTGAGGAAGCCGAAGAGGAGGAGGAAGACCCTGAAGAGTTCCTGTCGAGCTCCATCAGTGCTGAGATGTATGACGAGCTGTATGACCGTAACATAGAGTTACGTGATACTATTTAGGAGATAAGGGAGACTGTTCAGGAGCTGAGGGAGCGGTAGGTTACTCAACAGTATACCATCAAGCTGAGGGAAGGAGAGGTCGAGGCTCTTCACACACGTTTGGGAAATGTAGAGTGGAATTTGGTTCACGAGAAGGGCCAAACCGAGCAGAAGTCAGAGGAAATAGAAGAATTGAAGAATGAACTAAAAGAGAAATCAGCAAGGCTGGCCATAGCAGAGGAAGCCTGGGTAAGGGAATCACGACGAGCAGATCTCGCAGAAGACAACTGTTAGGCAAAGAAGGCCAGGCTTGAGGAGACGTACTCTACACTTCAGTATGCAATTGACGAGGCCCAGGATTGGGTTATGAGGTACCCAATTTAGTTTGAAGGACTACCGTCGTACATGCTAGATCGCAGGACGATGTCCCGGATTATGGAAGAAGAGCGTGGCAAAGCTGTTCGTTGCCTTAATGGGTAGTGATAGGAACATTTGATTTTGTGAAACCTATCTAGTAGTTAATAATGTAAATTCCAATGTGTTTATAAACAGAGGAACATTTTATGTTTTACATCCTGTAGATTCTTTATCTCGGGATAGTTAATGTAAATAGCAGTGATGCTATCATATTATGTTAAAACTTTTGATTTAGTAATATATCAGAGTTTATTTGAGATAATGTGTTGACTGATTGTGTCTAAATGTTTAAGTTAAGCCTTAAATATTTAAAAGATTGAATAAAGCTCTAATACGCTTATTTCTTAACAGGAAAATGCCGCCAAGGAGACGACCTAACCATCGACAGGCCCAAGAAGGGTCAACAAACAACAACAACGACGCCAATGTTAACCCCGTTCAGCAGTTGGCAAACTTACTTGCTGTAGTGCTTAACAACCAACTTCAAGCTCCATCGAACACAACGTTCAAGGACTTCAAGGTGGTGGGACCGCCAGAGTTTAAAGCTTCTATGAACCCGATAGAAGCTCAAACCTGGGTTATGGAGATGGAGAAAGTATTCAACGTCGCCAAAGTCTGAGAAGATCAGAAAACCGTCTATGCAATGTTCATGCTGAAATCCGAGGCCAGCTATTGGTGGCAAGCGAATAAGGTCTGGGGAGGTGAAGTTGTGATTATCTAGGAGAAGTTCAAAGAGATGTTCTTCGAGATGTACTTTCCGACCAGCTAGCAGAATCAAATGGAGATTCAGTTTCTAGAACTGAAATAGGGGAATATGTCCGTACCGGAATATGCAACGAAATTCAATGAGTTGGCTAGGTTTGCCATGTATCAAGTGCACACCGATCAGAGGAAGGCAAGGAGGTTTGAATAGGGCCTGAAGCCCTGGTTGTATAGCAAAGTGTCAATGTTTTAATTGAACACTTTTATTAGGGTGTTGGAGAAGGCCATTCTTGCTGAAGGCAAAGTGACGTTGTTACAAAGTATAACCAAGATCAGAAAAAGAAGAAAAGTGAAGGTGAAGGAGTTAACAAGGCTAGTGGTAGCAACACGGGAGGGAGTAATAATCAGAAGAGGAGGTGAAATGATAACTCATCAACTGGGAATCAGCAAAGAGGTCAGAAGAAGAGGATCGAAGCATGTCCGACTTACGGGAAAGCTCACCTGGGGGTCTGTATGAAGGGAAAATGAGTATGCTACAATTGTGGTCAGGAAGGCCACATAGAACCTGATAGTAGTGTGCATACAAGCCAATCATGTATGATGATAAAGCACGTACTTTGTAAACAATCTTATTTATTTATTAATAAAATATTCATTTATTAAAGGCATTTAATTATCTACATGTTGCTGTTTTTATAATATGTAAATAACCCATAGTTTTAAGCAATGCTTTTAGAATCATGATGATGATCATGCTAATGAGATCTAAATTCTTAGAAAGTTTTAAAACTTAAATAGTTCCCAATCGTGGGATTACTAAAAAGGGGATTAGTAAATCCGGATAGATTGGTACATATGTTGCTTGCTCATTGGATGAGGATGATTGATCTCATGATCATTTGTGTGGAGACACTAAAGCAAGTATGTAGGTGCTTATTGGAGAATAAGTTCACTGAACGTGATTCGCTATGGAATACCTAATGGAGTTTTACTCGCATGTCAATAGGAATTCCTAATGTGATAGTAGTACAAGTGATCCTTGGACTTGAGATCATCATAGTATCTTGTATGTAACAAATTATACTTTGACTTATTCCTTAAGACCTTTTAAGGCATATATAGGGTATGCTTGGGTATAATGAGTTACATATGGAGATAATGAAAGATCAATAAAGAATCTACCACCTCTAGTAAAAGAGGAGATATGTCCTATGTGATTCGTTAAATGACAACCCAGGAATCCTTGGCCAAGGTGAAATGAAATTAGAAAGGAGTTTTTAATTTGCATTATTTGGAGTTGTGCATTTTCTAATCGAAATACATATAATTAAATAAAATAAGACTTGACAGTAAATCCATGTCTTATATTTAATTGGGACATTGTATGGTGGAAGGATTGAATTGTATGGTAACTATTAACTCACAGGTTCTTTTATGATTAATGTTGAAATCTATATTATCTGGAAAGTCGTTGATCGCTAGGGAGGCTTATCCCTATTGTAGAATAAATATTATTTATTTAAATAGATTATTAGTTTAATTTATTTATTTAAATAAGATTAAAATTGTTTTAATTGATTTATTCACAACCGGTTTAATATGGAGAACCTAAAGGGTCACACCATAAAAGGAAGAATAAATATTTAAGAAGGTAATGGCATAATCGTAATAATGCATTAAGTATAATTAATTTAATCTATGGTGATAGAATAAATTAAATAGCTTAATGTTTATTATTTAATATTTTGGAAATATTAAATATAAATTAATAAGAGGAGTCTTATTAATATTATTACAATTATTATTATTTTAATTTCTAAAGGAGTTTAGTAATTAATTTAATATTTAGTACTCTCATTTATTCCTAATAAGATTAGGAGACAAATTAATTAAATGAATTTAATTAATTATTCCCATGTGGTGGGAAGCCTAAATTAATTAAAGGAGTTTAATTAATTAAAAGAAATCCCATGTCTAATAGGATTAGAAGGGTTGACCAATGTCTATATAAGAGAAGTCTTATAATAGATATTAGATGATGCAATTCTAATTGTTGGAGAGTACTCCTTTTCTATAGAGAATAGAAAACTAAGCCAAACACTCTCCTTCTTGATAATTCATCTTCCTTGGTGGATCACCTCTAGAGGCCAAACACTTGGGTGGCTAACGTTGATCAAAGGAAGGAATCTAACCCGGAAATTCAAGGAGATCACGAAGAACAAGGAGTTGAACTAGTACCTGTGGAAGCTTCGTTCTACAAGGGTATGATTCCATAACTTCTTATTTATCGTTTTAAATTAATAATTTGCATAAAGGATGATCCGGGTAATGGTTTTGTAGAAATTTTTTTAAACTCTGATATACCATGCTTCCGCTAATTTTTGCAATTTGATTGCGTCACGATTTCGTACAAACCTAACAGTGGCATCAGAGCCAAATCTTTATGCAATTATTAATTTATTTTTGATTTCATATACATATGGGTATGTATTTAAAATAATTTATTGGGCATAATTTTATTGTATAAAATTATATTTTTTAAGAAAAAAAAAAGACTTTTTTTGGGACGAATCAATTTTTTTTTTTTGGTGCTAATCTTGAATTCTGCAAAGAAAAGGTGTTGTCTCTTTCTTACTCCAAAAAGAAGGTGACCCATCAGAAAATGACTTTTTTAATAAACCTGCAGGACTCTTTTAATAAAAGAAGGTGACTTTTTTTAAAAAAAAAATAAATATGATATATTTATATATTATATTCTAAATAATTTTATAATTAAAATAAAGAGTTTATTTTAATCTTGAAATTGGATTTCATGCAATTTAAAATTGCCCATTAAATGATACTCATATATATATGGAATGTTTTAATTCATGAGATGAATATTTATTTATTGATATATATGGTGATATGTATGAAAATAAATGGGGATTGATTATGGACTATTTGACCAATGTGATTGGATTTTATTTTAGTTGAATGCTTGAATGAATGAGTTTTATTAAATGGGGTCTGCGTACCTCGTCTTCTCTAATTTTTTTTTCTTGATGTAAAATTCTATCTCCCTCCTATGTACTTCCCCTTGACTGTTGATCAAGGTTTCTATTTAAATTAAATAGTTTAATGTAATAAGAATAGTTAGAATTATCTTGAAGAAATTGGAGACCAAGGAGCAAGGAGCGCGTGAAGACCCGTTTGTATGGAGCCCGGGTTTAAATGTAATAGTTATATTTAAATTTAAATTCTTGCACTCCTAGGTTTGACCTTTTGGTTCACTTGGTGGCTCTAGTGAACCAAACTAGAATAAAAGTCCATAATCAATCCGGGTAGAATATAATATTCTATATTGCATGCTAAATATTATATATATTATATTTTATGCAAACATGCTTCGCATGTTTAATAAAATAACGCGTATTTTATATATATATGTGCATGCGCGCTAAACAAGATGAGACAAATAATAACAAACCCCTCAAAAAAATAATATTAAGTCCGAAGCGTTCAAATGATATTTGGAATATCGAACGTCGCCTTCTAGCATGATAAATTAATAGAGTATTAAATATTTAATATGAGCTTGTTGTGCTATCCACAAGGCGAGTATTGCGTATTTAAGATGTTAATTAATCACATTTGATGCTTATCAAGAAAATTGAACGATCTAGTCTTGTTGTGCTATCCACAAGGACGAACATTTTTCTTTTTTGAATTTATGGAAGTGCTAGGCTGGACTTAACTTAAATCATTTTAGTTCGGATGTGCACACACTTGACCATTATGATTTAAGAGGCAAAATAAAAGGAGTTATATAGTGTTGTAATTGACAAGAGTTGTCTACCTATTTATTTGTATATCGCTTGTTGTGCTATCCACAAGGTTATATACATTTGAAATGGGATCCTTATTCTCACTAGCAAATCTTTAATTAGATGTTGCCGAACTATATAAGTGAGGGTAATATAGTTTGATAAAAATAGTGGGAGATACCAATTTAAAATAAAGACCTAAATTTATTTTGGTATGCAAAATTAATAAAATGAATGTTTACTAAAATGTTGTTTTTCACATGCAGAATTTTAAAAAATATTAAAATCACTAATTTCACTGCGAAGCATACTTTATGCTAATAAGCTTACCGGGCCGAATTATACGGACTGGCTAAGAAATCTGAGAATAGTTTTCACTGCTGAAAAGATTTCTTATGTCCTAAACTCACCTGTCCCTGGAACTGTTCCAGAAACAGCCTCTGAGGAAGAGATTGCCACCATTGTAAAGTGGCAAGATGATGCATCTGTGGCTCAATGCATTATGCTCGCATCCATGAATAACGAGCTTCAGCGTCAGCACGAAAACATAGATGCTCCTACTATGTTGATTCACCTCAAGGAGTTGTATGGTGAACAAAGTAGGACTGCTAGATATGAGATATCTAAGGAGCTCTTCCGATCTCGGATGACCAAGGGCAAAGTGAACATAAAGGAACAAAAGAAATCTGATCCAGCTAGCAAAGGAATGTACTTCCATTGCAATGAGCCGGGTCATTGGAAGAGGAACTGCAAGAAGTTTCTGGCAAAGAAGAAGCTTGGAGAAGCTTCGACTTCCAATCAAGGTTTGTTCATGATTGAAATTAATTTTTCAGAAAGTCAAAATTCTACTTGGGTATTGGATACCGGTTGTGGTTCTCACATATGTAATAATGTGAAGGGACTGGTCAGAAGTAGAAAGCTGAACAATGATGAGGTGATCCTACGAGTGGGGAATGGAGCAAAGGTTGCTGCATTAGCTGTAGGAACTTATTATTTAGCAATGCCTTCGGGCAAGTTCATTTATCTTAATAATTGTTATTATGTTCCGAATATTATTAAAAACATTATTTCAATTTCTGTATTGGATATGGAAGGATTTAACGTTGTTATAAAGAACAATAGTTGTTCTATTTATAAAGACGATGTTTTATATGGTATTGGAAATTTGCGAAATGGACTTTATACACTTGACTTACAAGAAAATATTTTTCAAATTGAACAAACTAAGAAAAGCAAAAGAGATGATATTAATTATACTTACATGTGGCACTGTAGACTCGGTCATATCAATGAAACAAGATTATCCAAGTTGCATAAAGATGGGCTCCTTGAGTTATCTGATTATGAATCATATCCAACTTGTGAATCTTATTTCATGGGTAAAATGACTAAATCTCCTTTTAGTGGAAAAGGAGAAAGAGTTACAGAGTTGTTGGCATTGATTCACACAGACGTTTGTGGACCTATGACAACAAATGCACGGGGTGGGTATTCTTATTTTATTACTTTCACTGATGATCACTCAAGATTTGGATATGTGTATTTAATGAAATACAAGTCAGAATCATTTGAAAAGTTCAAAGAGTTCAGAAGTGAAGTAGAGAAACAAACGGGCAAGAGTATAAAGATACTTCGATCAGATCGAGGTGGAGAATACTTAAGCGGTGAGTTTCTCTATTGTCTCAAAGAAAATGGTATAATCTCACAATGGACTCCTCCAGGTACACCACAGTTAAATGGAGTATCTGAAAGGAGAAATCGAACACTGTTGGACATGGTTCGATCCATGATGAGTTTTATCGACCTTCCAATTTCTTTCTGGGGATATGCCCTAGAAACGGCTGCATACCTACTTAACAAGGTACCTACCAAATCCGTCCCAAAGACTCCATATGAGATGTGGAAGGGGAGGAAACCAAATCTTAAGCATATTAAGACTTGGGGTTGCCCAGCTTATGTCAAAAAGTTTGAAAATGATAAGCTACAGACTAAATCCGATAAGTGTAGATTTGTAGGGATACCTTAAAGAAACTTTAGGGTATTATTTCTATCATCCAACTGATCAAAAGGTGTTTGTTGCGAAACATGCTGCCTTCTTGGAAAAGGAGTTTATCCATGAAGGGGTCAGTGGGAGTAAGATATATCTTGAAGAAGTTCAAGAACCACAAATTATCACGGATCAAAGTCAGGTACCTGACCAAGTAGAAGAACCTACTATACTACACCCTGTTAGTAAATCTGGAAGAGTACCGAAGATACCTGAGAGGTATGGATTCGTTATAGAGGATGACGATGAGGTACACATCATGAATGATGATGATCCATTGAATTACGAGCAGGCTATGAGTAATAAAGACTCAGGGAAATGGCTTGAAGCCATAAAATCCGAAATGGACTCCATGTATGAAAACAAAGTATGGACTTTGGTTTCACCACCTGAAGGCATTAAGCCTATTGGGTGTAAATGGGTCTTTAAAAGAAAGACTGGAGCGGACGGCAAGGTGGAGACCTATAAGGCCCGACTGGTTGCAAAAGGTTTCAAACAAAGACAAGGAGTTGATTATGATGAAACCTTTTCACCAGTAGCTATGCTCAAGTCCATTCGGATTTTGCTTGCGATTGCAGCTTATAACGACTATGAGATCTGGCAGATGGACGTGAAAACGGCCTTCCTCAATGGGAAACTTGAGGAGGATGTGTATATGACACAGCCAGAGGGATTTGTTTCAAAGGTTGGAATAAATCAAGTCTGTAAGCTGCAACGATCCATTTATGGATTGAAGCAAGCTTCTCGTAGATGGAACATTCGTTTTGATGAGACAATCAAAGAGTTTGATTTTATCAAAAATGACGATGAACCATGTGTGTACAAGAAGGTTAGTGGGAGCGCTGTTTCATTCCATGTATTATATGTTGATGATATATTACTGATAGGGAATGAAATTTCGATGCTAAAATCGATCAAAATAAAGTTGTCTAAACATTCCTCCATGAGTGATTTGGGTAGAACATCCCACATTGGGGATATAAATCTGTATTAATAGATTTAAAAGGATGTTCGGCTTAACCCATGGAAACGTATATTCATTAGATGCTAAAGGCGTTTAGCATGGCAACTCCAAAAGGTGCCTCATGATGATGAGCCATGGAGTGTATCTCTCTAAAATTGTCCTCAATAAAAGAGAGATCGCATAAGTAACTATTATGTATGCAATGAAATATACAAGACTTGATGTTGATCAGTCATATTCTAGAGAAGATCTCTGTGAGACAGTGATAAACATCTCAAAGTACTTAACTGACACTAAGGATGTCATCATGACACATGATGGGTCTGAATTAAACTAGAAGACTAAACAGACTCAAGTTTTCAGACTGACCAAGACGACAGCAAAATCCACTTTATGGTAAGTCGTTACCTTAAAAGGTGGTGCAGTAAATTGGAAAGGTTTCAAACAGCAAAAGTTGCTGAGTTAGTGACAAAGACAAAGTATATAACTGTAAGTGAAGCTGCAAGTTGATGTTTCGGATGAAAAGTTCATTACAGAACTAGGAATAGTTCCTAAGTCTCATCTTGAATCTAAACATGTGTTGCGGCACTTTGATTAAAAAAAAAAATCATTGAAAGAGGAGAGTGTAGACTCTCAAGACAACATTGCAGATCCATTTACTAAAGCTTTAACACAATAGCAGTTTGATCGTCACTTAGAGAAGATGGGTATGAGATACCATGGCGATTGTTTTTAGTGCAAGTGGGAGATTGATAGTAGTGTGCATACAAGCCAATCATGTATGATGATAAAGCACGTACTTTGTAAACAATCTTATTTATTTATTAATAAAATATTCATTTATTAAAGGCATTTAATTATCTACATGTTGCTGTTTTTATAATATGTAAATAACCCATAGTTTTAAGCAATGCTTTTAGAATCATGATGATGATCATGCTAATGAGATCTAAATTCTTAGAAAGTTTTAAAACTTAAATAGTTCCCAATCGTGGGATTACTAAAAAGGGGATTAGTAAATCCGGATAGATTGGTACATATGTTGCTTGCTCATTGGATGAGGATGATTGATCTCATGATCATTTGTGTGGAGACACTAAAGCAAGTATGTAGGTGCTTATTGGAGAATAAGTTCACTGAACGTGATTCGCTATGGAATACCTAATGGAGTTTTACTCGCATGTCAATAGGAATTCCTAATGTGATAGTAGTACAAGTGATCCTTGGACTTGAGATCATCATAGTATCTTGTATGTAACAAATTATACTTTGACTTATTCCTTAAGACCTTTTAAGGCATATATAGGGTATGCTTGGGTATAATGAGTTACATATGGAGATAATGAATGATCAATAAAGAATCTAACACCTCTAGTAAAAGAGGAGATATGTCCTATGTGATTCGTTAAATGACAACCCAGGAATCCTTGGCCAAGGTGAAATGAAATTAGAAAGGAGTTTTTAATTTGCATTATTTGGAGTTGTGCATTTTCTAATCGAAATACATATAATTAAATAAAATAAGACTTGACAGTAAATCCATGTCTTATATTTAATTGGGACAATGTATGGTGGAAGGATTGAATTGTATGGTAACTATTAACTCACAGGTTCTTTTATGATTAATGTTGAAATCTATATTATCTGGAAAGTCGTTGATCGCTAGGGAGGCTTATCCCTATTGTAGAATAAATATTATTTATTTAATTAGATTATTAGTTTAATTTATTTATTTAAATAAGATTAAAATTGTTTTAATTGATTTATTCACAACCGGTTTAATATGGAGAACCTAAAGGGTCACACCATAAAAGGAAGAATAAATATTTAAGAAGGTAATGCCATAATCGTAATAATGCATTAAGTATAATTAATTTAATCTATGGTGATAGAATAAATTAAATAGCTTAATGTTTATTATTTAATATTTTAGAAATATTAAATATAAATTAATAAGAGGAGTCTTATTAATATTATTACAATTATTATTATTTTAATTTCTAAAGGAGTTTAGTAATTAATTTAATATTTAGTACTCTCATTTATTCCTAATAAGATTAGGAGACAAATTAATTAAATGAATTTAATTAATTATTCCCATGTGGTGGGAAGCCTAAATTAATTAAAGAAGTTTAATTAATTAAAAGAAATCCCATGTCTAATAGGATTAGAAGGGTTGACCAATGTCTATATAAGAGAAGTCTTATAATAGATATTAGATGATGCAATTCTAATTGTTGGAGAGTACTCCTTTTCTATAGAGAATAGAAAACTAAGCCAAACACCCTCCTTCTTGATAATTCATCTTCCTTGGTGGATCACCTCTAGAGGCCAAACACTTGGGTGGCTAACGTTGATCAAAGGAAGGAATCTAACCCGGAAATTCAAGGAGATCACGAAGAACAAGGAGTTGAACTAGTACCTGTGGAAGCTTCGTTCTACAAGGGTATGTTTCCATAACTTCTTATTTATCGTTTTAAATTAATAATTTGCATAAAGGATGATCCGGGTAATGGTTTTGTAGAAATTTTTTTAAACTCTGATATACCATGCTTCTGCTAATTTTTGCAATTTGATTGCGTCACGATTTCGTACAAACCCAACAGAACCTAACTGTTCGAACCCAAAGAAGGGTGCTTGCTTCACCTGCGGCTCAAAGGACCATCTAGAAAGGGACTGTTCCAAGAAGGGATCTGGAGGGACAGGATTTGGAGGGAACAGGGGAAACAGCGGTGGAAGTGCTCTAACTATCACGGGACCAACCGACCAACCGCCAGGACGTTCAATATGACAGTGCAGGATGCTGTTCAGTCTCGTGATGTGGTGTTAGGTATCATTCTGATCAATAAAGTTAATGCTTATGTACTATTTGATTCGGGTGCTACTTGTTCATTTATATCCGATGACTTTGCTAAGAACTTAGAACTTCCTATGGACGAGTTAGAATACCCCATGAACATAGATATTGCGAATAGAGAAGTGATCCCTATTAAGTATGTACACAAGAACTGTAGAGTAGATATTAAGGTTAACATTATGAACGTAGATCTTATCCCGATTAGACTTGGGGAATTCGATGTTATTCTGGGAATGGATTGGCTAGTCAATTATGGGGCTGTAATTGATTGCTAGAGGAAGTGTATCAACCTTATGACCCCGTCAAAGGTTGTGTTTTATGGCAACAAATTGCCTAGACAAGCGAGTTATCTGACGATGATGCAGGCCAGGAAGTTGTTAAGACAAGGCTGTGTAGGATATTTAGCTTACATAGTCGATAGTCGTAAAGAAAACCTGAAAGTGGAACATATACCAGTCGTGAGGGACTTCATTGACGTATTTCCAGATGATCTGCCAGGACTTCCGCCAGACAGAGAGGTTGAGTTTGTGATCGATTTGGCACCAGGGACGGCCCCAATATGGAAGGCACCATACCGAATGGCTCCGGTAGAGATGAAGGAGTTAATGGTACAACTGCAAGAGTTACTAGACAAGAAGTACATCCAACCGAGTGTATCGCCGTGGGGAGCGCCGGTGCTGTTTGTGAAAAAGAAGGACGGGACGATGCGGCTTTGCATCGACTATAGAGAACTGAATAAGATCACAATTAAGAATAGATATCCATTACCGAGGATCGACGATCTGTTTGACCAATTGAAGGGAGCAAGGTACTTTTCAAAGATAGACTTGAGGAGTGGCTATCATCAGCTAAAGGTGAGGCCAGAGGATGTTCCAAAGACAGCATTTAGGACTCGATATAGTCACTACAAATTTCTGTTGATGTCATTTGGTCTAACGAATGCTCCTGCAGTATTCATGGGCTTAATGAATGGAGTGTTCAAGCCGTTTTTGGACAAATTCATGGTGGTCTTTATCGACGACATTTTGGTATACTCGAAGACCAAAGAAGAACATGTAAAACATATGAAGTTAACATTAGAGGCGTTGAGAAGAGAGAAGTTGTACGCTAAATTTTCAAAATGTGAATTCTGGATTAAAAGAGTGCAATTTCTTGGACATGTGATCGACAAGGACGGAATTTCGGTAGATCCCTCTAAAGTCGAAGCTGTAATGAACTGGGATCAGCCAAAAACACCGTCGGAAGTGAGAAGTTTCTTGGATTGGCGGGTTATTATAGAAGATTCATTCAGGACTTTTCCAAGATCGCAACTCCGCTGACGAATTTGACTAGGAAATCGGTGAAATTCATTTGAGAAGTGTGAGGAAAGCTTCCAAGAGCTTAAGAAGAGGTTGAGTTCAGCACCTGTGTTATCTCTTCCGGACTACACAGGAAATTTTGTGGTTTATAGTGATGCGTCGCATAAAGGACTTGGCTGTGTGCTTATGCAAAACGGCAGGGTCATTGCGTATGCGTCACGACAATTGAAAGACTATAAGAAAGGGTATCCGACCCATGACTTGGAGTTAGCTGCAGTGGTATTTGCTTTGAAAATTTGGAGACACTATCTCTATGGGGAGAAGTGTGAAATATATACAGACCACAAGAGTCTGAAATATATTTTTACACAGAAGGACATGAATATGCGCCAGAGAAGGTGGCTGGAGTTAATTAAGGACTATGACTGTGAAATCTTATACCATCCGGGTAAGGCTAATGTGGTTGCCGACGCCTTAAGCAGAAAGGGTCGGGAGAAATTGATGATGTTGACTGCTCAGGAGGAGCTAATTTCAGCAATGGAAAAGCTGGAATTGAAAGTGAAGTATCCGATGCAGATCGACGAGAAGTTATTTTCGATGCAAGCTAGTACAACCCTATTGGATAAAGTTAAGGAAGCTCAACGTCAGGACGAAGAATGTGAGAAGGTTAAGAAAAAGATATCTGAAGGAACCGAACCGAGATTCAAGATAGACATTGAGGGACTACTGAGATTTGAGAACAGAGTGTGGGTACCGTCAGTACCAGAGATTAAGGAGGACATTTTAAGCGAGGCTCATAGCTCACGGTATTCGATTCACCACGGTAGTACCAAGATGTACCAGGATCTTCAACTGCACTTCTGGTGGACGAGTTTGAAATGAGATGTTGCTGAGTGTGTTGCAAAGTGTCTGACCTGTCAGAAAGTAAAAGCAGAACATCAGAGGCCGAGTGGTTTGCTACAACTGATAGTAGTGTGCATACAAGCCAATCATGTATGATGATAAAGCACATACTTTGTAAACAATCTTATTTATTTATTAATAAAATATTCATTTAAGGCATATAATTATCTACATGGTGCTGTTTTTATAATATGTAAATAACTCATAGTTTTAAGCAATGCTTTTAGAATCATGATGAGATCATGATAATGAGATCTAAATTTTTAGAAAGCTTAAAAACTAAAATAGTCCCCAATTGTGGGATTACTAAAAAGGGGATTAGTAAATCCGGATAGATTGGTACATATGTTGCTTGCTCATTGGATGAGGATGACTGATCTCATAGTCATTTGTGTGGAGACACTAAAGCAAGTATGTAGGTGCTTATTGGAGAATAAGTTCACTGAACGTGACTCGCTATGGAATACCTAATGGAGTTTTACTCGCCTGTCAATAGGAATTCCTAATGTGATAGTAGTACAAGTGATCCTTGGACTTGAGATCATCATAGTATCTTGTATGTAACAAATTATACTTTGACTAATTCCTTAAGGCCTTTTAAGGCATATATAGGGTATGCTTGGGTATAATGTGTTACATATGGAGATAATGAATGATCAATAAAGAATCTACCACCTCTAGTAAAAGAGGAGATATGTCCTATGTGATTCGTTAAATGACAACCCAGGAATCCTTGGCCAAGGTAGAATGAAATTAGAAAGAGGTTTCTAATTTGCATTATTTGGAGTTGTGCATTTTCTAATCGAAATACAAATTATTAAATAAATTAAGACTTGACAGTAAATCCATGTCTTAAATATAATTGGGACATTGTATGGTGGAAGGATTGAATTGTACGGTAACTATTAACTCACAGGTTCTTTTATGATATATGTTGAAATCTATATTATCTGGAAAGTCGTTGATCGCTAGGGAGGCTTATCCCTATTGTAGAATAAATGTTATTTATTTAAATAGATTATTAGTTAATTTATTTATTTAAATAAGATTAGAATTGTTCTAATTGATTTATTCATAACCGGTTTAATATGGAGAACCTAAAAGGTCACACCATAAAAGGAAGAAGAATTATTTAAGAAGAAAATGGCATGATAGTAATAATGCATTAAGTATAATTAATTTAATCTATGGTGATAGAATAAATTAAATAGCTTAATATTTATTATTTAATATTTTAGAAATATTAAATATAAATTAATAAGAGGAGTCTTATTAATATTATTATTATTATTATTTTAATTCTAAAGGAGTTTAGGAATTAATATAATATCAGTACTCTCTCTCAATCCTAATAAAGATTAGGATATAAATTAATTAAAAGTATTTAATTAATTAAATAAAACCCTAATCTAATTGGATTAGGATGGTTAACCTAATATCAATATAAGAGAGTCTTATATCAGAAATAAGGGACGCGAATTTTTCCAAGAGTTGGGAGTACACATATTCTATAGAGATAGAAACAAGGGTTAAGCCAATAACACATCTTCTTGAGTTTTTCATCTTCCTTGGTGGATCACCGTTAGAGGCCAAACAATTGGGTGGCTGGCATTGATCAAGGGAAGGAGCCACTACAGAGGAATCAAAGGAATCAAAGGAGTAGAACTTGTACCTGAGGAAGCTTGGATGTTCAAAGGTATAATTCCATGTTCTCTCTTTTCTATTATTGATAACTAGCACAAAGCATGATCATGGTTATGGGTTTGTATAAATTTTTGAAAACCTAGTTTTTGCGCTTCTGCCCTATTTATGTGATTTGATTGCATGATTGCGTTACGTACAAACCCAACAGTGGTATCAGAGCCTAACTTTGTGCTAATTATCAATTTTATAATTCCATGTATGAATTGATGTGAAAATTGGATAGTTTTTCTGGACATAAATCGTTTTCTGCAAGTTTTTACGACTAACGGCGCAGCTGCCCAGTTCATTACTAGCGCAGCTGCGCCGGTCTGCAAAAACTGCTGCTTCAGGCTACCTGCACAGCTGCCCAGTTCATTACTGGCGCAGCTGCGCCGGTACCTGGACAGACCCTGAAAATTAATTTTAATTAATTAAGTAAACTGTTTATTTAATTAATAAAATTTTAAAATAAAGAAGTTTATTTTATCTGAAATATGATTTCAGAATGCATAAATTAAAGGAGTTTAATTTGGATTTATTTTTGATTAAAATAAAAGAGTTTATTTTGTTTCAAAAATAAAATTTAGCAAAACTTTTGTCCATTAAATAACATCGATCCATATATGGAATAGCATTGTTATTCATGAGATGAATGGATATTTATTGATGCATATGTTGATGTGTTTGATAATAAATGGGGTTGATTATAGACTATGACCAATGTGATTGTTTTTTATTTTGGATGAATGCTTGAATGTATGGGTTTTATAAAATGGGGTCTGCGTACCTCGTCGTCTCTGGTTTTATTCTCGGTGTAAAATTCTATCTCCCTCTTATGTACTTTCCCTTGACTGCTGATCAAGGTTTCTATTTAATTAAAAATAGTTTATGTAATAGAGATAGCTAGAATTATCTTGAAGAAACTGGAGACCAAGGAGCAAGGAACGCGTGAAGACCCATTTGTATGGAGCCAGGGTTTAAATGTAATAGTTATATTTAAATTTAAATTCTTGCACTCCTAGGTTTGACCTTTTGGTTCACTTGGTGGCTCTAGTGAACCAATCTAGAATAAAAGTCCATAATCAATCAGAGTAGAATATAGTATTCTATATTGCATGCTAAATATTATATATATTATATTTTATGCAAACATGCTTCGCATGTTTAATAAAATGACGCGTATTTTATATATATATATATATATATATATATATATATATATATATGTGTGTGTGTGTGTGTGTGTGTGTGTGTGTGTGCATGCGCGCTTAACAAGATGAGACAAATAATAACAAACCCCTCAAAGAAATAATATTAAGTCTGAAGCGTTCAAATGATATTTGGAATATCGAACGTCGCCTTCTAGCATGATTAATTAATAGAGTATTAAATATTTAATATGAGTTTGTTGTGCTATCCACAAGGCGAGTATTGAATATTTAAGATGTTAATTAATCACATTTGATGCTTATCAAGAAAATTGAACGATCTAGTCTTGTTGTGCTATCCACAAGGACGAAAATTTTTCTTTTTGAATTTATGGAAGTGCTAGGCTGGACTTAACTTAAATCATTTTAGTTCGGATGTGCACACACATGACCATTATGATTTAAGAGGCAAAATAAAAGGAGTTACATGGTGGTGTAATTGACAAGAGTTGTCTACATATTTTTTTTATATATCGCTTGTTGTGCTATCCACAAGGTTATATACATTTGAAATGGGATCCTTAATCTCACTAGCAAATCTTTAATTAGATGTTGTCGAACTATATAAGTGAGGGTAATATAGTTTGATGAAAATAGTGGGATATACCAATTTAAAATAAAGACCTAAATTTATTTTGGTATGCAAAGTTAATAAAATGAATGTTTGCTAAAATGTTATCCTTTCACATGCAGAATTTTAAAAATGTCAAAATCACTAATCTCACTACGAAGCATACTTGATGCAAATAAGCTTACCGGCCCGAATTATGAGAACTGGCTAAGAAATCTAAGAATTGTTCTCACTGCTGAAAAAATTTCTTATGTCCTAAATTCCACTATCCCTGAATCTGTTTCAGAAACAGCCTCTGAGGAAGAGATTGTCACTTTCAATAAGTGGCAAGATGATGCATCTGTGGCTCAATGCATCATGCTCGCATCCATGAATAACGAGCTTCAGCGTCAGCACCAAAAAATGGATGCTCCTGCTATGCTGCTTCACCTCAAGGAGTTGTATGGTGAACAGAGTAGGACTGCTAGATATGAGATATCTAAGGAGCTCTTCCTATCTCGGATGACCGAGGGCACTGCCGTCGAGACTCATGTTCTGAAGGTAATCAATTTGATTGAACGCCTTGGACAGCTTGGGTTCGTCATGGATGGGGAGTTGAGTCAAGACTTGGTCTTGCAGTCACTCCCTGAGACCTTCTCGCAGTTTGTGGTTAATTTTCACATGAATAAGCTAGATGTCAGCTTGCCTGAGCTGCTTAACATGCTAAAAACTGCAGAAGGTCACTTCTCATCCAAGAAGAACCATGTCTTGATGGTGGATTCTTCCAATAAAAGGAAGAGGCCCAAGGTGTCTTCTGAAAAGAAGAAATCTAAGAAGACTAAGGGAAAAGGGAAAGAAAATGAGCAAAAGAAACCTGAACCAGCTAAAGAAATGTGCTTTCATTGTAATAAGCCGGGACATTGGAAGAGGAACTGCAAGAAGTTTCTAGCAGAGAAGAAGCTTGGAGAAGCTTCGACTTCCAATCAAGGTTTGTTTATAATTAAAATTAATTTTTCTGAAAGTCATAATTCTACTTGGGTATTGGATACCGGCTGTGGTTCTCACATATGTAATACTGTGCAGGGACTGATCAGAAGTAGAAAGCTGAACAAAGATGAGGTGATCCTACGAGTGGGAAATGGAGCAAAAGTTGCTGCATTAGCTGTAGGAACTTATTGTTTAGCAATGCCTTCGGACAAATCCATTTATCTTAATAACTGTTATTATATTCCGAATATTATTAAAAACATTATTTCAATTTCTGTATTGGATATGGAAGGTTTTGACGTTATTATAAAGAACAATGGTTGTTCTATTTATAAAGACGATGTTTTATATGGTATTGGAAATTTACGAAATGGACTTTATACACTTGACTTAACAGAAAATATATTTCAAATTGAACAAATTAAGAAAAGGAAAAGAGATGATATTAATTATACCTATATGTGGCACTGTAGACTCGGTCATATCAATGAAACAAGATTATCCAAGTTGAATAAAGATGGGCTCCTCGAGCTATCTGATTATGAATCATATCCAACTTGTGAATCTTGTCTCATGGGTAAAATGACTAAATCTCCTTTTAGTAGAAAAGGAGAGAGAGTTACAGAGTTATTAGCATTGATTCACACAGACGTTTGTGGACCTATGACAACAAGTGCACGGGGTGGGTATTCTTATTTTATTACTTTCACTGATGATCACTCAAGATTTGGATATGTGTATTTAATGAAATACAAATCAGAATCATCTGAAAATTTCAAAGAGTTCAGAAGTGAAGTAGAGAAACAAACGGGCAAGAGTATTAAGATACTTCGATCAGATCGAGGTGGAGAATACTTAAGCAGTGAGTTTCTCAATTGTCTCAGAGAAAATGGTATAATCTCACAATGGACTCCTCCAGGTACACCACAAGTAAATGGAGTATCTGAAAGGAGAAATCGAACACTGTTGGACATGGTTCGATCCGTGATGAGTTTTACCGACCTTCCAATTTCCTTCTGAGGATATGCCCTAGAAACGGCTGCATACCTACTTAACAAGGTATCTACCAAATCCGCCCCAAAGACTCCATATGAGATGTGGAAAGTGAGGAAACCAAATCTTAAGCATGTTAAGACTTGGGGTTGTCCAGCTTATGTCAAAAAGTTTGAAAATGATAAGCTACAGACTAAATCCGATAAGTGTAGATTTGTGGGATACCCTAAATAAACCGTAGGGTATTATTTCTATCATCCAACTGATCAAAAGGTGTTTGTTGCGAAACATGCTACCTTCTTGGAGAAAGAGTTTATCCATGAAGGGGTCAGTGGGAGTAAGATATATCTTGAAGAAGTTCAAGAACCACAAGTTACCACGGACCAAAGTCAAGTACCTAACTAAGTAGAAGAACCTACTGTACCACACCTTGTTCGTAAATCTGGAAGAGTACCGTAGATACCTGAGAGGTATGGATTCGTTATAGAGGATGACGATGAGGTACACATCATGAATGATGATCCATTGAATTACAAACAGGCTATGAGTAATAAAGACTCAGGGAAATGGCTTGAAGCCATGAAATTCGAAATGGACTCTGTGTATGAAAATAAAGTACGGACTTTGGTTTCACCACCTGAAGGTATTAAACCTATTGGGTGTAAATGGGTTTTTAAGAAAAAGACTGGAGCAGACGGAAAGGTAGAGACCTATAAGGCCCGACTGGTTGCAAAAGGTTTCAAACAAAGACAAGGAGTTGACTATGATGAAACCTTCTCACCAGTAGCCATGCTCAAGTCCATTCGGATTTTGCTTGCGATTGCAGCTTACAACGACTATGAGATCTGGCAGATGGACGTGAAAACGGCCTTCCTCAATGGGAAACTTGAGGAGGATGTGTATATGACACAGCCAGAGGGATTTATCTCAAAAGTTAGAACAAATCAAGTCTGTAAGCTATAACGATCCATTTATGGGTTGAAGCAAGCTTCTCGTAGATGGAACATTCGTTTTGATGAGACAATCAAAGAGTTTGATTTTATCAAAAACGAGGATGAACCTTGTGTATGCAAGAAGGTTAGTGGGAGCGCAGTATCATTCCTTGTATTATATGTTGATGATATATTACTGATAGGGAATGACATTCCTATGTTACAATCCATTAAAATCTGGTTATCTAAAAAACTTCTCCATGAAGGACTTGGGTGAAGCATCATATATTTTGGGGATAAAGATCTATAGAGATCGATCTAAAAGGATGCTCAGCTTATCCCAAGGAACGTACATTGATACGATGCTAAAGAGATTTAGCATGGAAGATTCCAAAAGAGGTCTCATGCCGATGAGCCATGGAATAAATCTCTCCAAGAAACAGGCCCCAAAGACACCTGAGGAGAGAGACCGTATGAGTAAGATCCCTTATGCTTCTGCAATAGGATCTATCATGTACGGTATGATATGTACTAGACCGGATGTTGCTCACGCACTTAGTGTAACAAGCAGATACCAGTCGAATCCAGGAGAAGAGCACTGGAAGGCAGTAAAAAATATCCTAAAGTACTTGAGAAGGACTAAAGATATTTTTTTTTATCTACGGTGGGTCTGAATTAAAACTCGAGGGATTCACGGACTGAAGTTTTCAAACAGACCAAGATGACAGTAAATCTGTTTCAGGGTATGTGTTTACCTTGAACGGAGGTGCAGTGAGTTGGAAGAGTTCCAAGCATCCAACAGTTGCTGATTCAGTGACAGAGGCAGAGTATATAGCTGCAAGTGAAACTGCAAAGGAAGCTGTTTGGATGAAGAAGTTCATAACTAAACTTGGTGTGGTTCCTAGCATCGGAGAAGCAGTTCCCGTATACTGTGACAACACCGGAGCGGTTGCACAGGCTAAGGAACCCAGGTCTCATCAGAAATCTAAACACATGTTGCGGCGATTTCACTTGATCAGGGAGATCATTGAAAGAGGAGACGTCACCTTGGAGCGTGTGGATTCTCAAGACAACATTGCAGATCCATTTACTAAAGCTCTAACACAACAACAGTTTGATCGTCACTTAGAGAAGATGGGTATGAGATACCATGGCGATTGGCTTTAGTGCAAGTGGGAGATTGATAGTAGTGTGCATACAAGCCAATCATGTATGATGATAAAGCACATATTTTGTAAACAATCTTATTTATTTATTACTAAAATATTCATTTAAGGCATATAATTATCTACATGGTGCTGTTTTTATAATATGTAAATAACCCATAGTTTTAAGCAATGCTTTTAGAATCATGATGAGATCATGATAATGAGATCTAAATTCTTAGAAAGCTTAAAAACTAAAATAGTTCCCAATTGTGGGATTACTAAAAAGGGGATTAGTAAATCCGGATAGATTGGTACATATGTTGCTTGCTCATTGGATGAGGATGACTGATCTCATGGTCATTTGTGTGGAGACACTAAAGCAAGTATGTAGGTGCTTATTGGAGAATAAGTTCACTGAACGTGACTCGCTATGGAATATCTAATGGAGTTTTACTCACCTGTCAATAGAAATTCTTAATGTGATAGTAGTACAAGTGATCCTTGGACTTGAGATCATCATAATATCTTGTATGTAACAAATTATACTTTGACTAATTCCTTAAGGCCTTTTAAGGCATATATAGGGTATGCTTGGGTATAATGAGTTACATATGGAGATAATGAATGATCAATAAAGAATCTACCACCTCTAGTAAAAGAGGAGATATGTCCTATGTGATTCGTTAAATGACAACCCAGGAATCCTTGGCCAAGGTAGAATGAAATTAGAAAGAGGTTTCTAATTTGCATTATTTGGAGTTGTGCATTTTCTAATCGAAATACATAATATTAAATAAATTAAGACTTGACAGTAAATCCATGTCTTATATTTAATTGGGACATTGTATGGTGGAAGGATTGAATTGTACGGTAACTATTAACTCACAGGTTCTTTTATGATTAATGTTGAAATCTATATTATCTGAAAAGTCGTTGATCGCTAGGGAGGCTTATCCCTATTGTAGAATAAATGTTATTTATTTAAATAGATTATTAGTTAATTTATTTATTTAAATAAGATTAGAATTGTTCTAATTGATTTATTCATAATCCGTTTAATATGGAGAACCAAAAGGGTCAGACCATAAAAGGAAGAATAATTATTTAAGAAGAAAATGGCATGATAGTAATAATGCATTAAGTATAATTAATTTAATCTATGGTGATAGAATAAATTAAATAGCTTAATGTTTATTATTTAATATTTTAGAAATATTAAATATAAATTAATAAGAGGTGTCTTATTAATATTATTATTATTATTATTATTATTTTAATTCTAAAGGAGTTTAGGAATTAATATAATATCAGTACTCTCTCTCAATCCTAATAAAGATTAGGATATAAATTAATTAAAAGTATTTAATTAATTAAATAAAACCCTATTCTAATTGGATTAGGAGGGTTAACCTAATATCTATATAAGAGAGTCTTATATCAGAAATAAGGGACGTGAATTTTTCCAAGAGTTGGGAGTACACATATTCTATAGAGATAAAAACAAGGGTTAAGCCAATAACCCATCTTCTTGAGTTCTTCATCTTCCTTGGTAGATCTCCGTTAGAGGCCAAACAATTGGGTGGCTGACATTGATCAAGGGAAGGAGCCACTACAGAGGAATCAAAGGAATCAAAGGAGTAGAACTTGTACCTGAGGAAGCTTGGATCTTCAAAGGTATAATTCCATGTTCTCTCTTTTCTATTATTGATAACTAGCACAAAGCATTATCATGGTTATGGGTTTGTATAAATTTTTGAAAACCTAGTTTTTGCGCTTCTGCCCTATTTATGTGATTTGATTGCATGATTGCGTTACGTACAAACCCAACAACAACCCCTGGAAATCCCAGAATGGAAATGGGAGCACATTACGATGGATTTCGTGGTCGGCCTTTCGACGACTCAGAAAGGCTACGACGCAGTATGGGTTATCGTTGACCGACTGATGAAATCAGCACACTTCCTTCTGATCAAAATCAGATTCAGCTTAGACCAGTTGGCAAGGCTATATGTGAAAGAGATTGTTTCGAGGCATGGAGTTCCGGTGTCAATAGTTTTCGATAGAGATCCGCATTTCACATCGAACTTCTGGAAACGACTACAGGAATGCATGGGGACACAGTTGAGAATGAGTACGGCTTATCACCCACAGACAGACGGGCAGAGTGAAAGAACGATCCAGAGATTGGAAGATATGTTGAGAGCATGCATTATGGATTTTAAAGAAAATTGGTATGATTACCTACCGCTTGTGGAATTCGGTTACAACAACAGTTACCACGCTAGTATTGGCATGTCGCCTTACGAAGCGTTGTACGAAAGAAAATACAGAACTCCGCTATACTGGGATGAAGTTGGCGAGAGACAATTGCTAGGTCCAGAGTTAGTACAACAGACAACAGAGATAGTCAAAGTGATCCGGACAAGACTGGTAGCCGCTCGGGATAGGTAGAACAAATACGCCGATCCACACCGTAAGAACGTTGAGTTTGAATCGGGTAGCTATGTGTTCTTGAAAGTCTCTCCATGGAAAGGAAAGATTAGATTCGGTAAGAAGGGGAAATTAAGCCCGAAGTTCATTGGACCCTTTGAGGTACTGCGAAGGATTGGAGAAATTGCGTATGAGGTAGCCTTACCTCCGGCGCTCGAGAATGTCCACAACGTTTTCCACGTTTCAGTTCTACGACCCTACAAACCCGATTACAAGCATGTGATTGAATATGAACCCCTACATTTTGAAAAAGACTTATCCTATGAAGAAATTCCTGTTCAAATTATTGACAAGAAAGAGCAAGTCCTCAGAAACAAAGTTATACCTTCTGTTAAGGTAATTTGGAGGAACCACAATGCTGAAGAAGCTACGTGGGAACTCGAAGAGAATATGATGAAGAATTACTCAGATTTATTTACTTAATTTTTTTGTATATGTGATCCTGGGGACAGAATCTTTGTAAGGGGGGGGGGATAATGTAACGGGACGAATTTTTATTTAAACCGTGATTCTGGGGACAGAATCCTTTTAAGGGGGGAAAGATGTGACGAACAAGATTTTTGTAATTTAATTTGAATATTTATTGAATTAAATAAATATTTTTCGATGATTTAATTATTGAGTTAAATAATTAATTGATGAATTTGTGATAGATTAATTTAATTATATGTGTTACATTGATTAAATTAATGTGGAGAATTTTTATATGCAAAAGTATGTATTTAATTAAGCTTATTTGATTAAGTGAATTATTTAATAAGCATAATGTTATTCTAATTAATTAGAAATTTAATAATTTGACATAATTAATAAATGAGAATTTTAATTATGTGACTATGTGAATTATTGTGGAATCATGCTATTTTATTTAATTGATTTAAATAAGATTAATTGACTAATTAAAAGTGTGACACTAAAACTATATATAAAGCTTTAATTAAAATAAACAAGAAGAATCTTTTAAGCTAGCCAAACAAGCCCTTAAGGGGAGTTAGTCAGTTAACCCACTATGGGATTAACCGACAACCACTCACCCTCTACTTATATACGTATTATATACTTATATTTTATATAATATATATATCAGTTTACATGTTCATATATTCAAAGAGAATTTGAGAGAGAATTGTGAATTTAAGAAGAAGTAGAGAAGATATTAATCAAGTCTATATCATCAAACAGAGTTAGCAAGGATAAATTCTTAACCCAGTTATATTAAGTTTCAAGCTTTCTATTTTACGTACTTTGAAGTTCTCTGTAATCGTCAATTTTGAATCATTGTTGGTTATATGGTTTTATATGGGTTAAATTATGTTTATAACATGTTTTATACCATGTATACATAAATCAAAGTGATCAATTTTATGTAATTACGTCTTAATTAAGTTTTCAAAACTTTCTATTAACGTACTTTGAAGTTTTCTATAAAAGACTAAATTGATGACTTGTTCATGATATGGCTATATATATATTAATTGATGTCCATAACATATTATATGCCATATATGCATAACTTTCAGTGATCACACCATGGAATTTTGTTGATAATTGGGTTTTCAAAAGTTACAGGGTGTAAAAATTGTACATATGGCCCATATGGCCCTTACGTACAAAATCTACACGCCTTATGCGTTTATTTAACTTAAATTAACACTTGAATGTGATTGTGTACATTTAAACGAACAAAATGGAAGTTAAACGAACGGATTCGGTGTTATAACGAATCCGTAACGTTGAATTTCTTGTTTTCTTTCAAAAACATTATAAAATATTGAAAACAATGAAATTAAATGTTGTGATTTGTGTAATTCCGTGATTTAAAGTGTTAAAAGCATGCTTAGAACATGGTATGATGTTTCTGTAAATTCTATATCTCATGAGTAGACTTAAAATTCATTACGTTAGTTTAATTTGGATTTATTTGGGCTGCTCTGTGTGTTATTCGCGAACTGGGAAAACTGAGCCTGCGTCGTCGCGCGGCCGCGCTGCTTCAAGGCATACTTGACGCACGCCCGCGCTGTGCCTCGCGGCCACGCCGATCCAAAGGGTAACTGGCTCGTGGCCGCGCCGCCTGCAGAAAACTAAAAAATTTTCTAAGTGTTCGTGTGATCAAAGATGTGTTTTAAAACCAATGTGAAGAACATAAAGACATGATGAACACATACTAAGATGTTAATAACGTGTGTTATGTGAACGATTAATAAGTTAATCTTAAAACTTAAACCATTATTCAATAAGTTGAATAATGAGTTCTATGAGCAATGTGATGATTCGATAAGTATATCGGGTTATTGATTAATGTGTATTGTGAATGTATTGATATGTAGGATTTAATAAGGAACGAGAATTAATTGTAGCTTGTGCAAGAGACAAGTTTCTTTACCCTAACTCTATTATGATTAAGCAAGTTTCCTAAACTCAAACTTTACTTTTTACATTGAGCAGGTGTTCTAAACTTTACCTTTATCGAGCAAGTTTCTTAAATTCTAAGTTATTCATTTATCAAGTCGTAGACTTGTGTTCTATATCGAGCAAGCTCTTGTTCTTAATTGTTCAAGTTCAAAATTTCATATTAGATGTTATAACTCTTTTGAAAGCATGATTCAGTTATACAATACTTATTCAATTGTATACTCTTGAGAATTTATTATTCGATTTGAGCATGGTTTATTGTTGAACCTTATAGGACTAGTGAACCCTTATAAATTCGACTAGTCCATAGTTGATGTACGTTCTAAATTTTAGAATCTTTATTGAGCTTATCCAAACCAAACTTCCTTTAGTGCGGACTCTGATGTCAAAACTGAGATGAACAACCCTGTAAAGGGGATTATTTACGCTTTAGCGTTGAGATATTGTGCACAGTATGGTACTAAGGGCTGATCCCCCTAAGTACGAGAAGTAGAGTCCATAGTCTTAAGATTGTTAAAGGTTTAAAGTATAAACACTTTACAACCTAGGACATAGTTCAAGGTCTTATGACCCTCAGATGTTCTTTTGATTCCTGTTATTTATCTTCGAGCCAAAAGTTGAGTTTCTTTATTCAGATGTCTTTGATTCACTCGTATGTTATTATATTGTTGTCATATTATTATACTTGTGGGCAATCATGCTCACTCTTGCGTAATAATAACATTGCAGTTAAGAACGAAAAGTCCGACGAGCCTTCTACTAGCAAAGGCAAGGGCAAGGTCAATAAGTGATGAAGACTTGTTGTTTATTCTTATATGTTTATGGTTCAGACTTATGTTAAAGTTGTGTAAGACTTATTTATTTGTTTATGTTCTGCACAGATGTTTAAGGTTAGTATGACCTAGGATTGTATTTATTTTCAGATGTTGTAACCCCATAAGGGGAGGATTTATTTCTATCTATTGTATGGTTTGCATTTATTATGGGTAGATAGATAGATGATATTTGTACAGTGAACACCAAATCCCGTGGAATTGAAGTACCCGAACTTGGGGGTGTCACAAGGTTTACCTAAATCAAGACTTGTGTGAGATGTACGCATCTTTTTTAGCGCGATAGTCATGGGTTTGCTCCTTTTGATACTAATTAAATTAGAATGAAGTAATAAGACTCCTAATCACCTCTTTCTTTGAAAATTTGAGAAACCAATGAAACAATAGTGAGATGTACGCCTCGTTTTGGATGCGATAGTACTCTCTGATTGCTCCTTTTGATGCTAATCAAATTAGAACAAAGTTATAGAACTTCTAATCACCTCTTTCTTTTACAATTTTAGAGAACCAATGAAATAATAAGAAGGTCTCCTTAAATCAAGACTTGTGTGCGATGTACGCTTCGTTTTTAATGCGATTTTCATGGGATTGCTCCTTTTGATGCTAATTAAACTAGAATGAAGAAAAAGGACTCCTAATCACCTCTTTCGTTGATAATTTGAGAGAACCAATGAAACAATAAGAAGACTTCCCTAAATGAAGACTTGTGTCTGATGTACGCATCTTTTTGAACGCAATAGTCATGGAAGTGCTCCTTTTGATCCTAATTAAACTTGAACCAAGTTATAGGACCCCTAATCACCTCTTTCTTTGAAAATTTGAGAGAACAAACTAAATAATAAAAAGGTCTCTCTAAATGAATACATATATGGAATGTACGCATCGTATTAAACACGATATTCATGAGATTGCTCCTTTTGATGCTAATCAAACAAGAACAAAGTAATAGGACTTCTAATCACCTTTTTCTTCGATAATTTGAATGAACTAACGACACAAGAAGAATGTCTACCTAAATCAAGACTTGTGTGAGATGTACGCGTCATTTTGAATGCGATATTGATGGGATTACACTTTTTTTTATACTAATCAAACTAGAACGAAGTAATAAGACTCCTAATCATCTCTTTCTTTGACAATTTTAGAGAACCAATGAAACAATAAGAATATCTCCCTAAATGAATACTTATGTTAGATGTTCGAATCATTTTGAATGTGATAGTCATGGGAGTGCTACTTTTGATGCTAATCAAACTTAGAACGATGTAATAGGACTCCTAACCACCTCTTTCTTCGACAACTTGAATGAACTAATGAAACAAGAAGAAGGTCTCCCTAAATAAAGACTTGTGTGGTACGTACGCATCGTTTTGAAAGCGATAAGTCAAGGGATTACTCTTTTGATATTAATCAACTAGAACAAAGTTATAGGACTCCTAATCACCTCTTTTTTTGACAATTTTAGAGAATCAATGAAACAATAAGAAGGTCTCCTTAAATGAAGACTTGTGTGAGTTGTACGCAACGTTTTGAACGCGATAGTCATGAGATTGGACCATTTGATGCTAATAAAACTAGAACAAAGTAATAGTACTCTTAATCACCTCTTTCTTCTACAACTTGAATGAACTAATGAAACAAAAAGAATGTCAGCCTAAATCAAGGCTTGTGTAAGATGTACGCATCGTTTTGAATGCGATATTTATAGGTTCACACTCTTTTTGATACTAATCAAACTTGAACGAAGTAATAGGACTTCTAATCACCCCTTTCTTTGGCAATTTTTAAGAACCAATGAAACAATAAGAAGGTCTCCATAAATGAAGACTTGTTTGAGATGTATGCATCGTTTTGAACGTGATAGTCATAGGATTGCTCCTTTTGATGCTAATCAAACTAGAACAAAGTAATAGGACTCCTAATCAATTCTTTTTTTAATAATTTGAGAGAACCAATGAAACAATAAGAAGGTTACCCTAAATCAAGACTTATATGAGATGTACGCATCGTTTTTAACACAATATTAGTAGAATTGCTCCTTTTGATGCTAATCAAATTAGAACAAAGTAATAAGACTCCTAATCACCTCTTTCTTTTACAATTTGAGAAACCAATGAAATAATAGGAAGGTCTCCCTAAATAAAGACTTGTGTGAGATGTATGCAACGTTTTTACCGTGATGTTCATATAATTGCTCCTTTTGATTCTAATCAAACTAGAACAAAGAAAATGTACTTCTAATCACCTCTTTCTTTGATAATCTGACAAAACCAATGAAACAATAGGAATGCATCCCTACATGAAGACTTGTATAATCAAACTAGAACAAAGTCATAGAACTCCTAATCACCTCTTTCTTTGACAATTTTAGAGAACCAATGAAACAACAAGAAGGTCTTCTTAAATCAAGACTTGTGTGCGATGTACGCATCGTTTTTAACGCAATATTCATAGGATTGCTCCTTTTGATTCAAACTAGAACGAAGAAAAAGGACTCCTAATCACCTCTTTCTTTGACAATTTGAGAGAACCAATGAAACAATAAGAAAACTTCCCTAAATGAAACTTGTGTGAGATGTACGCATCTATTTGAACACAATAGTCATGGGAGTGCTCCTTTTGATTCTAATTAAACTAGAAACAAGTTATAGGACCCCTAATCACCTCTTTCTTTGAAAATTTTAGAGAACAAATGAAATAATAAGAAGGTCTCTCTAAATGAAGACATGTGTGGAATGTACGCATCATATTGAACGCGATATTCATGAGATTGCTCCTTTTGATGTTAGATCAAACAAGAAAAAAGTAATAGGACTTCTAATCACCTCTTTCTTTGATAATTTGAATGAACTAATGAAATAAAAAGAATGTCTGCCTAAATCAAGACTTGTGTGAGATGTACGCATCGTTTTGAATGCAATATTCATGGGATTACACTTTTTCTGATACTAATCAAACTAGAACGAAGTAATTGGACTCTTAATCACGTCTTTCTTTGACAATTTTAGAGAACCAATGAAACAATAAGAAGATCTCCCTAAATGAATACTTGTTTGAGATGTATGCATCGTTTTGAACGCGATAATAATGGAATTGCTCTTTTTGATGCTAATCAAAGTATAACAAAGTAATAGAACTCTTAATCAGCTCTTTTTTGACAATTTAAAAGAACCAATGAAATAATAAGAAAGTCTCTCTAAATCAAGACTTGTGTGAGATATATGTATCGTTTTTAACGTGATAGTCATGGATTGCTCCTTTTGATGATAATCAAATTAGAACGAAGTAATAGGACTCCTAATCACCTCTATATTTGATAATTTGAGAAACCAATGAAACAATAAGAAGGTCTCCCTAAATAAAGACTTGTGTGAGATGTACGCATCGGTTTTAAAGCGATATTTTTAGGATTGCTTCTTTTGATTCTTATCAAACTCGAACGAAGATAAAGGACTCCTAATCACCTCTTTCTTTTACAATTTAAGAGAACCAATGAAATAATAAGAAAACATCCTTAAATGAAGACTTGTGTGAGATATACACATCGTTTTGAACGCGATAGTAATTTGATTGCTCCTTTTGATGCTAATTAAACTAGAATGAAGTCATAGGACTCCTAATCACCTCTTTGTTTGAAAATTTGAGAGAATCAATGAAACAATAAGAAAGCATCCCTAAATAAAGACTTGTGTGAGATGTACACATCGTTTTGAATGCAATAGTAATGTGATTGCTCCTTTTGATGATAATTAAACTAGAATGGAGTCATAGGACTCCTAATCATCTCTTTCTTTGACAATTTTAGAGAACCAATGAAACAATAAGGTCTCCTTAAATGAAGACTTGTGTGAGATGTACGCATTGTTTTAATCGTAATTGTCATGGGATTGCTGCTTTTGATGCTAATCAAACTAAAAAGAAGTAATAGGACTCCTAATCACATCTTTCTTCGAAAAGTTGAATGAATTAATGAAACAAGAAAAAGGTCTACCTAAATCAAGACTTGTGTGAGATGTACACATTGTTTTGAACGCGATAGTCATGGGATTATTCTTTTGATGCTAATCAAATTAGAACGAAGTAATAGGACTCCTAATCATCTCATTCTTTGACAATTTTAGAGAACCAATGAAACAATAAGCAGGTCACCTTAAATGAATACTTGTGTGAGATGTACCCATCGTTTTGAATGTGATCGTCATGGAATTGCTCCTTTTGATGCTAAATCAAACTAGAACGAAGTAATAGGACTCCTAATCACCTCTTTCTTTGACAATTTGAGAAACCAATTAAACAATAGGAAGGTCTTCCTAAATAAAGACTTGTGTGAGATGTACGCATCAATTTTAATGCGATATTTATAGGATTGCTTCTTTTGATTCTAATCAAACTAGAATGAAGAAAAAGGATTCCTAATCACCTCTTTCTTTGATAATTTGAAAGAACCAATGAAATAATAAGAATGCATCCCTAAATGAAGACTTGTGTGAGATGTACACATCGTTTTGAACGCGATAGTAATGTGATTGCTTCTTTTGATTCTAATTAAACTAGAATGTAGTCATAGGACTCCTAATCATCTCTTTCTTTGACAATTTGAGAGAACCAATGAAATAATAAGAATGTCTTCTAAAATTAAGACTTGTGTGCGATGTACGCATCGTTTTTAATGCGATATTCATAGGATTACACTTTTTGATGCTAATCAAACTAGAACGGAGAAAAAGGACTCCTAATCACATATTTCTTTTACAATTTGAGAGAACCAATGAAACAATAAGAAGGTCTCCCTAAATTAAGACTTGTGTGAGATGTACGCATTGTTTTGAATGCGATAGTCATGGGAGTGCTACTTTTGATGCTAATCAAACTAGAACGAAGTAATAGGAATCCTAATCGCCTCTCTCTTACATAATTTGAATGAACTAATGAACCATGAAGGTCTACCTAAATCAAGACTTGTGTGAGATGTACATTTGAACGCGATAGTCATGAGATTATTTATTTTGATGCTAATAAAATTAGAACGAAGTAATAGGACTCTTAATCACCTCTTTCTTTGATAATTTTAGAGAACCAATGAAACAATAAGCAGGTCTCCTTAAATGAAGACTTGTGTGAGATGTACGCATTGTTTTGAACGCGATAGTCATGGGATTGCTCCTTTTGATGCTAAATCCTATGAATATGTTTATTTTAAGCTAAGATAATTATATAATTTGTGAGAGTGATCTTAATCTGATCATATAATTTGTAAGGGTAATCTTAATCTAGTGGGACGTCACTCAAGTCGCTTACTCCGTTGGAATGATGTTGTTGTGTGTTGGCGTTGAAAGTTACTTATTTCGGTCTTAAATCGTTGATAGACATGCTAGAAAGAGATTAATCTTATAGATTATCTGAAAGGAAAGGGATTAATCTAATAGATTATATGAGAATTTGATGCTTCGAGCATTAGGAATTGGCCCTAGTACTACTAGTGCTAGGAAAGATAAAAAGAACAAAGACAATGTTAAAAACATGTTAGAAATTGCTTATAGCAATCTTGAAGAACATAAATAATTGGTCTCTACCTAGGATAAAACCTAGTCATGTTTATGAAATTAGAACTTTTGATTTACAATCAAAAACAATTGTCAAAGCTGTTGAGAGAACAATCTCAATCTCTCAGATGTATGAAAGCATACAACTCCTTAATAAGGATATAAAACAATATAAAGAAGATTATAACTTCTTACATCTAAGATGTGTATCTATAGGGTTAAAACCATTAACTCGTGATGGTTTAAATACCTACTTAATGATAACACTCCGTGACAATTGTCACAATAGATTTCATGATTCCTTAATAGGATTGGTTTAGACCAACTTATGCAATGGTCCAGTTTACTTCAACTGTTATCCCAATTTTGAAGTTTCTCTAAAGGATAAAAATCTTTTACATGTCTTAACTTTATAAATTGAAAATAAGGGATATAACATGAAATTAGGCGTTGAAAATAATACTTTAATTTATAGAGTTTGTTTTAAAACCTTAACCACTTTGGCTCCAAAAGCAAAAAGATTTGATATTAAGAGAAAAACTACTCTTTTTGAAATGAATGTTGCTAAAATCTTTTACAAGTATTCCTAAAACCCTAACCATGGTCTGAAATAACAGTCCCAGAACAATGGACTCTTCATAGAGCAGTCTTACCTGAACCAGAAGAAAATGAAAATAAAGATATTGAACAAATTATTGAAACTCTAGATGGTAATGTTGAAATCTATTTCGGTCAGTCTAATAGAATTGCTAGATTTTATGTGACTAATTTTGAGAAGAATGGTTCAACTAGTAGAACTCCTACAACAATATCTACAGATATTCCTCCAAGTAGAGCTTCTACTTCATCCATTCCTTCTTATATTCCTAATAGGAATCCAGTTCAACCAAACATTAATATTGACACTAATAGTGTCATGGGAACTTATGAATCTCCCAACCAAATTCTTCATGGTATTTATAAATCAAAATCTGTTAGGACGGATTCACCTACTCCTTCAGAACTTGGATTTTCTATTAATATAATAGAAGTTGTTAATGTCAACAAAACAGAATTTGTTATAGATAAAAAGATTATCAATGATGAATTTCAAGATGAGAAAAATAAAATTTTCAGAAATTGGAATTTCAACCACTGTTCAATAGAAGATTTAAACAAATTCAAAGAAGAATTTTATAATTATTTGGAAACAAATAAGGTTATTATTTCTTTTATTTTTTGGCTTTTCATCTTTAATGATCTTAAAGACAAAGAAATAACAATGATTGAAAATTTTTACAAATCATAGGAAACAATTTAGGGAAAAAAGGTTTTATCCATACACCCTCCTACAAAAATCCCAATTGTTCTAACTAATAAACTAGGATCCAAAATTCAAGTCAATGCTTTTGCAGATCCTATCATATCTAACTTAACTAATGACAAATTTGACTTTAATAAAGTCATAAAACAAAATAACTATACTAATGCGTGCCTTCATACAATAGGAAAACAATTAATCCGAATTGAAGATAAAATTGAAACAACAAATAAAAAATCCCAAACTATTCCTCTAAATGAAATTGATCCGGTTAATATTAAACCACAAACATAAACAAAATTTAATTTAACCACTAAAAGAGATGATGAATTTATGAAAAAATTAATTGATCAATTATCTGAATTAAATATAAAAGATAACCCTTCTACTTCAAAAGAATTAGCGGTTATCACTAAAGAACAAGAAACAGATTCTACTGATGAATCCACTCATTTAGATAAAATAACGGATAATTTTACAAAACTAGGAATAGAAGTACATATCTTTCAGGATAATATCCTCACAGATCCTCTTAATATTCATAAAATTAATTTTGATAAATCTTCAAAAAACAGACTTCCCTAGGGAAGATATTATTACCCAAGACCTACTCCAATGGATATTTTATTTGAAGAAAATTTCATAAATTCTGAATGATCAGATTATAGTTCTGATCGCATATATGACTGGAGTATAGACGGATTAGTCGAACATTCTATATTTACTGTCTTGCATAAAATGTTAATGTATGCTACTGTTTATAAAGCTAGTAGAAATTCTGATAAACAAATAACCAACTTTATCACTTCAGGATTTACTGGTCAATTGAAAGGACGGTGGGATAATATCCTCACACCTGCTCAAAAATATAACATAGAAAATGCCATAAAAACTGTTCATATGACAGACCCCTCCACTTCACAAATTAAACAAGCAGTTACTGAAGAGAGTGTCTATACACTAATTCAAACAATTGTCAAGCACTTTATTGGAAATGCTTTTAACCACTATGGACAAAAGCAAAGAATTACTAATAAATTTAAAATGTCCTACACTCACACATTTTAGGTGGTACAAAGCTGTATTTTTGTCTAAAATTGTTATGAGAACAGATGGTAATTCTACCTTCTGGAAAGAGAAATTTCTCTCAGAATTACCTGCTTTATTTGCAGAAAAAGTCAGAACTATACTTAGAAATAAAAATGGTGGAATGGTAATACCATATGATAATTACACCTATGGTGAATTAATAAGAGAAATTACGGCAGAAGGACTAGTCTTATGCAATGATTTAAATCTTAAAGCACAGCTTAAAAAGCAAGGTCTTTCTGATAGAAAGAAAGTGGCAAATTTTGCCACCAATTTAGTTATCCTTTTATTTCAGTCCCACAAAAGAAAAAGGATAAAAAGGAAAAGGCTTATAGCGGCAAGTATAAGCAAAAAAAGAAAAAAAATCCTCTAATGAATATTACAAAAGAAAATCCTAAATAAAGGAAAGAAAAAGAATCTAAAAAACATAAAATGTCACATGTGGCCAAATGGGTCATTATGCTAATAAATGTAAAACTAAAAGGAAAATTGATGCTTTAGAAATAGATGATGACATCAAAAACCAGATTTATAATTTGTTATTACATTCTTATATGTCTGAATCAGACAATTCTATTGCTAATTCTGCATCTGATATAAATGATTTTGATATTGATTCTGCTGATTCTGACAATTCAGTACATTGTGCAGATCACAGTAAAACAGAAAAAGATTTTTATAAATCTATAATAAAAATGAATGGTCTAAGTATAGATGTTCTAACAAAACATGAACATTTCATACTTGACATAATTGAACAGATAAAAGACCCTATCGAAAAAAGAAATTTAATAGAAAAATACTTAAATCAGGCAAAAGAATAGGTTGAAGAAATTAAAAAACCTAAGATATATAAATCTTATACTTACAGGAAGTATTTAATAGAATAAACACTGAACCTGAAAAAGAAATAACTTTAAAAGATTTAAGAGAAGGGGTTAATAACAAAAAAAAAAAGAGATTAATAATCTCACAAATAGATTAGAAATAATTGAAAAATTAACCCTTACTAAATTTGCCAAAGGAAAGGAAAAAGTCCTTGAAACCCCACCAAATGATTCCTCTCCGAGGAAAAAGATAAGGAAATTTGTTATTATCTAATGCTTATGGAAAGAATAAGATACAAAAAATGGTACATAGAAATTACTTTAGTTATTGATAATGATTTTATTGTCAATACTATTGCCCTTGTGGATAATGGTGCTGATATGAATTACATCAAAGAAGGTATAATTCCCACTAAATATTTTCAAAAAACCAAACAAAGTTTAAGTACTGCTGTTGGTTCTAAAATGAACATCAAATATAAACTTAATAAAGATCACATATGTAATCAAGGTATATGCTTGAAAACATCTTTTATATTAATTAAAAATTTATCTCAATTTGTCATCTTAGGAACCCCGTTCCTAAATATGATTCAACCAATTGACAGAATTGATTCTGAAGGTATAAAAACTACCCTAAATGATCAATCAGTAATATTTAAATTTATATCCTCTCCTGTCACCATGGATAAAGATGAGTTAAAAACGTATATAATTTATAAAGAAAAATAATTAAATTATTTAAAACAGGAAGTTTCTTCATGTACTATTGAGGAAAGACTCCATACTCCTGTAATACAGGAAAAGATCCACAAAATTGAAAAGGAAATTACAGATAATATCTGTAACGAATTTCCAAATGCTTTTTGGGATCGAAAGAAACATGTGGTAAATATACCATACGAGGAGAAATTCTCCGAGGATAGTATTCCTACAAAAGCCAGACATTCTCAAATGGACAGAGAAACTCTTAAGTATTGTAAAAAAGAAATTGATACTTTACTTCAAAAAGGATTATTACAAAAGAGTTCCTCCCCATGGAGTTGTTCAGCTTTTTATGTTAATAAACATTCTGAAATTGAGCGAGATACACCAAGAATGGTGATTAATTACAAACCCCTTAATAAAGTCCTCAGATAGATGAAATATCCTATTCCTAATAAAAAGGATTTATTAGGAAGATTATTTGAAGCAAGGATATTTTCAAAATTTGATTTAAAATCAGGCATTTGGAAAATCCAAATTGATCCAAAGGATATAAAACTGCTTTCACTGTTCCATTTGGTCAATATAAATAGACTGTTTTACCCTTTGAGTACAAAAATGCACATTTTGAATTTCAAATTTTTTTGAATGAAGTGTTTAATCATTACACTACATTTATAATAGTCTATATCGATGATATTCTTGTATTTTCCAAAGATATAGACCAACATTTCAAACATTTAAATATTTTTATAAATATTATTCACAAAAATGGATTATCCCTATCGGCTAAGAAAATGATTTTGTTCCAAACAGAAATTCGTTTTTTGGGTCACATTATTTATCAAGGAACAATTGTTCCTATTGATCGAACAATTCACTTTGCTAAAAAATTTCCAGAAATAATTACAAACACAAATATATTGCAAAGATTTCTAGGAAGTCTGCAATAAATTGCTGAGCATTATAAAGAATTAGCAATCGATGCTAAAATTTTATATAATAGACTTTAACAAAATCCGCCACAGTGGAGTGATGAACACACTAAGGCTATTCAAAAAATCAAAAGAACAATTAGATCTATTCCATGTTTATATCTTGCAAATCCTCAGTGGAAAAAGATCGTAGAAACAGATGGCTCTGAATTAGGCTATGGATGTATTTTAAAACAATATAACCCTAATAAGGGAAAAGCAGAATTAGTAAGATATGCCTTGGGTCATTGGAATTTTACCCAAAAGAGATATTCTACTATTAAAAAAGAAATATTATCTATCATCAAATGTATTTTCAAATTTTAAGATGATTTACTAAATCATGAATTTACTCTGCGAATTGATTGTTCAGCCATTCAATATGTTTTAAAGCAAGATGTTTAAAACATGGCTACTCAACAACAATTTGCCAGATGGCAAGCATTATTGGCCATATTTGATTTCAAAATCAAATATATTAAGGGAAAGTTAAACTTTCTCCCTAATTATTTAACCCGTGAATTTTTGCATGGAAAACCATCTCTAAAAGAGGAGGTTCATCACACGGCCAAGGAAAATACACATTTTGCTCCACAATTATCGGCCGAGGTAAATACACCTTTGGCACCAAAGAAGTTGGTAATACCACAGTCTCCATGAAGGAAATCCTTCAAAAAGAAGAAGTGGATAATATCTATGAAAATTATTTTGTAGAGGTAATACTCACAATTGAGAATATTGATCTCAAATAGATGAATGATCCAAATTATTTAGCCTCTAGATACTTTGATCATAGAGTTGATTATCCTTTAAAAGGAAACAATAATTATTGTGGCTACTACGAGTAGATTCTAATAGAAACTAGCTCCGTAGAATTTGAACACTTTCAAAGGGAGAAAAATAATAAACATTCTCCATTTTCATATTCTAAAGCATACTTAAAAAGAATGCTTACCCCAAATGAATGGGGACTAGATCCTAATAGGCCAAGAAATATGCTTGGATATCCTAAAACAAATTTCAGTTATTGGGATTATAAGGATGCCTGGTATTATTGCTTCTACTATGATAATCCCCAAAAGAAGCATACTTGGTTTTTCCGAATTTCCCCTGAATTCGCTAATAGCGAAATTCCAAACTGGTCCATACATTGGTGGATGCGTTTTGGGCCTGAAGCAGTAATACTGCCTATCGAGATCAATAATCTTTTTATCCAGTATAAAAATTGGCATCCTCATCTAAAAGATAAAAAAATTACTCAAGGACTGGACTTATTCAAATTCTTTATGAATTACGGTCTACCATGGATCTGAACCCAGGCATTTAGATCAAGACAACAGGAAGGCTTCAATTACGGACTTCCATCCTTAATAAGGAAATACTATTGCAAATGGTGGACAAAATGGTCAATCAAAGACTTTGTAGAAGAGATTACAATGGATATCAATAGATTCCAAGATCACTTTAATAAAGAGAATGAAGACATAATTCAGAAAAAGGAAACCCAAATTCAGGATCCTTTACTCAATCTGCAGGATTCTCTCGGAGAAAAATATCCAACGACCCCTATGACAGAAATTAACAAAATCGTCCTTGAAATACTGGCCAAAAATTAATTTCTAATTCAGAAGATAATATATCTACAAGCAGCAAAGGCAGCAGACACAGACCCACTCATAGTGACAATAATTCCACAGAAACAGAAGACGACAAAGAAAAATCCAATGATTCATATTTTGACACAAAAATTCAAGAAATAATCCTTGGAAAAGATAAAGATAGCAATTCACAGGATGCTCAAGGAGACACGTGGGACCGCATTCAAATGGCTATCAACAAGAAAGTAGATGCCAAAACTTCAAAAGAAGAATAAAGACAAAAGCAAGGTGGCAGGACCCTCCACAAAGAAATAATGCAAAATGGTGGAAAACTCCACTAAGGATAAGATTCCTTTACTAAAGTACCTTTAATAAAGCTACTTTATGGAAAAATTCAATAAGGATAAGATTCCTTTACTAAAGTAACTTTATTAAAGCTACTTTATTATAGACACTTTATTAAAGCAAACAACTTTAATAATTTAGCTAAAGATTGTCACCAATGACGAATAGTATGGCTAAAAGCCTTGTATAAATAAAGGCTAGATCCCTAGTTGTAAGCAGGCTTGGTTTTCATTTCCCTTTTCTTAGAAAAAACTCTTGTACTGATCTCTGCTTATAAATACTGGTATGGAATAATAAAAAGAAGGCTCCCATGGATCCTCCATGTAAGTCTTCTTAATGTTTATTTAATTTTCATGTTTTAATATTTATGCTTATAACATTTAATAGATATGCTAATATAGCATATTAGGCTAATAACTTAACGAATTAGTCAGTTCTTAATCTATCTCTGTATCTTTGTCTTAAATACTTAATGTAAAGTATAAGATTTATAAATCTTAGGCTTTTTAATTTCTTCAACCTATTCTTGGAGAATGGAAATCAAAAGTATATACTGGAAATATCAACTATTATTATTGCTGGAAAATTTACAAAGAGGGATAATACAGGAGAGTGGGAGAGTAAGGTTTAGAACTTAGTTTAAAACTAAGACTAAAATTCAACCTAAAGAAATCTTATAGGTCATACAAATGTCCGATCTTATCAGTTTTAGAGATCTTATGAAAATCTGAATATTTAAAATAAAAATAAAAATAAGAGTAAAAATCTTAAAAATGGGGAAAAATTTAAGTCATAACTTTTCTACAACAGGATTGGTTAGTACCGAGTAAGGATAAGAAAACATTAATTTTAAAAGTTTTGAAAACTTTATGTTCCCAGTCTATACAGAAATTAAAAATTTAATAGACTATTACCAGTCAAGAATTTCACAGCTTAAACAAGAAAAAACAGCCAGGATAATAGATATAGCCATTACTGGACATAACAGAACTTACAGAGAAATAACAGGAAAGTTTTATGACAGAAAATAGCAAGAAAAGAACAGAAAATTAAAAATCTAAAAGAAAGACTAACCAGATTAAGCATATAAGTATGAATCAAGAAAAAAGAATAGAAAGAGAAATATATCTCAAACAGCTTAGGAAAAGAATAGACCAATTAGAATACTTTAAATTCCAAAGCATAAGAATTTATCAAGAATTCTTACAGCCTACAGACCAAATAGAAAGCTATTACAGCAGTGCAATAAATATTATTAAAACCAGAATTAAGAAGTTTAAATTAAAATACAGAATATAATGAATATTAGGTTTTTATCTCGACATGCCAAGAAAAAGGTGTACCATCTATGGAACTTATCCAAGATATAACAGAAAATAAACAGTCATGAATAATATTCCTAACGCAGTAACCAGATATTCTAAAGAATTAAAAAGACATATTAAAACCATTAAAAATAATGAAAATCAGTATAAACAAAATATAATAAAATTAAAAGAAGCTTTAAACCGGAATTCAATAAGCTATGAATATTACTTAGAACAACATACAAATCTACTCACAGAACATTGGGATACAGAAAGATATAACATATATTTTTTTAATACATATATCAAACTTTTAAGTAATTTAACAGTCTAATAGAAATGAGTTGTTCAGAATTTGATAAACTAAAAACTTTAGTAAAATAGAGAAGATATATTATCTAGAAATTAGAAACATGTAAGTTAAATTATTTAACTTATACAAGACTAACAGGAAAAATCCAGTATATGCAAATAAGAAAATTACTATAACCATAAAATAGAAAATTATATTAATAACAGACTACTTGAAGAAAAAGAAAGAATTAAGTAGATAAAAATAATATAAATGAGGATAACAAAGACTCGTACGAACAAATTAACCAAAAAAACTTTATAAAATAAATAAAGATATTAAAGATTACATAGAATCTATAACAGAAGTAACTAATATATCACAGAAATTCTAAGCTTATACAAAATCACTCACAAGAGAAAACTAGAAAAAAGTAGATTTCTACAATTATTTTAAAGCTATAGATATAATTAGACAATTTGAAGAATTAGTAGAAATAGAATCATTAAGAACCAGATACATTAGAGAAGATTTAAACAATTTTATTTTTAAAATATCCATCCCGAAATTTAATAAGAATGTATAAAAATCTAATAGAAACTAATAGATTAAAAACAGAAATTGAGATCCTAAGATCTTATTTACAACAAGAAATTAGAATATTACAAGAATATACATAAAGAATTAAAAATTACCAGGGCAGTAAAAATACATCAAGAATAATTTTCATATATAAAAATGATATTAGATACATGGAAACAGAAATAGAGAAATACAGAATAAAATTAGGAGAACATATTAGTTGATGAGTAAAAGAAAGACTACAGATGAAATAGACATAGAATATTGTAGACAAGAATTAATTAAGATAAAAACATAACATAAATATACTCCAAAAAATATTAAATTTCCTAAATTCAATACTATAACTAAAACATGCCAGATATACTACTACAACACCATGTTGGAATACAGAATAATTAAACAAAATCAAGAACAGCTAGAATCTAGGGAAAGATATATTTTTAAAAGATTAGCAAAAACAAAGAAAACCAGCATGAATGCATATTTAGAAATCCTAGACAGAATTAGAAATGACAAAGAAAACTTAGCATAATTCCACTTAGAAGCGTTAAGTGACAGAGAAAAATTAGAAGAATATATCTGCTAAGACAAATATGGATCTCTTAGAAGCCCATAAAAGATATTTAGAATATATTAACTAGCATAGAGAAGAGATTCTAGAATTTGAGAAAACATTCATAAATACTAGAACTATAACTAAAAGATACTCATTAGAATTTTACAGATCCAGTAAAGAATACACATAAACAATAATAGAATTATTAAGTTTACAGAAAGAATTAAAACAAATAAGACATAATATGAGTACAGAAAAACTAGTATCATACATCAAGTATAAAAGTACATTAGAATCTATTGAGTTATTAGAAGAATATCTAAAAGGTTACATATTACTAGAATTAAAATCAAATTTATATAATTTACATAGAGCAATATGTTAAAGAATGACTTTGAAGAAAAATTCGTTGAAATTCTTAGCCAGATCCAGGAATCTCTAGCTAAATCACCTACAAAACAAGAATTAATAGCAGTTGAATTTAAAATTATCAAATATAAAAGGCATGGGAAAGGCAATTCAGAAGAAATAAGAACAGAAATGTATAATATACTTAAAAACATTTAGAAACCAGTAAACATACTGCGAAAGAAGAAATTCTTATTAATAGATTTTTATTTTATCATCCAGATACATTAAAATAATATTGTTTACAGTTAATCCAAGAAAATATATTAGAATCTTACCAGTATATAGAGGTAGTAAATGACAAATTAATCTTAAAAATAAATAAAGATTTATTACATAAAACATTTCAGCAAGGAGACCTAGAAGACTTGAAAGAAGTAATAAAATAAAGTCTCACTATTACAAAACAGCCAGAAGACTGCATACAACAGATAGTCACAAAAATAGTAGAAACAAGTCTAAAACAAGAAACAAAATTATTAAAATTAGTGGATAAAAATATACTCAATAAACCAGAAAATATAGAAGTATCTTCCAAACAGACTCCTAGAAGGTTAAGGCAAATTGTGAATTTTTTTTGTCAAAACCCAGTTATAAATAAATTAGAGTAGAAAAAATTATCAGATATAATAGTTTACCAACCATGCTTTATGAATAATATAATAAATAAGTTTTTAAACGATTATTCTAAATAAATTGCCCGATTCTTAGAATTCTTAAAATAAGAATTTTCAGAAGAAAACAGATTCAAACCATGATATTATTCCATGGTCAGTACAGTCACCAATATCATTTATAAATCAGTTATTATCAACAATTCAATATCAACAGATTAAAATGTTGTTTAATGATGCCATTAGGTTAAATAAGTTATTAGACCACCTTAGCATAACTACTCCTATATTATTAAACCAGAAGTGGTATACTAACCCTTTTAAACCCAATATCCCATGAAATATTTACCAACAGTCTAAAATTCCAAACAAATATTATATTCCAGAAAAAGTCTTCGATAAAAATATTATTATCATTCTTTATAAAAAGCTAATAAGAACTTTAAAAAGAAAGTCTAAAATTAAGAAAGATTTCTTAGGAATTAAATCCAGAAAGACTAACAGATTTAAGAATAAACAGAGTTTAAAACAGACTTATGCCACTAAACTAGACAAAAAGACTTTTCTTAAATATTTAAAAAGAAAACATACACAGGACTAGGGATTGAAAAACAGAAAACCTCTTTATCAAAAAATATTTAGACATTTTCTATAGAACAGAAAGAAGCTGTTATAAATACACAGCTCCATAATCCAGATAACCTCACTCCTTCTTCTATCATACCAACCCTAGAAGATATCTGAGCAACCAAACCACCTCCAAAACCTAATATAGAGAAAAATAGTGCAGAAGAAGCATTCAGTAGTAGTCCTGACAGTAAAAAACTATTTTTAAAAACTAGGTTACATACAAGTTTATTAACTTTATAATTATATTACAGATGACAGATCCTCTGAGGCATTCTACGCCAAGGAACAACAACTGCATCAAGGTTTGCCGCCTAAACGCTCAGCACTTATGCCAGTTTATGCCAGTACACACAGCACATAACATGCATCTCATACCAAGCATATTTCACAGTCATCCCAACATAACATTCATCCAACAGTACGGAAGGATTTTAAAATTCTTTCAATAGGAAACCAACATCTTTATTCATATCCAGCCACAAAGAAATTTGTGTTTAAACCTTTACCAGGAATAAAGCTTACAAAAGAACAGAAATGTGTCATTGATAATCTTTGGATATCATATGGAAAAAACTAGAAACAATTTTTAGCATAATTAAATGCTTGTGCCAGTCTATTCCAGTCAAAACAGATCAAATTCTATGTAGTGATAGCAGGTCATGTTCAGGGTATCTTCCACTCTTGGACAGATGTTTGCTTTCAAATCCAGAATTATCGAAAACCTATATTCAAAGGTTTTGAATCCTTAGAAACAGCACACCAGTTCGCCAGAAACCAAATAGGTACAACCTATTATGTTGCCCCAACACTCAGAAATTACAGAGATCCATTGGATTATTAAGTCTTAAAAGACCCTAATCCAAACCAACCATTGTTTTGCACACATTGTGAAACCATGGTATCTAGTTTCTCCAGAATTAATAAACAAAAAGAAGAACTTCTCACAGAAAATACCAAATTAAGACAACAGAATTCAGATTTACAACAACAAGTATATTATCTTAGTTCACATTCAGCTACCCAAAATTTGGGACCGAAGAGTTCAACATCTTCCTCTCTAAAGAGCACATAGGATATCACAAGATCCCAAATACTTGTGACGGATAGTAAGTCATCCGCAATGATCTTACCTGCACCACTTCAAACGGCAAGTGGTAAAGAGATATCAAGTCCGTTGATGGGTGTGGCTTTCCCCAAAAGCCAATCAGAATTAAGTCAGATTAATTTTAGTCCCACAAAGACTTTAATTAGTCATATTAATTCTTTTAAAATACCATACTCCAATAATCAGATTAAATCTGATACAGTCCTCAGCTCTATGGCTCCCTACAAAGCTAAAAAAAATTATTCAGCTCTATAAGCAAGTTCCAGAACTTGAAGATAGTTTTGTCACGGTAACCAAAAAGAAAAATGTCAGTGCAAAAAGGAAGCTCATTATTAGAAGCTCCAAAACCAGAAGCACAATTAATGACACTCAAACAGCCTTGCACAGTTTTCTAACTCAGCTTGAATGTTTTAAAGATAGACCAGATCAGCATCCACCACTCTTATCTTCACAAAACAACATTAAAAAGAAAGTCAAAGTCAAAGTTAAAGTGGAGGACTCCCCATCTCACTCTCCAACATTTTTAGATTCCCCAATCAGGTCACCAGGAAGTGATAGTGGGACCAGCCTTGACAGCATTGCCAGACATAATTTGGATACGTGAAGATCCTTCCAGACGTGAATCCAATGAGAAAGGCTGTCCAGTTCAATAATGTACGCACTTGCTCCATTATTGATAACCTTTAATTATGTACATTACTTTTGTCCTGTAAAGGAGTATGTTTACTTTATTAAAGCTATTTTATTAAAATAACTTTATTAAAAGAAGTTAGGTACATGTCCTTTTCAAAATAACTTTAAAAAAAGGTGAAATGATTAAAGTTGACAATGGGGCCCAAAGATTACCCAGACCTTATCTTTTACTTAATTCTAATTTAATTCCATTTTAAAGTCCGAAGTGACAGGTAGACCAAGAGGTGTATAAATTGGTCCTCTTGTAACCAGTTCAGACAGGATTAATTTTAGGCTGAATTTTAGGCTTAGTTTTAAACTAAGTTCTAAACCATACTCTCCATCTCTCCTGTATTATCCCTCTTCCTTTGTAAATTTTCCAGAAATAATAACAGTCAATATTTCCAGAATACTTTTGATTTCCATTATCCATCCTTCCTTCCCTCTGAGGATTTCCCGAAAGGGAAAACCATTCTAGTAGTTAGAGGTATGACTTAATCCCCACAAAAACATTTATACATGTACATAGTTTTGGTTTTGATTTAATACATATGTTTGCATAATCATCTGCTTAGATATATGTCTGCATAAGAAGGTCTTCTTAAATTAAGACTTGTGTGTCATGTACGCATCATTTTTAATGCGATATTTATAGGATTACACCTTTTAATGCTAATAAAATTAGAACGAAGAAAAAGGACTCCTAATCACCTCTTTCTTTGACAATTTGAGAGAACCAATTAAAAAAAATAAGAAAGTCTCCCAAAATTAGGACTTATGTGGTTTTGAATGCGATGGTCATGTGAGTGCTACTTTTGATGCTAATCAAACTAGAACGAAGTAATAGGACTCCTAATCACCTCTCTCTTAGACAATTTGAATGAACTAATGAAACATGAAGATCTACCTAAATCAAGACTTGTGTGAGATGTACATTTGAATGCGATAGTCATGGTATTATTTATTTTGTTGCTAATCAAACTAGAACGAAGTAATAGGACTCCAAATCACCTCTTTCTTTGACATTTTTAGAGATCCAATGAAACAATAAGAAGGTCTCCTTAAATGAAGACTTGTGTGAGATGTATGCATCGTTTTGAACGCGATAGTTATGGGATTGCTCCTTTTGATGCTAAATCAAACTAGAATGAAGTAATAGGACTCCTAATCACCTCTTTTTTGATAATTTGATAGAACCAATGAAACAACAGGAAGGTCTCCCTAAATCAAGACTTGTGTGACATGTATGCATCGTTTTTAATGCGATAGTTATGGGATTGCTCCTTTTGTTGCTAATCAATTTAGAGCGAAGAAAAATGACTCATAATCATAACTTTTTTCACAATTTGAGAGAGCCAATGAAACAATAAGGTCTCCTTAAATGAAGACTTGTGTGGGATGTACACATCATTTTGAACGCGATAGTAATGTGATTGTTCCTTTTGATGCTAATTAAACTAAATAGAAGTTATAGGACTCCTAATCGCCTCTTTGTTTGAGAATTTGGGAGAACCAATGAAACAATAAAAAGGTCTACTTAAATCAAGACTCGTGTACGATGTACGCATCGTTTTTAATGTGATAGTCATAGGATTACACCTTTTGATGGTAATCAAAGTAGAATGAAGAAAAAGGACTCCTAATCACCTCTTTCTTTGAACATTTTATAGAACAAATGAAATAATAAGAAAGTCTCCCTAATTTAAGGCTTGTGTGAGATATACGTATCGCTTTGAATGCAATAGTCATGGGAGTGCTACTTTTGATGCTAGTAAAACTAGAGCGAAGTAATAGGATTCCTAATCACCTCTTTCTTCGACAACTTGAATGAATTAAAAAAATAAGAAGGTCTCCCTAAATCAAGACTTATGTGGGATGTACGCATCGTTTTGAACGCAACAGTCAACGGATTACTCTTTTGATGCTAATTAAACTAAAACGAAGTTATAGGACTCCTAATCACCTCTTTCTTTGACAATTTTAGAAAACCAAAGAAACAATAAGGTCTCCCTAAATTAAGACTTGTGTGAGATGTACGCATCGTTTTGAATGTGATAGTCATGGGAGTGCTACTTTTGATGCTAACCAAACTAGAACAAAGTAATAGGACTTCTAATCACTTCTTCGTTTGACAAATTGAATGAACTAATGAAACAAGAAGAAGGTCTTCCTAAATCTAGACTTGTGTGGTATGTACGCATCGTTTTAGACGCGATAGTCAAGGGATTACTCTTTTGATGCTAATCAAACTAGAACAAAGTTATAGGACTCCTAATCACCTCGTTCTTTGACAATTTTAGAGAACCATAAAAATAATAAGAAGGCCTCCCCCCCTCCTCTCCTCCTCCTTTCTCTGTCTTCCCCACCCCGTTCCTTTCCAACCCTCCTTGACTTGCGGCCCACCCACTATCTCTTTCTCCATCCCTTTTCACTAGCTTGATCTCTGCTAGGAGCCTTCTAGCAACTCTTCGTAGGATCTCTCAAAATTTAATTTTCTAGCCTTTTGAAAAGTCCGGTGTGTTAAAGGCTATTGGATCTTCTTTGTTATGTGACTAGAGGAGCTATTGTTTGGTTCAACTTTCGAGATGATGGATCTAAACTGGTCGGTGGTGTTTGGTTATGGGCTTTTCGTGGGGAAGCTGATGTCGGTACTCTTGGAGGTTCCCATCCCTTGCTGTTTTCTGCGGTCCAAATGTCTTATCCTCTTCAGATATCAGTTTGGATATTCTTGGTGGATCTTTTGTTCCGCTCAAGTGCTTTTTCAGTTTAGGCATATTTGTGTATTTACTGGTTTGCTATTTTTTATTTTTGATCTGAATTTTATGGTTCTAGCTTATCTTTATAAAAGTTCATATTTGGTGTTCTCCATTTGGATGTGGTGACGATTTCAGATCTTTCTTCCCACTTCCTCCTCCCCCTCCTCCTCCTCCTCCTCCATCTTCCGCCTCTGCCTCCGCTATATCCTCTCGGCCCACCTTTCTCCCCCTTCCTCCTTCTCAACGCTTCGGCCCACCATTTCTTCCTCTTGAGGGCAGTGGAAGTTATGATCTGAGGTGGTGGCTGCTTGGTTTGGGTATCTAGGATTTTGTTGGGTATTTAATGGAGTTAATTTTTGGACGATAGACTTCGGATTTGTGCTGGTGGGATCTATTTTTGGCTTTTGGATTTTGGTGATATGTTTCTTGCCTGATCTGGGTCTCTTTTATCTAGACTTGGGACTCCTTTTCTAATTTGGGTCTTGTGGATCCGTGTGTTCCCAATCCACATCATGCTTGTTTACTTATCTATTCATGTTGGATTTGGGATTTTGATTTCAGCTATTGGCGGTCGGTCTTTGGGTGAGGTTGCCCAGATTTGGTGATAAGCTCCACGACACATTTGCGTGAGGTGGTCGTCTCCCCGATCATTTCTAGCAAAGTTGTTGGGTGAATTTCATGCAACACCTTAACCTCTCGCCTATATATAGACGGTAATCTTGGTACAATTGCTCGCGTTTAAAAATTTGCATTGAATGGACACCAACGACACCTTGACCCCTCGCTTATATTGAAGCGGTAATCTCGGTACAATCGACGATTGATGCGGTAGAAGATGCCACACATAACTATGTATTGCTGTATTATAAGTCAAAGTTAAATCTCAAATAAAAACTAAGAAAATAACATAGAAATTCTCCAAAGAACCAAAAGTAGAGAATAACCTCACAATTATATTGAATAATGAATAATGTGTTTGATTACATAAACTTGGACCTCTATTTATACTACTCAAAATAATCCAAATCCTAATAACAATAGTAATAAATTATTCTAATCCTAATAGGAATTCCAAACCAATGTAGAATAGAAATTCCTTGTTTCCATAAACCAATAAAAACTTAGTTAGAATGCAAATCCACCCAAAAGAATCCTAGTTATAATAGAATTATGAAAAGATATGAAAAATCCTTACTATTTTTAGGAAACAAAATCTTTTTTTCTAATTTTTGAATTTAAACTTGTATCAAATTGAGCCAAACATGTGCCTCATGTTCATTGGCATTCTCTTTGGGTTTCCTTGCATTAGTTTCAGCCCAAACATCTTGGATCAACCCATTGAGGCCTTGTTTGAACCCTTTAGTTCTAACATTGCTTGATCCCCACGTCCCTTTAGTCTTGTTTGAGTTCATGCATGCCATGTCCTCATCATTCCTCTTCTTTTGAAAAGGATTTGTCCTCAAATCATCACCTACATCAAACGGACTTAGACCAGTAACGTTAAATGTGGCACTAACATTATACTTACATGGAAAATCCAATTTATAGGCATTGTTATTGATTCTCTCGAGAACTTGAAATGGACCATCTCCCCTCGGAAGTAATTTTGAACGTCTTCGAGTTGGGAATCTTTATTTCCACATTTGTAACAACACCCAATCTCTGGGCTCAGGATCACTTGACGTCGTCCCTTGTTCGCGTGCTTAATGTATTGTTCCGTCCTCCATTCAATGTTGAGTCTGGCTTTTTCATGAATCTGCTTAACAAGATCAGCCTTTTTCTTTCCATCTATGTTAGTATATTCAGAAACAGGTAATGGTGATAAATCCAACGTTGTCAAGGGATTCAAACCATATACAATTTCAAATGGAGAAAAATTAGTAGCAGAATGAACAGAACGGTTATATACAAACTCAACATATGGTAAACTTAACATTCTTCCCATTGCTTGATATTCTTTTTAATGATAGCCCGTAACAGTGCCGACAAAGTCCTATTTACTACTTCAGTTTGACCGTTAGTCTGTGGATGACAAGTGGTTGAAAATCACAATTTAGTACCCAATTTACACTACAAAGTCTTTCAAAAGTAACTTAATAACTTTATATCTCTATCAAAAACAACAGGTTTAGGCATACCATGCAAACACACAATCTCCCTAAAGAACAAATCAGTTATATGAGATGCATCGTCAGTTTTGTGACATGAAATAAAATGTGCCATTTTTGAAAATCTATCTAGGACCATAAATATCGAATCATAACCATGCTTAGACATAGGTAAACCCAACACAAAGTCCATAAACAAATCTATCCAAGGTTCATTAGGAATAGGCAATGGTGTATACAATCCATGGGGTTGAACACGAGATTTAGCCTGACGACAAATAATGCATCTATCACATATTCTTTTCACATCTTGTTTCATATAAGACCAATAAAAATGTTCTTTCAAAACAATAAAAGTTTTATCAACACCAAAATGTCCCATTATACCACCCCCATGTGATTCCCTAACCAATAACTCATGCAAAGAACATGCAGGTATACATAGTTTATTTTTACAAAACAAGAATCCATCAATTCTAAAGTATTTACCCATAGCATTCTTTTCACAAGTTTTAAACTCATCACCAAAATCAAGGTCATTAGCATATAACTCTTTGATTCGTTCAACCCAAGTAATTTCGTATCAAGAGTATTTAACAAAACATTCCTACGAGACAAAGCAACTGCAACGACGTTCTCCTTACCTTGCTTATATCGAATAACATATGAAAACACCTTGATAAATTCCATCCATCGTGCATGCCTTTTGTTCAACTTGTGCTTATTTTTTAAATATTTCAATGACTTATGATCGGTGTGGATCACAAACTCCTTGGGCCACAAGTAATGTTGCCATATCTCCAAAGCTCTAACCAAAGCGTACATCTCCTTGTCATAAGTAGGATAGTTCAAAGCTGCCACACCTTAACCCCTCGCCTATATGTAAACGATAATCTTGGTACAATTGCTCGCGTTCGAAAATCTGCATTGAATGGACACCAACAACACCTTGACCCCTCGCTTATATTGAAGCGGTAATCTCGGTATAATCGACGATTGATGCGGTAGAAGACGCCACACACAACTATCCAATGTTGTATGATAAGTCAAAGTTGAATCTCAAAGAAAAACTAAGAAAATAACTTAAGAATTCTTCAAAGAACCAAAAGTAGAGAATAACCTCACAAGTATATTGAATAATGAATAATGTGTTTGATTACATCAACTTGGACTTCTATTTATACTACTCATAATAATCCAAATCCTAATAACAATAGTAACAAATTATTCTGGGGTATGCCCCTTAGCCGTTGTATATGGTTCTCTTTTCTATAACAAACCAAACTTAGCAAAAAATAAATAAATTCTAATCCTAATAGGAATTCCAAACCAATGTAGAATAGAAATCCTTTGTTTCCATAAACCAATAGAAACTTATTTAACCAAGTCCCTTTTGGCTCAATGGTAAAATAACTACTCATAAGGCTTTAAGTCCAAGAGGTCTTGGGATCCATTCCTGCCAAAGGCAGGAATGCTAATATTTCAGCTTGAATTAGCAAAAAAAAAAAAAACTTATTTAGAATGCAAATCTACCCAAAAGAATCCTAGTTATAATAAAATTATGAAAAGATATGAAAAATGTAAGAACCCGAATTTTTAAAAATTATTAAAATAAAAATTTAGTAAATAAAATTATTAAGGTATGTGCTGGGTTCAAATAAGAATATATATGCGTTATGAAGTATGTGGTATTGTGTTGCGTAAGGTAATATGAACTACACAATATGTGATCTTTGTGTTTAATAAATATATTATTATTATATATTTGTTATTCATTAAAGTAAAGGAGATGGATAAGATTTATCTATCGATATTAAATAATTTATAAAATTATTTTATCATAGTTGTGACAACCCGAATTCTCAGTAATTATTAAAATAAGAATTTAATAAATAAAATTCTTATTATGAGATGTTTTGGGTTTATATATATGTATATATATATATATGTTATATATATTTAAAAATTTGTGATTTGGTGTGAAGAGAATTAAATGTTTATATATAAAAGAGAGTTGTATATATATATTCATATGTTGGAGAAAATGAGATTTAATAGTTAATTAAACTATTAAAGAAATTAAATAATGTTCGTTAATTTAATTAAGTTAAAATTTATATTATGAAATAATATAAATTAATTTTCATGCCTTAATTGGCGATTGAATTGTTATGAATGAAATTTCATATATAATGTGAGTAATTCAATTAATTAAAATAATGAATTACTGTAGGCATATTTATTTTAATAAATGAGGAGGTAATATATTAAATATGAGTGTAATATAACCAAGTTAAATAAGAAATTAAATATACATAATGTAGTTTATATTTCTAGCTTATGTGTTCTTGAGTTTTCTTTTAAAATTGGAGTTTTTGTTAATGAATTTGTGGGTTATGATGTTATATATGTTATTAGATATTTATAATTTGATAATGGTCACCTAGAAACGATTTTTCAGAAATCAAATTCATGTATTTATGCTAAAGAAAAGGAATTTGGATTTTGATGGTAATGTGTGTTTTGGTTTACTTTGAGACTAAAATTAATGATGAATTCGTGATAAAAAATTTAAATTGATGGTTGATTGGTGTTCTTCTCTGTAAAATGAAACAACACAACTTGAACGAATCGAATTGGTTAAGAAATGAATTCGTGGTGAATATTTACGTTAAACATGTTAAAAATATAAAAAATTAGTATAAACAAAGTCCCACATCGACTAAATTGAGAACTTTACCCTTTTCTAAATCTATAAATAGAAGGGCTTGGCCCTTTGTTTCATTCACCAACAATAAGGCCTCCAATTTTGAGAAAGGCTTTGTTTTAGGAGGACTTTTTATAAAGACCTCCTTGGTTAAATTTTGAAGTCGAGTGCGTAGGCAGTTTGTGGAACTCGTATTTTTGGGTATGTTTCTTACTTAATTTTTGGTATTGATATTATTTTAAATATTGTATTTAGTTTTTTAGTTCTTAGGAGATGTTAAATTTCTGGTAGTTCTATGAAGTAGGAGTCCATAGAGTCCAAACGGACTCAATTGGATATCTAATGGCTGAGTCCATAGAGTTCTATGATTTTTTGGCATGTTGTAGTTCTATAAATTAGGAATCCATAGAATCTAAAACGGATTAAACATGATTTAGATCGAAGTCGTCGTGAAAGTTTTCGTAAAACATGTTAAACGATTAAATACTTAGTTTGGGGGACTTTTGAGCCAAAATTTGGACTAATTATTTAATCTAAAAAATTATAAATTCAAGGGGTTGTTGTAGAGCATGTTACAAGCTTTCCATAGCCTCGAGAATGACCTAATTCCGATAACGGATGACCAAGTTATGAAGATTTGAAGTATGTACGAAAACTAGTGCATAGATGACCCTAAGAGACAAATTCGGGGCTAGTTAGATGTTCTAGAAAAATTTGGGCGTTTTGGGTATCATAGCCCACTGAATAATCTTTCCATAAACTCCAGAATGGACTAATTCTGACTTTAGAGCAAAGAGTTATGACCTTTCAAAGTAGTCGCGTCAAAACTGTCCAAATCAGGAAAATCAAGTGCAGACTTGTCTCTTGCGCGAATTTTCTGGGCTGATATGTTTGGAATTTAGATTTGTGATCTGATGAGAAGTTGTAGTCCCGAAAATTAGCTTCTCGTGAGCTTAAGAATCACTCAAAAATGTTTTGAAATGAAAAAGTTATGGTTGTTTTAGCGAGAGAAGGTAAAGCTGAAACGAAAGTGAAAAACTGTTATGAATGTACACTTTTGGCGCTCTGTTTGTGTTGCCTAATGAACCCGAAAAGGGGGTTTCATATTTTTAAATAATATTCTCATATGATATGAAAAACATACTGAAATTTGGAATTTTTTCGATAAGTGAGAAAGGCATGAGAAAATTGCAAAGTGGCTCATTCGTTATGCAAGGATGTGAGTTATTCGTGAAACAAAGTGCGAAACTAATTTTATTGGTGTAAAAATGTTAAAACGAATTAAGTTTCTAAATAAACTAATATTCGTTTTGAGTAAGAATAAATAATATTAGTTTGTGTAAAACTAATAATTATTATTAATGGATATACATGCATGTTTTGTAACATATTCAATTATCTAATATGTGTGTGCATGTAAATATGATTATGTAGGAATTGTGGAGAAACTTTAAGTTAAATTTTAGCGGTAATCTCCAATCAAGGCAAGTCTTTCAGCTCCTATTTGCCATGTGTAATTGATGATAAATTGCTTTAATCTCTATTACAAAGATATTACATATGTTGTGAGCATGAAATGTTAAAGTCAATTTATGGCTACGTTGATTGAGTAAAGACTGTTGATTGAGTAACATACTCAATCTTTATACTTGTTATGTGAATTAAACATGTATGATATGTTAGTCTAATGATTTTGATGTATAAGATGAGCATGTTATTTATGTGCTACGTGATGCATAAAAACTGTTATATCTTGCTGAGCGATCGACCTCACTCTTGCAAAATAACTATTTTTTGCAGGTCAAGGTTTCAAGGTAATGATACGTGCTAACTGAATGATAGAGATCAATAGCAATTCAAGAAGATTACTTATTTTAATTGAGAAATGCATTTAATGTTTTTAATTGTAACATAATTATTGAGTTGTAAAGTTGAGCTATCCGATGTATAATGAATATTGCTTTGTGATGAAAGATTTTTTATAGCAACTTTGATGAAGCGATTCATGAAATAAATTTGAATCAAAGATATGTAATGATAAAGGTTATTATTCGGGGAAATATAGAAAGTAGACAGAAAAGTTTAAAATATTCCGCATTTTTAGTGATTGTATCATCGGATAATGATGTAAAAATAGAATAAAGGTTTATTGATAACGACCGAGTTGGAGAGTTGAAATGTATGAATTTTGGGGTAGTTACAATAGTAAGTGGTGACATTAAATATCTTAAATGAATAATCACCATTTTTCTTGGGTATATGCATACTAGTGACTAATATGTTGTAAAATGGGTCATAATTAATGCTTAAGCTGTCCATGAATGGATTGAGATAGCAAAACATAAATTAGTTATGAGAATTAACTAAACAAGAATAAATACTGATTAAGTTGAATTACGTTGAAAGTTATATTATGGAATAATATAATTTGAATATTAAAACCTTAATTAAACAATAGTAATATAGTAAAGGGTTTAATTCACTTAAGTAAATGGAGAATTAATATATGTGTTGAGTATGTACTTATATTTAGTACTATTTTATATATTACTTAGCATGGTAATATATGTAAGCACCTAATGTTCGGAATAACGTTAATAAAATATATATATATACGTTGTTAAAGAGAGAAGAAAACCGGTATATCTTTAGATAAATATTGGTTACAGAATTAATTTGATATATGACTAAGATGTGAAGATTGAAGAAATTGTTTTGGGATTTGCTCCCCTCTCTCTGACCGCCCCTTCCCTTGTTCTTTCCACCTACTCTCTTCTCCGTTTCCTTTCTCTTCCTTCTTCTTTGTTTTCTTCCTTCGGGTTTCTTTCTCCTCGGTATTATGGTGGATTTTTCTCATCTTTCAGTCGGGAATTCTTTGAGTTCTGACTCTAGGGATCTGTTCGATGAATTCGGCGTCTCAAAGCCTAGCTCCTCTCCGAGCTCTACTTCCATGGGCCCCTTTATAGACGATATGGCTAAATCTGTAGCCGACCCCCTTGCCCTACTCCATAACTCGGTTGAACCATCTGGCTCAGTACCCCCAAACCCTATTATTGCTATCAGCTCGGATGTTTCCTCCTCCTTTAAGTTAGATCTTGAGGAAAACCTAGGCCCTGCCTTGGGTTCAAATGTGGCTGACATATTCAAAGCGGTGCACCACTTCTCCCAAAATGATCGGGTTGAAGCTGTTTCTGAGAGGAAAAAGAATCTCGGCCTTATGAATTTCTTCTCTGCTCATGGGTTCTCTGTTAATGATTTAAACTCTTTTGTTGCAAATGGACATCTTGCTAGATCTCAAATGCGGGTTTCGACTGGCTTTGGTCTTGTTGTTGGAATCGCCCCAAATACCCTCTCAGAACATAATTTCTTTATTGGTGAACCTTCTACTGTGGCGCGTGCTATTCAACCTCTTTCTGACCCAAAGCTCTCGGGTAGTTCTAATGAGTCTCAAAGCAATCTTGTCCCAAAAACCAATGTGAATTCAAAAATTGAGAAAGGACAAAGCTCTCCTATCGAGGAGGTGAACTTCCCCAAAAGAAATCTTGGAGTGATATTATTACTAAGAACTCAGGTAAATCCTCTAGGACTCTCTCCTTTTTACCTACTTCTTCTGTAAATGGTCAATTGCTGGTTAAACCGCCTGCCGATGCTCTTAAAAGAGGGAATAAATTATGGTCCTCAAGTTTGGTGGGATATTTCCTCCACTCTAATCTTCCATTCAAGGTGGTTGAGCGTATTGCTAGATGACTTTGGGGTAACACGGGCTTGTCAAGTGTGATCCTTCATAGCAAAGGCTACTTTATTTTCAGATTCTCCTCCAAATCTGACAGAGACAATGTCCTTGCCTTTGGTCCTTGGCACTTTGCTTTTAAAGTTATAGTGTTACAACCTTGGCAAGAAGGTGTGGAATTCTTGAAAACGGGTAGTGATAAGTTCCCCATCTGGGTCAAGCTCAGCCAGATCCCTTTGTCATATTGGTCTGATGAAGGAATAAGCTATATTGCCAGTGCCATTGGCAGACCTTTATTCACTGATGAAATGACTTCAAAAAATGATTGGATGGCCTTTGCCCGCGTGTGCATTGAAGTTCATGCATCTTTCTCCTTTCCCTCTTCCATTAATGTGGTGGTTCTAAATGATGAAACTTCTGAAGAAATTTTGGTTCCTGTGGATGTGGAATATCAAAGTAGGCCTCCATCTTGCCCATCTTACATTGTTTTTGGTCATTCCCCTTTGAAATGCCCAAAGTCAAATTATCAATGGATTCCTAAGCCCAAATCCTCCCCTACTTCTGCTACTTCCATTGGTGCTGCTCCTTTGGCTATTGTAGCTCAACCTTCTCCTGCAGGTATCCAAGCTCCTGTCCTGAACTCTCCTACTCCTTTGGCCAATCCCCCCCTCTCTCAAGCTGATGCTGACTGGACTACTGTTCTAAAAGGTGAAAAAGCTGCTAAGGCCTCCATGCCCACAGTGATGATTTTTCCAAATACCTTCTCTCTTTTTGACAACCTTGCTATTCAGGAGGCTTATCTTTCATCTGGGAATGAATCCCCTCCCATCAACAGTATTTTTATCAACAAGTTGAAAGCCATTGATGAAAAAGAAGGAAAGGACCTAAAAAATAAACTCCGAACTGGGAAGGAACCTTCTCAAGATGCCAAAAGAAGGAACAAAGGAAAGGCCCTGTGTGGCAAAACCTCCCATTAATTCTGTTTTTATGTTAAGTCTAGCTACATATAATGTTAGAGGTATAAATAAAAAGCCTAAGCAGGCTTATGGTAAACAATTGATTTTGGATAATAGAATCTCTCTTGTTGGTCTTTTAGAAACTAGAGTCAAGCATCATAATGCTCCTCGAATTTTTAGAGAGCTATTTGCAGGAACTGGTCTTGGACCTTTAATTATGACCATCATAGTAATGGTCGTATCTGGGTGGGTTGGGATCCATCTGTGTGGAATGTGGATATTATTTTTGTTTGCTCCCAAACTATCCACTGTAAAGTCATGCATGTTTCTATTAATTGTACTTTTTTGGTATCCTTTGTATATGGACTGAACTCTATCACATAAAGACAAGTTTTATGGCGTGACCTCACTACTATTAGTTCTCCACAATGTTGGTGCCTTCTGGGTGATTTCAATACCATCCAAAATCTTAATGAAACTGACAGAAATGGCACTCTTTGGGACTCTAGTTTGGAAGACTTTAAATCATGCCTTCAAGCCATTGGAGTGAAAGATATCAGAGGCTTCGGGCCTTTCCTTACTTGGTAGAACTGTCAAGTTGAGTCCCCTATTCACAAGAAACTGGATCGTGCTTTGGGCAATGCAGCTTGGTTTAACTCCTTCACTATAGCTCAAGCTTCTTTTGGTCCAAGGGGCTTGTCTGACCACTCTCCTATTTTTCTCTACACTGGGGTCAATTTTTCCAAGCCTCGGAAACCATTTCAATTCTTCAATCATATGTTCCTCTTGGATGGGTTTAAGGAGTGTGTCTCTAATGCTTGGCAGCAACAAGTCCATGGGAATCCTTTTCGTATCTTCTCTGAGAAGCTTAAAATTACTAAAAGGGCCCTTATTGTCTACAACCAATCTGCTGGGAATCTGTCTTCCTCTGTCAAATCTAATTCGGATGAACTGCATAGAATACAATCTCTGCTTGCTGCCTCTCCTAATGATCCTACTCTTCTTGCTTAAGAGACCTGTTATCTCCAATCCCTTTCGAAAGCTCTTTCATTAGAAGAAACTTTACTACATCAGAAGTCTAGAGCTACATGGCTAGCTACTGGAGATAGAAACTCAAAATTTTTCTCGAACTTGGTGAAAAGCAGGTGGAATTCTAATAAAGTCCTTTCTATACACAACTCGGCGGGTGAGATTGTTTCTGGCCATGAAGCAGTAGCAAATGTGGCTGTTGAGTTCTTTTCGGACCTCCTAAACCCTTGTCAACCTGCTCCCTATCATGGCTTCGAAAATTTTGGGATTTCTCCCTCTAATCACATATCTCCCGATCAAGCTTCAATTCTCTCTACCCCATTACTGCTGCTGAAATTCTAAAGGCTCTTTCTGCCATGGGAAAAAATAAAAGCCACGGTCCGAATGGGTTCAATGTCAATTTCTTTGTTAACTACTGGGATGTTGTTGGGAATGATTTCACTAATGCAGTCCTCTACTTCTTCTCTTCATTCAGTCTTCCCAAGGGAATCAACTCCACTGCCCTTGCCCTTATTCCTAAATGTCAGAACCCTTCCTATATGTCTGACTTCCATCCCATTGCTTGCTGCAACACTATTTATAAGTGTATCTCTAAAATCCTCTCGGACAGACTGAAAGTTGTGCTCCCATTCCTTATTGACAAGGCTCAATCTGCCTTCATTAGTGGTAGTAGACTTATAAGTGACAATATCTTTCTAGCCCAAGATTTACTCCGGAATTACCATCACAGCTCTGGTACCCTGAGGTGTGCCTTTAAAATAGATTTGCAAAAAGCCTTTGATATAGTTAATTGGGAATTCCTCTTTGATGTTCTCAAATCTTTCAAATTTCCTGATGTCTTCATCAAATGGGTGAAATCTTGTGTTACTACAGCCATGTTCTCTGTTAAAGTGAACGGATCTCTAGCCGGGTACTTCAGTAGTTCTAGGGGACTAAGACAAGGTGACCCCATTTCCCCCTACCTTTTTATCCTTATCATGGAAATGTTCTCACTGTAGCTCAATTGGGGGACTAAACAAAGTGATTTCAAATTTCATTGGCGCACCAGAAAACTGGAGCTCTCTCATCTTTTCTTTGCTGATGACATCCTAGTTTTTTGCCACACCAGTATAAAATCTATATCCATCATTCACTCTTGTATCCACTCTTTTTCCTTATTTTCTTGATTGATACCAAATATAAAAAAAAAGCCATTGTTTTCTATCCTGTGCAAGAACTGAAACGTCTTCTTTTGTTACCACCGACCTGGGGTACAGCTTAGGCACTCTCCCCACTAAGTTCCTGGGAGTTCCTCTAATCTCTACAAAGCTTACTTACCAAGGCTGTCTCCCCTTAATCCACAGAATTACTCACAGAGTTACCTCTTGGACAACTTCTGTGCTGGCTTATTCGGGAAGACTTTAACTTATCAAGTCTATTCTGTTTGCCATTCAACATTTTTGGAGCTCGCATTTCCTTCTTCCCAAAGCTGTTATTCGAGCCATTAAATCCATTCTCTGTCGTTTCATGTGGAAGGGATCTTCTTTGGGCCACTACGGTGCAAATGTCTCATGGAGGCAAATCACTCTCCCTCCCGATGAAGGAGGTTTAGGTATCAAATGCTTATTAGACTGGAACATATCTCTCACTTTGCTGCACCTCACACGTATCCTGCAAGCTAAGCCCAAATCTCTTTGGGCAAATTGGGTCCAGCCTACAATCTTAAACGGTAAATCCATTTGGCAAATTGACATACCCAATGACTGTTTGTGGATATGGCGACAGATTCTAAAGTTGAGGCACATGGCTCTGCTCCATCTGGTTTACAAGGTTGGACCCGACAACACCACCAGCCTATGGTATGATCCGTGGTTCAATGGTTTGGCTTTCAATCCTTCCACCTCTCTGCTTGCAAACTCTAGAATCCCCAGCAACGCTCTAGTGAAGGACATCATACGTGACTCTAACTGGTACTTCCACCACTCAAATCACCATGACGTCATCCTGTTCCGCAATACCATTTCTGGTTTTGCAGTCCCTACGGGCTCTAATGACTCCATTTTATGGAACCTCAAGGATATTACTACCATTAAAGCTAGGGATATTTGGGATAGTATTAGGCATAAGCGGAAAACCCTGTGGCTTGGCATAAAATTATTTGGAACAAGCTTCACGTACCAAGATACTCCTTTGCCCTTTGACTCGGCTTTTTGGGTCGAACTTAAACAAATGACATCACGAAAGCTTACTCTGGTCGGGTCTTTAACTGTCCTCTATGCAATAAATGCCCAAAAACTTTCAATCACTTGTTCTTCCACTGCGATTACTCCACCATAATCCTGCAAGCTGCTCTTTCTTTGGGGAATTGGACTAACTTCCCTTCGGACTGGACTGGACTTACAAATCTGATTCAATCTTTTCATGGTCGAAATCTCTCAAAACAGATTATGGGGCTCTCTCTTGCTGTAGTGTTTTACAAAGTTTAGGAGGCAAGGAACAAAAAGTTACATTCTGACACTATTATTCTTCCTCAAAATCTTGCAACTGATGTAGTCCATATTATAAAATCTAGACTCTCTACTAGTATTTCTTTTACCAAAGCCACTGCATTTTGTCAATATTATTGTAACTGGCTTCTCTAACTTTTGTATATTGACCGTCCACCTGTGACTGTTAGTGTAGGAAGTACTTTCTCAATATAGCTTGCTCCTCTGTGGGATACTATTAGATGATCTTGCTATAGTCTGGGGTATGCCCCTTTGCCATTGTATTTTTTGTGTTTCTTTCTAAACAAACCAATTTAGCAAAAAAATAAAAATATTGTTTTGGGACAATTTATAAGAAGGAAAGAGAAATAATTATTGTATATTTTAAATAAAGGATATTAAAATAAATTCTAGCATTGAATTATTTTAATAAAGGGAGGTTATTATTTTACCTTATATGTATGGCTTAGTATAAGGTAATATGTATGATTAAGTAATATGGTAAATATATTAAAACATATTTGCTATATGTAAATAAATTGATATAAACAATTTATCATTATAAGAGAAAATAAACTTATTATCTATTTTCTATATGTGATATGTGTACATGTAATTATTTTAATGAGACATAGATATTATAATATCTTGAGAAAATGAGTAAATTATTTTAGTATAATTAATTCCTCTATTTGGAGAAAATGTAATAAAAATAATTTATGTATGTTTTCATAGCGGAATACATAGTTTATATAATAGTAATTATATCTTATGTATTTTCAAGAAAGTTAAACTTATAAAGAAAGCTAAGTTATTTTTATTTCATTAAATAACTTAAGCTACGATGTTACCCATAGATTTTATAAATAATAATAAAAATATTTGAATATTTTAGTTCACGACATATGTATTTATGTGAATCTTGAAATATAATAATTCAATGTAAATTGAATATGTGATGAATAAGTAATGTGATGAAAGTGAGTAAGATTATGAGATATGCCTAGTGGCAAAGAGGCGGAATAAGCAATTCATTAAATAAATTAATGAAGGAATGATTAAATGAATTAATTAGTGTTATTATATGAATTATTGCAATGTGCAAGTATATATGTTGTGAGAGCATATAAATAAGTAATGTAATGGTATTACATTATGAACATATTATAAAATGTGATGTTAAGAATATTATTTAGTGAGAGTATATTATTTTAAGCTTGAGATCTATTAATTACTAAGCTTACATAATTATGCCTTATGTGGCATGAATAGTAAAGTTAAATCAACGGGAGATTTAACTGGAAGTATTAAAAGAAAATTTCATAGTAACAGATTAAATGGTTGATATTAATTAGTCATGGGAGTATTTCTGCATGATTAAAATAATAAGTGTTATAGAGATGATGGGTTGAGAATATCCAACTATATTATATTTAGCCCAATTAAAATATTATTTGGACTAACCCAATGTACATGAATTATATGATTACGGGTATAGGTACCCCTAACTTATCATAAGGTAATAACATTAAGTTATTAAGTGTGACTTGTGTAGTCCAAAAAGAAATAAAACCTAGTATGCTAGTCCCCATTTTGCTAAATGCCGAGTATTAGGAAGAGTGTCCAATATTCTTTGTCCAATCTCTTCCTTCATCACGTGTGTTGGCCATTGGCCTATCCTATTTCATTATTGCTGAGAAATCAAAAAGGCTAGCAAGGATGGAGATGATGGCTATGGGAATGATGAAAGGGGGAGTGGGTTCAATAGTGCCTCTCCACCAAATCCCTCTTATCCAATGTCTTATCCTTCTTCCCTTTGGGTAATTCTAAGGCAAGAACCACTAATTGGGAAGCTCCCTTTCGCAATTCTAGTTGCTAAATTTTTTGATAAGTTTCATATAGAGAGTGTGTTGATGAGAATTGAGTGAGCAATCTGAAATGGGAAGTAAGAATTAACTTCACAAACTTCAAAGAGGTAACATTACCTTATCATATTCTTGAGTTTTAAGTTGGTAAAATCTTAGAAATTTCTTGAATTCTTGGTAATTGGTTTGGTAATGGATAATATTTTGTTATATGAGTTGTATGTATGATTATAAATGTAATATAGTTGTTTAAAGCATGCTACATTGAAGTACCAGATGTTAAGTTTCTGAAAATTCTGCAGAAGTAGAGCCAAGTCTGGTGCTAAACCGAAGTGGCGCGGCCGCGCCACTTCGGCCGCGCTGGTGGGCAATTCTTGAAAATGATTTTCATTGCTTCTGATTTTTTGAGCATGTTGGGTTGGTTTGAAAATGCATATAAATAACCCTAACATATGGATTGAAGTTACCTTAGTTATCGTAGGTCACTATAACTTGTTTTAGTTTATGTTTTAAAGGAAACTTATAAGTTTGGAAAGACAACCTTGTTAAAAATAAACTTACCGACCTTGTGAACATGTGTAGATAACCTAATATGCATGTAAACGAATCTAACTTGTGGTCTAAGGTTACCTTGCATGTAATGAGTGGTGGTAGTTTGGTATTAATGATTTTCCAAAGAAAACTTAGAAACTTTGGAGGTAAACCTTTTGAAAACCTTTTATGACCTTATGTACAAGTATAGTAGGATCTTCTATGCCTCAAAGAGTGACTGATGTGATGATTTATACGGTTAAGCATAATGCAAACTATTCAAACATGGTTTAAAATAAGTTTTCGAGTAATGTACTATTCTTTGCAAATGAGATAGATACATGTTAGCATGGGTATTAATGGTTTATTGGTAGCAATATATGGTTTAAAGACTTATATCATTGACCCTTTGTAAAATGAAGTTGTTAAGCCTTGTTGATTGAAATAATTCAATACGGAGCTATGTGATTCAAAAGTAAAACTAAATAGTTTGAATGTGAACTTGAAGAAAGACCAAAACCTGCTTGACGTATATTTATAGTATGTATCAGAATTCATGGTATGCAGAAACTAAACTGAATATATGAACTATCAGTTCTGGTTCTGCTAGGAAGTAGCACGGCCGGGCCACTCCCAAGCTTATTATAAGCGCGGCCGCGCCGGGCTGCAGAGTGGTCAAGAACAGTTTGTTAAATGTTTGGACTTTAGTCATGTCTTTACACATTTTCCTTGAAGACCGTAAGTTAAGAGACAAGATGGTTTCAATAGAATAAGCATGAGGGTGTAATGCGGTAACAACATAGTTATCCTAAGATGAAATGAAAAGAAGGATTTACAAACCAAGTTAGGAGACAATGTAATATTTATTATATTGAGAATGTATGGATGTATATGACTGATGGGCATGAATCCATGATTATACAATTGTGTAGGAATACACAAAGTGCAGATAGCTATACACAGTTAAGTTGTAGTTGATAAACTACAAGCCAGACAAGTCTTTTAGTTCCTATTTGTTATATGAATTCGATAACTGTTGGTTGAATTATATTATAAGGATGTTGATATAAAATGCATGTGAGATATATATGAATCTGAAAGTTGATCTTTGATGTTATGTTTAAGGAGTTAAACTCTATACTTGTTATGTGACAAGCAGCATGCATAGTAAATCTAAATGATTATAATTGCATGAATTGAGTAAGATATTATATGTTATATGATGCATGAAAAATGTTAGAATTGCTGAGCTGTCGAGCTCACTCTTACAAATAACCATTTTTATAGGTTAAGGACTCACGGTAAAGTTACGTGCTACTTGATTGATATAGTTAAATAGTATCGCAAGAAGATTGATTGATTTATCTAAAGTTATGCTCTTGAACCATGTTTAGGTTCTAGGAGATGTACATAATAGTAGTTACGATGTTTAATACATGTTGAGTTATAAACTCGTACTATCGATATATAGAAGATATCGAATCGAGATGTAAAATCTTATACGGTAATTCAAATAAAGTGAATCATAACATAATTTGATTCAGGGATATGTAATTGATAAAGATTGTGATTTAGAAATAATAAAGAAAGAAAATTGAAAAAGTTTAAATTATTCCGCATTTTTAAAACATCGAATATGATGTAAAGACAGGAATGGTAAATGACCATGATTGGAACTTATTAAAGTTTGGGGTCATTATACAGATCATGGAAGTGGAAAGAATTTCTATTCTAAACTATAATAAGCGAAGTCATATTCATTAAATTATGAATAAAAGATAGAATAATTTGACGATAGTAGTAACGTGACGAACCAAGTCCGAGGTTCGAGGGACTTGGATCTGGGGGTGTCACATATTGGTATCAAAGCTATAGGTTATAAACCTTAGGTAAGATTACCTTAGGCTATAACCTTAGAGAAGGAAGAAAAGATTAAAATATATATAGGCGGAGATTCAAAGAAGAATCTTGAAGTATCTAGAGAATGAGAATCAGGAGTTACCTAACTCCGATAATAAAAATGTTAATACGATGTCTAAAAGATGAATATGACAAAGATAATAAGAATAAACTCGAATGGAGTTTAGTTGACGATAGGAAAGAACCATAGGGTAAACCAATGATCACGACGTGATCAAATTGAGCTATGAAACGATAGATGGTCTGTAATGACTAAGTAGTATAGCTTGAGGCTATAAAGAGAAGGTACTATGAAATGGTACAAGATGAACTCATGTGGAGTTGTATATGATGAAATATAGAAAATTCGTAATGAGCAAAGAGCAAGTTAAGAGTAAGATAGAGTTAGGTGTTGGATTTCCATTGAGGACTCATGTGATGTCTTAGTTGTACAAACCTTTATGTGGGCGGAGGTTTTGTAGTTGCGTTGAGTGCATCACATTGATAATCATTGGAATGTTCGTATAGCGCTATCGATATATATATGACAAAAAGGTGATTCTTTTCTCATAATTATTTTGATAGATAGAGATTACTAAGATTAAACTAGAGAATATTAAGATTAGGTGCGAGTTCTTAAGACTCATGCCTATGATAAGTTTGTGACTCATAATCATATGTATTTTTGAGTCCCTAATCGTATAAACAGTCCTTGATTGATTCTTGGACTACGTATTGTTAGGACAAGTTCCTAAAATCTTATTATTGTGGCAAGTTCCTAAACTTCCATGGTGTGGTAAGTTTGATGAACTATACTGGGAATAGATATATTTTATATCAAGAATTAAGAGTTTTGGTATAGTGAGCATTGATGGTATTGAAGACTGATAGAATGAGGAAGGAATGGAGTAAGAGATTGAAGTTGATGGAGAAGTTTGGATTTTCTAAATCTTCTAGCTATGCTAGATTTTCAAAATTTATTGACTTCGTGCTAATGTTTGCACTTCTGTTTTATGAGAAAACATTGGGTCAAATGACTGAACCAATGAGATTTAAAAATGATACCATTATTCGTATGTCTATGCTATTTGTTTCGGCTAAGACAAAAATGATTTGAAAATCTTTCAAAATGTATTTTTGACCATATGCATTATTTAATATGGTGTAGAGAATGGTAAACGATGAAGTCATCAATACAATCGAACCTAGTGTCAGGAATGATTGTAAGATCGTCAGTCCATTATGGTATGATGTAGTATGACAAAGTCATATGATGAAGGAAACTTCTGTTAGGAATATTCATGAGAATGGTATTCCTATTAATATAAGATTTGATTATGATAAATGAATGAATATGCAAGTATGCTTTCATTAATAAAAGCTGTAAAGTCCTTTGATAGATCATAGAAATATATGTACAAGGACTTAGACTGAAAAGATCAAATATGTTAGGTTGATCCTACATAAGTAAAATAGCTTTGTAAAGTCCTTAAAAAGAAATGATGTACAAGGACTATAAATATAGAAAGATCAAGCTTGTTAGGTTGATCTTATAAAGTGTAATAGATAGGCTTGTCTGATCGTCGAGCACTGCACCAGCATCGTAGTCTGTCAGGAGAGACAAGAAAGACTTAAGAACTATCAAGGCAGAATCGTAGTCTGCAAGATAGTAAATCTCGGAGTTCGTAGTCTGCCAGGAAAAACGAGGAAGGATCGTAGTGTGTCGAGAAGAACTTTCTCAGAGTCATAGTCTGCTGAGGAAGTCATATCAGAATTGTAGAGACAGCCTGTTTATGAGCTGACCGAGCGTTTGCCAGAACTAAGTCAAGAATCGTAGATCACACTTGAAGTAGTGGAGTCTACTAATCATATCAGAGCCAGATCAGACAAGGACAGCAAGCATGAAGGCAGAAATCGTAGTCTGTCAAGATCTGATCTCGGAGTCGTAGTGTCTGTAGAATCAAACCTAAATCGTAGTCTGCGGAACTAAGGCTTCAACAGAGGTGCTCACAACGCCAAGGAAGAATCGTAGTGTCAACACGATTCTCAACAGATGAGTACTCCCAGAATATCCAAAGTATGAAGCCTCTGGTCTAAGCTGCAAAGATACATTCCACCTGAAGGAAACCAGAGAGCACTCAACGAATGGCAGGCAGGCTAACAGAAGATCTAAGCACCAACTCAATTGAGTTGTGAAGCCATTCAAGATGAAGTCTTCCATAAGCTGATCAGAAGAAGACTTTAGATAAAGTGACTGATTAGAGAAAGTCAGCAAGTGCAGTAGCTGTCAAGAGAACAGAAAACAACGATCTTGAGAATTACTCAGGATTGTAGTGTTTGCCAAATGAGCAGGAACTGATGCAGTTTACACAGAGATACTGGCCAGCTTATGAAGAACAAAATAGAAGTGATTAAGCATGGGTCAGACCATTATTGATAGGTGAACGGGAGATCACCAGGAGAAAGAGAGCTAGGTATGCCACAAATCTGATGTGTCTTACTATTCAGAAGGAGGCCAGAACAAGGAGTCAAGCTATCAGTTCCTGAGATCAGTCGAGGCAAGAAAAAGTGTTGAAGCACTGCACAAGTAAAGAAAGAGGTGTTCTACACTGAAGATCTAAAGAACACTCTTCAGAATTGTAATGTTGTCTCAACCAGTCAAAGAGAAACATTCAAGAAGACACACTACGATCAAGGTCCAAGAACATCTGCATCAGAATCGTAGAGTTCGGGCATCTGAATATTGAAGCAATGGCAACGTCTTAATATGAAGACTGACATCCGAACGTTGCTAATTGAGAGCATCGATGCAAAAGGACAACTCCTGAGGATTCGAATCAAGGAATCAGAAAGGAGTAATAAAGGTGACTACCAGCCTGACACGGAATAGTGACATCTCTGAGGCGGTAGGTGAAGTAGCAGACTGCTGTGTTAGTAAAGTCAAAAATGAGCTGTCACGTCACATCAGCAGTCTGCACCAAATAACTCGAGATCTGCGAAGCAATTCAAATAACTTCCAATGGCTATTTTCCAACGGAAAGATCATGGAAGGGTATTTAACAGCTAAAGCTTCAAAGATGAAGTTGTTGCTGAGTTGCAGAATCGTTGAATTGCTGGAATGCTATATTGTTGACTCTACAAGTTCCACCAGAGCTAAAAAGAACAAGTCTCAGTGGCAATGAGACTACAAAGGTGGAAGTGAAGCAGATTTGAAGAAGAACTTGAACAGACTAAAGCTTCACTCAACGAGAATGAGAATGCCATTAAAGATGGCAGCTAAGCTGAGAGCCGAGAAGGCTAAGAAGATAGCATTCAGGAAGGTGGCAGAGCACAGAGAAGATCCAGAGAGCCACTTTACGGATCATCATGAAGAACCAGATGCTAAATAAGAAAATATACAGAACCATGTCTGCATATCAATCAAGAAGAGGGCTGCTAAGGACCAGAAGAAGGTGACCCACAATGAAAAGCCTTAGCAGTCCTATGTGGTGATGGTGCACAGCTGACATCGGATGAAGATGAGCTGAACAGAATGAAGATCAGCTGCACCAGAGAAGAGGTGGTACAGACTCTATGCAGAATGCAAAAAGGACCACGCCAAGATGCTAAGTACAAAGATGATCAAGCTTCAAGACTTCTTAGCAGCAAAGAAACAACAACAACTACAACAACAACAAGTAGCTAGCGCCTTAGGGGTCCTTGTCCAGAGACTAAATGAAGTTCCAAGCATGCTGGGCTTGAAGAGTTCTTAGTGAACTAGAGGAATTCCAAGCCTGCTGGGCTTGAAGAGTTCTTAGTGAACTGAAGTTCCAAGGCTGCTGGCCTTGAAGGAATCTTAGTGATTCAGGGTGCTACCCTTTTCTTAGTGGATTTCCTGCTGGAGAAGCAGAAGAGTGGATTAAGAGCTTGAGTCTCTGAACCACTTAAAATCCCCTGTGTCTTTTACATTCTGTCATTTATATTCTGTCATTACATTATGCACTTAACTGTTATAACTGCTATGTATGTATTAACTACTTACAACTTAACTAACTCCAAGAACAATGTGTAATTGTGTTTATAAATATATCAATGAAGGGGATCTTTTACTTATTCCGCTGTGCTTGAAAAGATTCTTATGTTTGTCATATTCTAATTACTTAGCAATACAAAATAATATGGAAAAGTATTTGAAATGAAAAAGGATCTATGCAACCCCCCCCCCCCATTCTAGATCTATTGTGTGACTACTAGGAACTAACAATTGGTATCAGAGCAGGTTCTCATGCTATATTCAAAAGCTAATCGCTTTGATTCTGATCCTAGGCACAAACATTGTTCTAAACTTAGTTTAGTAGTAAGTAACTTGTAAATGCAAGTGAGCTCACACGTTGGAAATAATGTGTACAGGTAAATGTGTATACACCTGAAGCTGCTCAGGTTGGTCCACGTTCTTAAATGCCACAGCATCAAGACCAATCCCTGTCCACTGTCAATCTTATAGTCTGAAGACCAAAAATGGGAAGTCAAGAGGCATCAACAGCAAAGAATCAAGCATCCACCATTCTGAAAAATGAAAGGCCATACATGCTAATAAATACTTATCTAGAGAAGAATTTCTCAAATATGTATTTGACTAACCAGCAGTTGGATGTGAACCCTGAGGTTCAAGGTTATCAAAGAACTAAGGATGCCAAGATTTTCCTAGATCTCATCTCCAAGACTATGACTGATTGATCGAAGGACAACTGGAGCAACAAATTGTCAGAAATGAATATAAAGATATGCACATCAATGCCTAACCTCATTATAGCAAGATAAATGACTGTCAAGGAACTAACAGTGTAAAGGTACGGTTCCTCATTAATATAAATGTGTACATCATATTGCATCACCTTATGTACTATAACAGTATTCTATCAAGAGACCATACTCTTCCTAAAAAGGGGAAGGGAGAAAGTACACTAAGGTTGGAAACTCAATTGCTATCAAACTTTCTCTTCACCCAAGTTTTAGGGTGAAGATAACATCTTGAAAGAAGTCTGAAATAGGTCATAAGTATATCAAAAGTTAATCAAGCTTAAGTGAAGTAATCCTTGCTGAAGGGTTGGTATGTATGCATTTATATATATACAAACTCGTGTTCTAAGTTGTTGATAATACATAGAGTATGATAATTTCTATAAGAGTATCTTGAAGATTCTTAGAAACTGATCATCTCCAACCAGATACAAATAATAATAGAGTTGATTCTCACTCTGTGAACATTAAAAAAAACTGTGAACATAATCAAGCAATGGGTGCAACAATCAAAGAGTAAGAATGTTCATTAAAATGCCTAATCATTCACACACTCATCATCATGCATATTAAGTGTTATATCAATATCTGATGTATGCATAAATATGATAGTTGATGCTAAATGTGATGTAAATTCAAATATATGAGGAATAGGGATTTTGAGGAAACTAACCTAGCAGGACCCATTTAACCATGGGTACCAAGAATAGGAATTTATCTAACCTGCAGGTACTTGGTCTATTCGACCACACTAAGGAATGCTGAAGCAAATGGCTTCAGTCACAAAGATTCAACCAGCTAAAGGCTTAAGACATCTCAGCAATGTTTTTGATAAATTCATCCTATGCCAAGTCGATTCCTGAAGATGTGCCGAGCCCACAAGAATGAAACTCACATGATTGCTAATCTTTATATGGAAGCTGACTACTCATGCCAAGATGATAAGAATTTTTTGCACTTATTCAAGCAAGGCATATCATCTAAGAAGAAATCATTATAGAAGCCGAACTCCACGAATGCAGTCTATCAAAGAGCTTAAGGAAAATTATAGTGTTCTCTACGTTCAAAACTGTGTCAAGCCCGTGCAAGCCAACACACAACGATTATGGTACAATGATCATAATCGTAGAGTTCCTCCAATCAGCATCAAAGTCCGCAGTTCTGATTAAGGAGGAAGGGCAACTAACTGAAGGAAGGCTGTTAGATGTTGACAAGTTGATAGTCCCAAATGAGTCTTCATTCATCCTTAGTGTATATTGAAGAAACTAAGGAAGGACTACAAGCCTACTGAAAATGCCTGTTCAGGTATAAGATAAAGAAGACTACGTTCGTAGTTTTGTCAACAATCGTGGAATGATCAATCCTGAAGATATCTCTTTCCATGATTCAAGGAGGTTTATATGATAGTGATGATTCCAGTCAAAAAGAGATATGCAAAGCTGCCTTCTGATGCATATGAAGAAGAAGAATTCATCCCTTCTTGAAGAGATATCATCATCTATGGGGGAGCAGTGATCTGCTAAGAATGGCAGCATTAAAAGTGTCAATCTTCCAGCAGTTGATGATAAAGTTATAAGTGACAAATGAAGATGAAGCTGAAGGTAGTTGTGAACTTCAGGAGAAGAAGAAAAGCAGTTACAGAACAAAGGAGTTCTTGCTCACTACGATTGCAGAGTTATCACCAATCGTAGAGTCCAGACAAATTATGACTACAGATGAAGAAGCTGCAACAGCCTCCCAGCCTGAATAACTATCAGGGCTGAATCTAAAGAAAGTGCAAAGGCCGTGTCCCCATCAAAGAAGAGGACCAGAAGATTTATCAAGAAGTTTGATCTGGAAAATGAGGAAGTGTCAAAGGAAGAAGAGCAGGTCATGATCAGTCATACCAAATACACTACTATACCTGATCAGATTATGATCTATGCTGAGAAAGAAAAGTTGAAGATGGTGGAAATTGTGGAAGAACAGATGAAGATATGGAGATGGTGAAGCTTAGGGAGCAAAATGAAGAAGTGGAATTCTTGCCAGAAGTTGAGAGATAGACTAAGAAGATAAATCAACCATGGTGCATATCTGTTGACCATACCATAAATATCAAGACCACTTCTGTCAAAGTTCATAGAAAACAGGAGCTGACCCAAACCAGAATATTCCAATTACAGAGTCCCAAAACTTTGTGACTGATGAACCAAATGCATATCCATAATAAGTAGTAACGTCCCAAAACGTGCTACTAATAAACCATATCAACCACACACCTCAAATCGTGGAATGCATACGATCAAACATCTGATCGTAGTATAAGAACATAAGGACACCACGATTACAACCTATACAAAAGCCAACACCAATGAATATTCAGAGTTAGTGAATGAACTTCCCAGCAGAAAGATCAAATGTGATATCAGTACTAACCCTGTATAAAGCTTTCCATCTGATAAGAGCCTCAGGGACAAACTTGATCCTTAGCATTGAGCTAATAGGTTGGCCCTTCCTGAGCTACCTTATTTTAGAAGGAATGCTAATATGGAATGCATCACAAGAATCTCTGCTGAAGTATGTAGCATCTCATCAGAAGATCACAGGCTGCAAATAAGAGTTGCCAATCCCTCAGAATATAATGAAGAAGTTGCCTATTGAAGCATGACCATAGACTATGATCATCGAAGAAGAAGCAAAGGTTGGGGAATAGTCTGGGAAATCGTGGAGTACTGAATCAAGTTATAAGACACTCCACAGATTGAAGAAGTCAATAGTCAACTGAAGAAAAGTCAAATCTATTAAACTGACGTGACAGAAGAAGTTACAGATTGTGACCTATCAGATTCTTACAACTGTCCCACTAAGAAACGTGGAAGGAACAATTAAAAGAAGGAAATTTAAATTATTGGCAGTTACAACTTCGAGAGTTCATCAAAAGTTGCAGGCCTGTTAAATCCTTACACTCTTTTACCTGAGCCAAAACCTAAACACCTCCAAACAGCCAGATCTTCTCAAATAGTCATCAAACCTCGAATCGCTTCATGACATCTCACAAGATCCTCACAAAGCCATAGACTCCGAAAACCCTATCTCTTCAAATGGCAGATTGGCGAGTAATCACTGGCATTTAACTCGAAACCAAGACATTTGAGAAATTCGAGAAGAAGTTCAGAGATATTCTTGAACTTGTGAAGAAGGCTGGATTCTCAGAATGTTTTGAGTCAAACACTCGAATATATGTTGATTTGGTTAAAGAATTTCGCTCCAATGCAACCATGAATTCTGGAACCTTATCTACCAAGGTCAGAGGTCAGATTCTAAAGCTGAAATCTTCTGACATCAATCCGTGCTTAGGTTTCCCCGACCAAACACTGAAAAGTCTTGATGAAGTTGACACTGAAAGATTCAAGAAGATTATGCGGTACCAGAGAAACCCTAGTCTGAAAGATATGAAGAAAAAGGAGTTTCCTGAAAAGGTTGAGTTCCTCGCAGAGATTGTAGGGTAATGCATACTATACAAGGACACTGCACATGACACTGTGAGTGATCAACAATTGAAGATCATGTATGCAATAGTTCTGAGGAAGCAAATCAATTTTGGAGCTATCCTGCTTGATCTAATGTCCAAATGGCTGGACAAGGCGGAGAATAAAAGGTTAACAGGGAAACCGCTCACAAAGGTTTTCCATGGAAGGTTCTTGAGTATCATTCTGAAGAAGAAGCTGAAGAATAAGATTAAGGATGATGAAGGTGTAGTTCTAAACAGCCATAAGGTGATGACCCCTATGTTATTTTCAAACTGGAAGAAGAACCCAATGGAGAATAAAAGGATGATAAAATATGGCAACATCAGCAAGAGCACTACAAAGAAAAGGAAAAGGCTGAACCTATAAAAGAGGTAGCTAAGCCTGACGATGAAGAAGAATATGCAAGTCCCATGGCTAAATCCCAGAGTAGCCATTCTGCTAAAAAAGAAGGACCTAAATCAGAAGAATTTGGAACTCCCTCTACTGAAGCCACAAGGAGCCCTTCTAATGATTAAAAGGAAGTAGAGTCTGAAGAAGAAACATCTGCTCCTCCTGTAATTGAACATCAAAGAAGGTTGTCTGATGACTCAGAGACGTCAAAATCTGAAGATGAAGAAAGATCTAAATCTCCTAAAGTTGAACCTCTAAGGAAAAGAAAGAGCAACAGATTGCTTGCTAGAGCTTTCCTAAAGAAGAAGGGAGATTCTTCTACAGCAACTATCAACCTTAGTGATGATGACAAATCTAAGGAAGAAGATGCCAAAGGAAAAAGGCTCATTACTGTAGAGCTAGAAGAGGCTAGTGTGTCTGCAAAGGCAAGCTCTGCTAATGATGATGAAGATGACGATCAAATGCAAGAACAAACTAATGATTCAGTTGAAGAAAGTCTACACCAGTCTGACTCAAGCTCAGATTATGAAGAAAGTATAGGAGACTCCAGTCCTGAGAATGACGTGCTAGAAAATCTTCACGTCCCTTACTCTGTTCAGCGCAAGAAAAGAATAGTGGTAGAAATTGATGACGAACCACTAGATGTACTTCCAGAGAAATGGATCAACAATGGGAATGGAAGGATGAATGTGATAAAAATGACTGCAGCACATCTACTCAACCATCGTAAAACTATAAAGCTCTACACTTCAACCTTGATATATGATACTGAAATCAAGGATCATTCGATAAGATGGTTTCATCCTCATATGCCCTGGGTAAAGGCATCCCTCAATGGAGACAACAGCTATTTCTCATAGTGCTTCTCTCACTTCCCCAATCTAGAACTGGTGGCTCAGAACTTTCCAAGGGTGAAGAAGTTTGCAACGCTGCTAATCAAAGATCAATCTCATTTCAAGGTCTATAGCCATGTTGAAAATCATTACATCCCCTACAATTGTCGAGCAGATTCAGATGGAAGAAGGATTCTGCCCAAGTCTATAATCGTAGAGTCATCTCACTCTATCCTTGAAGATGATCTAGATGAAATTGAGAAGCTGTATTATGCCCAAGCAGCATGGAACTTAACGATTTACCAGATTCTCACTACTTTTGAGTGTCTATCCAAAAGTGAAAATCGTAGAGTTCAACCTGATACTTAGCAGGAAGCTGATCAACCAGCTGCTCAGAAAGAGGGTGAACAACATAATACCAGATCTCTTGAAGAGAAAGAATTTTAGACAAACTCAGATGAATTGGTTGAGAAGATTTCTCTAATTGCTGCAGAAGTAAAGGACATGTCAACAGAAGAAGACAATGAGCTGTCCAAAAGGCTTCAAGCCAGACTCTCAGGCATATCTCTCAAGCTTCAACTAAGGGACCAAGTATTTTTGAAGGCTATGAGCGATCAGAAGGATGAAGCTCTACGAGCTCAAAAGACTAATGAAGAGCAAATTCAGTCTCTCTCTGATAAGATTGACAATCTAAAACAGTCTCTCTTCCTCCAACTTGAACTAAGCCAACAAGAACTCAAGATTGAGGTTAGTAACTCATCTCAACTGATGGAACAGCTTATGTAAAACGTGGAGCAGCTGTCTCAAGTGATTAATGACAAAAAGGGGGAGAAAAAGAGACATCAAAAGAGACATTCAAGAGAGGAGAAAAAGAAGAGGCACTCAACGAGCCGACTGAAGTCTGAGAAGAAGAGAAGCAGAGAAGCAAAGAAGGTCAAGAAAGGAAAGAAGAAGAAGGGGCACTCAACGAGCCGACTGAAGTCTGAGAAGAAGAGAAGCAGAGAAGTAAAGAATGTCAAGAAAGGAAAGAAGAAGACAGCAGCAGCAGCAGAAGCAGAATCATCATCTGAGGGGGAGCCAAAAGATGATGATCCCATGAACACATTAACTGAGGGGGAGCCAGACAAAGGAGAGCATGTTGTCCCTTCGGGGACATCCGATAAATTTGGAACGATACAGAGAAGATTAGCATGGCCCCTGCGCAAGGATGACACGCACAAATAGAGAAATGGTCCAAACTTTTTAACCACAGCACTTGGCGCAGCGGTAAGGATCGCCCTGGGATGAGCCGTAAACCCGGACATACTGGGATCGAACCCCGCTAGCAACAAGTGTGAGAATTTATATTTGCGTGGCCACGGACTGTCAGCGCAAGCTAGTGCGCAAGACAAAATGGTTTTGTCCGGCCCGAGTGACTAGTCCGACCCGCGGGTTGGGAAACACCATGTTAGAAAAAAAACAAAAAAAATAATGGAAATCATGCAGCTGAACCAGAGCCTGATCAAGCCAAAGAAGTGGAGAATGCATTTGAGGGGGAGCAGAGGAAAAAAGAAAAAGAAGAAAGAAAAATGAGCAGCAGCAGAAGCTGATCAACAAACATCTTGGAGACATACATGGAGCAGGAAAGGTACATCTCTATCTAGTTAAGTATGTTTTGGATTCAGGATGTAGAGTGTTATAGGTTATGTAATTTCATATTATCATAAATGACATTCATGATTATCTGCTTTAGAAATACAGCTGCTCATTGTATATAAGATTCATTTATCTCATGCATATGCACTGATTGTTTTTGTCATAATAAAATAGAGGGAGATTGTTAGGAATATTTATGATAATGGTATTCCTATTTATATAAGATTTGATTATGATATAAATGAATGAATATGCAAGTATGCTTGCATTGATTAAAGTTGTAAAGTCCTTTGATAGATAATAGAAATATATGTATAAGGACTTAGACTGAAATGATCAAATATGTTAGGTTGATCCTACATAAGCAAAAAAGCTTTGTAAAGTCCTTAAAAAGAATTGATGTACCAAGTCCCTCTTGGCTCAATCGTAAAACAACTACTCATAAGGCTTTGAGTCCAAGAGGTTTTGGGATCCATTCCTGCCCAAGGCAAGAATGTTAAGATTTTAACTTGAATTAGCAAAAAAAATAAAAATAAAAATAAAAGAAATGATATACAAGGACTATAAATATAGAAAGATCAAGCTTGTTAGGTTGATCTTATAAAGTGTAATAGATAGGCTTGTCTGATCGTCGAGCACTGCACCAGCATCGTAGTCTACCAGGAGAGACAAGGAAGACTCGAGAACTATCAAGGCAGAATCGTAGTCTGCAAGATAGTAGATCTCAGAGTTCGTAGTCTGTCAGGAGAAACGAGGAAGGATCGTAGTGTGTCGAGAAGAACTTTCTTAGAGTTGTAGTCTGCTGAGGAAGTCATGTTAAGAATCGTAGAGACAGCCTGTCTATGAGCCGATCGAGCATTTTCCAGAGCTAAGTAAAGAATTAGAGCTGGCAATTTAGGCCCGGTCCCGCGGGCCGGCCCGGCCAGCCCGTAAAAACATGGGCTACGGGCTTCATTAAAGCAGCCCACAAAAAGTTGGGCCATTTTGGCCCGACCCGTGAAGGCCCGGCCCACAGGTGACCTGACCTGGCCCGGCCCTTGGCCCGTGGCTTATTTGTTTTAAAAATAAAATGGTGCTACTTGTGGGTTATGAGGCTTGAACACAAGACTTGTAAGTAAATAAATAAAAGTTCAAACCAACTGAGCTACAACAATTGTTTGTTTTTAATGCAATCTTCAATATATTGTTTCTAGCTATATTTTCAAAAGTTATTTTGATCTTATATTTTAAATAGTCTTAAAATTACTCCTTTTATCTCATGATATTATTTACAATTTTATTAACGTGTGCAACACATATTTTAAAAAGTGGTAAATGAATATTTACTATTGTAGTTTAAAAATATATAAAACAGTATCTAAATATAAGAGTTACAAATAATGTGTAATTGATGTAATATTTGCAATTTACTTCATCGGTCAAAGTTTATATATATGATCACTTTATATATATAGTTTTAATTGAGTAGATTATATATAATTAAAGGCCGTGTTGTTAAGTTTCTTCTTTTTTTAACACATAATAAGATAATTAAACTTTTCTTTATCAATTTACATGATAATAATATAATTCTAATTAAAATAATATTAATTAATATCAATAAGTCATCTCATATTATAGAAAGGCTAGCTATCCAGTGGCAGTGGATGATGACTTAATTAGCATTCATATATATAACTTGACGATGATTCATAATTTGCAAAAGAAAAAAAACACGGAATCAATAGAACCATTATAAATTGAGTAATTGACGATGATTGCAAAAAAAAAAATTAAAGAAAAAGCCCGTGGGCCGGCCCGGCCCGGCCCAACCCGGGTTACGGGCTGCAGTATTTCAGCCCAGGAAAATGCGGGCCATTTTGGCCCAGCCCGCTGTAGGCCCGGCCCGCCCATTTGCCATGTCTATCAAGAATCATATATCACACTTGAAGTAGTGGAGTCTACTAATCATATCAGAGGCAGAGATCGTAGTCGAGCCAGATCAGACAAGGACAACAAGCATGAAGGCAGAAATCGTAGTTTGTCAAGATCTGATCTCGGAGTCGTAGTGTTTGTAGAATCAAACCTAAATCGTAGTCTGCAGAACTAAGGCTTCAACAGAGGTGCTCACAACGCCAAGGCAGAATCGTAGTGTCAACACGATTCTAAACAGATGAGTACTCCCAGAATATCCAAAGTATGAAGCCTCTGGTCTGAGCTGCAAAGATACATTCCACCTGAAGGAAACCAGAGAGCACTCAACGAATGGCAGGCAGGCTAACAGAAGATCTAAGCACCAACTCAATTGAGTTGTAAAGCCATTCAAGATGAAGTCTTCCACAAGCCGATCAGAAGAAGACTTCAGATAAAGTGACTGACTAGAGAAAGTCAGCAAGTGCAGTAGCTGTCAAGAGAACAGAAAACAACGATCTTAAGAATTACTCAGGATCGTAGTGTTTGCCAAATGAGTAGGAACTGATGTAGTTTACACAGAGATACTGGCCAGCTTATGAAGAATAAGACAGAAGTGATTAAGCATGGGTCAGACCATTATTGATAGTTGAATGAGAGATCAGCAGGAGAAAAGAGCTGGGTATGCCACAAATCTGATGTGTCTTACTATTCAGAAGGAGGCCAGAACAAGGAGTCAAGCTATCAGTTCATGAGATCAGTCGAGGCAAGCAAAAGTGTTGAAGCACTGCACAAGTAAAGAAAGAGGTGTTCTACACTGAAGATCTAATGAACACTCTTCAGAATCGTAGTGTTGTCTCAACCAGTCAAAGAGCAACATTCAACAAGACACACTACGATCAATGTCCAAGAACATCTGCATCAGAATCGTAGAGTTCGGGCATCTAAATATTGACGCACTGGCAACGTCTTAATATGAAGACTGACATTCGAACGTTGCTAATTGAGAGCATCGATGCAAAAGGACAACTCCTGAGGATTTGAATCAAGGAATAAGAAAGGAGTAATAAAGGTGACTACCAGCCTGACACGGAATAATGACATCTCTGAGGAGGTAGGTGAAGTAGCAGACTGCTGTGTTAGTAAAGTCAAAAATGCGCTGTCACGTCACATCAGCAGTCTGCACCAAATAACTCAAGATCTGTGAAGTAATTCAAATAGCTTCCAACGGCTATTTTCCAGCGGGAAGATCATGGAAGGGTATTTCACAGCTGAAGCTTCAAAGGTGAAGTTATTTTTTTTTGTTATTGTAGAGTTTCCAACCCGCGGGTCAACTAATCTCCACAGCCCGATACCAGAGTGGTTTGCTACCTGACTTACGTCAAGGGTACCGTGGCAATTCGGAATTATTTCTAATTCCTCACATTGTTGCTAGCGAGGTTCGATCCCAATATATCTGGGTTTACTGCTCATCCCAGGGCGATCCTTACCGCTGCGCCAATGCTTGTGGTTAAAAGATGAAGTTGTTGCTGAGTTGCAGAATTGTTGAGTTATTGGAATGCTATATTGTTGACTCTACAAGTTCCACCAGAGCTGAAAAGAACAAGTCTCAGTGGCAGTGAGACTAAGAAGGTGGAAGTGAAGCAGATTTGAAGAAGGACTTGAATAGACTAAAGCTTCACTCAACGAGAATGAGAATGCCATTAAAGATGGCAGCTAAGCTGAGAGCCGAGAAGGCTAAGAAGATAGCATTCAGGAAGGTGGCAGAGCACAGAGAAGATCCAGAGAGCCACTCTACGAATCATCATGAAGAACCAGATGCTAAATAAGAAAATATACAGAACTATGTCTGCATATCAATCAAGAAGGGTTCAAGGGCTGCTAAGGACCAGAAGAAGGTGACCCACAATGAAAAGCCTTAGCAGTCCTATGTGGTGATGGTGCACAGCTGACATCGGATGAAGATGAGCTGAATAGAATGAAGATCAGCTGCACCAGAAAAGAGGTGGTACAGACTCTATGCAGAATGTAAAAAGGACCACGCCAAGCTACTAAGTACAAAGATGATCAAGCTTTAAGACATCTTAGCAGCAAAGCAACAACAACAACTACAACAACAACAGGTAGCCAGTGCCTTAGGGGTCCTTGTCCTGAGAGACTAAATGAAGTTCCAAGCCTACTGGGCTTGAAAAGTTCTTAGTGAACTAGAGGAGTTCCAAGCCTGCTGGGCTTGAAGAGTTCTTAGTGAACTGAAGTTCCAAGGCTGCTAGCCTTGAAGGAATCATAGTGATTCAGGGTGCTACCCTTTTCTTAGTGGATTTCCTGCTGAAGAAGCAGAAGAGTGGATTAAGAGCTTGAGTCTCTGAACCACTTAAAATCCCTTGTGTCTTTTACATTCTGTCATTTATATTCTCTCATTACATTATGCACTTAACTGTTATAACTGCTATGTATGTATTAACTACTTACAACTTAACTAACTCCAAGAACAATATATAACTGTGTTTATAAATATATCAATGAAGGGGGTCTTTTACTTATGCCATTGTGCTTGAAAAGATTTTTATGTTTGTCATATTCTAATTACTTAGCAATACAAAATAATATGGAAAAGTATTTGAAATGAAAAAGGATCTATTCAACCTCCCCCTTCTAGATCTATTGTGTGCCTACTAGGAACTAACATCTTCAACGTACTACTAAGTTAGTACGGTATCGTGACGTCATAAAAAGATTTTTGATTTTCGTTAAACTATGAAAATGGTTAATTAAGCGGATTAATTTTGATTGATGTCCGAGTTGTTGGTAAAAGTCTAACCTATTTGATTCAGCTAGACGACTGTTAAAATAATATTTATAGAATTCGAGCATTGTTGAGCACTTATGCCAAACCAGATTGCTCTGGTGTGGATTCAGATGTTGAAAGGCTGAGGTGAACAACCCTATAAAGGGGACATGTTTTCGGAGACAATATTTCTAAACATAATGTATATAGTCGTTACAATACACTACGTTGCGGCACAACGTAGTGGTACAATAGGACGATCACCTAGTGTACGCATGGAGGGTGTTTTCAGTCTTTGTGATTAATAAACACACTAGTTAATAGTGTGAAGGATTTTGTTAAAGCACTAGTAAACCTAGAGAAGAGTTCACGGTCTTGTGACCCCTCAGCATAATTTTGAATCTGAGTTATTCATACTACTTCCCGATTATTGAACAATCATGGAAGATTCTTATTCTTTCTTAAGGATGAATGTAGTAAGTAGATGTTCCTTAGAAAGAAGAAAGTGGTAGGATGCAATAGAGCGAGTTATAATAATAAAACTTTCGAATAGAGAAGGGATGAATGTGACAGCCCCAAATCCGGGTCCTCTGACCCCGGTCCGATCGTCACGATCTAACATAAACATCTACCTCTAAACAACATACGATAACTAAAATGCGGAATATAATAAATGTACGTCGTTCATTCAAAAGGTGCTACTAGTCCCAAGATTCGATAACCTTAAATACAAAACATACAAACATACCCTAGAATAGTCAATAAGGTTCATATTATATAACAGTAAATTAATTAAACATAAAGATAAAGTCTGCTCTTTGCAAACTAATCCTACATCTTCCCTTTACCCTTGTCCTTTCCTGAAGTCTCGGGCTTAACTGCAATATAAGTCATGATATAGCAAGAATGAGCAACAAATTTGCTCAGCAAGTTGAAATACAACAATAAAGGATATATCATGATGAAAGGAATATATCTGATAATGAATTCAACAATATGAATATCGGAAGCAAGAATAATAATTGCTTTTAGAATAACTGATAGTCAAGTAGACTTTTGAACTATAAAACTCCAACGAAATCAATAGCTGATTGACCCTTTGGTTACTGGCTACAGAATAAGTACTTGAGGGGATCAGCCTCGCGTACGCTATGTATATGCATAACATTCAACTCTGCTGTTTGTATCTTTATACTAGATACCTGGGGTACTCCCCTATATACAAGGGGTGTTCTTTCAGTCTAAGAATCCTTACCATCAATTGGTTTGGATAGCTTTTATAAAAATTTTATACAATTGTCTGACCGAACAAGGGTTCAGACTCTATCTGACGCAGTTCAAGAATTATAGAACTTTAAATAATGTACAAGTCCAAGACTGTACGAAATCAAGTGCACCAAGTGCGAATAACAATAATATCGATGTGGAATAATTGTAAAGTAATTAAACCACCTATTAGCATGCTTGGAAATAAAGTTCAAGCTTTAAATAATTAACTGTCAATACGATAATAACCTGCTCAATACAATATGAGAAGGATAGGAACTTGTACAAATAAGAATTAAAGAACTTGCACAACCAAATAGTGAAGTTCGGAGACTTGCCTGATTGCTCAGCTACAATTAAGTTCTAGCTTTAATTAAATCTCGCTGAAATAACCTAACATTAATAAGTCGGTATTCCAATTAGCATGTGTAAACTAATACGAGTCTACACTTACAAGAATCTTCTTATCATATCAATCTGTCCATAATTCACCTAAGTCAATCTAATCATGTCATAGATTTAATAACTTTAGATTATCTAGTTTCTATACATCAATATAGACTTGAACACATAATACTTCAAGTTACTTATATTTAATCAACATACATGTTTTATGATTATAATTTTTGAAAACCTAGCATGCTCAACCTAATCCTAGTTTAAAGTCATATGCTCTCATATCGGTAATTTGTATACTTTACATAATACAAGTTCATGCTTCATGTTATCACATAACAAGGTTAAACATAACATGCATGCTCATGCGTATACTATACATGTATACTTTAATCCACCTATTTCATGCCTTAGAAATTCATTTTCTATGAATACGTGCATATGTGAAATCTATACGTTAACTCAACGAGGTCCATGTTAATATGCTTATAGGCATAACGAACTCTAATGTACATGCTTGTATGATAAATACGTAATCCACATGGTGATCGATGATATAATCTTTCACGTTCTAAGTTTTTCGTTGAAAAATCACACTAAGCCAATAAGGTATCATAATACATGTTAAGTGCCTTGTGCTCATAACTCATATGTCTTAGGACTCATATATACACCATATACATGCTCTCAAATAGTCAGAATCTAAAAGACATTAACCTTAGCCAAGTTCACTTTGAAAGTTCTTAAGTTTCTTATTTCAAAATCGCTAGAATCTTGCTATCACGTATGCTAGTGTGTGAACACACTTTAGACTCGCATTTCATGACAATATAAACCACACTATTGTGTTTACAAAATTAGAATGTTCACGTGATACGTCCATGACAAGGTTTACTTTTGAATTACAAGTTTCCCTTTTTAAAATATATGGTCATGGCATATACGCTTAGCATCAACGAATACATACTTATATCATGTTATTTTACTAATATCTACATTTAAATCATGTTCACAAGCTTGTTTCAATGGTATATCACATGTTAGTATATCACAGCAGCTTAACAGAAGCAGAAAACAAAAACTGGCCACAGGAACCTGCGCAGCTGCGCAGTCACCAGGTATAAACCCGGCGCAGCTGCGCCGGTGTCCGGCCAATCCAAGAGCAGGTTGTGGCGCAGCTGCGCCGCTAGCCAGTATAATACTGGCGCAGCTGCGCAGGCTGTCGGCCAGACCAGAAGCTAAACTGCTTTGGCAGTTCTGCAAACCCAACTTAGAAAACAATTACGAAATTTGTTTCTATCATGACATATTGCAATTCTAACATATTAAGAAGTTTGTATAACACTTATCAACATATCCCAAATCAATTATCAACAATTACATGCTTAATTCCAAGAATCAAAGATTAAGAATTTTACAAAAATTAAAATGGAGTTATACCTCTGTAAATGAAAACTAAACTTGCTGCTATCTCTCACTCTCTCAATAAAATTGTTATACTTACCAATATCACAGCAATTGTAAATGAGAAGGAGGAAGCTCATTATATAGATGATTCAATAACCAGTTAATGCAATTCTCCTTCAAATCAATTCAAAGGATTGCAAGAATGTATAATGGATAAGAAGAAGTTGGTGAGAGTTGGTAGATTCAATCATGAATCCCACATCTCCTACAATCATGAGCTAGAATTTGTGAATTTGAGGAAGGTATAGAATAGGCTAGCTTCTCACGTGAAGAGGAATTTGAGGATGGAACTCTAATTATGGGACAAGCCAATTTACTCAGCAATGTAGCAACTAGCAAGGTATATATCATATGTGTCCAACACTAGTCATATAATAAATACACTAGGTTGTATAGTATATACTTAAGTTATACAATTAAATGGGTGCTACAATGTTATTTCTTACTTACAAGGTATCAAGTAGTGTATATACATATAATCTATGTACATTTTCTATTAACACCAAATATAATATAATTGTGTATTGCTCATTATTTATTACCATAACTGTTATTATTATAATCCTAATAACTTAATGAAATCATTATCAATTAATAATGTTTATTGATATTACTATATGTTGATGAGGCATACATGAATGTTTACTTACACCCTTCAAGTCACATCAGAAATGTTATCATGCAATTCACATGAATGTAGTAAAGCTTACTATATAGTCTATATATATAATATTCACCACATTAATATGTCACATTGCATTATGTATAATATAGATAGCTACCATATAGTAAAGGCTTAGTATCGCATGCTTGTGTATAACAGTAAATCAAGTAAATATAATAATATTATATTATCAGTTCTCTTACTCATTAATTATTATTTATTCATAATAATAATTAAACAACACATTATCGATTAATTAATCATAATTAAAATTAATCAATAGGTTCAAATCTTGCCAATATATTCAAATAAATTGAATATTTAATTGTTAATAATCCTATCAATTTTCTGATATTAAAGTCTCAGGGCTAGTCCACTAATTTAAATAAACCATTAGTGACTTCCTTAATTATTTCACAAATTCTCATAACCACATAAGGTTTAAATAAACTCACAAAACTAACTCGTTAAAATTAAATCACATATTAAATAAATAAGGATTTTAAAATTTATGGTCGTTACAATGAAGTTATCTAAAGAATTTGTAATATTCGGAATAGCACCGAGTAGGGAAGGTTTCAGTGATTCCAAGGACGGAATCCTTATAAGGGGGAAAGGATGTAAGAACCCGAATTTTTAGAAATTATTAAAATAAGAATTTAGTAGATAAAATTCTTAAGGCATGTGCTGGGTTCAAATAAGAATATATATGCGTTATGAAGTATGTGGTATTGTGTTGCGTAAGGTAATATGAACTATACAATATGTGATCTTTGTGTTTTATAAATATATTATTATTATATATTTATTATTCATTAAAGTAAAGGAGATGGATAATATTTATCTATCGATATTAAATAATTTATAAAATAATTTTATCATAGTAAGTGGTGACATTAAATATCTTAAATGAATAATCACCATTTTTCTTGGGTATATACATACTAGTGACTAATATGTTGTAAAATGGGTCATAATTAGTGTTTAAGCTATCCATGAATGGATTGAGATAGCAAAGCATGAATTAGTTATGAGAATTAACTAAACAAGAATAAATATTGGTTAAGTTGAATTAAGTTGAAAGTAATATTATGGAATAATATAATTTGAATATTAAAACCTTAATTAAACAATGGTGATATATCACTTAAGTAAATGGTGAATTAATATATGTGTTGAGTATGCACTTATATTTAGTACTATGTTATATATTACTTAGCATGGATATTTAAGCATCTAATGTTCGGAATAACGTTAATAAAATATATATACGTTGTTAAAAAGAGAAGAAAACCAATATATCTTTAGATAAATATTGGTTAAAGAATTAATTTGATATATAACTAAGATGTGATGATTGAAGAAATTGTTTTGGGACAATTTATAAGAAGAAAAGAGAAACAATTATTGTATATTTTAAATAAAGGATATTAAAATAAATTCTAGCATTGAATTATTTTAATAAAGGGAGGTTATTGTTTTACCTTATATGTATGGCTTAGTATGAGGTAATATGTATGATTAAATAATATGATAAATATATTAAAACATATTTGCTATATGTAAATAAATTGATATAAACAATTTATCATAATAAGAGAAAATAAACTTATTACCTATTTTCTATATGTGATATATGTACATGTAATTATTTTAATGAGATATAGATATTATAATATCTTGAGAAAATGAGTAAATCATTTTATTATAATTAATGCCTCTATTTGGAGAAAACGTAATAAAAATAATTTAGGTATATTTTCATAGCGGAATACATAGTTTATATAATACATAGTTTAAACTTATAAAGAAAGCTAAGTTATTTTTATTTCACTAAATAACTTAAGCTACGATGTTACCCATAGATTTTATAAATAATAATAAAAATATTTGAATATTTCCGTTCACGACATATGTATTTATGTGAATCATAAAATATAATAGTTCAATGTAAATTGAATATGTGATGAATAAGTAATGTGATGAAAGTGAGTAAGATTATGAGATATGCCTAGTGTGGCAAAGATGCGGAATAAGAAATTTATTAAATAAATTAATGAAGGAATGATTAAATTAATTAATTAATGTTATTATATGAATTATTGCTATATGCAAGTATATATGTTGTGAGAGCATATAAATAAGTAATGTAATGGTATTACATTATGAACATATTATAAAATGTGATGTTAAGACCATTATTTTGTGAGAGTATATTATTTTAAGCTTGAGATCTATTAATTACTAAGCTTACATAATTATGCCTTGTGTGGCATGAATAGTAAAGTTAAATCAACGGGAGATTTAATTGGAAGTATTACAAGAAAATTTTATAGTAAGGGATTAAATGGTTGATATTAATTAGTGATGGGAGTATTTCTGTATGATTAAAAGAATAAGTGTTATAGAGATGATGGGTTAAGAATACCCAACTATATTATATTTAGCCTAATTAAAATATTATTTGGACTAACCCAATGTACATGGATTATATGATTACGGGTATAAGTACCCCTAACTTATCATAAGGTAATAACATTAAGTTATTAAGTTTTACTTGTGTTGTCCAAAAAGAAATAAAACCTAGTATGCTAGTCCCCATTTTACTAAATGTCGAGTATTAGGAAAAGTGTCCAATATTCTTTGTCCCATCTCTTCCTTCATCACATGTGTAGTCCATTGGCCTATCCTATTTCATTGTTGCTGAGAAATCAAAAAGGCTAGCAAAGATGGAGATGATGGCTATGGAAATGATAAAGGGGGGAGTGGGTTCAATAGTGCCTCTTTGATAGTAGTGTGCATACAAGCCAATCATGTATGATGACAAAGCACATACTTTGTAAACAATCTTATTTATTTATTAATAAAATATTCATTTAAGGCATATAATTATCTACATGGTGCTATTTTTTATAATATATAAATAACCCATAGTTTTAAGCAATGCTTTTAGAATCACGATGAGATCATGATAATGAGATCTAAATTCTTAGAAAGCTTAAAAACTAAAATAGTTCCCAATTGTGGGATTACTAAAATGGGGATTAGTAAATCCGGATAGATTAGTACATATGTTGCTTGCTCATTGGATGAGGATGACTGATCTCATGGTCATTTGTGTGGAGACACTAAAGCAAGTATGTAGGTGCTTATTGGAGAATAAATTCACTGAACGTGACTCGCTATGGAATACCTAATGGAGTTTTACTCGCCTGTCAATAGAAATTCCTAATGTGATAGTAGTACATGTGATCCTTGGACTTGAGATCATCATAGTATCTTGTATGTAACAAATTATACTTTGACTAATTCCTTAAGGCCTTTTAAGGCATATATAGGGTATGCTTGGGTGTAATGAGTTACATATGGAGATAATGAATGATCAATAAAGAATCTACCACCTCTAGTAAAAGAGGAGATATGTCCTATGTGATTCGTTAAATGACAACCCAGGAATCCTTGGCCAAGGTAGAATGAAATTAGAAAGAGGTTTCTAATTTGCATTATTTGGAGTTGTGCATTTTCTAATCGAAATACATATGATTAAATAAATTAAGACTTGACAGTAAATCCATGTCTTATATTTAATTGGGACATTGTATGGTGGAAGGATTGAATTGTACGGTAACTATTAACTCACAGGTTCTTTTATGATTAATGTTGAGATCTATATTATCTGGAAAGTCGTTGATCGCTAGGGAGGCTTATCCCTATTGTAGAATAAATGTTATTTATTTAAATAGATTATTAGTTTAATTTGTTTATTTAAATAAGATTAGAATTGTTCTAATTAATTTATTCACAACCGATTTAATATGGAGAACCTAAAGGGTCACACCATAAAAGAAAGAAGAATTATTTAAGAAGAAAATGGCATGATAGTAATAATGCATTAAGTATAATTAATTTAATCTATGATGATAGAATAAATTAATTAGCTTAATGTTTATTATTTAATATTTTAGAAATATTAAATATAAATTAATAAGAGGAGTCTTATTATTATTATTATTATTATTATTATTATTTTAATTCTAAAGGAGTTTAGGAATTAATATAATATCAGTACTCTCTCTCTCAATCCTAATAAAGATTAGGATATAAATTAATTAAAAGTATTTAATTAATTAATTAAATAAAACCCTATTCTAATTGGATTAGGAGGGTTAACCTAATATCTATATAAGAGAGTCTTATATCAGAAATAAGGTACGTGAATTTTTCAAGAGTTGGGAGTACACATATTCTATAGAGATAGAAACAAGGGTTAAGCCAATAACCCATCTTACTGAGTTCTTCATCTTCCTTGGTGGATCACCGTTAGAGGCCAAACATTTGGGTGGCTGACATTGATCAAGGGAAGGAGCCACTACAGAGGAATCAAAGGAGTAGAACTTGTACCTGAGGAAGCTTGTATCTTCAAAGGTATAATTCTGTTTTTCTCCTTCTTCATTCACTGATAATTGATGCATAAGAATGATCATGGTAATGGGTTTGTATAAATTTTTGAAAACCTAGTTTTTTACGCTTCCGCCCTATTTATGTGATTTGATTGCATGATTGCGTTACGTACAAACCCAACAGTGGTATCAGAGCCAATCTTGTGCTAATTATCAGTCTATGTGATTCCATACATGTATGATATGCGATTGGATCGAGTTCTGGGCAACAAAATTTTTTCAGATTCTGCGAAGCTGCGCAGCTGCGCCGGTACAAGGCAATATTGCTGCGCAGCTGCGCCGGATGCTGTTCCTGGTTTTCATGCTGCGCAGCTGCGCCGGTTCCCTTTACATTCTTGGCGCAGCTGCCCCACTGGACAGGAACTGATTTTTTTTATTTAATTAAATGAATGGTTTATTTAATTAATAAAGGTTTAAAATAAAGATGTTTATTTTATATGAAATGAGATTTTAGAATTGCTAAAATTAAAGAGTTTAATTTGGAATTGTTTTTGAATGAAATAAAGGAGTTCATTTTTCCAAAAACAAAGTTTAGCAAACTTTTGCCCATTAACTGATATTAATACATATATGGCATGAATTTATTTTCATGAGATGAATAAGTTTTATTGATACGTATGATGATATGTATGGTAATAAAAGGGATTGATTATGGACTATGACCAATGTGATTGGATTTTATTTTGGTTGAATGCTTGAATGAATGGGTTTTATAAAATGGGGTCTGCGTACCTCGTCTTCTCTAGTTTTATTCTCGATGTAAATTCTATCTCCTTTCTATGTACTTCCCCTTGACTGCTGATCAAGGTTTCTATTTAATTTTAAATAGTTAATGTAGTAGAGATAGTTAGAATTATTTTTAAAAAATTGGAGACCAAGGAGCAAGGAACGCGTGAAGACTCATTTGTATGGAGCCAGGGTTTAAATGTAATAGTTATATTTCAATTTAAATTCTTGCACTCCTAGGTTTGACCTTTTGGTTCACTTGGTGGCTCTAGTGAACCAATCTAGAATAAAAGTCCATAATCAATCCGGGTAGAATATAGTATTCTATATTGCATGCTAAATATTATATATATTATATTTTATACAAACATGCTTCGCATGTTTAATAAAATGACGCGTATTTTATATATATATGTGCATGCGCACTTAAAAAGATGAGACAAATAATAACAAACCCCTCAAAGAAATAATATTAAGTCTGAAGTGTTCAAATGATATTTGAAATATCGAACGTCGCCTTCTAGCATGATTAGTTAATAGAGTATTAAATATTTAATATGAGTTTGTTGTGCTATCCACAAGGCGAGTATTGAATATTTAAGATGTTAATTAATCACATTTGATGCTTATCAAGAAACGGCTGCATACCTACTTAACAAGGTACCTACCAAATCCGCCCCAAAGACTCCATATGAGATGTGGAAAGGGAGGAAACCAAATCTTAAGCATGTTAAGACTTGGGGTTGTCCAGCTTATGTCAAAAAGTTTGAAAATGATAAGCTACAGATTAAATCCGATAAGTGTAGATTTGTGGGATACCCTAAAGAAACCGTAGGGTATTATTTCTATCATCCAACTGATCAAAAGGTGTTTGTTGCGAAACATGCTACCTTCTTGGAGAAAGAGTTTATCCATGAAGGGGTCAGTGGGAGCAAGATATATCTTGAAGAAGTTCAAGAACCACAAGTTACCACGGACCAAAGTCAGGTACCTAACCAAGTAGAAGAACCTACTGTACCACACCCTGTTCGTAAATCTAGAAGAGTACCGAAGATACCTGAGAGGTATGGATTCGTTATAGAGGATAACGATGAGGTACACATCATGAATGATGATGATCCATTGAATTACGAACAGGCTATGAGTAATAAAGACTCAGGGAAATGGCTTGAAGCCATGAAATCCAAAATGGACTCCATGTATGAAAACAAAGTATGGTCTTTGGTTTCACCACCTGAAGGTATTAAATCTATTGGGTGTAAATGGGTTTTTAAGAAAAAGACTGGAGCAGACGGAAAGGTAGAGACCTATAAGGCCCGACTGGTTGCAAAAGGTTTCAAACAAAGACAAGGAGTTGACTATGATGAAACCTTCTCACCAGTAGCCATGCTCAAGTCCATTCGGATTTTGCTTGCGATTGCAGCTTACAACGACTATGAGATCTGGCAGATGGAAGTGAAAACGGCCTTCCTCAATGGGAAACTTGAGGAGGATGTGTATATGACACAGCCAGAGGGATTTATTTCAAAAGTTGGAACAAATCAAGTCTGTAAGCTACAACGATCCATTTATGGGTTGAAGCAAGCTTCTCGTAGATGGAACATTCATTTTGATGAGACAATCAAAGAGTTTGATTTTATCAAAAACGAGGATGAACCATGTGTATACAAGAAGGTTAGTGGGAGCGCAGTATCATTCCTTGTATTATATGTTGATGATATATTACTGATAGGGAATGACATTCCTATGTTACAATCCATTAAAATCTGGTTATCTAAAAACTTCTCCGTGAAGGACTTGGGTGAAGCATCCTATATTTTGGGGATAAAGATCTATAGAGATAGATCTAAAAGGATGCTCGACTTATCCCAAGGAACGTACATTGATACGATGCTAAAGAGGTTTAGCATGGAAGATTCCAAAAGAGGTCTCATGTCGATGAGCTATGGAATAAATCTCTCCAAGAAACAGGCCCCAAAGACACCTGAGGAGAGAGACCGTATGAGTAAGATCCCTTATGCTTCTGCAATAGGATCTATCATGTACGGTATGATATGTACTAGACCGAATGTTGCTCACGCACTTAGTGTAACAAGCAGATACCAGTCGAATCCAGGAGAAGAGCACTGGAAGGCAGTGAAAATATCCTAAAGTACTTGAGAAGGACTAAAGATATTTTTCTTGTCTACAGTGGGTCTGAATTAAAACTCGAGGGATTCACGGACTCAAGTTTTCAAACAGACCAAGATGACAGTAAATCTGTTTCAGGGTATGTGTTTACCTTAAACAGAGGTGCAGTGAGTTGGAAGAGTTCCAAGCAGCAAACGGTTGCTGATTCAGTGACAGAGGCAGAGTATATAGCTGCAAGTGAAGCTGCAAAGGAAGCTGTTTGGATGAAGAAGTTCATAACTGAATTTGGTGTGGTTCCTAGCATTGGAGAAGCAGTTCCCGTATACGTGTTCCTAGCATTGGAGAACCCAGGTCTCATCAGAAATCTAAACACGTGTTGCGGCGATTTCACTTGATCAGGGAGATCATTGAAAGAGGAGACGTCACCTTGGAGCGTGTAGACTCTCAACACAACATTGCAGATCCATTTACTAAAGCTTTAACACAACAGCAGTTTGATCGTCACTTAGAGAAGATGGGTATGAGATACCATGGCGATTGACTTTAGTGCAAGTGGGAGATTGATAGTAGTGTGCATACAAGCCAATCATGTATGATGACAAAGCACATACTTTGCAAATAATCTTATTTATTTATTAATAAAATATTCATTTAAGGCATATAATTATCTACATGGTGCTATTTTTTATAATATGTAAATAACACATAGTTTTAAGCAATGCTTTTAGAATCATGATGAGATCATGATAATGAGATCTAAATTCTTAGAAAGCTTAAAAACTAAAATAGTTCCCAATTGTGGGATTACTAAAATGGGGATTAGTAAATTCGGATAGATTGGTACATATGTTGCTTGCTCATTGGATGAGGATGACTGATCTCATGGTCATTTGTGTGGAGACACTAAAGCAAGTATGTAGGTGCTTATTGGAGAATAAGTTCACTGAACGTGACTCGCTATGGAATACCTAATGGAGTTTTACTCGCCTGTCAATAGGAATTCCTAATGTGATAGTAGTACATGTGATCCTTGGACTTGAGATCATCATAGTATCTTGTATGTAACAAATTATACTTTGACTAATTCCTTAAGGCCTTTTAAGGCATATATAGGGTATGCTTGGGTGTAATGAGTTACATATGGAGATAATGAATGATCAATAAAGAATCTACCACCTCTAGTAAAAGAGGAGATATGTCCTATGTGATTCGTTAAATGACAACCCAGGAATCCTTGGCCAAGGTAGAATGAAATTAGAAAGAGGTTTCTAATTTGCATTATTTGGAGTTGTGCATTTTCTAATCGAAATACATATGATTAAATAAATTAAGACTTGACAGTAAATCCATGTCTTATATTTAATTGGGACATTGTATGGTGGAAGGATTGAATTGTACGGTAACTATTAACTCACAGGTTCTTTTATGATTAATATTGAAATCTATATTATCTGGAAAATCGTTGATCGCTAGGGAGGCTTATCCCTATTGTAGAATAAATGTTATTTATTTAAATAGATTATTAGTTTAATTTGTTTATTTAAATAAGATTAGAATTGTTCTAATTGATTTATTCACAACCGGTTTAATATGGAGAACCTAAAGGGTCACACCATAAAATGAAGAAGAATTATTTAAGAAGAAAATGGCATGATAGTAATAATGCATTAAGTATAATTAATTTAATCTATGATGATAGAATAAATTAAATAGCTTAATGTTTATTATTTAATATTTTAGAAATATTAAATATAAATTAATAAGAGGAGTCTTATTAATATTATTATTATTATTATTATTTTAATTCTAAAGGAGTTTAGGAATTAATATAATATCAGCACTCTCTCTCTCAATCCTAATAAAGATTAGGATATAAATTAATTAAAAGTAATTAATTAATTAATTAAATAAAACCCTATTCTAATTGGATTAGGAGGGTTAACCTAATATCTATATAAGAGAGTCTTATATCAGAAATAAGGTACGTGAATTTTTCAAGAGTTGGGAGTACACATATTCTATAGAGATAGAAACAAGGGTTAAGCCAATAACCCATCTTACTGAGTTCTTCATCTTCCTTGGTGGATCACCGTTAGAGGCCAAACATTTGGGTGGCTGACATTGATCAAGGGAAGGAGCCACTACAGAGGAATCAAAGGAGTAGAACTTGTACCTGAGGAAGCTTGTATCTTCAAAGGTATAATTCTATTTTTCTCCTTCTTCATTCACTGATAATTGATGCATAAGAATGATCATGGTAATGGGTTTGTATAAATTTTTGAAAACCTAGTTTTTTACGCTTCCGCCCTATTTATGTGATTTGATTGCATCATTGCGTTACGTACAAACCCAACACTCTCCACCAAATCCCTCTTGTCCAATGTCTTCTCCTTCCTCCCATTGGTTAATTTTATGGCAAGAACCACTAATTGGGCAATAGCTTCTCTATAAAAGGGAAGCTCCCCTTCACAATTCTAGTTGCTAAATTTTTGATAAGTTTCATATAGAGAGTGTGTTGATGAGAATTGAGTGAGCAATCTGAAATGGGAAGCAAGAATTAACTTTACAAGCTTCAAAGAGGTAACATTAACTTATCATGTTCTTGAGTTTCAAGTTGGTAAAATCTTAGAAATTTCTTGAATTCTTGGTAATTGGTTTGGTAATGGATACTATTGTGTTATATGAGTTATATGTATGATTATAAGTGTAAATAGTTGTCTAAAGCATGCTACATTGAAGTACTAGATGTTAAGTTTTTGTAAATTCTGCAGAAGCATAGCCAAGTCTGGTGCTGAACCGAAGTGGAGAGGCCGCGACACTTCCCCTTTCAAAACCAGCGCGGCCGCGCTAGTGGGCATTTCTTGAAAATGATTTTCATTGCTTATGATTTTCTGAGCATGTTGGGTTGGTTTGAAAATGCATATAAATAACCCTAACACATAGATTGAAGATACCTTAATAATTATAGTAGGTCACTATAACTTGTTTTAGTTTAAGTTTTAAAGGAAACTTATAAGTTTGGAAAGACAACCTTGTTAAAAATAAACTTACCGACCTTGTGAACATGTGTAGATTGTAACGATTGAGATTTTATATTTAATTTTAAATATTTATTAAATTAAATAAATATTTTATGTGATTTATTTATTGAGTTAAATAAATAAATTATGTGATTTATGGAGTTATTTAATTAAGGGTATATATTAATTAAATGAATGTGCAATATTTAATTTAATTAATGTATATTAATTTTATTTTTAGTTCTAATTTAATTTAGAGAATTAAATTAGATGTGATGAAGTGTTACATGAATTATAATTAGCGAGTAATTATAATTATGTGGTAAATTTTATGTGATTAATTGATGTTAGATTTTAATTGATTAAATTAGTTGATTAATATTTAATTGATTAAAATATGACATTAAAGTATGTGTTAAATGATTTGTTAAAATAAAAAGGAAAAGAATTTTAAATGATTTTTACCAAACAAGGCCCTTGCTTTTGTTTTAAAAATTATTGCCAAACAGGGTCCTTGCACTAGCTTAAACCTAATTTACCTAAACCATGCCTAAGTAAGTAAAACTAGTTTCTAATTTCCTTGTAGCCAAACAAGCCAAGTTGGCTTTTGAATTTTGTAACTTACATAATAAATGTATTTATTATATATATTAAGTAATTAGCAGTTACATATATATCATTAGTATACGTATATTATATTAGTTATAATATATCTAAACTATGTTAGTTTTTCCTAAGTCTAAACTAAGAACTAAGAAGAAAAGAAAGCAGAGAAAAGGAAGAGCAGAGAAGAGAAAAGAGGAAGGAGAATTGTTAGAATTGAACTCACATCGTTTTCTCTTTCAATCTATTAACAAAAGGTATTATCTATAATCTTTAATTATTATAGAACTCAATTCATATGTTTCATGTATTTTATTCTCTGTCAAAAGTTGAGTTTTCATGAAGTTGTATAATTGTGACTATGTATATATGATGTTCATAGGTTTTCATATGTAATTGTGTTCATATCATGTCTATATGTGATGATATGCTTAATTAGTTGTTTAATTCATGAATATATATATATATATATATATATATATATATACATATATATATATATATATATGATATAATGGAGAATTTATGTTTTTCAAAAGTCACAGTGAAGTGTCTGGGAAAAATAAAGTTTCTCATAGAAATCAAAATATATGTTGATTGTTGATTTTGTATAAATTAATTGTGGAATATGTTATTATGTTTAGAAATTAGTTGATTGGGATTGGAATTGTGAGAATTGGTTTTAAAACAAATTCGCAGTGTTCAATTTCATCTAGAACACTGACATTGGTATTTTTTTTAATTTTTGTAAAAATTAAGCGTTTTAATTCTGCTAATTGATGTATTAGTGTGTTCAAAACATGTTAGAAGCTTTGCACTTTGTTTCTGTAAAGTTTTATATGAAAATTGTTGGCTGAATTGAGAATTCATTGTAGAGAATTAAGCCAATTTGGCTTTTCTCTGCACTATTCGCGAAGCATTTTGGGTAATGGAAGAGGAACGTAGAGAGGCTGTGCGACGTATTAATATGCCTAGGCAGTAGCAGCAGTAGCAGTAATAGTAGTAGTAGCAGTAGCAGTAGTAGTAGAGCTTTTATTTATGTATTGCTTTTTGTATTAAATAATGTAAATTCCATAATTTGAGATAAGAATGGGATGAGTTAATAATATAATCCTGCAACTTTTCCAGTTCAGGAAGGATGATGTAAATGGCAGAAATACTATCTGATTGATGTTTTTAAACTACGACTAATGAATAAAAGAAGTCTATTGACGTGCTTGGTGTTCTATGTGAACTGAATTGTCTAGAACGTTCAAGTATGAACTGGAGTACTTAATAATTGAATAAAGGGTATAATAATATTTTCTTAACAGAAAATGCTTCCTAGAAGAAGAGTAACACGTCAAAATCCTGAGGGTTCGACGAACAACAACAATAACGAGGGAACGAATTCCAATTCGGTTCAGCAGTTGGTGAATCTATTGATAGGAGCTCTTGCGAATCAGCCACAGGTGCAGGGTACTACTTTCAAGGAAATACAAGGCAGTAGGACCGCCTGAGTTCAACGGATCGACTAACCCTATCGAAGCTCAGACATGGGTTATGGAAATGGAGAAGGTATTTGACGTGGCTAGGGTAGGAGAAGACCAAAAGACAATGTTCGCGGCTTTCATGTTGAAGTCGGATGCTAGCTTTTGGTGGCAGGCTAACAAGACTCGAGATGGAGAGGGAGTCATCACGTGGGAACGTTTCAAGGAAATGTTCTACGAGATGTATTTTCCAGTGAGTTCGCAGGACTAGATGGAGGTCCAGTTCCTAGAACTTAAGCAAGGAGGGATGACGGTGTCTGAGTATGCCGTTAAGTTTAACGAGTTGGCCAGGTTCGCTACATACCAGGTCAGCACTGACGCTAGGAAAGCGAGAAGGTTTGAGCGGGGACTAAAGCCCTGGCTCTACAGCAAGGTTTCTATGTTCCAGCTGAATACCTTTGCAGCGGTACTGGAAAGGCCATACTTGCTGAGGGAGGAAGCGAAGCGGTGACGAAGTTCAACCAAGATAAGAAAAAGAAGAATGAGGTAGAAACCAAGTCTGGGGGTAGCAGCACTGTGAACCAGAAGAGGAAGTGGTTTGATAATACCTCTGCTGGGAGTCAGCAAGGAAGCCAGTAGAAGAGGAAGTTCGAAGCATGTGCTAAATGCGGTAAGAATCACACTGGCGTGTGCATGAAGGGGAAGCGGGTGTGCTTTAACTGTGGTCAGGAAGGCCACATCTCGCCTAATTGCCCAAAACTGAAGAAGGGAGCATGCTTTACATGTGGATCCAAAGATCACATGGCTCGCAACTGCCCGAAGAAGCTGACGGCACGGTCAACAGGGAGCGGAGGGAATGGAAGCGGCAGTACCGTTACTATCGCTGCACCATTGCAAGCTGTTCGACCCACTGCACGGACATTCAAGATTACGGTACAGGATGCTGTGCAATCAAAATATGTGGTGTCAGGTATTATTTCGGTTAATAGTATAAATGCATATGTATTATTTGATTCGGGAGCTACTTGCTCATTCATATATGATGATTTTGCTAGAACCCTAGACTTACCTGTAGAGGAGTTAATTTACCCTTTGAACATAGAGATTGCGAATAGGGAGGTTATTCCTGTTAGGAGCGTTTATAAGAACTGTAGATTGGATATTAAGGGTCAGGAGCTTAGAGTATATTTGATTTTGATAAAACTTGGGGAATTCGACGCCATACTAGGTATGGATTGGTTGTTTAACCATGGGGCGATAATCGACTGTCAGAAGAAGTCGGTAAACCTTACGACTCCGTCGAAGTTGGTGTTCTATGGTAACAAATCACCTAGGCAAGCGAGTTGTCTGACGGTTATGCAAGCCAAGAAACTTCTGACGCAAGGCTGTGTAGGATATCTAGCCTACATAGTAGATTCGCGTAAGGAAAGCCCGAAGGTAGAGGAGATATCGGTAGTTAAGGAGTTTGTGGATGTTTTTCCAAGCGATTTACCAGGACTTCCGCCAGATAGGGAGACAGAGTTCGTGATCGATCTAGCACTGGGAACTGCTCCGATTTTGAAGGCTCCGTACCGAATGGCTCCAGTCGAGATGAAGGAACTGATGGTTCAACTGCAAGAACTGCTAGACAAGAAGTATATTCAACCGAGCGTTTCGCCGTGGGGAGCGCCTGTCTTATTCGTGAAGAAAAAGGATTGGTCGATGCGTCTTTGCATTGATTATAGAGAGTTGAATAAAGTTACGATCAAGAATAGGTATCCTTTACCTAGGATCGAAGACTTGTTTGATCAACTGAAGGGTGCGAAATACTTCTCAAAAATCGATTTGAGAAGCGGGTATCATCAATTGAAGGTGAAGAAGGAAGATATACCGAAAATAGCTTTTAGAACTCGGTATGGTCATTACGAGTTCTTGGTGATGTCATTTGGTCTCACGAATGCCCCAGCTGCATTTATGGACCTAATGAACAGGGTGTTCAAGCCATTTCTGAACAAGTTCGTGGTAGTGTTCATAGAAGACATCCTGGTTTATTCCAAGACCGAGGAGGAGCATGCTGAACACTTACGACTAACCTTAGAAGCACTAAGACGAGAGAAGCTTTACGCTAAATTCTTGAAATGCGAATTTTGGTTGGAACGTGTGCAATTCCTTGGCCACGTGATCGACAAGGATGGTATTTCGGTAGATCCGTCGAAAGTTGAGGCCGTAATTAGTTGGGAACAGCCGAAGACGCCGTCTGAAGTGAGAAGTTTCTTAGGATTGGCTGGTTATTACCGAAGATTTATTCAAGACTTTTCTAGAATCGCAACTCCGTTGACAAATTTGACTCGTAAAATAGTTAAGTTTGTTTGGACAGAGAAGTGTGAGGAGAGTTTTCAAGAGCTGAAGAAGAGGTTGAGTACTGCGCCTGTATTGTCTTTACCGGATAGTTCGGGGAATTTCGTAGTATATAGCGATGCCTCACATAAAGGATTAGGCTGTGTATTGATGCAGAGCGGCAAAGTCATTGCCTATGCGTCACATCAGCTGAAGGATTACGAGAAGGGGTATCCGACCCATGACCTAGAATTGGCGGCAGTAGTGTTTGCCCTAAAGATTTGGAGGCACTACTTATATGGAGAAAAGTGTGAAATATACACAGATCACAAGAGTCTGAAGTATATATTTACCCAGAAGGATTTGAACATACGCCAAAGAAGATGGTTGGAACTGATTAAAGACTACGATTACGAGATACTTTACCATCCGGGTAAAGCTAACGTTGTTGCCGACGCATTGAGCAGAAAAGGTCAGGAGAAGCTGAACGTATTAACTGATTAGGATCGGTTAATAGAACAGATGGCTAGATTGGAGTTGGAAGTGAAGTTTTCGAAAGAATCGGATGAGATGTTGTTTCAAGTAACCATTGGTTCTACTTTAATAGACAAAGAGAAAGAAGGACAACTTCATGATGAAGAATGTGAAAAGATTCGGACGAGGTTAACTGATGGCGAAGAGTTCAAGTTCAAGGTCGATAATGAAGGACTATTACGATTTGAAGGTAGAATCTGGGTACCTCCAGTACGAGAGGTCAAAGAGGAGGTTTTGAGCGAAGCTCATAGTTCTAGATATTCTATTCACCCTGGGAGTACGAAGATGTACTAGGATCTCAGGCATCATTTCTAGTGGCCGAATATGAAGAGGGACGTGGCTGAATGCGTTGCGAAATGCTTAACGTGTCAGAAAGTCAAAGCAGAACACCAGAGACCAAGTGGTTTGCTGCAACCGTTAGAAATTCCGAAGTGGAAGTGGGAGCACATCACGATGGATTTTGTGGTAGGACTTCCAACGACTCAGAAGGGATATGATGCGATATAGGTTATAGTGGATCCACTGACAAAGTCAGCCCACTTTCTGCCGATCAGGGGCAAGTACAACCTGGATAAACTAGCGAAGCTCTACGTGAAGGAAATTATTTCTCGACATGGTGTTCCGGTGTCGATTGTGTCCGTCAGAGATCCACGTTTCACGTCTAATTTTTGGAAGCGATTGCAAGAATGTATGGGAACGCAATTGCGAATGAGTACAGCGTATCATCCTCAGACTGATGGACAGAGCGAGAGAACGACTCAGACGCTTGAGGATATGCTGAGAGCTTGTGTGATGGACTTCAAAGGAAGCTGGGAGGATCATCTACCGTTGGTGGAGTTCGGCTACAATAATAATCATCATGCGAGTATTGGCATGCCGCCTTACGAAGCATTATAAGGCAGAAAATGCAGAACTCCTTTGTGCTGGGATGAAGTCGGTGAAAGTCAATTGTTGGGACCAGAATTGGTACAATAAACCGCTGAAATTGTGAAGCTGATCAAAACGAGATTAGTTGCTGCTCAAGACGGACAGAAGAAGTATGCCGATTTACATCGACATAACCGAGAATTCTTACCAGAAAGTTTCGTTTTTCTGAAGGTATCTCCTTGGAAAGGAAAAATTCGATTCGGTAAGAAGGGGAAGCTGAGTCCCAGATTTATTGGACCTTTTGAGGTATTACGAAAGGTGGGCGAGGTAGCTTACGAGATTGCATTACCTCCGGAGCTCGAGAATATACATAATGTCTTTCATATTTCTGTATTAAGACCTTACAAGCATGATTATAAACATGTAATAGAATATGAACCTTTGCTATTTGATAAAGACTTATCATATGAAGAAGTGCCTGTTCAAATAGTTGATAGAAAGGAACAAGTACTTAGGAATAAAGTGATACCTTCTGTTAAGGTAATCTGGAGGAACCACAGTGCTGAAGAAGCTACGTGGGAACTCAAAGATGTTATGATAAAATCTTATCCGCATTTATTTGTTTAGTTATGTGTAACCCTTATATACTGATTCTGGGGACAGAATCCTTTTAAGGGGGGAAGAATGTAATAGACGAGATTTTTTTTTGTGTGATTCTGGGGACAGAATCCTTTTAAGGAGGGAAGATTGTAACGATTGAGATTTTATATTTAATTTTAAATATTTATTGAATTAAATAAATATTTTATGTGATTTATTTATTGAGTTAAATAAATAAATTATGTGATTTATGGAGTTATTTAATTAAGGGTATATATTAATTAAATGAATGTGCAATATTTAATTTAATTAATGTATATTAATTTTATTTTTAGTTCTAATTTAATTGAGAGAATTAAATTAGATGTGATGAAGTGTTACATGAATTATAATTAGCGAGTAATTATAATTATGGGGCAAATTTTATGTAATTAATTGATGTTAGATTTTAATTGATTAAATTAGTTGATTAATATTTAATTGATTAAAATATGACATTAAAGTATGTGTTAAATGATTTGTTAAAATAAAAAGGAAAAGAATTTTAAATGATTTTTACCAAACAAGGCCCTTGCTTTTATTTTAAAAATTATTGCCAAATAGGGCCCTTGAACTAGCTTAAACCTAATTTACCTAAACCATGCCTAAGTAAGTAAAACTAGTTTCTAATTTTCTTGTAGCCAAACAAGCCAAGTTGGCTTTTGAATTTTGTAACTTACATAATAAATGTATTTATTATATATATTAAGTAATTAGCAGTTACATATATATCATTAGTATACGTATATTATATCAGTTATAATATATCTAAACTACGTTAGTTTTTTCTAAGTCTAAACTAAGAACTAAGAAGAAAAGAAAGCAGAGAAAAGGAAGAACAGAGAAGAGAAAAGAGGAAGAAGAATTGTTAGAATTGAACTCACATCGCTTTCTCTTTCAATCTATTAACAAAAGGTATTATCTATAATCTCTAATTATTATAGAACTCAATTCATATGTTTCATGTATTTTATTCCATGTTAAAAGTTGAGTTTTCATGAAGTTGTATAATTGTGACTATGTATATATGATGTTCATAGGTTTTCATATGTAATTGTGTTCATATCATGTCTATATGTGATGATATGCTTAATTAGTTGTTTAATTCATGAATATATATATATATATATATATATATATATATATATATGATATAATGGAGAATTTATGTTTTTCAAAAGTCATAGTGAAGTGTCTGGGAAAAATAAAGTTTCTCATAGAAATCAAAATATATGTTGATTGTTGATTTTGTATAAATTAATTGTGGAATATGTTATTATGTTTAGAAATTAGTTGATTGGGATTGGAATTGTAAGAATTGGTTTTAAAACAAATTCGCAGTGTTCAATTTCATCTAGAACACTGACATTGGTATTTTTTTTAATTTTTGTAAAAATTAAGCGTTTTAATTCTGCTAATTGATGTATTAGTGTGTTCAAAACATGTTAGAAGCTTTGCACTTTGTTTCTGTAAAGTTTTATATGAAAATTGTTGGCTGAATTGAGAATTCATTGTAGAGAATTAAGCCAATTTGGCTTTTCTCTGCACTATTCGCGAAGCTGCTCTGTTTCTGTCCGCTGCCGGCGCAGCTGCGCAGGCAGTAAGGGTAGAAGCGGCGTAGCTGCGCCGCTGGGTTTTCGCAGGTTTGGCCCCTGCGCAGCTGCGCCGGTGTCAAGGCTAAAGGTTGCGCAGCTGCGCCGTGTCCCGGGCAGTGGTAGTGACTTTAGTTTTTGTGTAGTGTTAATTCTAATCTTAGTTTAATTATTCTATGACAAGGAGCGTGTATCTAGCTGCTATAACATGTGTTATAATTTGAGAAAAAGGAAGTTTTGAAAAACTAATATGGTATTTAAATTATAAACTATAATTGTTTAATTGTACAATAAGTTACTTAATTATAATTTTATTAATTAAAATTAAGATTAAATGTTTAATTTAAATTATAATTTTTGTGAAATTATAATGTATAGAAGTTGATTTATTTTAATCAATTAGATGTTAAATTAAATTATAATTTATGCATATTTAATTATAGATTATAAATTGATAATTTCATGATTAATTATAATTTGTCTAATTAAATGCATGATGTGGTTTAATTGATTATAATTATTTATAATTTAAATGGTAATTATAATTTAAGTAATTATAATTTGATTAAGTGTTTGAATTATAATTGTTTAATTATAATTTAGTTAAATACATAATTGATTTAATTAACTATGTGATAGTTGATTATTATTATTAGAGTGAGTTAACCATGAGGGTTAACCACTTATGTGAATTAGTTACGTGTTAACTAATTTAGGTTATTGTGATTGAATATATATGTGTAGGAAGTATTAAAGTACGTGAATTGTGTTAAGTAGCTTGCGCTTGAGGCAAGTCTTCTAAACTCTAAACTCGTTAATTTTATGCAAGTCTTCTAAACCCTAAACTCGTTAATTTTATGCAAGTTTTCTAAACCCTAACCTTGTATAATTTCTTGAGTTCATATATTCTTATTAAGAATGTCCTTTTCATTTCTGTATTGGACAATTATTTATTTAATTGAAATGATCTTAGCTTATTGTTCAAGTAAGATCTAGTTATTATTTTAATTGCTTTAAATTTACTTCTAAAGCATATGTTAATTCATAATTCTTTTATTTATGAATTATTGAAAGTCGATTCAACTAATCCTTAGTTGATGAACGTGAATTTTAAATTACCCTTGTAAGCTTATCCAAACCAAACTTTCTTTGGTGCGGACTCGAATTCAAATTACTGAGTTGAACAACCCTATTTACTAGGGGAGGCTACTACGTATAGCGTTAAGATGTTTGTGCACAATACATGGTACAAAGGACTGATCCCCCTAAGTACGAGTTAAGGTCCATAGTCTTATTGACTGTTAAAGGTTTAAATAGAAATATTTATAACCTAGGATAAGAGTTCAAAGGTCTTATGACCCTCAAATAAATTCTATATTCGAATTTTAATGTTGATAGAGAATTATTATTCAATTATTTATTATTGAAGCAAGCTAAGTTGTTCAGATTCTTTTAAATATATCCTTTCATGTCTATGTTATTGTTAAACTCCAGTGAGCTGTGGTTTGCTCACTCTTGCATTAAATAACAATTTCAGTTAAGGTTGATAACGCGAGTAAGGGTAAGGGAAAGCAAAGCAAGTGAAGACTTATTTTTTTTTATTATATTCAGAATGATTGTAATAATACTTGAATGTTATATTTTTGTTTCCGCACTTTATTATATTCATGTCAGGGTTAGAGTAAACCGGGATTATCTTGAAAAGGTTGTAACCCTTGTTTTAAGGGAGATTTGTCTATTCTAATTTAAGTTGTAGTTTATTTTATATTATTCATTGGGTAGATGTATGTTATATTAAAAAGTGAACACCAAATCATGTGGAAACGAAGTACCCGGATTTAGGGGTGTCACAGGTTGGTATCAAAGCTGTAGGTTATGAAACCTTAGGTGGGGAAAAACCTTAGGTAGTAGCCTTATGGTAAGATCGAGAAGATAGTGATGCTAGGTAAAGATAATAAACTACCTTATGTGCCTATGTGTTTACATTATAGTATTCGAAGAGTGACGATTCGTTATCACGTAATAATGAACTTTAAAATTCTTTTGTCAGGGTGTCGAACGTGGGAGAACCTAGTCAGGCTAGAGAGGATGTACCTCAGGTGCCTAGAGAGGAAGAGCCCCATGACATACATGTTATCTGGGAGCAGCTGGTTAGGAGAGAGCCATCTCCAGTGATCACCGTAGCTGGTCGGGAGCGTGAGCTGACACCTATTCTAGAGGATGAGAACGAGGACGAGTCTGAAGAGGAGGAAGAGGAGGAAGAGGATCCCGAAGAGGAATTCCTACCTCACTCTACTAGTGCTGAGATGTACGAGGCAGTCTACGATAGCAATGTGGAACTTCATGGACGAATAGGAGATCTCGAGGAGACTATTCAGCAGCGTGATGAGACTATCGAAGAGATGGATAGTGCACTAGGAGATGCACAGTGGAACCTGATACATATGGAGGTCGAAAGAGATGCTGCTCGTTTTAAATTGGCAAAGCTGAAGCAAGACATCCAGGAGGAGTCGAGGAAGCGTGCCAGAGCTGAGGAGTCAAGCTTGAGGGCTAATCAACGAGCTGATCGAGCTGAAGGTGAAGCTGAAGCCAAGAGAGCCAAGCTGAGGGAAACAAGATATGCTTTTCATACAGCGATAGAGAGAGCTCAGGACCGTATTTTCTACTACCCAGCTTAGTTCCAAGGTTTACCGTGGTATGTGGTGGACCGAAGAACTGCATTTTGGGTAATGGAAGAGGAACGTAGAGAGGTTTTGCGACGTATTAATATGCCTAGGCAGTAGCAGCAGTAGCAGTAATAGTAGTAGTAGCAGTAGCAGTAGTAGTAGAGCTTTTATTTATGTATTGCTTTTTGTATTAAATAATATAAATTCCATAATTTGAGATAAGAATGGGATGAGTTAATAATATAATCCTGCAATTTTTCCAGTTCAGGAAGGATGATGTAAATAGCAGAAATACTATCTGATTGATGTTTTTAAACTACGACTAATGAATAAAAGAAGTCTATTGACGTGCTTGGTGTTCTATGTGAACTGAATTGTCTAGAACGTTCAAGTATGAACTGGAGTACTTAATAATTGAATAAAGGGTATAATAATATTTTCTTAACAGAAAATGCCTCCTAGAAGAAGAGTAACACGTCAAAATCCTGAGGGTTCGACGAACAACAACAATAACGAGGGAACGAATCCCAATTCGGTTCAGCAGTTGGTGAATCTATTGATAGGAGCTCTTGCGAATCAGCAACAGGTGCAGGGTACTACTTTCAAGGAATTCAAGGCAATAGGACCGCCTGAGTTCAACGGATCGACTAACCCTATCGAAGCTCAGACATGGGTTATGGAAATGGAGAAGGTATTTGACGTGGCTAGGGTAAGAGAAGACCAAAAGACAATGTTCGCGGCTTTCATGTTGAAGTCGGATGCTAGCTTTTGGTGGCAGGCTAACAAGACTCGAGATGGAGAGGGATTCATCACGTGGGAACGTTTAAAGGAAATGTTCTACGAGATGTATTTTCCAGTGAGTTCGCAGGACTAGATGGAGGTCCAGTTCCTAGAACTTAAGCAAGGAGGGATGACGGTGTCTGAGTATGCCGTTAAGTTTAACGAGTTGGCCAGGTTCGCTACATACCAGGTCAGCACTGACGCTAGGAAAGCGAGAAGGTTTGAGCGGGGACTAAAGCCCTGGCTCTACAGCAAGGTTTCCATGTTCCAGCTGAATACCTTTGCAGCGGTGCTGGAGAAGGCCATACTTTCTGAGGGAGGAAGCGAAGCGGTGACGAAGTTCAACCAAGATAAGAAGAAGAAGAATGAGGTAGAAACCAAGTCTGGGGGTAGCAGCACTGTGAACCAGAAGAGGAAGTGGTTTGATAATACCTCTGCTGGGAGTCAGCAAGGAAGCCAGCAGAAGAGGAAGTTCGAAGCATGTGCTACATGCGGTAAGAATCACACTGGCGTGTGCATGAAGGGGAAGCGGGTGTGCTTCAATTGTGGTCAGGAAGGCCACATCGCGCCTAATTGCCCAAAACCAAAGAAGGGAGCTTGCTTTACATGTGGATCCAAAGATCACATGGCTCGCAACTGCCCGAAGAAGCTGACGGTAAGGTCAACAGGGAGCGGAGGGAATGGAAGCGGCAGTACCGTTACTATCGCTGCACCATTGCAAGCTGTTCGACCCACTGCACGGACATTCAATATTACGGTGCAGGATGCTGTGCAATCAAAAGATGCGGTGTCAGGTATTATTCCGGTCAATAGTATAAATGCATATGTATTATTTGATTCGGGTGCTACTTGCTCATTCATATATGATGATTTTGCTAGAACCCTAGACTTACCTGTAGAGGAGTTAATTTACCCTTTGAACATAGAGTTTGCGAATAGGGAGGTTATTCCTGTTAGGAGCGTTTATAAGAACTGTAGATTGGATATTAAGGGTTAGGAGCTTAGAGTAGATTTGATTCCGATAAAACATGGGGAATTTGACGTCATACTAGGTATGGATTGGTTGTTCAACCATGGGGCGATAATCGACTGTCAGAAGAAGTCGGTAAGCCTTACGACTCCGTCGAAGTTGGTGTTCTATGGTAGCAAATTGCCTAGGCAAGCGAGTTGTCTGACGGTTATGCAAGCCAAGAAACTTCTGACGCAAGGCTGTGTAGGATATCTAGCCTACATAGTAGATTCGCGTAAGGAAAGCCCGAAGGTGTAGGAGATATCGGTAGTTAAGGAGTTTGTGGATGTTTTTCCAAGCGATTTACCAGGACTTCCACCAGATAGGGAGACAGAGTTCTTGGTGATGTCATTTGGTCTCACGAATGCCCCAGCTGCATTTATGGACCTAATGAACAGGGTGTTCAAGCCATTTCTGAACAAGTTCGTGGTAGTGTTCATAGAAGACATCCTGGTTTATTCCAAGACCGAGGAGGAGCATGCTGAACACTTACGACTAACCTTAGAAGCACTAAGACGAGAGAAGCTTTACGCTAAATTCTTGAAATGCGAATTTTGGTTGGAACGTGTGCAATTCCTTGGCCACGTGATCGACAAGGATGGTATTTCGGTAGATCCGTCGAAAGTTGAGGCCGTAATTAGTTGGGAACAGCCGAAGACGCCGTCTGAAGTGAGAAGTTTCTTAGGATTGGCTGGTTATTACCGAAGATTTATTCAAGACTTTTCTAGAATCGCAACTCCGTTGACGAATTTGACTTGTAAAATAGTTAAGTTTGTTTGGACGGAGAAGTGTGAGGAGAGTTTTCAAGAGCTGAAGAAGAGGTTGAGTACTGCGCCTGTATTGTCTTTACCGGATAGTTCGGGGAATTTCGTAGTATATAGCGATGCCTCACATAAAGGATTAGGCTGTGTATTGATGCAGAGCGGCAAAGTCATTGCCTATGCGTCACATCAGCTGAAGGATTACGAGAAGGGGTATCCGACCCATGACCTAGAATTGGCGGCAGTAGTGTTTGCCCTAAAGATTTGGAGGCACTACTTATATGGAGAAAAGTGTGAAATATACACAGATCACAAGAGTCTGAAGTATATATTTACCCAGAAGGATTTGAACATGCGCCAAAGAAGATAGTTGGAACTAATTAAAAACTACGATTGCGAGATACTTTACCATCCGGGTAAAGCTAACGTTGTTGCCGACGCATTGAGCAGAAAAGGTCGGGAGAAGCTGAACGTATTAATTGATTAGGATCGGTTAATAGAACAGATGGCTAGATTGGAGTTGGAAGTGAAGTTTTCGAAAGAATCAGATGAGATGTTGTTTCAAGTAACCATTGGTTCTACATTAATAGACAAAGAGAAAGAAGGACAACTTCATGATGAAGAATGTGAAAAGATTCGGACGAGGTTAACTGATGGCGAAGAGTTCAAGTTCAAGGTCGATAATGAAGGACTATTACGATTTGAAGGTAGAATCTGGGTACCTCCAGTACCAGAGGTCAAAGAGGAGATTTTGAGCGAAGCTCATAGTTCTAGATATTCTATTCACCCTGGGGGTACGAAGATGTACCAGGATCTCAGGCATCATTTCTGGTTGCCAAATATGAAGAGGGACGTGGCTGAATGCGTTGTGAAATGCTTAACGTGTCAGAAAGTCAAAGCAGAACACCAGAGACCAAGTGGTTTGCTGCAACCGTTAGAAATTCCGGAGTGGAAGTGGGAGCACATCACTATGGATTTTGTGGTAGGACTTCCAACGACTCAGAAGGGATATGATGCGATATGGGTTATAGTGGATCGACTGACAAAGTCAGCCCACTTTCTGCTGATCAGGGGCAAGTACAACCTGGATAAACTAGCGAAGCTCTACGTGAAGGAAATTATTTCTCGACATGGTGTTCCGGTGTCGATTGTGTCCGTCAGAGATCCACGTTTCACGTCTAATTTTTGGAAGCGATTGCAAGAATGTATGGGAACGCAATTGAGAATGAGTACAACGTATCATCCTTAGACTGATGGATAGAGCGAGAGAACGATTCAGACGCTTGAGGATATGCTGAGAGCTTGTGTGATGTACTTCAAAGGAAGCTGGGAGGATCATCTATCGTTGGTGGAGTTTGGCTACAATAATAATCATCATGCGAGTATTGGCATGCCGCCTTACGAAGCATTATAAGGCAGAAAATGCAGAACTCCTTTGTGCTGGGATGAAGTCGGTGAACGTCAATTGTTGGGACCAGAATTGGTACAACAAACCGCTGAAATTGTGAAGCTGATCAAAACGAGATTAGTTGCTGCTCAATACAGACAGAAGAAGTATGCCGATTTACATCGACAGAACCGAGAATTCTTACAAGAAAGTTTCGTTTTTCTGAAGGTATCTCCTTGGAAAGGGAAAATTTGATTCGGTAATAAGGGGAAGCTGAGTCCCAGATTTATTGGACCTTTTGAGGTATTACGAAAGGTGGGCGAGGTAGCTTACGAGATTGCATTACCTCCGGAGCTCGAGAATATACATAATGTCTTTCATATTTCTGTATTAAGACCTTACAAGCATGATTATAAACATGTAATAGAATATGAACCTTTGCTATTTGATAAAGACTTATCATATGAAGAAGTGCCTGTTCAAATAGTTGATAGAAAGGAACAAGTACTTAGGAATAAAGTGATACCTTCTGTTAAGGTAATCTGGAGGAACCACAGTGCTGAAGAAGCTACGTGGGAACTCGAAGATGTTATGATAAAATCTTATCCGCATTTATTTTTTTAGTTATGTGTAACCTTTATATACTGATTCTGGGGACAGAATCCTTTTAAGGGGGGAAGAATGTAATAGACGAGATTTTTTTTTGTGTGATTCTGGGGACAGAATCCTTTTAAGGAGGGAAGATTGTAATGATTGAGATTTTATATTTAATTTTAAATATTTATTGAATTAAATAAATATTTTATGTGATTTATTTATTGAGTTAAATAAATAAATAATATGATTTATGGAGTTATTTAATTAAGGGTATATATTATTTAAATGAATGTGCAATGTTTAATTTAATTAATGTATATTAATTTTATTTTTAGTTCTAATTTAATTGAGAGAATTAAATTAGATGTGATGAAGTGTTACATGAATTATAATTAGCGAGTAATTATAATTATGTGGCAAATTTTATGTGATTAATTGATGTTAGATTTTAATTGATTAAATTAGTTTATTAAAATTTAATTGATTAAAATATGACATTAAAGTATGTGTTAAATGATTTGTTAAAATAAAAAGGAAAAGAAATTTAAATGATTTTTACCAAACAAGGCCCTTGCTTTTGTTTTAAAAATTATTGCCAAACAGGGCCCTTGCACTAGCTTAAACCTAATTTACCTAAACCATGCCTAAGTAAGTAAAACTAGTTTCTAATTTTCTTGTAGCCAAACAAGCCAAGTTGGCTTTTGAATTTTGTAACTTACATAATAAATGTATTTATTATATATATTAAGTAATTAGCAGTTACATATATATCATTAATATATGTATATTATATCAGTTATAATATATCTAAACTACGTTAGTTTTTTCTAAGTCTAAACTAAGAACTAAGAAGAAAAGAAAGCAGAGAAAAGAAAGAACAGAGAAGAGAAAAAAGGAAGAAGAATTGTTAGAATTGAACTCACATCGCTTTCTCTTTCAATCTATTAACAAAAGGTATTATCTATAATCTCTAATTATTATAGAACTCAATTCATATGTTTCATGTATTTTATTCTCTGTCAAAAGTTGAGTTTTCATTAAGTTGTATAATTGTGACTATGTATATATGATGTTCATAGGTTTTCATATGTAATTGTGTTCATATCATGTCTATATGTGATGATATGCTTAATTAGTTGTTTAATTCATGAATATATATATATATATATATATATATATATATGATATAATGGAGAATTTATGTTTTTCAAAAGTCATAGTGAAGTGTCTGGGAAAAATAAAGTTTCTCATAGAAATCAAAATATATGTTGATTATTGATTTTGAATAAATTAATTGTGGAATATGTTATTATGTTTAGAAATTAGTTGATTGGGATTGGAATTGTGAGAATTGGTTTTAAAACAAATTCGCAGTGTTCAATTTCATCTAGAACACTGACATTGGTATTTTTTTAATTTTTGTAAAAATTAAGCGTTTTAATTTTGCTAATTGATGTATTAGTGTGTTCAAAACATGTTAGCAGCTTTGCACTTTGTTTCTGTAAAGTTTTATATGAAAATTGTTGGCTGAATTGAGAATTTATTGTAGAGAATTAAGCCAAATTGGCTTTTCTTTGCACTATTCGCGAAGCTGCTCTGTTTCTGTCCGCTGCCAGCGCAGCTGCGCAGGCAGTAAGGGTAGAAGCGGCGTAGCTGCGCCGCTTGGTTTTCGCAGGTTTGGCCCCTGCGCAGCTGCGCCGGTGTCAAGGCTAAAGGTGGCGCAGCTGCGCCGTGTCCCGGGCAGTGGCAGTGACTTTAGTTTTTGTGCAGTGTTAATTCTAAGCTTAGTTTAATTATTCTATGACAAGGAGCATGTATCTAGCTGCTATAACATGTGTTATAATTTGAGAAAAAAGAAGTTTTGAAAAACTAATATGGTATTTAAATTATAAACTATAATTGTTTAATTGTACAATGAGTTACTTAATTATAATTTTATTAATTAAAATTAAGATTAAATGTTTAATTTAAATTATAATTTTTGTGAAATTATAATGTATAGAAGTTGATTTATTTTAATCAATTAGATGTTAAATTAAATTATAATTTATGCATGTTTAATTATAGATTATAAATTGATAATTTCATGATTAATTATAATTTGTGTAATTAAATGCATGATGTGGTTTAATTGATTATAATTATTTATAATTTAAATGGTAATTATAATTTAAGTAATTATAATTTGATTAAGTGTTTGAATTATAATTGTTAATTATAATTTAGTTAAATACATAATTGATTTAATTAACTATGTGATAGTTGATTATTATTATTAGAGTGAGTTAACCATGAGGGTTAACCACTTATGTGAATTAGTTACGTGTTAACTAATTTAGGTTATTGTGATTGAATATATATGTGTAGGAAGTATTAAAGTACGTGAATTGTGTTAAGTAGCTTGCGCTTGAGGCAAGTCTTCTAAACCCTAAACTCGTTAATTTTATGCAAGTCTTCTAAACCCTAAACTCGTTAATTTTATGCAAGTTTTCTAAACCCTAACCTTGTATAATTTCTTGAGTTCATATATTCTTATTAAGAATGTCCTTTTCATTTCTGTATTGGACAATTGTTTATTTAATTGAAATGATCTTAGCTTATTGTTCAAGTAAGATCTAGTTATTATTTTAATTGCTTTAAATTTACTTCTAAAGCATATGTTAATTCATAATTCTTTTATTTATGAATTATTGAAAGTCGATTCAACTAATCCTTAGTTGATGAATGTGAATTTTAAATTACCCTTGTAAGCTTATCCAAACCAAACTTTCTTTGGTGCGGACTCGAATTCAAATTACTGAGTTGAACAACCCTATTTACTAGGGGAGGCTACTACGCATAGCGTTAAGATGTTTGTGCACAATACATGGTACAGAGGACTGATCCCCCTAAGTACGAGTTAAGGTCCATAGTCTTATTGTCTGTTAAAGGTTTAAATAGAAATATTTATAACCTAGGATAAGAGTTCAAAGGTCTTATGACCCTCAGATAAATTCTATATTCGAATTTTAATGTTGATAGAGAATTATTATTCAATTCTTTATTATTGAAGCAAGCTAAGTTGTTCGGATTCTTTTAAATATATCCTTTCATGTCTATGTTATTGTTAAACTCTAGTGAGCTGTGGTTTGCTCACTCTTGCATTAAATAACAATTTCAGTTAAGGTTGATAACGCTGATGCTCCGTCTACGAGTAAGGGCAAGGGAAAGCAAAGCAAGTGAAGACTTATTTTTTTTTATTATATTGGGAATGATTGTAATAAGACTTGAATGTTATATTTTTGTTTTCGCACTTTATTATATTCATGTCAGGGTTAGAGTAAACCAGGATTATCTTGAAAAGGTTGTAACCCTTGTTTTAAGGGAGATTTATCTATTCTAATTTAAGTTGTAGTTTATTTTACATTATTCATTGGGTAGATGTATGTTATATTAGAAAGTGAACACCAAATCATGTGAAAACGAAGTACCATGATTTGGGAGTGTCACATAGATAACCTAATATGCATGTAAACGAATCTAACATGTGGTCTAAGGTTACCTTGCATGTAATGAGTGGTGCTAGTTTGGTATTAATGATGTTCCAAAGAAAACTTAGAATCTTTGTAGGTAAACCTTTTGAAAACCTACTATGACCTTATGTACAAGTATAGTAATCTTTTATGCCTCAAAGAGTGACTGATGTGTTGATTTATATGGTTAAGCATAATGCGAACTATTCAAACATGGTGTAAAATAAGTTTTCGAGTAATGTACTATTCTATGTAAATGAGATAGGTACATGCGAGCTTGCGTATTAAAGGTTTATTGGTAGAAATATATGGTTTAAAGATTTATATCATTGACCCTTTGTAAAATGAAGTTGTTAAGCCTTGTTGATTGAAATAGTTCAATACGGAGGTATGTGATTCAAAAGTAAAACTAAATAGTTTGAATGTGAACTTGAAGAAATACCAAAACCTACTTGACATATGTTTATAGTATGTATCAGAATTCATGGTATGCAGAAACTAAACTGAATATATGAAATCTCAGTTTTGGTTCTGCTAGGAAGTAGCACGGCCGCGCCACTCCCAAGCTTATTGTAAGCGCGGTCGCGCTGTGCTGCAGAGTGGTCAAGAACAGTTTGTTAAATATTTGGACTTTAGCCATGTCTTTATACATTTTCCTTAAAGACCGTAAGGTATGAGACAAGATGGTTTCAATAGAATAAGTATGAGGGTGTATTGCGATAACAACATAGTTTTCCTAAGATGAAATGAAAAAAAGGATTTAAAAACAAAGTTAGGAGACAATGTAATATTTATTATATTAAGAATGTATAGATATATATGACTGATGGGTATGAATCCATGATTATAAAATTGTGTAGGAATACATGAAGTGCAGATAGCTATACGCAGTTAAGTTGTAGTTGATAAACTACAAGCCAGTCAAGTCTTTTAGTTCCTATTTGTTATATGAATTCGATAATTGTTGGTTGAATTATATTATGAGGATGTTGATATAAAATGCATGTGAGATATATATGAATCTGAAAGTTGATCTTTGATGTTATGTTTAAGGAGTTAAACTCTATACTTGTTATGTGAGAAGCAGCATGCGTAGTAAATCTAAATGATTATGATTGCATGAATTGAGTAAGATATTATATGCTATGTGATGCATGGAAACTGTTAGAATTGTTGAGCTATCAAGTTCACTCTTGCAAATAACCATTTTTACAGGTTAAGGACTCACGGTAAAGTTACGTGCTACTTGATTGATAGAGTTCAATAGTATCGCAAGAACATTGATTTATTTGTCTAAAGTTATGCTCTTGAACTATGTTTAGGTTCTAGGAGATGTACATGATAGTAGTTACGATGTTTAATACATGTTGAGTTGTAAAGTCGTACTATCGATAGATAGAGGATATCGAATCGAGATGTAAAATCTTATATGGTAATTCGAATAAAGTGAATCATAACATAATTTGATTCAAGGATATGTAATTGATAAAGATTGTGATTTAGAAATAATAAAGAAAGAAGATTGAAAAAGTTTAAATTATTCTGCATTTTTATAACATCGAATATGATGTAAAGACAGGAATGGTAAATGACCAAGATTGGAACTTATTAAAGTTTGGGGTCATTATACAGATCCTAGAAGTGGAAAGAATTTAAATTCTAAACTATAATAAGCGAAGTTATATTCATTAAATTATGAATAAAAGATAGAATAATTTGACGATAGTAGTATTGTGACGAACCAGGTCCGAGGTTCGAGGGACCCGTATCTAGGGGCATCACAAAAATTCCTTAATATTTTTAGGAAACAAAATCTTGTTTTATAATTTCTGAATTTAGACTTGTATCAAATTGAGCCAAACTTGTGTCTCATATTCATTGGCCTTCTCTTTGGGTTTCCTCGCATTAGTTTCAGCCCAAACATCTTGTATTAACCCATTGAGGCCTTGTTTGAACCTCTTAGTTCTAGCATTGCGTGATCCCCACGTCCCTTTAGTCTTGTTTGAGTCCACGCATGCCATGTCCTCATTATTCCTCTCCTCTTGAAAAGGATTTGTCCTCAAATCATCACCTACATTAAACGGACTTAGATCTGTATCGTTAAATGTGGCACTAACATTATACTCATTTGGCAAATCCAATTTATAGGCATTGTCATTAATACGCTCGAGAACTTGAAATGGATCATCTCCCCTCGGAAGTAATTTTGAATGTCTTTGAGCTGGCAATCTTTCTTTCCGCATATGTAACCACACCTAATCTTCCGTCTCAAAGATCACTTGACGTCGTCCCTTATTCACGTGATTAATTTACTGTTCCGTCCTCCGTTCAATGTTGAGTCTGTCTTTTTCATGAATCTGCTTAATAAGATCAGCTTTTTTCTTTCCATCTATGTCAGTAGTATATGAAGAAACAGGTAATGGTGATAACTCCAATGGTGTCAAGGGATTAAAACCATATAGAATTTCAAATGGAGAAAAATTAGTAGCAGAATGAACAGAACGGTTATATACAAACTCAACATGTGGTAAACATTCTTCCCATTGCTTGATATTCTTTTTAATGATAACACGTAACAATGCCGACAAAGTCCTATTTACTACTTCAGTTTGACCGTCAGTCTGTGGATGACAAGTAGTTGAAAATGACAATTTAGTACACCCAATTTACACCACAAGGTCTTCCAAAAGTAACCTAAGAACTTTGTATCTCTATCAGAAACAATAGTTTTAGGCATACCATGCAAACACACAATCTTCCTAAAGAACAAATCAGCTACATGAGATGCATCATCAGTTTTGTGACCTGGAATAAAATGTGCCAGTTTTGAAAATCTATCCACGACCACAAATATCGAATCATGACCATTCTTAGACCTAGATAAACCCAACACAAAGTTTATAGTCAAATCAATCCAAGGTTCATTAGGAATAGGCTATGCTATGTGAAGCATGAAATGTGTAGACTGTTGGACTTGCTGAGCCGTCGTGCTTAATCTTGCAAATAATTTTACAGATAAAGGTTGATATAAACATATGACCATAGCGTCAAATGATTCAAAATAGACAAAAGATCACGAGAAGAAATAATGATTGATGATGGTTTGTGTTTTAATAACAAACTAACATATTGGTGTAATCGTCTTAGATTGATTATACTTGGAAATGCTAAAGGCTAGAATTTTTAATTGCGTAGTTCCTAGCTATGTTAGATGAATTTTAATATTATACATCGTAGATGTGTAGTTAAAGAATACGATATGGAAGAATATTTAAATTTGGATTGTGAATCCATGTATCAGTATGAAACATATTATTTATAGTTTAAGATGTATAGTTTAGATCAAGAAAAATCTACAGATGTAATAATCGATAGTAAAGGTTACAGATTCTAGAGTAGAAGGGAATAATGTATTAATTAGTATAAAATTCAGGTTGTGTTCATTAATTTATGATCAAAGGTTATATATATTGAGATGAAGGCAGTACCGTAACGCACCTGGTCCGAGGTTCAGGGGACCTGGATTTGGGGGCGCTACAGTTGGTATCGGAGCAAATAGGTTATAAACCTTAGGTATAAGTACCTTAAGTTATAACCGTAGAGATGAGGATAAGGATGGCGATTAATAAATTCGGATAGAGTTTAAAGTGCTAAGAGATGAATTTTGGAAATTTATTAGTAAGTAAAAAAGAAAATAAATAAGATTCAAAGAAGAATCTTGAAGAGTTATAAAAAAATGCGAATCAAGAGTTACCTGACTCCAATAATAACAATGAGAAGTAGTGATAAATGGATGATGTCTATAAGATGAAAAGCCTAAATAAAATCATGATATATATAATTAAAGAGAAGAATAAAAAGTTCGTAGGATGAAACGATTATAGGAAAGGAAAATAGTAATGAAAAACGATTGTAAAATAAGATCACGACGTGATCTGATTCAATTGTTGAATAACTTATGATATGTTAAACGATTGAGAAGATATAGCTTGACACTATAAAGAGAATGTGGGAGACCCCAATCAAAATATAGCATAGACATCATAAGACATACCCTATGATGTCATGACTATAAAGGATAACAAGAAAACACCCAACAAACTGAAAGGAAACAATAAGACCTAACACAACAAAGATAGTGGCTCTGACTTTGAAGTCAACAGTCAAACTAGCAGGAATAAGATTGACAACAGCAGTAAAAACATCCCAACAGCAGTAGCATACTAAACCCTAATAGAAGCCCCCATTCGAAAGCAACCAAGCAGCAAGGGCAACCAAGCAGCAGGCTAACATGAAGGAAATCACATGCAAGATGCATATCACAGCAGCAACAACAGGCTAACCTTGAAGGCCAACATACAAATATCATCATACCAACCAAACCAATAATAGGACCAGCAAGAGCAGGCCAGAACCCAAGGATAGCAGAGCTGCCGAGAACCAAAGCAAGACCAATATTCCACCGCACAAACAAAACCAGAACAGTGGAAACCAACCAGAGCCCAAGAAGTTATAAAGGGCATCAGAAATAACAAGATGTCTATAACAGGTTCTATCTTTAACCCGCTGAAACCTAAGATTAGTATGAAGTCTACACCTAATCAAATTCATGATATCGTGAACCAGAGTTCGAAAAGTAACAGCTTTGTTAGAGAATATACGATCATTACGCTCATTCCAAAGTTTATAGACAACAAGCGCAAAACCAAGATGGATAAGACTATGGTGGAAATTGGAAGAAAAGTAATGCATCAAATAAGCAGTGATCGAACTCCAACTCCTACTACACCCTCTCCATCCACACCTTCTAAGGATGAAGAAAAGAACCCTAAAAGAGAAAGTGCATTGGAAGAACAGATGATCAAAAGATTCCAAAGCATTGTCACACAGGACACACCTAGGGTTCACTTGAAGACCAAATTAAACAAGTCTATCTATAGTACACAAACCCTTATGGAATGTCAGCCATAGGTTAAAAGAATCTCTTAGGGAGAGGAACTTATGCCACACTATGTTGACCCAAGGAACAAACGCTCCAACACTCCTAATCGAGTTCCACACAGTAGCAGCTTTAACCTCAATAGCCTTGGTGTCATCCCAAAAGATTTGATCTTGAACAGAGGAGTCATAATGCCTATTAGAATCGAAAACATCTCTAAAAGCAATGAAATCAGAATGGTTAGAAGCGGAGAGCACCCAAAAAGAGTTATGAATAAAATAACCTACAGTAGTATTAAGTCCAAGCCCAGAAATGAAAACCAAGAAGGGGTCAGAAACAGCCAAAGGAACCTCACTAAGCGAAGGGTCAAACCAAAGACTAGTATTTTCCCCATTGCCTAATCTGAACTTTATATGCTTTGCAACAACAGATCTCAACTGAAGCACTTTCCTCCAAATCTAAGAGCAATCATTTGGGATAGGAATACACCAAAACCTTTTTGATTTCAAATTGGATCTCACCCAAGAAGCCCATAAAGAACAGAAATTAAGATTAACAATCCTCCATAGGTGCATAATAATCGAGGGTTTATTCCACTCCTCAAGCTGTCTAATAGGAAGGCCTTCTTTCACAAAGGGTAGATCAATCTTACTCCATGCAAATTTTTCACCATACATAAGCAGAGAAGGCCCCTTCCAAAGGAATATGCTCATAATGGACTTAAGATCTTTGAGAACCGTGACAGGGAGGACAAAAAAAGAGCACCAAAAGGATTAAATGGAGAAAATCACAGATTTTATCAGTTGCACTCTCCCAGCATAAGAAAGAAATTTATTAGTCCAAGAAGAGATTCTGGCTTTGATCCGTTCGATAAGGGGATGGCAGTCAGCCAGACTCAGCTTGGAGGTAATCAAAGGGACTCCAAGAAACTTCGCAGGAAATTTACCTAATTGAAAACCTAAGACCTCAAGGATGGAAGCAGCCTAAGGCCCATGGACTTGAGAAAGAAAGCACATACTCTTTGATTCATTAACATGAAGACCCTAGAGGCTAGAGAAGTTATCAAGACACTTCTTGATCAGCATGATAGAATGAATGTCACCATGACAGAAAATAATGAGGTCATCCCCAAAACAGAGATGCGTAATGGACAGCAGTTTAGTTTTTCAATGGTGCTTGAAAGGGGCCTCCAAAGAAACCTTGGACAACATGAGAGATAACACCTCCACAGCTATGACAAAAAGATAAGGAGAGAGAGGATCCCCTTGCCTTAACCCTTTAGCTCCTTTGAAGTAGCCACAAAGAGACCCATTGATCTTAATGGAGAAGAAAGTGGAAGAGATATAAGCTTTGATCCAAAACACAAAGTTAGGAGGGAAGTTAAACATACGAAGGGCAGCCAACAAGAAACCCCAGGAAACAGAGTCAAAAGCTTTGCTCAAATCAATTTTCATAGCACAGCGAGCCGGACCCGAAGGCCTATGATAGTTCCTAAATAATTCCTGTGCAAGAAGGATATTATCCCCAATCCTCCTACCAATAACAAAGGCAGCCTGGCAAGGGGAAAAGAAAAGGGAGGACAGCCTTATGCCTGGAAGAAATAGTCTTGGATATGCACTTGTAAGTGGTGTTACAACAAGATATAGGCCTATAATCATTCATGGAGGAAGGGTGAAGAACCTTTGGGACAAGGACAAGGGTAGTAGAGTTGGTACCCCTAAGCAAGCATCCAGACCTGAAAAAGGACTGAATAGCAAGAGTGAAGTCCCGTCCAACAATGTCCCAAAAATGCAGGAAAAAATTAACATCAAATCTGTCCGGGCCATGGCTCTTATTTTTCTTCATAGATTTCTAAGTAGCAAGAATTTCTTCATCAGAGATATCCCTATCAAGAGAGGCTGCTTGCTGGGAAGAGACAGAACAAGAAGGGGAAGGGAGAGAATTCAACAAGTCAGGACAAGATTCCTGAGGAGCAGACCCCATCAATTATCGAAAATGGTGAACAGAAATATGTTGAATATCTTTAAGGCCAGTTTGGATATCACCATCATCATTTGACAATAGCCAAAATTTTATTTTGGTTCCACCTATTCTTAATCTGATTGTGAAAGTACCCCGTATTTTTATCCCCATCCTTAAGCCACTGGATTCTAGATTTTTGCTTAGAGAGCTTCTCTTCATTGGAAATGGCAGCCCATAAAGCTTGAGATTGAAATCTCTGAAGATGGAGAAGAGAAGTATCAGCAAGATTTAGGCAGATTGCAGCCTAAGTCACATGAAGCTCATTTCTTGCCTTAACAACAAGAGAGGACAGATTTCCATTTGCCCTATTAAGGGTGCATAGAGCCCCCTTAACCGCTTTCAATTTCTTAGCCAAAATCTGCAGCGGATCACCAGAAGCAGAAACACCCCAAGAAGTTCGAACAACCTCCAAAAAATTAGGAAGATCCACCATAAAATTGAAGAACTAAAAAGGTTTAGGAAAGGAAGGCAAAATCAATCCAGAATGGATCACAACCGGACAATGATCCAAAAGATCTCTAGGGGAGAAAAAAGCCTAACCATGAGGGAAGCACTGCAACCAAAGATCATTAACCAAAGCACGATCCAATTTCTTGAAAATAGGCTTGGAATCACTAGAATCCCACCATGTGTGGACAGTCCCCACCGCCCTAAGATCAACCAAATGCAAGTCAGAAGTACAATCAAGGAAGTCCTGCATCCCATAGTTCCAAGAGCAAACCCCTCCAACAATTTCAGTGACAGATAAGACCTCATTAAAATCCCCTAGTAGACACCAAGGCAGATTAACAGAAGGGGATAAAAGCCTCAAGTCAGACCAAAGCGCTTTCCTTTCAGATGGAGTATTGAACCCATAAATAACCGTAATAAACATATTAATATTAAGAGAAATAGACATAATAGAACAGTGAATAAATTGAGCAGATTTCGATATAATATCCACCTTCTAAACAGTAGGGTCCCATCCAACCCAAACTCTCCCATTCACATGAAACTCAAAATTAAACTGCCATTGCCAACTAGAATGAATAGCCCTAGAGACAGTATTAGCTTTGGGAACTTTGACTCTAGTTTCAACTAGGCCAACAAAAGAGATATTATGCTTACACAAAAGAGCATGGACACTATCCTGCTTAGGTTTCATATTTACACCTCAGGAAAGAGTGGTAAATGCAAAGATACGGATTAAAGAAAATTCGTATGGGAAGGGGTTTTGTGACTGGTCTAACGACTACTCTGTTTATCACATTAATAATCATAGAAAGGTTGGTGTCACGCTACATATGGCGAGAAGGTGATTCTTTTCTCATATTTATATTTGATAGTTTGAGAATATTAAGATTAGGTGCGAGTTCTTAAAACTCATGTTTATGGTAAGTTTGTGACTCATAATCATATGGTATGTTTTTGAATCCCTAAGCGTATGGACAGTCCTTGATTTGTTCTTGGACTACATATTAATATGATAAGTTCCTAGACACATATTATTGTGGCGAGTTCTTGAACTCATAACTTGTGATAAGTTTGATGAACTATACTGGGGTATAAAAAGGCTTTAGATTATGAACTGAGAATTTTCAGTATGGTAAGCATTAAGATTGTTAGAAATAGATAGAATTATTAAGCAATGGAGTATTGGAGAAAATTGGAGTTAATAGAGGAAGCATAAGTATTCCAAATCTTCTAGCTATGCTAGATTTTGAATTTATTAACATCGTACTAATATTTGCACTTTCGTGTTTTCAAAAAATATGTTGGATCAATTTTTGATTCAATAAGTTTTAAAAAGGCTCTATTATTCATGTGTCTACTCTAATTGTTTCAGCTACGTAAAACGATTTGAAAATATCAAAATGTATTTTATATATCATTGATGCACTTAGTATAGAGATGACAAACGATGGAGTCATCAATGCAGATTAACCTAGTGTTGGATGTGATCATAGTATTTTAACCCACTATGGTATGATGTAGTATGACAAAGTCACAGATTGACGGAACCCTCAACGAACTGTAGAGACAGTGCGGTATCATGACGTCACAAAATGATTTTCATAATTTTGAACTATTTAAAGATGAGTCAATGCCAATTAAAGTGGCTAGACAAATTTTTCGATTGATGTTCGAATCATTGGTATACGTCTAAGCTATTCTATTCAGCTAGATAAATGTTTATGAAATTCAAGTATTCTTTGAGAATTTATGCCAAACCAAATTGTTTTGGTACGGAATCTTGTGTTAAGTTTGAGGTGAACAACCCCTAAAATGGGGATATACCGGTTGGATAATATATTCCAATCTATGAGCGCATATAGTCGCTATGTAGGATTGATACGTTGTGCACGACGTAAGGGTACGATATGCTGATCACCTAACGTACTTGTAGAGGTAGTTTACCTTCTTCGTGATTGTAAACATACCTAGTACATCATGTTTTTAGATAATGTTGCGGTGAATTCTCGTTAAACCTATGAGTTCATGGTCTATATGACCGTCAACATGATATGAAAAGATGTCATGAATAAAAACTTTTTATATAATTTATACTGCTTCACAATAATTGAACAATTGTGAAGACTCTTGAATGATTAGATGTAAACTCCTAGAGAGTAGCCATTGTGAAATGTGATGATAGAAGAGAAATCCTCAAAGGAGGAAATTGTAAAGGTTAAGTTGAAAACCTAGTTTTGATCAATATAATGAGCAGAGATTAGTATCGTATAATTTTGAGGATGAAATTCTTAGAAGAATGGGTGAATGTGATAACCCGAAAATTTATGAGACTTGTCTCAAATAATTAAATAAAGGTTAAAAGAATAAAACCTATATTTAAAATTTATGAGACTTGTCTCAAATAATTAAAAAAAAAGGTTTAAAGAATAAAACCTAGATTTGAAAATAGAGGAATGATTAATTTTTTTGAAAAGAACCTATATTGGTAAATATATGAAAGAAGGTAAAGAGAATTGAAGGTGCATGATAGAAGTATTAAAAATAGCAATACCTGAGAATAAGCAGGTAGTCATGAGCCGAAGCAAAGTCAGATGAGACTTGAGCTAAGAATAGATTGTTGTCCATGAATTGGATAGAGATAGATAAATGAAAAAGGTAGTAAAATAATACTTATGTTAAGGTAATGCGATAAAGTTAATCGATAAGAGAAATTACGTAAAGAGATTAGTATAGTAAACTAAACTAGAACGTTACGGTAATAGTGATTCTGGGATGGGATCCTTGTAAGTCTGGGAGAATGTAATAACTAAGGGATGAAAAGATAAGCCAATACGATCAATTAAATTAACGATACGAGAATTAAGATAAAACTATGTTATGAATTAACATAGCTTGAATGTTGGCCTTGAATGCAAATGAAATGAATAATAATCAATAGATGATTAGTTGATATGATTAATAATAAAAATGGAATCAAGTTAAAACTCAAAATTTGAGTTAGGAATATAATTTTGAAGCACGGATTGCTCGGTTGAATCCGGAACGTCAAGTTTAGTCAGAAAAGAATCTAAACACGAAATATGTCGGGGTTGAATTTTATGGAGAAAAGTAAAAATCGGAGTTAGGAGTGGAATCTGAAGATGCGAACTGGATATTTGAGTCCGGAACGTCGAAATTAGTAAAAATAGACTCTAAACACAAAATGTGTCGGGGTTGACTTTTTGGTCAAAGTTAACAGTTGACTTTTATGGAGAAAAGTCAAACTTGAAATTTTGAGATGAATCGACTATAAACTAAAAAATTTGATTTTTCAAGTCCAAAAGTCAAAGACGGGATTAAGCACGCAAAACGAGGAAATAAAAGCGGGTCTCACAAGGACCAAATTTGCTGGAAATTCCAGCACATGGGCAACCACCTAACCTCACCAACTCTCACTAACTTCTACCTAATCCTAACCACTCCCTCTTTCTCTTAAATCTCCAAATTCATTTAACTAAAAACAAAGGCAAAATAAGAAGCATTCTTCTCTCTCATTTCTTCACCCCTCGCCCAACCCTAAGAGAGAAAAACAGAGAGAGAATTCAGTCATGGGAGAGCAAGAAGAAAGAAGAAGAAAAGGAAAGAAGAGCAAGAACCTTGAAGGTATAAAACTCAAAACCTAGCTAGTTTAACGTATTTTATTGTAGATCAAGTGATGAGCTTATGATATCAAACCATATCATGGTAGATCTACATGATATTTAGTGTTTCATGTTTAGATCATGCCATTTTGGGTGTTGATTAGCTTGAAAAATAAAAGAGAAAAAAATAGTTTTTGAGTTTTAGAAAACCCTAACTTTCTTCCACTTTGAATGGCTATCATTTGAAATCTACACATCTTTTTTGTGATCCGTCAAAGAAGGGTGTTATATATGTAAGTTAGCTTTCAAACCCAAGTGTTAGGACTCAAATATGTTAACTACGCATGAAATGGTAACTGTTTTGGTGAAAATAGTCCAGCTGGAACAAAAGAGAGAAAATACATTGTCCTGGCCAGTTTGGTCTAGGGGCATTTTCGTTCGTTTTCTTTGCTCTAAAAGTTCTGAAAATTTTTGGTATGTTAATATGATGAGTTAAAAAGGGTCAGTCCAAATATGGTAATTTTGGGATGCGTAAAATGAGAGTTATGATTTTTGCAAGAAAATACTATTTTAAAAGTGATTGGGAATAACCCTTTGTGTACAACTCCAAAAATTGTAAACATTTTACTGGAGTTAGATGTTCATAACAGAAGTATACCCTGATAATTTCGTAAGTTTTGGACAAAAGGATGATTTATGATAATTGTTATAATTTCGGACTATTTTGGACACTTTAAAAATATTAAAAGAAATTGGAAAAATGGAAGATAAATATATGATCATTAAAATATCATGTTCTGATATTTCCCAGAAAAGAAAAATAATAAAAAGTTATTTTGGTATTTTTCATGTAATTGTTATAAGAATAAATGAGAATATTAAGTTATGTGATGTTGAAAAATGTGAAAATGTGATTTTATTGACAAATGAACTTTAATATGATATATTCAAATTTTTAAGGGTATTTTGGTCATTTTTAATAAAATTTTATGTGTATAGCGTTTTAGGTTTGTTAAATAAATTAATTAGTAAGAGATAAAATAATTAAAGTAATTATTTATGAGTTTAATAAATAATTAAAATATTATTAAATAATTAATAATATTATATTAATATATTATTAAATGATTAATAATATTTGATTAAAATTTAAATGATTAATAATACTAGAAAATAACTAAAATATTATTAAATGATTAATAATATTAGTAATTGATTAAAATATTATCAAGTAATTAATAATATTAGATTAAAAATTAAATTAAAATATTATTAAATAATTAATAATATTATATTAAGATTAAATTAAAATATTATTAAATAATTAATAATATTATTAAGTGATTAAAGGATTATTAATTGATTAATAATACTAAGAATTGAATAAAATATTATCAAAGGATTAATAATATTAGTATTTAATTAAAATATTTTTAAATGCTTAATAATATTAGTAAGAGATTAAAATATTATTAAATAATTAATAATATTAAAAAATGATTAAAATATTATTAAATAATTAATAATATTTGTAAAGGATTAAGATATTATTAAATGATTAATAATATTAAACTGTGATTAAAATATTATTAAATGATTACTAATATTAGAAGGTGATTGATAATATTATTAAGTGATTAATAATATTTGTAAATGAATGAAATATTATTAAATGATTAATAATATTAGACGAGAGCTTAAGATGAATGATAAAGTGGTTAAGAAGGCTTAATGAGGGTATTATGCTTTCATTGAAATAAAAATAATTAGAAATCGACGAGTCGAAAATCGTCGAAGTAATTTATATCGACTAGAGTAGGTCGACGTGAGAAGTATGAGACTATGAAAAGTCAATCACATATTTTTATGCGAATATTATAAAAATGATGTGAATGGATGTATACTTTCGTATAAGTTGAAAGGACAACTACACAGTTAATTTATGAGTTAATGATTAATTACTTAATCAAATAGATGCTCATTGATGCTATGAGTTATCATTTGAAGCAAATTATGAATGAGGATGAAGTAGATGATAAAACGCCAGTGCGCGAGAGTTTTTCAGAACTTAAGTTTATATGTTAAGTGTTAAGAAAAAAAAAAGAAACGTAATAAGACGTAAAATAAAGTTTAATGTAATAACTGAATGGACAAGAAAGTGCCCTACTAACTCTTAAACACATGAATGAATAGTGTGTATTAAAGTTAAAAAGGGAAGAACGATGAAATGTAAAGTAGAGCTAACATAAGTGACTAATAAGCGTCATTATGTAGCTAATTATAATTGTATATAGACTTAATCGTGTAGGACAATGGAAGGGCGAATTACATTAACATCGCAAGGAACGCTTCGAGGCAAGTTCTTCAGTAACTTACTCTTATGTGTATTTGTGACACCCCCAAATCCGGTATCTTAATTTTCACAGGATTTGGTGTTCACTGTTCCAATATCATACAACTATCTACCCATAATAATGAAATTCATTTATTAGATAAATAAATCATCATCTTACATCATCTGAAATAATAATACATCATAAATCCCAGGTTATACTTAACCTTAAATCTTTGTTGCGGAAACGTAAATAAATAAGTCTTAAATTATCACACATAAGTCTTGAACTTTAACATTATTCATGACAACACAAGTCTTCATCACTTGTTAGATTTTCCTTTTCCCTTGCTACTAGAAGGCTCACCAGACTGTTCATTCTTATCTGCGATGTTATTATGGAAGAGTGAGCACGAATGCCCGCAAGTATAAAACATGACAGAATAATAATAGGCGAATAAAAGAATTCTGAATAACAGAAAGCTCAACATTTGAATCAAGAATATTAATCAAGAGTCAAATTACTTCTCAACTTTTGAATCAAGAATATTAATTAAGAGTCAAATTACTTCTGAGGGTCATTAAGACCTTGAACCGAGTCTTAGGTTGTCAAGTATATTAACCTTTCCAACCTTTAACAGTCATAAGACTATAGACTTTACTTCTCGTACTTAGGGAGATCAGCCCTTCGTACTGATACTGTGCAAATTATCTTAACGCTTAAAGCATCTTCATTAATCCTGTGACGCCCCCAAATCCACGTTCCTTTGAAACCTCGAATTCGGTACAATCACGATACTACTATCGCCAAACTATTACATCTTTTAATCATTAGTAAAAGAATACAACTTTGCTTATTACAATTTAGAATATAAATTCTATTCATGTCCAAATCTCGTCTTTACATCATATTCGATGTTACTAAAATATGGAATAATTTAAACTTTTCAATATCCTTTGAATAAATTCTTTTATTGATTCCATAACTTAAATCCATTACATTTTCCCGAATCAAACTATTTCATGATTCACTCTATTCAAATTTCTGTATAATCGCATACATCTTAACTTAATATCCTTTATGTATTATCTAATACATCTTTACAGTACGACAAGCATTAAACCTCGTAAAAAAATATCAAGTACAACTACTAGAACCTAAACATGGTTCTAGTAATAATCTAAACAGTATTCTTCATTGCGATACTATCTATCTTTATCAATCAAGAAGCCCGAAGTCTTTATCGTAAGTCCTTAACCTGCAAAAGTGGTTATTTGCAAGAGTGAGCTCGACAGCTCAGCAACTCTAATAGTTTTCATGCATCACATAACATATAATATTATACACAGTCCATGCATTTATAATCAATTTATATTCACTAAGCATGTTACTTCTCACATAACAAGCATATCATCAAAGATCAACTTTCAATCTCATACATATCTCATATACAGTTCATATATAAGTTCACATCATCATAGCATAATATAATTCAACTAACAGTTATTGAATTCATATATCAAATAGGAACTGAAAGACTTGCCTGATTCGTAGTTTAACAACTACGACTTAACTGCTTAAGAATAGCTGCACTTCGTGTAATCCTACACACTCATATTAACCATAGAGATCACACTCATTAGTTATATGTATCCACCTATTCTCAATGTAATAATAAAGGTTGCATTGTTGTCTAACTTGGTTCTTAGAACCTTGTTTCACTTTCCTATCATACGCTTAGTATCATTAGGTATGCATAGGTATACTTTTAATATCAACATTCATACACCTTTACTCGACTCGCTATGTGTTCGACATGTATTTAAAGCTCATAGATACATGATCTATATTATTCTTACGTCTCGCAAACCTTAGGAAAATTTATGAATTCCGGGTTTTATATCACTACTACATCAATCCATACTCAGGGCATCATTAAGACTCTGTTTTATAACTCAGGAATAATAAGGTAAACATGCTACTATGTTCACCATGTATATATGTGAGGTGCCATACTAATGTTAAGACGCATGCTCACAATTACCTTTACCATATACGTACAACTAGTATCGATAATCGCTTTAAAATATGTCTAATTCATGCTTAACTAACTTTCATAGTGTCTAACAAGGTGCGTACACATACATGACATCTAAGTGCTGTTAAAAGCACTAGCATATAGTCTCAAAAATGTCAGAACACTAATACATTATGATCATACAACATAGTTTTGCAAAAAGTCCAAGTTTTGCTTTTGAAATCATTTTCAATTTAAACTATGTGTTCTAGTGTATGCTCAATACCTTAGACTCACATATCATGCATATCTAAGCCATGAAATCATGCTCAAACGTCAAAATATAAGCATCAATAATATGTGCCAAGGCTCATTTTAAAACTTATATTTTCATTAGTGAAGCTCACTAACAAGTCCACATATTCGTGCTCCATTATGAAATCCATATACGTAAGTTAATATGTCCGACATGCATTTCAAGGCCATATAAACATGCCCGAAAAATCAGAATACGTAAAGGATCTTTACATGTCAAAGTTCACTTTTAAAACGTACACTTTCGTTAAAAATGTTCACTAGTGAGGTTCATCATGCTCGTGCTATACTATGAAACATATGTACGCAAATCAACATGTGTTTCTAGGCCATACAAACATGTCTCAAAAGTCAGAATGTTTAAAACGGATATAATACGTCAATGTCTATTTTGAAATTCTAAGTTTATTGTGAAATCTATAACTTCACCATTCAAGCAAGCGATTCTAATATAGCATGCTCATGTTAGTTTAAAGTACTTATATATACACATTACACATGCTTGCATCCTGGTTTAAGCCATAGCAATTGTCCAACACTTAGCAGATTTGTAACAGGAATTTAAAATCTGGAACAGGCTGCTGGCGCAGCTGCGCAGCGCCTGGGTATAAACCCGGCGCAGCTGCGCCGTGTGTAGTTCGGCCCTGAACTCTTCCTGCTTCGGCAGGACTTAGCCCAAACTCAGAATTTTCTTACGAGTATCATTCCAAACATGTTATAACACCTTTCCAAGATGCTTATAACTCATTTAACAATCTAACAGACATGTTCCATAATTCAATGAACATCTAATTCACATAATTAAAAACTTAGAATTTCAGAAATGAGGAACATAAAAAAAATACCTCTGCTAATCAATTGAGTTGCTGCTACAATGGTTCCTATGCTGCTACACTACTTTAACTTCATCAGTGCTCTCACTCTCTAACAATTCTAGTTAACAGAATTCTCAGCAAAAGAATTTAGAAGAAGAAGAGCCCTAATATATAGAGGAATGAATACCCAGTCAATGCTTCCATCCTCCAAATTAAACTAACAGATGAATGAATTGCATGAAAGTTATAGAGTGGTAGGTAATTAGTTGGTGAGTAGTTGTTGGAACTCATCATGAATTCCTCACCCTTATTCATCATTTCCTATGGAATGCTGAGTTTGATAAATGTAGGAGTAGTATAGTAGCCTTCATGAGTTCCCACGTGAAGAATGAAATGGGCTCTTGTTATGGGACAAACAATAAAACTCAGCAACTTGCTAAGGCAATACTCTATATTAGTGTTATATATACATAGCCTATTATGCTTACTAAGGCTACCTCATGTATACACATTATGTATCATATAACTTAGGTGATAATGAATTACAAATGTAATATCTAATTACAATGTATCAAGTAGTGTACATACATATAATCCATGTACATTTTTTATTAACACCAAATATAGATTAATTAGGCATTACTATTACTTACCATCATAACTGTTATTATAATAATTATAATAACTTAATGAAATTATTATAGGGTATATATGAATGTTTACCCACACACTTCATGGCACATAAACAATAATATTATGCAACTCACATAATACAATTAATTTTACTGTATAGTCTACGTATATAATATATAGGCATATTAATGTGTCACTACCCTTTATATAACATATACGTAACTACTATATGCTATACCCTTAATAAACATATCATTTGCACATATCAACTAGTTGAGCAATTATAATCATATTAATAGTCTACTCGTTTATATATTATTATACTCAATAATAATTAATTAATTAATTCATTCATCCCTCATCAATCTATGTAATTATTAATCTCCATAACAATTAATTAATATTTATATGGTTAATTATCACATTAAATAAATATAAATCTTATTATATTTATAACCAATATAATTATTATCATGCTATCACTTGCAATAATAATAATGAAACATTCCATTATAATTAATATAGATTAATCGTTTAATTAATAATTCTTCTTTTCTTGAATTAACTAATTCATCCTCGAATCTATTATCGTGCCACACAAGGCATCTTACACAAGCTCAATCTTAAGCTCATTATCATTTTCCATTCTCAAACATTCTTTTAGTATAATGTTTGCGTGACTCAAGCATTTAAATGCTAAACTACCTCAAATATTCATACTTATAATAAGTATAACCCTTATGCTTATAATAATTAATATATACTCTATTAATTATTCAAATAATAATATTCACGATCAAATAATAACTTAAGTTATTTAATATATTAAAATAACTTAGTTTCCTTTCATTAATTAAACTCCCTTGAAAATACATTAGAAATTATGTATTTAGCCATAACATAAAATATTATGTTTTCTCCAAATAAAGATATTTTTTATTAGAAAATAATTTACTTATTGTCTCATGATATTATTCTTAATATAATATCAAAGAACTATATGTACGACACATGCATATATATTATATATAGAAAATAGATAATAAGTTTATTTTCTATTATAATAAATTGTTTCCATCAATTTATTTACATATAGCAAATACGTTTTAATGTATTTATCATATTAATTGGTCATACCTATTACCTCATACAAAAACATATAAGGTAATATTCTTATTCAAAAAAAGTATTTCCTCCTTTTATTAAAATAATTCAACATTAGAAACTATTTTAATATCCTTTATTAGAAAAATCATATCTCTTTCTTTTCTATAAATTGTCCCCAAAATAATTTCTTCAAATATTAAATATTTATTTAAATAAAATAATGATTTACATCTCCCTTTTAATAACGTATATATATTTATTAACGTTATTCGCACATTAGACTTTCTCACATATTACTATTCTAAGTAATGTAAAAGTATCAACTATAATTACATATTCCACACACTTATTGATTTACTTATTTACTTAAGTAAATTAAACACTGTACCATATTATTAAGGTTCAATATTAACATTATATTATTTCATAATATAACTCCCAACTTTAATTAACTAATATTTATTCTTATTAGAAAATTCCTTAACTAACTCATGCTTTACTATCCAAACCTATTCACGGATAGCTTAAGTGCTATTAATAACCTATATAATAAACATACTAGTTATTAATACACATACACAAGAATATGGTGATTATACATTAAGGATATTTAATGTCACCAACTTACTATGGTAAAATAATTCTATAAATTATTTCGATAGAAATTTATCCACTTCCTTTATTTCCACTGAATCGTCTCTACGCTAAATAACAAATATATATTATTAATATATTTAAAAATCACAAAAACACATATTACATAGTCCATATTACCCTATGTAATATAATACCACATACCTCATATCACATATATATATATTCTTATTCGAACCCATCTCACGGTTTAAGAATTTTATTTAATAATATCTGAAAATTCGGGTTCTTACAAACCCCTATATTAGGGTTGTTCATCTCAGTTTGACATCAGAATCCGCACCAAATAAAGTTGGTTTGGATAACTCAATAAATGATATTCAAATTGAATATTAACTTCTCAAGGTATACAATCGAATAAGTATTGTATACTTAAATGATACTTTTAAAAGAATCATAGCATCTCATGTAAAATTCTAAACTTGGATATTCAAGAGTAAGAATTTGCTCAACAATAGTAATTAAGCATAACAATTGCTTAATTTAAAGAGTTTAGTTTAGGAAACTTGCCCAACAATAATAATAAGTTAGGGATAGAAAACTTGCCTCGTGCGCAAGCTACAGTTATTACTCACTTCTTTAATTACTCTTACCTGTCACACATTTACAATATCAATTAATCACAGGTTCGATATGATTATTGATTTACAATTAGTGTTCTTTGAACTCATTATTAGGTTTTTCAAATAATGGTTTACGTTGATTAATTAACTTGTTAATTAATCACATAACTTAAGTTATTAACTTGTATTAATAACTTATTACTTACATCACATGCCTTCATATTTATTAGACTTAAAATAATGTCTTCATATTTATATCACATTATTTAACCTTTACAAATAAGAGTTTAAGTCACGTAATTAATTTATTAATTAATCACATAACATAAATTATTAAACTCATATCAATATTTTATCCTATTTATACAACATGTGTTCATGTTCATTAGACTCAAAACATATTTCACAATTTTCCAACACTTAGCAATTTTTTTCAAAATTTTCGGACGGGCGCGGCCGCGCGCCATTTTGCCTTGCAGCCGGTGCGGCGGCGCGACTGCTGAATTTCAGAATCTGAAGTTCGCGAACGAACACAGATTTTCTCCCATTTTCTCCCAATTCACATCATTACACTGATTAATAACGTTATCCATGAAGTATAAACTTCATAAAAATATTATACAACACTTATATCATGTTCTTAACAATCATAATCACATAGTTACACAATCTAAACACTTTTAATTTCACTGTTCTTCAACATTTTCCAAACTTTAAAGAAAAATATAAAATTTCTCATTGCGGATTCGTTACTACACCGAATCCACTCATTCCAATTTTATTTTCTTTATTTTAACATATACAATCATATTCATGTATCAATTTAAATATAAACATATGATATAATTATTAATTTAACCCATATGGGTTATTCACCCATAATCAATACTCTGTAATTTCATAAAACCCATTTATTAACAAAGTTATTTGGTGTGATCAGTGTAAATCATGGATACATGATCTAACACATAATACTAACATCTACGGTCACATGTATGATAACCTCATACTTTAATTTTCCAAAATGATTCTTAACAGAGAGTTTTTACAAAGACGTATAAAAACTCTGTAAATATTTGAAAAACCCAATTAAGGCCAAATTATATAAAATTGATCCTTTAAAACATGTTTATATGTTAGAAAAACGTTATGATCACATTCCCATATAGATAAAGCCATATCATAACCCAATTTTGAAACTAGTTTTTCACAGAAAACTAAAATACGTAAATAAAGACTTTGGAAAAATATAACTTTTAAAAACTTAAAAAGGAAGATTACCCTTTGTTAGTATGAAGAGAATCACAGACAACATTTAAGATTTTGTCAAATCTCTTTTTTTCCCTCAATTTTTCTCTTTTCCTCTAATATTTTTCTCTCAACTTTTCTCTGAGAATTTCTAACTTTTCCTTTGATAATGAATTAGGATAACCCAATGTACGTATATATAAATATTACCGTTGTATTTACAACGGACTAACTCCTCTTAAGACCCTGTTTGCCTTCCTTCTTTTCCTCCTTTCTCTTTATTTTAATAACTAGTTTATAATATAGTTAATGTAACACTTTAATTAATTCAATTAATCTTATTTAAATTAATTAAATAAAATAATATAATTCACATTTAAATCACATTGTCACATAATTAATATTTTTATTTATTTATTATGTCAATTTATTAATTCATTAATTAATTATTAATTTAACTAAAGTAACATATGCTTATTTAATTAATCAAATAAACTCCATTAAATATATTCTTTGAACTATTAAATTACTACATATTAATTTAATTAATGTCACACATATAATTAAATTAATCTACCACAAATTCATGAATTAATTATTTAATTCAATAATTAAATCATTAAAAATATTTATTTATTTTAATAAATATTCAAATATCTTTACAAAATTCTCGTTCGTCACAGTATTAAACCATGTTTATGGTAGTTAATGTAATATGTGTTTTTGTGAACTCGTTGATTACATGAATGTTATGTGACTAAATGCAAAGCATGAAAATTTTAAAGTATGTGTTATTAAATATACAACATGAAGATTATATTATGTTGTATGATAAGTATGATGCATATCATGAAATGTATAATGCATATAGAGATGCATGAAATATGTGTAGATGCATTGACTAAAATTTTTGATCCATGAATATTGTAGACATTTGAAATTTTACATTCCTGTTACTAGCCCTACAGGAAGGCAAAACTGTCTTTTACCTTCTAGAGACAACCCTGTAACTTGAAATTAAACCCCAGTGACAACCTCGGGAGATCAAATCAAACCCTGACGACAATCCCGGGAGATCAAAGCCAAAACCCCGGCGACAACACCAGGAGATCAAAGTCTAACCCCGACGACAACCCCGGGAGATCAAAGCCAAACCCCAGCGACAACACCGGGAGATCAAAGTCCAACCCCGGCGACAACCCCGGGAGATCAAAGCCAAACCCCGGCGACAACACCAGGAGATCAAGTCCAACCCCGACAACAACCCCGGGAGATCAAGTACAACCTCGGCGACAACCCCAGGAGATTAAAATCCAACCCCAAGGACAACCCCGGGAGATCAAATCAAACCCCGACGACAACCCTGGGAGATCAACTCAACACCACGGCGACAACATCGGGAGATCAAATCCAAACCCAGCGATAACACCTCGAGATCAAATCAAACCCTGGCAAAAACACCAAGAGATCAAAACAAACCCCGACGACAACCTCGGGAGATCAAACCAAACCCTAGCCACATCCCCAAGAGACCAAATCTACCTTCAGAGACAGCCCCGAAGCATCAAATCAATTCCCAGAGACAACCCTGTGATATCAAACTAACCCTCGAAGATGACCCACCCTGAAGAAGAGTAGAGTCGATTGGGATCAAACCTCGAAGACAACCCCGAAAAACAATCGAAAACCATGTCAATCCTGAAGACAACCCTCGGAAGGGCAAAACGGTCATTTTGCCAACTTAACATCAAATCAAGTTAAAATCAAGCAAAATCACTACCACGAAGGTCATGCAGAACCATAGCATCAATCCCGAGTGAAAACAGTACAAGACAGCTCAACGGACGGACAGTGAAGACTCGAAGATCTGGTCATGGACCCATCTTCCTGAATTCAGAAAAGGGTAAATCCCATGTTATTGTGTATCTCTCGGAAAGGACTTTCCAAAAATGTATAACACACCTCTATCGAACTCTCGGATTGAAAGTTATGAAGGTTCGAAGTAGACAGCACGTTGGTCGGAGTGCACGTACTTCAAAATAACAGGACCCGCGGGACCATGGCCCACCCAGGGAACTGCGGGTAAACCCGCGGCTGCCGCAGGTGGACCCGCGGCTACTTTGGTCTATAAATAAGACCCCCAATCAGCCAAAAGAAAAAGAAAAAAAGAGAAAAAGAGAAAAAGAGAGGAAATTCCACCCATTTCAGCTCTTAACCCTACCTGCAGTGCTCCAAACTTCAATTTTACTCTTCCAAAACACTTGTATACATATATATACTAACATATCAAGTTTTAACCGGTGGAAACGGAGTTTTCAAGCCTACCAAGTGGTTTAAAGCCTCTAGCGCTATACATTGTGAGATTTTTTATGATCTGAAGCTTTTTATTGCTTTAACATATATATATATATATATATAAGCATATATATATATATATATATATATTTTAGCTTCTAGTTTCGCCTGGATTTCAAATCCGTGGCCTTTCTGGCTTCAATCTATATATATAAGTATATATATACATTTATAAGTGCTATTTTGGCCTAGATTGTAAATCTGTGGCTTTTATCGCTTTAATATATATACAAGTATATATATATATATATATATATATTTATATATGTATATTTATATGTGTTGTTTAGCCTGGTTTGTTAATCTGTGGCATTTTTAGCTGTAATATATATATAACTATATATATATGTACATTAACTCAGTCATGCCTGGATTGTAAATCTATGACTTTTTCTACTTTAATATATATATATATAACTATATATATATATATATATATATATATATATTTCTATTAATTCCGTTAGCCTGGATTGTAAATCTATGGCTTTTTCTGCTTTAATATATATATATATATATATATATATATATATATATTTCTATTAATTCCGTTAACATGGATTGCTAATCTGTGGCTTTTTCTCGCTTTAATGGATTGCTAACTCGTTTTGACTGGTTGCTAATTTGTGGCCTTTTCAGCTTCAATATATATATATATTTACATTGATCAGTCACGCCTGGATTGAAAATCAGTGTCTCTTTCCAGCTTTAATATATATGTAAGTATATATATATATTATTTATTCAATGTGATTAAATATCAGTGTTAACTATTCATTTGATGTAAATCTGTTCACATGTAAAGTTTATTGACTAGATTTATCTAAATCTAGCCATATCTAACTTTCAATTGGTTCAAAAGTTGTAAAGCTGGAACCGTTGAGCTAGAATGGCTAAGATTTATTTAAATCTAGTTTTCTTTCTAGTTTTGTAAATATTAAAGAAACTACGCGACCCTAGATCAATATCTAGAGGGAACAGAAGCTTTGGCTACGTGCATGCAAGGATTTAACTGATGAGACCTTTGTCTTGCGACGTCTAGATTTTAATGTGCATGTTATTTCAATATCTCTACTGTACAGGCTTTTTGATAATATTCTGTGAGCCTAGGAATCACAGGATCTACGATTAATCACATGGATCTAGATCCGATTCCCACGATGGACAAAATTGCACTATAAATACGGCTTGCAAATCTTTTGTAAATGTAAATTAGAGGGACCTTTAAACGGTTATCCGAATTTGAGGGCTCAACATAGTAAAATTGTGGTTTGTGGTGCTCGGGTCACTTCGATGTCTTTCATACCCATAAGGAACCTGACACTCGTATATATATTATTTTGGTTGAGGATGCTTCACATCTCAACAATAAAATCCAAATCAAGCTGAATATGCAGAATAGAATGGAAGTATCAAAAAGGCTTCAATTCATATGTTAGCGAAAGAGTTTGAAAACCTTCTTTCAAAACATCATTTTCATATCTTGTCTAAAAATGGACTTTTCAAATAAATCAAACCCTTCGTATATAGGTCCAACGAAGCACATCACTACTTTCAAATAAATCACTTAGGCCCAATTACTACAAGCACACACATACACACACAAACATTACAAATAAATTAGAGAAATTGAAAAGACGCAGAAATCGTGTTTCACGGAAGTCGGGGGGTGCCTAACACCTCCCCCCCCGCTTAATCAAGCCCCCGAACTCTATGAATCTATGTTTCTAAGGCCAAGTTAAACAGAGTCCAGTAATTGGGCCTACCTGCAAAACTTTTCAAATAAAACTCGGTTGAGGTAGTACAACCATTTCAAACATACCAACTGGCAACTCTGTAAAATCAAACATTTCAAATCGTCAACATTGTATGTCGGCCTTTTCCTAAAAATTCACCCTTCAGATCAAATAAATTAAATAGAGGGCATAAAGGGTAGAAACACATAGGAAAAAGGATCGCCAAAGATTTTTCCCAACTTCGACAGGTGGTGACTCTGCTGGGGACAGTAGAGGGCTTAAGCTGCATTTCAATCTTTTCAAATTTTCCTGTTTATTTGCATGTGTGTGGATGTTGTGTTTACATTGAATGGATGTAAATAAATATTTTACTGCTTTAAATATTAGTGCTTCACACAATGTCATCATTTTATATGGTGTGACATGTTGTATGCGAATGTATGTTGTGTGATTCCTCCACCAGGAGGCGAACCTGTCGGCCTTTGATTACTGGACTCAAAGGAGACTAATCATGAGAGGCTTAGGAAAGGCGCCACCCAGATCCGCTCTAATTGAAAGAATGAATTTATTTCCCATCTAGTAAATTGTGATGATCTGGGGACCTTCATGCCGAAAAATCACAAGAGTAGCCTAAAATAGGTTAGCCTCTAATAAACCAAATCCGAAAGGGAATCTCTTCATGCCTTTCCCATTCAAATTTAATGTAAATTCAATGTAAATTTCAAATTTCATGTAATTATCAAATAAATGTAAATATACATTCCATTTCCTGTCAATTTTATTAAATCCTGTCAAACTATCATGACATCAAAACAACTGACCTTTGTTTTACAGGAAACGATTAAAAAAATTCAAAAAAAATGATGACGCATTGCATAGCATGCATCCTGTTCATATATACATCAAAATTAACATACCTACTTTTATTATAGGGAAAAATTGGTCCCGTTACCAGTTCAAAGTCTAAAAAGGCACTAAGCCCATCTCCATGCATGACTTCAAGTGCCCAACCTGAATCCACCCCTGTGTCTCGGGAAGAGTTCAAAGGACTAAAAAATCAAATATATGAATTGGTTGTTTTCCTAAAAGAGCAAAGCAAAAATATTTAGGGCAAATAAATACCCATTCAAACAGAATCATCCACACAAGATGGTAGTCAGGATACCGACAAAAAGAAAGATACTCAGATACCTGAGCCTCAAAACAAGGATATAACCAATAAAACCCCTGAAATCACCAATCTCAGAAGTGATCAGGAAACTGGTGATATTAGGAAAAAAAGTCTAGCAAATGAAAGAAACAATCCGGTCCATCAAAGGAACTGGGACATTTGGAAGTGTAAACTACTCAGATCTGTGTAAATTCCCAAGGGCTAGATATCCAGACAAATTTCAAGTCCTGGATTTTGAAAACTATGACAGATTAGGAGATCCTTACACTCATTTAAAAGTGTTCATTGGAGAACTCGGATCCTATGCAGAAGGTGAAAAACTCATAATGCAGTTATTCCAAAAAAGTCTGACTGGAGAAGCCCGAGCTTGGTATGCCCAACAAGACAAATCCAAGATCCATAGTTGGGAAGAGCTAGCACATGCATTCTTAAATCAATATATCTTCCAGTCTCAGATGGCTCCGGAACGATATCAAGTGACCAAGGTCCAAAAGCAAAGCAATGAGTCTTTCTGTGAGTATGCCCAAAGATGGAGACGGATGGCTGCACAAGTCACCCCACCTATGACAGAGACTGAGATAATAATGACTTTCATAGACATCCAGGAAGCTCCATATTATAAGAGGGTCCTAGAAGGTATAGGAAAACCATTCTCAGAAATAATTAAACATGGAGAAATGGCCGATATGGGACTAAAGTCTAGGTAGATCAAAGACCTTACCTCTTTGGAGGCAGTGGCCGAGCATATTCAAGCTGGAAGCTATGGGAATAATCCTCGGAGAGTCCACAAAAAGAAGGAGGAGGATGTGTCCTTGATACTTCAGGGATAAAATCAGAGAGGCAATCCAAATTTTCCCATTTAAAGGAGAAATTATTTCCCTTTTCAAACTCCTGCATAATCTTTGAATCCTCCCTTTCAAAAGACCAGAGAAGTTAAACGTCGAAGAACGTTCACACCCTTAGGAGACTCACTGGAAAATGTACTGAAACTTCTGACAACACAAAAGAAGATTGTCCAGCTCCTTCCTCCAGCAAATTCAAGCGAACGAAATTTTGACCCGAGTAAGAAGTGTGCATATCAGTCTGGAGCACCGGGCCACGATACCCAAGATTGTTGGTCTCTCAAACACAAAATCCACAACCTGATAGATAATGGGGAGATTGTAGTGATAACAACAACCGCATGTTCAAGACAATCTGCTGCCTCAACACAATGAGGAGAGAGTCGATATGATAAATATGGGAAATGGAGAAGGATCCAAATACCTCAAGTATGTCGAAGAGTCATCCCAAGCAAACAAAGATATTCCAAACAATTGGGAATATCCAGAAAGGCAGTTCATGATAGAACAAGAAATCAAATCTATGAAGGAACAGGTTGGGCAATTAGCAGAATTGGTAGTTTATCAACACCAGATCGTGGCAATTGATAAATCAGACTAATTAGCAAGAAACAAATCTCTCAACGCCTGAAATTAGTCCCATTGCCAGGAGGGGTCATTACCGATTCCACGAGCATAAACCCTGGGTAGACAGGGTTTCTAAGGAAGACAAGTTCTGAGCTAACAGGGATTTCTCCTTCAAAAGGAATTTTACTCATTTGAATCAGTTTATGGAAGAAATTCTCCAAATGTTGATCAATAAAAGGAAAGTCACAGAATTGTTACCCCTAGTGGACCCTCGATCCAAGAAGTTTAAAGCTAATAGGATATGTCAATATCATTCCAACACACCTGGTCATAACACAGAGGATATTTGGGGACTTCGGCATTTGATTCAAAATCTAATTGAAAGCAGTGAGCTTCTGAAAGCAAACCAAGATTATGGCTATCTTGGCGAGGAAGCAATCTTTCTTCCCATGGCATGGAATCAGAAAGAAGTAGTGGCTGTCATTTCCTATGAGAATGATCTAGCCATAACGCCTCTGGTACTTCAGGGAAAAGGGGCCCAAGAAGGAAAGAATCACGTGAAACTGGCTGCGCCCGAACCTCTAATATTGCTATTTAGACCGCAATATTCTGTGGTCAGCTTGAAGAAAGTCCCATGGAACTATGGGAAAGATGACGGATCAACCTCAAACCACATTGCTATTATATTAAAGTAGAACCCGCTGTACCTGCCTCAGCGAATAATTAACTCAGTTATTAAAGCCAAGGGAAGAGTGTCTAAGGAGAAAATTGAAGAATTCCTCAGAAAGATGGGGCATAATGAGGTTAAAGTGGTGCAAAGCTTAAAAGAGGCACCCCAACATATATCCATTTTGGATTTGGTCTTATCTTCGGAAGATCATCGCAAGATTCTAGTGAAAGTACTGGAGGAAACACATCTACCAAAGACGGTAGATACTAAAAAGTTTGATCACGTGATAGAGCACATTTTCAACAGTAATGTGATATCTTTCACTGACGATGATATACTAGTGGAAGGGACTGGCCAATGCAAGTTATTGCACATAACAGTGATGTCCTCAGGATATGTGGTCGGAGATGTATTGATAGATGGAGGATCATCTCTGAACATCTGTCCCTATGATACATTGGAGAGAATGAAGATTAATCCAAACCGAATCCGAACTAGTCATGTAGTCATCAAAGCTTTTGATGGATCTTGCCGAGAGGCCGTGGGAGAAATCGAGCTTCCATTGGAGATTTATCCCCGTACTTTCTACGTATCCTTTTAGGTACTAAACATTACCATATGATATAATTTACTGTTGGGAAGACCGTGGATACATATGGCAGGAGCAATTTCGTCCACCCTTCATCAACAACTCAAGTACATCATTAATAACAATCTGATAACTGTAAATGTCGAGCTAGAGTATCCTGTCTGTATGCAAAGTGATATGCATGTGATCAGTCTCGATGAGGGGGTTGAGCCCGCTAGTTTTTAAGCTCTTGAAGTGAGCAACAGTCAATACTTACCTATTGGGGCGCCAGCCTTAAAGCCAAAAGTTTCCACCGAAGTAATGGCGGTCGGTCAAGAAATGATATCCTTGGGTTTCTACCCTGGAGAAAGGTTAGTGAAAAATTAGCAAGGAATCAGAAGTACAGTTCAAATCCCTAGCCAGATAGGGAAGGTTGGATTAGGCTATTCCTTTGGATCAAACCATAGGAACCCGCACAAGCATCCACCGGTTCCTGCCTCTACCATGCTATTACCAAACCTCACTGATGCAGGATTTGTGAAGCCCATGAGGAAAATTCCTGTTGCCATCCCTAGTATGTTGATGCCTAAGATTAAATTGATCATTGAATAAGTAGTCCCGAAGTTTGATGGGGAAAGCAAAAAAGGGAAGAAGAAGTTCTTGCTGGGAGGACGAGACCCGTTTGCAAAAATATATTTTCTGGTGCACACTGAAGGAATGAACAATGATATTCCTGATGATGATCATGCAGAAGATCAACTCCTAATCCCTTGTATGGACCGAGTTGAAGGGAGTACCCCAAAGAGGAATGCAGACTTTGATGAAAATGTTGTCTTAGTCATCATCAAAGAGGAGACAAACGACAGCAACCCCTCTATCCTCCCTGTTCGTGAGGACTTGACTCTAGACAATTGGAGCAGCACTCTATGCATCAGTTGAAAAGGGTAAAAGGGCAGAAAGTCCATCTGCCTTGAAGCGTGGTTTTATTTTCTGCTTATTTTTGTTGCATAGCGATAACATTTACTTTTGTTAAGATTTTTGCTAAATGCTTTGTATGATCAAACAGTTTCATATATTAAAGTGAAAGCATTCTGTTTTCAGGACTCCAGAGTTGGATTTGTTTGGCGTTGCTAATGAGATGCCAACTTTTCACAGTGACTACAACTTTGATGTAGACCAGGACTTCGACTTGAATGGGATTGATCAAGATGAGATAGATGACTATGAGGTGCCCGAGGAGATCAAAGAATGAGTCGAAGGCAAATCCAAACCAAACCTCGACTAAACCATCAATGTCAATATCGGAACCTTAGAAAACCCTAAAGAAATCCAGATAGGCATGGACCTTACCCAAAACCAAAGAGCAGATCTGATTGAACTCTTAACTCAGTTCTAGGATGTGTTTGCATGGTCACATGAAGACATGATTGGTTTTTCTATTGACATTGTCATTCATCGACTGCCCATTAAAGAGGGATTCAAGCCAGTCAAGCAGAAGCTCAGGCGATTAAAACCTGAGTGGAGTCTGAAAGTCAAAGAAGAAATTTTCAAGCAATTCAAAGTCGGCATCATCATGGTATCAACTTACCCTGAGTGGCTATCTAACATAGTTCTCGTGCCTAAGCCCGGAGGGAAAGTACGAGTATGCGTGGATTATCAGGATTTGAACAAGGCTTGTCTCAATGATAACTTCCCAATACCTTTTATCCACATACTGAAAGATAACATAGCACAGTATGGCATGTATTCTTTTTATGACTATTTTGTCGGGTATCATCAAATCGTGGTTGGTGAAGAGGACAGGGAGAAAACAGCCTTCATCACTCCCTGGGGAACCTTTTTGTTATAAACATTTGTCTTTTGGCCTTATCAATGCCGGTGCCACCTATCAGCGAGCTATGATGGCCCTTTTTCATAACATAATGCACAAAGAAATAGAGTTCTATGTGGATGATATCATCGTCAAATCCCGGGAGGAAGACGAGCACATTAGCCATCTCAAAAATCTTTTCAACAGGTTGTGCAAGTACAACCTAAAGCTGAATCCTGCCAAATGTGCTTTTAGTGTTAAATCAGGCAAGTTATTGGGATTTCTAGTAAGAAACAGAGGCATTGAGCTAGATCCAGCTAAGATTAAAGCCATCACCGAGATGCCCATGCCCCGAATAGAAAAGGAAACACAGGGATTTTTTGGGAGAATCAAAATCATAAGCAGATTCATCTCTCAACTCAAGGTAACATGTGAACCCATCTTTAAGCTGTTAAGGAAAAATTCCTCCACGAAGTGGAATGAAGATTTTCAAAAAGCCTTTTTTTCCATCAAGAAGCAGTTGATCGAAACACATGTCTTGGTATCCCCAAGGGATGAGGTTCCCTTGTTTATGTACCTGTCAGTCAATGCCAATGCAATGGGCTGTTTGCTGGGCAGAAGGATGATAGAAGCAAGGAAAGAGCTATCTATTACCTCAACAAATGATTCAGTAGAAGCGAGCAGAAGTACACTTTGATTGAAAAGACCTGTTGTGCATTAGCATGGGACGTCATGAGGTTACAACGTTATCTATATGGGCACACGACCTATCTCATATCTTCCATGGATCCACTAAAGTACGTATTCAACAAACCCATGTTGAATTTTTGATTGCTTAAATGGCAGTTGATCCTATAACAGTTCGACATTATCTACGTGACTCAGAAGTCTGTCAAAGGTCAAGGAATTGCGAATTAATTGGCCAAAGCACCGTCAAGGGATTTTGAACCCTTGGAAACTTATTTCCTGGATGATGGGATAATGACAATTCAACAAATCCCTCAAGAAAATACAGTCCAATATTGGAAAATATATTTTGATGGAGCCGTGAACATGGAAGGTGCCAGAGCAGGGGCGGTTCTTATATCCCTTATAGGAGAACAGTATTATGTGGCCATCAAGCTGTAGTTTGTCAACACCAACAACACAACTGAGTATGAAGGCTAGTTAATGGGGTTGAAACTGGTCCAATCCATGGGTATCAAACGTTTACTAGTCTTTGGGGATTCTGAGTTGGTTATTAAACAAACCACCGGGGCGTATCACACTAAATAATTGCATTTGCTGCCATATCATCGTCAAGTTATCAAGATAGCCATAGATTTTGAAGAAATAACCTTCATCAACATCCCTCGAGGTAGGAATGACTTTGCTGATGCATTGGCAACGTTGGTTTCCTTGATCCACATATATGATAGGATGGGAATTCCTGATATCAAATTTGCCAGCCAAAAGGCCCCATCATATGGGAATTACATTGGAGAAATATTAGATGAACTACCTCCTATAAAACAGCCTTGGTACCAAGATATAAAAGAATATTTCGAGATGAATCTACGCCTACCGGGGCAAGTCAAGCTGAAAGAAAGCGGATTCATAAGATGGCTATAAAATTCTATCTGAGTGGAGACGCACTCTATAAAAGGGATGCTGGAATAGACCTTTTAAAATGCCTGGATAAGGATCAAGCCCAAAGAATGACGGATGAAGTCCACGGTGGAGTCTGTGGTCCAAACATAAGCGGTTCTTTACTTGCTAAAAAAATATTGAGAACAGGGCATTACTGGATCTCTCTTAAAGCTGACTGTGATGATCACGTCAGAAGATGTTACCAATGCCAAGTCCATGAAAATGCCATCCATGCTCCTCCGAACGAATTGCACAGTATGAGTTCGCTACAGCCATTTTCCATGTGGGGAATAGACGTGATTGGGCTAATAGAACCCAAAGCTAACAATGGTCATCGATTCATAATCATCATGATCGACTACTTCACCAAATGGATAGAGGCTGCATCCTTTCCCAAAGTCATCAAATTGGTAGTCATTGGTTTCATCAGAAACATTGTAATCTGTCGATATGGACAACCGGAGGTGATCATATCAGACAATGCCAAGAATATAAACAACCAGATGATGAAAGAATTATGCAACAAGTTTCAGATCAAGCATCTCAATTTCGTCATCTATCGTCCTAAGATGAATGGTGTTGTCGAAGCGGCAAAAAAAATAACAATAAAATCATGCAAAAAATGTCCGCCAATCATAAAAAATGGCCTGATTTATTGCCTCTGACTCTACTAGCCTATAGAACGTCAATGCGTACTTCTACTAGGGCTAACCCATAATCATTAGTCTATGGCATGGAAGCAGTACTCCCCATAGAAGTAGAAATGGAGTCATTGAGGATATTATTAGATGCTCAGATGGAAGAAGACCAGTGGTTCTAAAAACGATACCACCAGTTATCCATGATAGATTAAAAAAGGGCTACAACCATATTTCAAGGGCAATTATATCAGCAAAGAACTGCTTGGTCATACAACAAGAAAGTTCGACTCCGACAATTCAAAAAAAATAACTTGGTACTGAAGAAAGTCCTTGTCAGTCAAGATGAAGCCAAAGGAAAGTTTGCCCCAAATTGGGAAGGCCCTTTAATTGTCAAAGAAGTGTTGACAGGAGGAGCCATCAGATTGCAAGAAATGGATGGGAAAGAATTTCCCCAGCTCATCAATTCAGAAACCGTGAAGAGGTACTATGTCTGAGTCAGCTACAAGCCATCATCTTGGTCCTAAAAAAGAGAGCAAAAAAAAGATCAAATTAATTCAGGTTTTCACTAGAATTTTGAAATACGAATAACTTGATCTTCCTCAACCACGAGAGTACGTAGGCATCCATCTATGGTGCGATCAAATAAAAAAAATAAATCCAAAAACACCTCAAACCAAGCTCAAACCCAAATAAACACTTTGTAACCATTCAGGCCAAGCCTGAACTACAAATGACTTGATCTCCCTCAAACACGGGAGTACATAGGCATCCATTTATGGTGCGGTCTAACCTTCAAGAAAAAATACACTTTTTGAAAACTGATCCCAAGACACCAAAACCTCATATAAAACCCAAATACTATCAAGCCTCCCTGATCAACAGGGCCTTCTGAGGTACTCTTTGACATCTCAATGTCAATCCATCAAGGAAAAGTTTATGATACATCAAGACATCAAGTCATGAAAAAAGTGGTAATAATTCAGCAATGACAATACATATCCAAAAGGGAAGTGAATCAAAATATATTTCTATGCCATATAATACTGTTTAATATATACAATGTATCCTATACATGACAAAAATGGCTGACCTAGTCTATGCAGGAAAATGAAAGCTAGTCTATAAACCCGCTGATAAACGGGATAACAAGTTCAATATGGCATCCCTCTCAGGAGATGGAGGTGCATCTGTAAGCTCCTGCCCTAAGGTCTCCATGCGAGCTAGAAGATCCACAGCCATCTGCATAGTATTGCCATGATCATCTCTCAATGCACTCATATCTGCAACCATGCTATGTGTATAGGACCTAAGTTCAGTACTATCAGCGATGTAAACATCCCGGGTAGCTAAAGCCTCATCTCGATCAACAAAAGAAGCATCCCGGGCAACTAAATCCTTATCTCTCTCAACAAAAGCTGAGTCCTGAGTGGCTCGAGCATCGTCCCTATCAATAAAAGTAGCATCCCTGCCAGAAAGGGCTGTCAACATCAGTGCTCTCGCCTGATCCCTCTTAAAGGTCATCCGAGCTAACGAATCTATAAGAGATGGATCCTTCGCAGTAGGAGTGGTCGGGGTGTCACTAACCAAAGCTACTGTCAAACCAGTGAATAACTTCTCTTCGATGGGAGAATCAGGGTACTCCATAGGCTCCTCCTCATCAAAATCAATACTTGGCTCTGAGTAAACAACCGCAGCTGATGCAATGTCTGCCTCTAGCCATGCCGAGTACTTCAAAGATCGACCCTGATGACTAGTCAAAAAATTAGCCCTCTTACGACGAGTCCAACAATCATAAATCCTGGTCAAGTTAGCTGATGACAAAGACGAAGTTGATAGCCACTGATCCAAAGCCCCCTCAAAGTGGTGAATATCCTAAAACTGATCAAACTGTCCCATGACAGCCAGTGGATGATATGTGGTCACCCTTCTCAAACCCACCAAGGGTAGATAATCCATGCCAACTGCATGAGTAATGAAGCTATAAGGAGAGCTGAGCCTTGAACAGGGCAAGATCACAAATGGATACTCGATCTCCGTCAGAAAGGCCAACCATGATGTCGCATCTGTACACTCAGCCGGCTAGAAGGAGTAGGACATGACTATCTCATGAGTAAAATAGTACCCATGATGTCTAAAAGTGCTAATGGGCCTCAAGTGTGTCATAAACCAAACGTACAATAAAGCGGCACTACCTCTGAAGAACACATGATGGGTACGACAGAATGAAGCCGACCTCAAGGTCCTTGCCAATATCATGGGCAGGATGGTACAACCCTATCTAAGAGCGCGAACCACTGGGATCAGGCCGATATCCAAGTGATCCATATACAGCGGCATATACAAGTAAGCTGTGACGCACATCAACAAAATATCTACACGTGCAATCTGCCAATCCCTTGCAGTGATAGTAAAATCCCCTAAATATCGTGAATAGCTGTCCAGACGGCCAAATCAATTAATCAGAAAGTCCAAGGACACCACATGCCTCGAAGTAATCTTATCGGTGACGACTCTGCGCCTCAAGCCAGCCAAGGTCATGAACTTTCATCTCATATCACTGATGGCCATTCTAGCACAAGGCCGATCAAATGGCAAACCAGTGATGCGCTCATACTCCTCCAATATAAGAGTCAGCTCGTAGATACCGAATCTGAAAACCTATCGCTTAGGTATCCAACAGGACAACATACTGTCTACGAAGCCTAGTGGGACCTGGAAAGCCAAGATGGCCATGGAATGTCCCCAACATCTGATAAACTATCGCCCTATCTGTGGTAGACAAACTTTCATACCAAGATCTCAAAGAAGATGTTATCAATGTAGGTGGCATGTGCTCAATACGGCTGACGGTAGATGGAGACATCTGTAGAATCGTATCATAAGACCATCAAGTGGTCAAAGTTAACTCACCTATCAAAATGCATATCCATGACATAATGCATGCATCATAATGATAAATGACTTTAGGATGCAATAGATAGGAAATATCATGCATTTCTAAATACACTGTCTACTGAAAGAGCATCATCTCTGTCTGCTAATAAAATGCAAAATAAAAACTACAGGGAAATGGGGCACATTCGCCCAATGACTAATAGAGGCCTATCCAAAGAGATAACGAGAAATGGGGCACAACCGCCCAATATCTAACAGAGGCCTATCAAAAGATATAACAAGAAATCAATCAAAAGAAGTCTATGATATCTGCATCTAGACGATCAACCTGATGTAACTCCTCCTTAGTCATTGAATCTCTGCCAAAAGGAATGTGATAAGTGGTCTTTATGACCACTTATTTGGATAGTAACCAGCTTGTTCTGTTGTCGAAACTCAAGTACTTTTGTTCTTTTCACGTGTTTTTCTTTTGTTTTGTGATTTTCAGGTTTAAAAACCCTCCGGGTGCAAATTGAGCTTCAAAGGGCAAAAGAACGCTTAAATAGGAAAAAGCACTAAAATGGGCTTAAAGCATAAAGATAGAATGGGTGAGGAAGCAATGAAGGTGATGCCACGAGTCTAGAGGCCAAAAGGAGCAAGAATGGCCTTTGAAGCAAAAATGGGAAGGAAGTGCAATTCGGATATCATTTGGGTGGTTCACGTTCATTTCATGTTCTTGGATTGAAACTTGGTTCATATTTTAGAGCATCTTATAAGCTTTCCGGAACATCTTGAATCATCCAAATCGGAGTTCGGAGGCGAGAGTTATGCCCCGTATACCAACGGACGTTAAACTCCACAGTTTTGAGATTTCATGCACAGCTGTCACTTGGAGCTAAATTTCAACCTTCATCCATCCATTATTTCTCAATGTTCAAAGAATAAAAGTTGTAGATCTCTTCGATAGCTTCGATTTGACAGGTGGCAGACCTCGTAACTCCTCCCGGATAAAACGTTATGGCCGTTTTACCAGAGGGCTCTGCTGTAGAAAAGTGCCGGCTCGGGCGCGCGAATTCTAATGCATTTTTGGGCGCGGCCACGCCAATCTTCAGCTATGCCAGACTTGACTTTTCAATTGCACGAGACTTGGCTTTTGATTGGGATATAAGGGGGCTCGTTTGGGGCAAGAAAAGCATCATATATTGGCCCTAAGCCCTAGCTCCTCTCTTTTCTTACTTTACCTCTTGTTTAGTCTAGATTAGGAGTAGATTAGAGAGTAGATTAGTGTTAGATTAGGGTTTAGTTAGTTAGTTAGTTTCTAGGGTTAGATTAGGTTTGAAGATTGAAGCAAGTGGATTTCATTGGAGATTCAACAAGGAGCTTGAGCACTCAGATTTACTATTTTCTATCTTTTGAATCTCTTTGCTTCCTATTTGCAATCTTATGATGTATAGTCAACTTGTGGATGATATGTTTGAGTCATTTATGACTTAGACCTTATTTTGAGGTTTCAATGGAATCTAATGAGTAGTCTATGTTGATTTCTCTTCCATGTTGGTTCTTATTGATTGCTATGTGATTGTCTACTGCGATTTATGCTTTCATTGCTTAATTGAGTCATGACCAATTACTGTGATAACCTATGTGGACTTGAAAGATGAAGTGTACATTTAGATCTAATCGTAGTGGCGGGCGATTGTACGTTCACATGACGTTGGACGTATGATATGTGCTTAGGATAGACATATACCGAAGCGCCGCTCGTAGTCAATAGAGAAGTTAACCTTAAACTCTAATTATTTGTAAATCACATAGACATATAGTGGTTTAGATAATGTGGGTGTTCACGTGCGTTCTATCATCTGTGGATTGCACGTGATATGGATTAGGAGCATCGAAAGATGGCCTTCTCTCAAGATGGCCTTCTCTCACTTTTGTGTTCTCGGCTAGCAACTGTAACTATTAATTTGACCTAATTGGAAGTATGTTGACTTAGACGAATCATTAGGGGAAATTGGAATCTCTTATCTTCATTATCTGATTCTACCTTAGGATTGCTTAGTTTAAGTTTAATTCCTTGCCTAGTTAACTTAGCTTTAGTTCCAACTCTTTATCGCCCGTTTAAATAAGACCGAAATGATTATGTGCTAGTGCTTTGGCAACCTTTTATCCATTAATTCCTCGTGGGAACGATATCTTTACTTACTCTTTATTACTCGTTGGCCGCGTATATTTGCGCGTTAATTCTGTCATCTAATCTGACCAACAAGTTTTTGGCGCCGTTGCCGGGGAATTATTTGGATAACTGTTTGCCAACATTAGTTTAAATCAAATTAGTCTTAATTTAAACTCTTTTTTTTTAATTCTCTTCATTTGTTCTGTTCTCAGGTACAATGGACTTAAATTTCTATCCATGGAATGGTACAAGACAAGGGCAACCAAGGGAAGCATACACTAATGGCGTCAACCTAATTGCAACACTTTCAGCACAGTTAGAGGAGCTCTCGAGAAAGATGGATACTGTTTCAGTCCAACAGAGTCGAGAGCCAGTGACTTCATATGACTATGGTGCTAGAGCTTATATGAGCCATCAGGAGCTTATCAGTTATGGACAGGAGCAGTATGGGGGTGGTTATTCCTACACCGAACCTTATCCCACTTATCAGCCAGATTGGGGGTATCACCCAAGCCCTTCAGCAGACTACTATCAAGACCAACACTGGGATCCAAATCCCGCATATGCCCCATAATGCACCTTCCAGACTCCAGTTTTCGAGCCTCAACACAATTTTGAGGGTGACACAGAAAATGCAAGCTTGGAGGAAAGAGGTGACATATCACTGAAGGACATCTTGATTGAGCAACATAAGTCAGTCAAGAATATCCAGAACTGGGCAGAGCAAATTAGTAGGGCCTTGATGATAGAGGATGAGCAAGGGCAGACCCATACTGTGAGCTATCAAGAACAATACGAGCCAAGTCCAAATTATGCACCCGAACCCACTTATCAATCCCCATATTTACAAGGAGAACAGTTAACAATGGACTTCATGTATGCAAGCTCAGAAAAACCAAGAGGAGTTGTTTGGGAGCCAGGAACCATCAAACCAAAATTTTCAATATCAGATGGCCCCAATTAACTATGCTTCTACCAGTGAGCCTCAATACAGGGAGCCCGTGGCTGAAACAGAAAAGGAAGGATTGGAAATTATGTGAGGGAATTCCATAGCATCGACAGAGGAGACCTTAGTTGAGAAAGAGCAGTCAATTAAGGATCTTCAGATTTGGGTGGAGCAGATTAGCACGACATTAAGGAAGGAGGAGGTATGTGAACAAGAGACAACAGTGCAAGATTTTGTGCCTCCAATGACTGAAGCCGTAAGTTATGATCCCCAGACTACTTGGTGCTATGACATGGGTGCAGAAACTGATGAAGAGCCCGAAGTGCACTTGGAACTGGACGAGCGAAAGGTAATGGATATCGAGGAGCCAATTGGGGCTGTGGAGTATGAATGTGAACCAACAGTGACAATCCCCCAAGAGCCTCCTCCGCTTAAGTGGAACAAGCCAGTCAAGTTTGCACACCCTTGCCCCCTAGGAAGCCACATTACAGATATGGATCTCGATGACATTAGAGAGTCTGTGAGCTTCAAACCATGGTGGTCAGAAGAGAAGAGAATAGAAGAAGAGTCCATTGTGTGGTCTATACCTCCATGCCCCGATCATTTCACCTACACAACGGAACCCTTGCCTAGCTCCCCAACCTTTAGGACGGGGAATTCTTTTACTTATCCAATGCTAGGTAGTTTAAATCTGCATCCGCTCCTACTGGGGAGCCGCCAAAGTCACACAGCTATTCTGATGGATGGAGGGGTTCTCCAGTATCGTCGGGGAGTCGGATAGCAATGGTCAGACACAGTCTAGCTAGAGGACTATAAATTAAGCGCTAGATGGGAGGCACCCCATCATTTCTCTCTCTTTGTTTAATTCTCCATTACCTACTTCCCATCATCCCTCTCTCTATCTCTTTGTTTAATTCTCCATTTACATGTTTTCTATCACATTTCCCTCCCCCTCGTTTAATTATTATTAGTTAATATTTAATTTAAAGTTTTTGCATACTTTAGCAATTAGGAATTCATTGCCTACATTTTTGAACTTAGGCATGAATGCGTATATTTTTGGGATTACAAAGCTCATAGCATATTTTTGATGCACTTGCATTGCTTATACGCACTTAGAGAATTTTTGGGAATTTAAATGCATATATCTTTCCATGTTCATTCTCTTGATGTAAATAGATAATAAACTTTTGATAGTGTATGAGGGCTTAATAAAGGTTATATGTCTTTCTCAGGATCAATGCATGCTGCAAGAAGCCAAACTAAAGGGCCAACCAAGTGCATAGGAAAAATTCTACAGAAATAAAAATCTGGCAGCCCGCGCGGCCGCGCCAAATAAAAGGCATACCACGCGTGGCCGCGCCACATGCAGACTAGACCTATCTTGGGAAAAATCCTACAGATTTTGGGGGGTACCACTTCATGTCAATTATTAGCGGCCCCCATGCCTCAGTCCCTATAATCCCAAACCCTCAGTTCCTTAATGCAATCCCTCATCTCTTCCTTAATGCAATCCCCCCCCCCACTAAAAGCCTTAGTTTTTAAAACCTCCTACCTCCTCAATCCAAAGTACCAATTCCCATCCACCTCAGCCTCTCAACCTGATCAATTGAGACATTGAGTGTGAAATATCATGCAGAGCAAGATTGATATTGAGTTAGGTTGGTTCGTTGAGTACAGTGCTAAGCGGGGTTTATTTTGTCAGAGCAGAAAGAGAGACAGGGGAAACTTCTGAGAGGGCGCCATTTCATTTCATGCAGCAACAGAAGCCAAATAGGGGAGTTTCTTTTTACCTTTACCTTCAATGAGGACATTGAATAGTTTAAGTTTGGGGGTATTGGCTTTATTTTGCATATAGGATAGTTCATTTCATTTTTCATATTGTGTTTGTTTATATAGTGCATATAGGTCGTGTTTTGTTAAAATTTGTGAAAATTTGAAAAAATTTCTTTTGTTTTTGCATTCTGTGTTAGAGCATACTGCATGAATCCAGTTTTCAGTTGGTTAGTTATGTATGTTGCCTGTGAAGAAACTGAAATCACTTGATTGTTGAACTGATTTGAGACTTAAGCCTGATTTCATGGTCATATATGTAAATCCTTACCTATCAGATACTGTGTAACCAGTAATCACGATAGAGTAAACACCATGATATGCTAAGTTTAAATGTTTACATAATTGTCTTCTGGTGGAAAAACTATATTTTAATAAAAGAGTTTCAGTTTGCATATAATAATAACTAGACTGTTAAAAGCTTAAGTTTGGGGGAAACAGGGGATATGCATGATATATGCGGGGAGATGGAGCGTAAGACGCACTCCCTTGCAGAAAAAGAAAACAAAAAAAAATATTAAGAAAAAAAAATAGAATAAACAGTTCGGCTACGTCGAGTTCTGTGGCCTTTGATATTCGAGCAAGTAAGCCCTAGGGGTGTCTCTACACCCAGCACCCTAAGGCCGTCTGGTCTGGGAGTCATTGGTCGAAAGCTCGCTACATGGATATCATTGAAAAGCCTAAGAGAACAAGGCATTGCACAGTCGATAGTGTACACGGAAAAGTGCGAATACGCCCTCGTGAATAATAAGACCTTAATGAAAACCCCCTGTTGACTCTTAACTCTAATAATGCACGGTCTTAGTTAGAACTTATATGATTTACTATTTTTCTTAAGTTAAAGCTTATTTTTCCCCTAAGAAGCATAGTAGGTGAGTTATTTATATGAATGCATATCTAATGGTTGCTAAGCACATAACGCACAATGCATCAGTGCTGACAGTTTTGGATTTGCAGAATATGCCTTATGATCTTGTTTTGGGTAGCTTATCTGTTCAACTATCTCGTGATTTTCTGAGGCATTGCTTTGAAAGTTCAATACTGGCTGGGAACTTAGATTCGCATTCATGGTAGCGTAGGTTGCATACATTGTAGATATTGCATTGCATCTTTTGTTTAGTTTTGTTTCGGTTACTTGAGGGCAATCAACGTTTAAGTTTGGGGGTATTTGATAAGTTGTCTTTATGACCACTTATTTGTTGGGTTTGTACGAAATCGTGACGCAATCAAATTGCAAAAATTAGCGGAAGCATGATATATCAGAGTTTAAAAAAAATTTCTACAAAACCATTACCCGGATCATCCTTTATGCAAATTATTAATTTAAAACGATAAATAAGAAGTTATGGAATCATACCCTTGTAGAACGAAGCTTCCACAGGTACTAGTTCAACTCCTTGTTCTTCGTGATCTCCTTGAATTTCCGGGTTAGATTCCTTTCTTTGATCAACGTTAGCCACCCAAGTGTTTGGCCTCTAAAGGTGATCCACCAAGGAAGATGAATTATCAAGAAGGAGGGTGTTTGGCTTAGTTTTCTATTCTCTATAGAAAAGGAGTACTCTCTAACAATTAGAATTGCATCATCTAATATCTATTATAAGACTTCTCTTATATAGACATTAGTCAACCCTTCTAATCCTATTAGACATGGGATTTCTTTTAATTAATTAAACTCCTTTAATTAATTTAGGCTTCCCACCACATCGGAATAATTAATTAAATTTATTTAATTAATTTGTCTCCTAATCTTATTAGGAATAAATGAGAGTACTAAATATTAAATTAATTACTAAACTCATTTAGAAATTAAAATAATAATAATTGTAATAATATTAATAAGACTCCTCTTATTAATTTATATTTAATATTTCCAAAATATTAAATAATAAACATTAAGCTATTTAATTTATTCTATCACCATAGATTAAATTAATTATATTTAATGCATTATTACGATTATGCCATTACCTTCTTAAATATTTATTCTTCCTTTTATGGTGTGACCCTTTAGGTTCTCCATATTAAACCGGTTGTGAATAAATCAATTAAAACAATTTTAATCTTATTTAAATAAATAAATTAAACTAATAATCTATTTAAATAAATAATATTTATTCTACAATAGGGATAAGCCTCCCTAGCGATCAACGACTTTCCAGATAATATAGATTTCAACATTAATCATAAAAGAACCTGTGAGTTAATAGTTACCATACAATTCAATCCTTCCACCATACAATGTCCCAATTAAATATAAGACATGGATTTACTGTCAAGTCTTATTTTATTTAATTATATGTATTTCGATTAGAAAATGCACAACTCCAAATAATGCAAATTAAAAACTCCTTTCTAATTTCATTTCACCTTGGCCAAGGATTCCTGGGTTGTCATTTAACGAATCACATAGGACATATCTCCTCTTTTACTAGAGGTGGTAGATTCTTTATTGATCATTCATTATCTCCATATGTAACTCATTATACCCAAGCATACCCTATATATGCCTTAAAAGGTCTTAAGGAATAAGTCAAAGTATAATTTGTTACATACAAGATACTATGATGATCTCAAGTCCAAGGATCACTTGTACTACTATCACATTAGGAATTCCTATTGACATGCGAGTAAAACTCCATTAGGTATTCCATAGCGAATCACGTTCAGTGAACTTATTCTCCAATAAGCACCTACATACTTGCTTTAGTGTCTCCACACAAATGATCATGAGATCAATCATCCTCATCCAATGAGCAAGCAACATATGTACCAATCTATCCGGATTTACTAATCCCCTTTTTAGTAATCCCACGATTGGGAACTATTTAAGTTTTAAAACTTTCTAAGAATTTAGATCTCATTAGCATGATCATCATCATGATTCTAAAAGCTTTGCTTAAAACTATGGGTTATTTACATATTATAAAAACAGCAACATGTAGATAATTAAATGCCTTTAATAAATGAATATTTTATTAATAAATAAATAAGATTGTTTACAAAGTACGTGCTTTATCATCATACATGATTGGCTTGTATGCACACTACTATCAATCTCCCACTTGCACTAAAGCCAATCGCCATGGTATCTCATACCCATCTTCTCTAAGTGACGATCAAACTGCTGTTATGTTAAAGCTTTAGTAAATGGATCTGCAATGTTGTCTTGAGAGTCTACACTCTCCTCTTTCAATGATTTTTTTTTTAATCATAGTGCCGCAACACATGTTTAGATTCAAGATGAGACTTAGGAACTATTCCTAGTTCTGTAATGAACTTTTCATCCGAAACATCAACTTGCAGCTTCACTTACAGTTATATATACTTTGTCTTTGTCACTAACCCAGCAACTTTTGCTGTTTGAAACCTTTCCAATTTACTGCACCACCTTTTAAGGTAACGACTTACCATAAAGTGGATTTTGCTGTCGTCTTGGTCAGTTTGAAAACTTGAGTCTGTTTAGTCTTCTAGTTTAATTCAGACCCATCATGTGTCATGATGACATCCTTAGTCTCAATTAAGTACTTTGAGATGTTTATCACTGTCTCACAGAGATCTTCTCCAGAATATGACTGATCAACATCAAGTCTTGTATATTTCATTGTATACATAATAGTTACTTATGCGATCTCTCTTTTACTGAGGACAATTTTAGAGAGATACACTCCATCGCTCATCATGAGGCACCTTTTGGAGTTGCCATGCTAAACGCCTTTAGCATCTAATGAATATACGTTTCCATAGGTTAAGCCGAACATCCTTTTAAATCTATTAATACAGATTTATATCCCCAACGTGGGATGTTCTACCCAAATCATTCATGGAGGAATGTTTAAACAACTTTATTTTGATCGATTTTAGCATAGAAATTTCATTCCCTATCAGTAATATATCATCAACATATAATACATGGAATGAAACAGCGCTCCCACTAACCTTCTTGTACACACATGGTTCATCGTCATTTTTGATAAAATCAAACTCTTTGATTGTCTCATCAAAACGAATGTTCCATCTACAAGAAGCTTGCTTCAATCCAAAAATGGATCGTTGCAGCTTACAGACTTGATTTATTCCAACCTTTGAAACAAATCCCTCTGGCTGTGTCATATACACATCCTCCTCAAGTTTCCCATTGAGGAAGGCCGTTTTCACGTCCATCTGCCAGATCTCATAGTCGTTATAAGCTGCAATCGCAAGCAAAATCCGAATGGACTTGAGCATAGCTACTGGTGAAAAGGTTTCATCATAATCAACTCCTTGTCTTTGTTTGAAACCTTTTGCAACCAGTCGGGCCTTATAGGTCTCCACCTTGCCGTCCGCTCCAGTCTTTCTTTTAAAGACCCATTTACACCCAATAGGCTTAATGCCTTCAGGTGGTGAAACCAAAGTCCATACTTTGTTTTCATACATGGAGTCCATTTCGGATTTTATGGCTTCAAGCCATTTCCCTGAGTCTTTATTACTCATAGCCTGTTCGTAATTCAATGGATCATCATCATTCATGATGTGTACCTCATCGTCATCCTCTATAACGAATCCATACCTCTCAGGTATCTTCGGTACTCTTCCAGATTTACTAACAGGGTGTAGTATAGTAGGTTCTTCTACTTGGTCAGGTACCTGACTTTGATCCGTGATAATTTGTTGTTCTTTAACTTCTTCAAGATATATCTTACTCCCACTGACCCCTTCATGGATAAACTCCTTTTCCAAGAAGGCAGCATGTTTCGCAACAAACACCTTTTGATCAGTTGGATGATAGAAATAATACCCTAAAGTTTCTTTAGGGTATCCCACAAATCTACACTTATCGGATTTAGTCTGTAGCTTATCATTTTCAAACTTTTTGACATAAGCTGGGCAACCCCAAGTCTTAATATGCTCAAGATTTGGTTTCCTCCCCTTCCACATCTCATATGGAGTCTTTGGGACGGATTTGGTAGATACCTTGTTAAGTAGGTATGCAGCCGTTTCTAGGGCATATCCCCAGAAAGAAATTGGAAGGTCGATAAAACTCATCATGGATCGAACCATGTCCAACAGTGTTCGATTTCTCCTTTCAGATACTCCATTTAACTGTGGTGTACCTGGAGGAGTCCATTGTGAGATTATACCATTTTCTTTGAGACAATAGAGAAACTCACCGCTTAAGTATTCTCCACCTCGATCTGATCGAAGTATCTTTATACTCTTGCCCGTTTGTTTCTCTACTTCACTTCTGAACTCTTTGAACTTTTCAAATGATTCTGACTTGTATTTCATTAAATACACATATCCCAATCTTGAGTGATCATCAGTGAAAGTAATAAAATAAGAATACCCACCCCGTGCACTTGTTGTCATAGGTCCACAAACGTCTGTGTGAATCAATGCCAACAACTCTGTAACTCTTTCTCCTTTACCACTAAAAGGAGATTTAGTCATTTTACCCACGAAATAAGATTCAGAAGTTGGATATGATTCATAATCAGATAACTCAAGGAGCCCATCTTTATGCAACTTGGATAATCTTGTTTCATTGATATGACCGAGTCTACAGTGCCACATGTAAGTATAATTAATATCATCTCTTTTCCTTTTCTTAGTTTGTTCAATTTGAAAAATATTTTCTTGTAAGTCAAGTGTATAAAGTCCATTTCGCAAATTTCCAATACCATATAAAACATCGTCTTTATAAATAGAACAACTATTGTTCTTTATAACAACGTTAAATCCTTCCATATCCAATACAGAAATTGAAATAATGTTTTTAATAATATTCGGAACATAATAACAATTATTAAGATAAATGAACTTGCCCGAAGGCATTGCTAAATAATAAGTTCCTACAGCTAATGCAGCAACCTTTGCTCCATTCCCCACTCGTAGGATCACCTCATCATTGTTCAGCTTTCTACTTCTGACCAGTCCCTTCACATTATTACATATGTGAGAACCACAGCCGGTATCCAATACCCAAGTAGAATTTTGACTTTCTGAAAAATTAATTTCAATCATAAACAAACCTTGATTGGAAGTCGAAGCTTCTCCAAGCTTCTTCTTTGCCAGAAACTTCTTGCAGTTCCTCTTCCAATGACCCGGCTCGTTGCAATGGAAGCACATTCCTTTGCTAGCTGGATCAGATTTCTTTTGTTCCTTTATGTTCACTTTGCCCTTGGTCATCCGAGATCGGAAGAGCTCCTTAGATATCTCATATCTAGCAGTCCTACTTTGTTCACCATACAACTCCTTGAGGTGAATCAACATAGTAGGAGCATCCATGTTTTCGTGCTGACGCTGAAGCTCGTTATTCATGGATGCGAGCATGATGCATTGAGCCACAGATGCATCATCTTGCCACTTTACAATGGTGGCAATCTCTTCCTCAGAGGCTGTTTCTGGAACAGTTCCAGGGACAGGTGAGTTTAGGACATAAGAAATCTTTTCAGCAGTGAGAACTATTCTCAGATTTCTTAGCCAGTCCGTATAATTCGGCCCGGTAAGCTTATTAGCATCAAGTATGCTTCGCAGTGAAATTAGTGATTTTGACATTTTTAAAATTCTGCCTGTGAAAAATAACATTTTAGCAAACATTCATTTTATTAATTTTGCATACCAAAATAAATTTAGGTCTTTATTTTAAATTGGTATCTCCCACTATTTTTATCAAACTATATTACCCTCACTTATATAGTTCGGCAACATCTAATTAAAGATTTGCTAGTGAGAATAAGGATCCCATTTCAAATGTATATAACCTTGTGGATAGCACAACAAGCGATATACAAATAAATAGGTAGACAACTCTTGTCAATTACATCACCATGTAATTCCTTTTATTTTGCCTCTTAAATCATAATGGTCAAGTGTGTGCACATCCGAACTAAAATAATTTAAGTTAAGTCCAGCCTAGCACTTTCATAAATTCAAAAAAGAAAAATGTTCGTCCTTGTGGATAGCACAACAAGACTAGATTGTTCAATTTTCTTGATAAGCATCAAATGTGATTAATTAACATCTTAAATACGCAATACTCGCCTTGTGGATAGCACAACAAGCTCATATTGAATATCTAATACTCTATTAATTTATCATGCTAGAAGGCGACGTTCGATATTCCAAATATCATTTGAACACTTCGGACTTAATATTATTTCTTTGAGGGGTTTGTTATTATTAGTCTCATCTTTGTTTAGGGCGCATGCACATATATATATAAAATACGCGTCATTTTATTAAACATGCGAAGCATGTTTGCATAAAATATAATATATATAATATTTAGCATGCAATATAAAATACTATATTCTACCCGGATTGATTATGGACTTTTATTCTAGTTTGGTTCACTAGAGCCACCAAGTGAACCAAAAGGTCAAACCTAGGGGTGAAAGAATTTAAATTTAAACGTAACTATTACATTTAAACCCGGGCTTCATACAAACGGGTCTTCACGCGCTCCTTGCTCCTTGGTCTCTAATTTTTAAAGATAATTCTAACTATTTCTATTACATTAAACTATTTAATTTAAATAGAAACCTTGATCAACAGTCAAGGGGAAGTACATAGGAGGGAGATAGAAGTTTTACATCAAGAAAAAAAATTAGAGAAGACGAGGTACGTAGACCCCATTTAATAAAACCCATTCATTCAAGCATTCAACTAAAATAAAATCCAATCACATTGGTCAAATAGTCCATAATCAATCCCCATTTATTTTCATACATATCACCATATATATCAATAAATAAATATTCATCTCATGAATTAAAACATTCCATATATATATGAGTATCATTTAATGGGCAATTTTAAATTGCATGAAATCCAATTTCAAGATTAAAATAAACTCTTTATTTTAATTATAAAATTATTTAGAATATAATATATAAATATATCATATTTATTTTTTAAAAAGAAGTCACCTTCTTTTATTAAAAGAGTCCTGCAGGTTTATTAAAAAAGTCCTTTCCTGATGGGTCACCTTCTTTTTGGAGTAAGAAAGAGACAACACCTTTTCTTTGCAGAATTCAAGATTAGCACCAAAAAAAAAAAATTGTGATTCATCCCAAAAAAAGTCTTTTTTTTTTCTTAAAAAATATAATTTTATACAATAAAATTATGCCCAATAAATTATTTTAAATACATACCCATATGTATATGAAATCAAAAATAAATTAATAATTGCATAAAGATTTGGCTCTGATGCCACTGTTGGGTTTGTACGAAATCGTGACGCAATCAAATTGCAAAAATTAGCGGAAGCATTATATATCAGAGTTTAAAAAAAATTTCTACAAAACCATTACCCGGATCATCCTTTATGCAAATTATTAATTTAAAACGATAAATAAGAAGTTATGGAATCATACCCTTGTAGAACGAAGCTTCCACAGGTACTAGTTCAACTCCTTGTTCTTCGTGATCTCCTTGAATTTCCGGGTTAGATTCCTTTCTTTGATCAACGTTAGCCACCCAAGTGTTTGGCCTCTAAAGGTGATCCACCAAGGAAGATGAATTATCAAGAAGGAGGGTGTTTGGCTTAGTTTTCTATTCTCTATAGAAAATGAGTACTCTCTAACAATTAGAATTGCATCATCTAATATCTATTATAAGACTTCTCTTATATAGACATTAGTCAACCCTTCTAATCCTATTAGACATGGGATTTCTTTTAATTAATTAAACTCCTTTAATTAATTTAGGCTTCCCACCACATGGGAATAATTAATTAAATTCATTTAATTAATTTGTCTCCTAATCTTATTAGGAATAAATGAGAGTACTAAATATTAAATTAATTACTAAACTCATTTAGAAATTAAAATAATAATAATTGTAATAATATTAATAAGACTCCTCTTATTAATTTATATTTAATATTTCCAAAATATTAAATAATAAACATTAAGCTATTTAATTTATTCTATCACCATAGATTAAATTAATTATACTTAATGCATTATTACGATTATGCCATTACCTTCTTAAATATTTATTCTTCCTTTTATGGTGTGACCCTTTAGGTTCTCCATATTAAACCGGTTGTGAATAAATCAATTAAATGTTGCTGTTTTTATAATATGTAAATAAGATTGTTTACAAAGTACGTGCTTTATCATCATACATGATTGGCTTGTATGCACACTACTATCATTATTCGGATAGTAACCAGCTTGTTCTGTTGCCGAAACTCAAGTACTTTTGTTCTTTTCACGTGTTTTTCTTTTGTTTTGTGATTTTCAGGTTTAGAAACTCTCCGGGTGCAAATTAAGCTTAAAAGGGCAAAAGAACGCTTAAATAGGACAAAGCACTAAAATGGGCTTAAAGCATGAAGATAGCATGGGTGAGGAAGCAATGCAGGTGATGCCACGAGTCTAGAGGTCAAAAGGAGCAAGAATGGCCTTTGAAGCAAAAATGGTAAGGAAGTGCAATCCGGACATCGTTTGGGTGGTTCACGTTCATTTCATGTTCTTAGATTGAAACTTGGTTCATATTGTAGAGCATCTTATAAGATTTTCGGAACATCTTGAATCATCCAAATCGGAGTTCGGAGGCGAGAGTTATGCCCCGTATACCAACGGACGTTAAACTCCACGGTTTTGAGTTTTCATACACAGCTGTCACTTGGAGCTCAATTTCAGCCTTCATCCATCCATTATTTCTCAATGCTTAAAGAAGGAAAGTTGTAGAGCTCTTCGATAGCTTCGATTTGACAGGTGGCAGGCCTCGTAACTCCTCTCGGATCAAAAGTTATGGCCGTTTTACCAGAGGACTCTGCAGCAGAAAAGTGCAGGCGCGGGCACGCGAATTCTAAGGCATTTTTGGGAGCGGCCGCGCCAATCTTCAGCTGTGCCAGACTTGGCTTTTTAATTGCACGGGACTTGGCTTTTGATTGGGATATAAGGGGGCTCGTTTGGGGCAAGAAAGAGCATCATATATTGGCCCTAAGCCCTAGCTCTCTCTTTTCTTCCTTTACCTCTTGTTTAGTCTAGATTAGGAGTAGATTAGAGAGTAGATAGTGTTAGATTAGGGTTTAGTTAGTTAGTTAGTTTCTAGGGTTAGATTAGGTTTGAAGATTGAAGCAAGTGGATTCCATTGGAGATTCAACAAGGAACTTGAGCACTCAGATTTGCTATTTTCTATCTTTTGAATCTCTTTGCGTCCTATTTGCATTCTTATGATGTATATTCAACTTGTGGATGATATGTTTGAGTCATTTATGACTTAGACCTTATTTTGAGGTTCCAATGGAATCTAATGAGTAGTCTATGTTGATTTCTCTTCCATGTTAGTTCTTATTGATTGCTATGTGATTGTCTACTGCGATTTATGCTTTCATTGTTTAATTGAGTCATGACCAATTACTGTGATAACCTATGTGGACTTGAAAGACGAAGTGTACGTTTAGATCTAATCGTAGTGGCGGGCGATTGTACGTTCACATGACGTTGGACGTATGATTTGTGCTTAGGATAGACATATACCGAAGCGCCGCTCGTAGTCAATAGAGAACTTGACCTTAAACCCTAATTATTTGTAAATCACATAGACATATAGTGGTTTAGATAATGTAGGTGTTCACGTGCGTTCTATCATCTGTGGATTGCACGTGATATGGATTAGGAGCATCGAAAGATGGCCTTCTCTTACTTTTGTGTTCTCGGCTAGTAACTGTAACTATTAATTTGACCTAATTGGAAGTATGTTGACTTAGATGAATCATTAGGGGAAATTGGAATCTCTTATCTTCATTATCTGATTCTACCTTAGGATTGCTTAGTTTAATTTTAATTCCTTGCCTAGTTAACTTAGCTTTAATTCCAACTCTTTATCGCCCGTTTAAATAAGACTGAAATAATTATGTGCTAGTGCTTTGGCAACCTTTTATCCATTAATTCCTCGTGGGAACGATATCTTTACTTACTCTTTATTACTCGTTGGCCGCGTATACTTGCGCGTTAATTGTGTCATCTAATCGAACCAACAGAATGGCTAGTCGATAGAGGGGAGGAGGATCTGCACTGGTAAAATTGCCAGAATATGGACCTCCTGAGGGGCCAGCTCCGGAGATGGAAGGACCAAAAAAATCTTCCTCTGAAGGATCCCTGCCAAGGTGCCTGATGAAAAATTGTGCCCGCTCCAACCGCTGGGTCAAACTAGAAATCTGCTCCAAATGAGTAGGCTCTCGAAGGCAAGCTATCTAGTATGTCATCATAACAGACCCAGGAACCATGTTTTCCATGAACTGAGTGACACGAGTCTGAGCCTTAATAGTGCGAGGACTCCACCAGTGATAAAATGCCTCCTGACTATGAGGACCCTCTTATAGGGTGAAGCCAACCAAGCCCATCAAGGGAATGTCTGTGACTGGCTGAGATAGGGGTCAATGATGCCTAGCAGGAGGAGGGAAGGAATGGAATACGAATCTCTCTTGTAACACTCCTAATAGCTTGCTCTCCCAAGTAGAGCTCCTAGCCTCCATCAGTCAAAAGGGAAATCCGATGAGTGGACAATATAAACTCTAATCTGTTCGAAAATCCATCCACAAAACCAACTGTCAGATAATCAGGGGTGTAAGGAACCCACGTGATGGAATCGGCGGTCAATAGCTCCAACTGTAAGCGGGAATGGGTGTACTTCTCTACGAAAGGGACCTCTGTAAAGGTGGAATAATGCCATCGCCGTCCTCGAGGATAGTTCTTTAGACCTGAAGTAGTAGCTGGGCGCAGGCATAGGGAGCCTCTCATATGCCCAAAACTGGAAGTGGAAAAATCAAATATCCTCAGTTATAAAGATTGATAAATATAAGTGAGGGAGATTGAAAGGTGAAAGAGAAATTACTCACTAGCAGGAAGGGATAAACACCTAGCCAAGCCTTCGTCGATCATGCCCTCAGAGCGTAGGCGCATCCCACGAAGAAAATAGGCGAAGGTGAAGGTGCCCCAGTCAAAATCCTTGATGCGCTCTGTAGACACTCAAAATTTCATGTCCCTGTTATTAACACTGTAGGAGGGTAAAACTACCATCAGTTCAACCCCGATCTCAATATCGGGCCATCAGATTAACCCCGATCTCAAATCGGGCCGTCAGTGCAACCTCGATCTTAAATCGGGCCGATAGTTCAACCCCGATCTCAATATCGAGCCATCAGTTCAACCCCGATCTCAATATTGGGCCATCTGTTCGACCCCGATCTCAATATCTGGTCATCAGTTCAACCCCGATCTCAAATCGGGCAGTCAGTTCAACTCTGATCTCAATATCGGGCTGTCAATTCAACCCCGATCTCAATATTGGGCCGTCAGTTCAACCCCGATCTCAATATCGGGCCGTCAGATCAACCCCAAACATAATATTGGGTCATCAGATCAACCTTGATCTCAATATCGGGCCGTCAGATCAACCCCGATCTCAATATTAGGCCATCATATCAACCCCGATCTCAACCCAGGAAGTGCAGGTCAGCCCCGGTCTCAACCCGGGAAGTCAAGCCAACTTCGGGAACAAACCTGAAGCCTCACAACATCTCCAGAGGAAAATCTGGAATGACCAAGTCAGCCCCGGAGACAACAATGAGGCAAATAGACTCGAATGGGATCCAAGTCCTGAAAACAACTCCCAGAAGTCAACCAGAGGCCATGCCGATACTAAGGGCAACCCCGGGAGGGCTAAAATGGTTATTTTACCAACCCCAAGCCGATTTGGTCAAACTCAAGCTGAATTGATGCCATCAAGGTCAAAACGAACCATAACGATGATCCCAAGTGCAAACAGCGCATGACAGCTCAACGGACAAACTTCGAGGAATTAAAGACCTAGTTATGAACCCATCTTCTTGGACCCGGAAAATGTTTTATCCCATGTCATTGTGACACTCTCAGCGTGGGCTTTCCGAAAAGGTACAGCACTCCTCAAATGGACGCTCCGATCAAGAGTTAGAAAGTTTTAACTTCGAACTCGCGTTGCTCGGAGTGCACGTACTTCGAGACGATGGAACCGGACAAGTGGGCCCCACCAGGGGAGCCGCACCTCTACCTGCAGCAACAGCAGGTAGAGCAAAGGCTGCCTGGCCTATATATATGAGGTGACCCCCCCTCATTTTCAAAAAATTCTGAAACGCAACGAACCTCTGCCCGTTTGATTTTCTGACTTTTTCACCTCTTCCAAACCCAAATTTTCTCACTCTAACACGTAGATATACCCATATACTACAACATATCAAAAAATAACCTGTAGATTTGGACGTTTAGAGCCAAAGATTTGGCAAAAAGCCCGTGTAGCAGTCCGTTAATTATTTAAATCTCGCCAACTCTAGCTTTCAAACAGTTCAAAACATATACAGACTGAAGCAGGGAGCTAGAATGGCTGAGATTCAATTAAATCTATTATTTTTCTAGTTTTAGTTACAAAAGCAACCTCGCGTCCCTTAGATTGCTATCTAGTGGGAACGAGACGCTTCGGCCGTGTAAACTTAAATTTTCTGAAAGAATCCTCGGTTCTGGCAACATTTGGGATATATATCTATTTCTGTACAAATTTGAACTGTGCAGGTTTATTGGCTACATATATGTGAGCCTAGGAATCGTGGGATTTATGATCAAACTGATCAGAATCTGATTCCCACGATGGATAAACTCCGCTTTACAGATGTACCCTGCCAGTTTTTCTGTAAAATGTACATGCAAAAGACCTTAAAACGGTTATCCGGATTTAAGGTCTCAACATAGTGAAAATATGGTTTGTCGTGTCAGAGTCCCTCTGATGGCTATCATGCCCATGAGGAGACCTACACTTGTATATATTTTTATGGTCGAGGATGCTTTGCAGCCCGACAAATCACTATTCAAATGCAAGCCTTAAGGCTTAAAAAGATAAAAAAAAATGGAAGTATCAACAAACTTCAATTCCTATGTTAGCGTAAGAGTTTGATAACCAGCTTTCAAAACATCATTTTCAATTCAATCAAAAGAAAAGCTTTTTCCAAATCAAATCAAGTACTTTTGCAAATTAAATCAAAGACTTTTGCAAAATAAAATCAGACCCTTCGTATATAGGTTCAACGAAGCAAAGCACTACTTTCAATCAATCAAACATAGGCCCAATTTTCAAACAACATTTACACACGCATTTCAGTTTTAAGGGAAATATTGAAAAGATTGTGGTACCGTGTTTACACAGGAGTTGTGAGGAGCATAACACCTTCCCCACACTTAACCAAGCCCCCGAACTCAAACTTTATTTTTAAATATCAAGTTTTAACAGTGTCCAGCAATTGGGCCTCTTTCAAACAAAACTCGGTTGAGTTGGTACAACCATTTCAAATCTACCAACTGGCAATTCTGTGAAACGTTCAATTGTCGACATGATTCATGTTGGCCTTTTCCTAAAAAAACCCTTCAAAACCTTTTTTCGCAATAAAAAGAGTAAGGGTAGAGATACATGAATGCGCGAATGCTGCGTCTTTACATTGTATAAATGCATGAATGCTGCATCTTTACATTGAATGAATGTGAATGAATGCTTTCCTGATTTTTAGTGCTTCGCACCCATATTAGTGCTTCGCACCAACTGCCATCATATGCATACGGTGAGAGCGATGTATGTGAATGTATATTGTGTTCCTCTCACAAGGAGGCAAAACCCGTCAGTGATAAGTAAATGTCTCTGTGGATCGGCTAAGTCTCTGGGGCTCATGAAAATGCACAACCCAGATTCGCTCCAGTTGAAAGATCGGATTAATTTCCCCTCTAGATGATTGCGATGATCTAGGGACCTTCATGCCAAAAAGCGGCGCGAGAGTAACCTAAGATAGGTCAGCCTCTCATTAACCAAATCCGGTGGAAAGCTTCTTCATACCTTCCTCTTTCAATTTAATGTCTAATTTTCAAATTCATTGACTAGGAACACAATGTAAATATCATAATGAAAGATTTACATTTCCTGTCGTATATCTCTTATCATCCTGTCATCAAAACAATTGACCTCTGTTTTGCAGGATAAAATTAAAAACCACATCATGCATCCTATCCCTACCTACTTCAGGAAATTGACACGACTACGTTTTGTTGTAGGTAAAAAATTGGTCCAGTCACTAGATCTAAGTCTAAGAAAGCACTACGTCCATTCACGGACATGACTTCGAGTGCTCAAATAGAATCCACCCCTGTCTCTAGGGATGAGTTTGAAGGACTGAGAAATCAGATAGCTGAATTAACTGGTTTTCTAAGGGAACAAAGCAAGGCCCTTAAAGGGAAGCAAGCCCAAGCTCACCCAGAACTAGGAACACCTGGTGGTAGTGGTGGCAGTCTAGAGACCGAAAAAGCTGAGACTCAGATTCCTGGACCACAGAACCATGACACAACCAATAAAACTCCTGAAATCACCCCCCTCGTCAAAGAACAGGAAGCCGGTGACATCATGAAGAAAGTACAACAAATGAAGGAAACTCTCCGGTCTATCAAAGGGACTGGGGCATTCGACAGTGTTAATTACTCCGACCTCTGTATTTTCCCCAGAGCTCGTTATCACGAAAATTTTAGAACTCCTGATTTTGAGAAATACGATGGATTGGGAGATCCTTATACCCACCTGAAACTATTCATTGGAGAACTCGAATCCTATGCAGAGGACGAGAAACTTCGAATGAAGTTATTCCAAAAGAGTCTGACTGGAGAGGCCAGAGCCTGGTATGCCCGTCTGGACAACTCTAAGATTTACAGCTGGGAAGAGTTGGCCAATGTCTTCCTCAGTCAATACAGCTTCCAATCTCAGCTGGCTCCAGACAGATACCAAATAACCAAGATCAAGAAAAAGAACACTGAATCATTCAGAGAATATGCCCAACGATGGAGGAGTGTTGCAGCACAAGTCACCCCAGCCATGAATGAGTCTGAGATAGTTATGACCTTCATCGACATCCAAGAAGCTCCATATTACGAGAGGGTCCTAGCAGGCATAGGAAAACCATTCTCTAAAATGATTAAGCACGGCGAAATGGCAGAAATGGGGCTCAAGTACGGGAAGATAAAGGATCTAACCGCCCTCAAAGCTGTCGCTGAACATATCCAGTCCGAAAATTAAGGGAGTAATCCCCGGAGAGTACATAAGAAGAAAGATGAAGAAGTGTCCTTAGTGTGACAAAGACAAAATCCAAGGGGCGAGATTAACAGTATGCCCATTCAAAGGAGGAACTATATCCCTTTTCAAACTCCAGCACAGCCTTCCAACCCTCCATTCCAGAAAAATATGGAGGTCAGGCGTTGAAGAACTTTCACCTCTCTATGGGATTCACTAGAGAACATATTCAAACTTTTGACCGCTTAGAAGAAGATTGTCCAACTCCTTCCACCTACCAATACTGGTGGACAAAATTTTGATCCAAGCAAGAAATGTGCTTATCATTTTGGATCTCTAGGCCATGACACACAAGACTGTTAGTCTCTCAAGCACAAAATTCATGACTTGATCGACAACAGAGAGATTGTGGTAACAAAGACTGAGCAACCGCATGTGCAGGACAATCCTATGCCTCAACATACAGAGGAAAATGTCAATATGATCAGTACCACAAGTAGAGAAGGATCCAAGTACCTCCGTTATGTGGGAGAATCAACCCCATCCATAAATAGCACCCCAGACAGTTGGGAAGTCTCAGAAAGGAGATTCCTAATAGAGCAGGAAATAAAATCTATCAAGGAGCAAATCGAACAATTAGCAGAACTGGTCGTCTACAAGCATCAGATCACCAGAAAGAGGATCAAACGGGCCAACCAGTCTGATATCGATCGTCCTCCCACACCAGAGATTAATCCTATGAGGGATCATAGCCGGTCTCATGAGCATAAACTCTGGACTGATAAAGGGCTCGAAGAAGCAAGTATCCAAACTGGTAGGAAATTCGTATTTCAAAGGAATTTCACAAACCTGAACCAGTCGAATGAAGAAATCCTTCAGATGTTAATCAACGATGGAATGATTACAGACTTGTTACCTCCATTAAACCTTCGGTCCAGAAAATTCAAACTTGACCAAATATGTCAGTACCACTCCAATTCACCAGGCCATGATACAGAGGATTGCTGGGCACTTCGTAACCTAATTCAAGACATGATTGAAAGTGGCGAATTGATAAGGGGAAATCAAGTTCTCAACCTTCCAGATGAAGAAACTCTCTGGATCCCCACTATATGGAATCAGGGTACAGTAGCTGTCATCTCCTGTGATAAGGAGTCAACCCTCAAACCCTTAGTACTGCCAGGGAAAGGGGTCCAAGGAATACAAAATACTGTGAAGGTGGCCGCACTCGAGCCTTTATCTTGCCCTTCAGACCTTAGTATCCAGTTATTAGTCTGAAGAGGGTCCCATGGAACTATGGGAATGATGAAGGTTCCACTTCAAACAACATTTCCATTGTACCAAAGGACAATCCATTATACCTGCTGCCTCAGCTGGTGATCAAACCAGTCATCAAAGAAAAACCAAAGGTGGATGATGAGAAAATTGCAGAGTTCCTCAACAAAATGGGACACAATAAAATCAAGGTGGTGCAAGGCTTGAAAGACGCAGCCAAGCAATTGTCCTTCCTAGACTTGGCCCTATCATTAGTAGATCATCGCAACATTCTAGTAAAAGGACTAAAAAAATTCATCTGCCACATACCGTGGATGCCGAGAAATTCCATCACGTGATGGAACACATTTTCAACAGCAATGTGATATCCTTCACTGACGATGATATCCCTGCAGAGGGAACGGGCCATCGCAAGTCCCTGCACGTAGCTGTGATGTCTTTCGAGTTTGTGATCGGAGGTGTGCTCATAGATGGAGGATCATCCCTCAACATCTGTCCCTACGATACCTTGGATAGAATGAAGATCAACCCGAACCGGATCAAAACAAGTTATGTGGTCATCCGAGCTTTCGACGGATCGCGACCCCAAGCTATGGGAGAAATAGAGCTACCCTCGGAGATTGGCCCACACACTTTCTATGTATCCTTTTAGGTGCTCAATATCGCCCATGGATATAACTTGTTGTTGGACAGGCCATGGATCCCCATGGCAGGGGCAGTGCCATCCACCCTCCATCAGCAAATCAAATACATTATCAACGGCAACCTAATCACGGTAAATGCCAAACCGGAATACCCTGTCTGCATATAGGGAGACATGCCAGTGATTAGCCTGGATGCAGGGATTGAACCTGCAAGTTTTCAAGCCCTGGAGGTTAGTGATACGCAGTATCTACCTATCGGAGCACCAACCTTGAAGCCTAAAGTCTCCTCTGAAGTGATGACAGTGGGCCAGGAGATGGTATCTTTAGGTTTCCAACCTGGGAAAGGATTAGGAAAGAACCAACAAGGTATCCAGAGTCCAGTATAAATCCCGAGTCAGACTGGGAGAGCTGGATTGGGATTCTCATCTAGGGAAAATTACAGGAATTTGTATACGCATCCCAAGGCCCATGCTTCCATCATATTGCTGTCAAACCTCATTAATGCCGGATGGGTAAAACCAACGAGGAAGATCCCTACTGTTGTATCAACAATGCTGTTTCCTCCAATCATACCTGTCAATGAAACAAAAGCCCTCAAGTCTGAGGCGGATAGCGAAAAGGGAAAAGAAAAGATCCTGTATGAAGGATGAGACCCATTCGCTAACATGCGGGTCATCATAAACTACGAGGGTATGAATGATGAGATCTCAGACAGCGATGACGAGGATCAGACTCAAATTCCTTGCATCAAAAAGAAAAAGGGGGTAGTTCAAAGAAAAGCCCCGACCATATTATAAGGAATGTCTCAGTCATCATCCAAGACGAGACAGATAATCACAAATCCTCGATCCTCCCCATTCATGAGGATCTAACCTTGGATAATTGGAGCAGTGTCCCTTGCCTCAGTCGAAAAGGGTAAAGGGGCATATAGTACATCTGCCCTTTAAACATGCTTTCGTTTACTACTTATTTTTGATTGCACAGCTATAGCAGCCACTTTGTCATGCTTTGCCAAATGCTCTATATATTTAAGCAGTTGTATATATCTAAGATGAAAGCATTTTTTATTTTCAGGACTCAAGCGTTGGAGGTGTTTGTCTCTGCTGATGAGATGCCAACCTATCACAGTGACTATGACTTTGATGTAGAACTGAACTTTGACTTGATGGATATTGATCAAGAGGAAGAAGATGACTATGAGGTGCCCGAGGAGATCAAAGAATGGGTCGAAGACAAACCCAAACCAAACCTAAACCAAACCACCACTATCAACATAGGAACCTTCAAAAACATCAAAGAAATCAAGATAGGCTTATACCTCACCCAAGACCAAAAAGCTAACCTGATCGAACTCCTAACACAGTTCCAGGATGTATTTGCATGGTCACATGAATACATGATTGGCCTGTCCACTGACATTGTCATTCATCGGATGCCCATCAAGGATGGATTCAAGCCTGTCAAACAAAAGCTTTGGCTATTGAAACCTAAATGGAGTCTGAAAGTTAAAGAAGAAGTTGTTAAGCAATTCAAAGTCGGGATTATCGTGGTATCAACCTACCCAGAGTGGCTTTCAAACATAGTCCCAGTGCCAAAGTCCAGAGGAAAAGTACGAGTATGCGTAGATTACCGGGATTTGAACAAAGCCTGGCTCAAAGATAATTTCCCGGTACCTTTCATCCACATCTTGATAGACAATACGGCGCAGTACGACATGTATTCCTTTGTAGATTGCTTTGCTGGTTACCATCAAATCATGGTTGCTGAAGAGGACCAGGAGAAAATAGCTTTCATCACTCCCTAGGGAACCTTCTGTTATAGGCGACTATCCTTCGGCCTCATCAATGCCAGAGCCACATATCAGCGAACCATGATGGCCCTCTTTCATGACATGATGAACAAAGAAATAGAGGTTTATGTGGATGACATCATCATCAAATCCAGGAGGGAGTATGATCACATCGACCATCTCAGGAAGCTGTTCAACAAGTTGCGCAAGTACAACCTCAAGCTAAATCCAGCCAAATGTGCTTTTGGTGTCAAAGTAGGAAAGCTGCTAGGATTCTTGATGAGTAATCGAGGCATCGAGCTCGACCCTGCCAAGATCAAAGCCATCACTGAGATGCCAATACCTCAAACAGAAAAGGAGATACGTGGATTTCGGGGAAGGATCAACGTCATAAGCCGATTCATTTCCCAGCTCACAGCAACCTGTGAACCCATATTCAAGCTACTAAGGAAGAATTCCTCTACCAAATGGAATGAGGATTGTCAACAAGCCTTCCTTGCAATCAAGAGACAGCTGATCGAAGCACCTATTTTGGTACCCCCAAGGGATGGAGTTCCCTTATTCATGTACCTGTCCGTCAAGGCCAACGCAATGGGATGCATGTTAGGATAAGAAGATTATAGTGGCAAAGAAAGAGACATCTACTACATCAGCAAAAGATTTAGCAATGGTGAAAAGAAATACACCCTGATCGAGAAAACATGTTTTGCGCTAGCATGGGCCGCAATAAGGTTACAACATTACCTCCATGGGCACATGACTTACCTCATATCCCGCATGGATCCACTCAAGTACGTATTCAACAAGCCAATGTTGAACTGTCGTCTGTCCAAATGGCAGTTGATCCTACAATAATTCGACATTGTCTACGTGACTCAAAAGTCAATCAAGGGTCAAGGCATTGCAGATCAATTAGCCGAAGCACCTTCAGGAGGGTTTGAGCCCCTGGAGACCTATTTCCCAGATGATGGAATCATAACAATTCAGTAATTCAAGCAAGAGAATCCAGTCCAACAATGGAAAATGAATTTCGACGGACCAGTAAACATGGAAGGTGCTGAAGCTGGGGCAGTCCTTATCTCTGGTACAGGAGAACAATATCCTGTGGCTACCAAAATTTAATTTGGCAACACCAACAACACAGCCGAGTATGAAAGCTGTATAATGGGGTTAAAACTAGCCCAATCCATGGGTGTCAAACATTTAATGGTCTTTGAAGACTCTGAGTTGGTCATCAGACAAACCACTGTGGCATATCACACCAAAGAACTTCATTTGCTGCCCTATCGTAGGGAGGTTGTCAAAATATCCCTGGAATTTGAAGACCTAACCTTCATCCATATTCCTCGAGGTAGGAATAACTTCACTGATGCATTGGCAACATTGGCTTCCTTGATCCGCATATTCGATAGGAGTGAGATTCTTTACCTCAAATTCATAATTTAGAAAGACCCGACATATGGGAATTACATTGGAGATGTATCAGATGAAATACCTCCTGTCAAGCAGCCTTGGTATCATGATATCAAGGAATATCTACGAGATGGATCTACACTCGATGGGGCAAGCCAATCCGAATGAAAATGGATTCACAAAATGGCTATGAAGTTCTATCTAAGCGTAGATGCACTCTACAAAATAGATAATGGAATAGGCCTGTTAAGATGCCTTGATAAAGATCAAACCCAGAGACTGATGGATGAAATCCACGGTGGAGTCTGTGGTCCACACATGAGCGGTCATCTGCTAGCCAAGATGATATTAAGAACAGGGTATTATTGGATCTCTCTCAAAGCTGACTGCGACGATCACATCAAGAGATGTTTTCAATGCCACGTACATGGAAACGCCATACATGCTCTTCCAAATGAGCTACACAATATGAGTTCACCATGGCCTTTCTCCATGTGGGGAATGGATGTGATCGGTCCAGTGGAACCAAAAGCCAGCAATGGTCATCGATTCATCTTCACTATGATCGATTACTTCACCAAGTGGGTTGAAGCAGCCTCTTTTCCCAAAGTCACCAAAGAGGTCATCATTAGGTTCATCAAAAATAATGTCGTCTGTCGATATGGACAACTTGAAGTGATCATATCGGACAATGCCAAGAACCTGAACAATCAGATGATGAGAGAACTATATAGTAAGTTCCACATCAAGCATCTTAATTCTGTCATCTATCAGCCCAAGATGAATGGTGCTGTTGAAGAAGCCAACAAGAACATCAAAAAGATCATGCAAAAAATGTCCGCCAATCACAAAGAATGGGCTGACCTGCCTCTAACCCTGTTAGCATACAGGATGTCAATGCGCACCTCTACTGGGGCTACCCCCTATTCATTAGTCTATAGCATGGAAGCAGTCTTTCCAATAGAAGTAGAAATTGAGTCCTTGCGAGTGTTGATCGATGCTAAGATAGACGAAGATCAGTGGTTGCAAGACTGACACCACCAACTGTAACACCCCCTTCCCGAAATAGAAAGGGAGTTTACTCAAAACACAGCAGAACTGAAGAAAATAATACTAAAGATCTAAACCACAAAAGAATAGTATTTATAACCAATAAATACAAAAGATCAAACCAGAATAAATGCCAAGCTGGCCCAAACCAAAATCTGAAATAGTTATTACAACTCAAAATAAATCAATCCATCAAGCCTAAACAGAATATTTCTAAACCATTGGAATGAAGGGATCTCTCATCACACTTGCCCTTGATCCCCCTGATTACCTGCCGGAAGAAAAACACAGCATGAGCCAATTGCCTAGTACGAATATAGAATACAAAATATAGAACTGAGATAACTAACTCAATAAATGAACTGAACTGAACTGTAACGAACAAAACTAATATAACGAAATAATAGGCTAAATCAAATGGTTGGGTGTTATTTCATACCGAGCTCAAAACAAAACAAAAATATACCTTGCCACACAGGCAAGGTCAAATAATGTCACACAGGCAAGTCACACATATTAGACCGCGAATCCAAATGTATATAAAATCGAAAGGCGTGTTTGGCACAAACATCACCACACCGCAAAACAGAACAGAAAACTAGGGTCGACCCATACGCCTCCCACAACAAAACACCAAATGGCCAACTCCCACCGGAGCACAAAACGGAGACGCCGTGGATTAATCACACCGCCACGGAAGGTGTCATGCCTCTTGTGCCAAGACGACATGCATGTGGTACCCCCACAGGTGGTTGTAGCTCAGGTATACCCTACGGTATATTCTAATAAAAGTATCATGTCACAACACATGCGACATAATATCAACACAAAGGGGTTACGTTCATGTTAAATCAAAATGAATCAACCCATACACCTCCCACAACAAAACACCAAATGGCCAACTCCCACCGGAGCACAAAACGGAGACGCCGTGGACTGATCACACCGCCACGGAAGGTGTCATGCCTCTCGTGCCAAGACGACATGCCTATGGTACCCCCATAGGTGGTTGTAGCTCAGGTATACCCTACGGTATATTCTAACAAAAGTATCATGTCACAACACATGCGACATAATATCAATACAAAGGGGTTACGTACATGTTAAATCAAAACGAATCAACAACATAAATTCTACAAAAATATATTAACATGTACATTACTACAAATATCGAAATAAATTCTAGACATGATACACTAGTCTAAAGAGTATAAATATGAGTTCTAAATATCAACGCCAAAACGAAACCATCACATGAATTTGAGAGCGAACGATCATGTGAAACAATAAACAAAATCTAAACGAAAAGCAAAACGGATATAACAAAATTAAAAGGATTATCGCTGAAGGAGTACGGAATTCGTACCTGAAGCAAGCAATGTAATACCCAAAATTTTATATTCCAAAATTTATTCGTTAAACTCTTTCCGTCCGAACTAAACAAAAGAATAAATAAATATAAGTATGTTTGTAAAATATTCTTTCCATCTTTAATCTGTTAATTAATTCACGTTGTTGTTGTTGTTATTATTATTATTATTATTATTATTATTAATTAAGCCTTCCGTTCAAAAAATATATTTATTCAATTCATAACTACAATCCTATTATATATTATAATCTGCCATAAAAAAATCAATCATCCCTTGATTATGATTACAATTAAAACAAGCTGTGAAAATTCGTTAATAACTCTTAAAAGTCTAAATCACATAAACTTATATATAATAATCTAAATCATGCACCAAATACATGCCTGCCGAATGAATGTGTATTATCTGACTTCAATTGAATATCTAAATCAATTAGGTATGATCATACATGTGATATAAAATCATTCCAAAAGTAATGTTAATTATTAACAACTCACCTGATGAAAACAAAACTGCGATTCTCTTTCTCTTTGTTTTTGCAACTCAGCCGCTGCGTCCTTTTTCTTTTCACTTCGTATTGCAAGTATAGTTAGGTTTTAGTAATTATTGTTTTATTATTTCTCCTAATTATACTAGGATTTTAATCACACACAAATATAAGTTAGACCCATTAAGTTTAAAGGCCCAGATTAATGAAATTCCTTATTTATTATTGTCCATATAATTAAATACAATATTGACCCAAACACAAGAAAAACCCAATTAGAATATTTTATAAACAATTTTTTTAAAAAAAAAATCATTTATTTACTTCTTCTTTTTTCCGGGTATTACACCAACTGTATCTAATCAATGAAAAGAGGGCTACAGCCATTTTCCACGGACAGTTATATCAACAACGGATTGCTCGATCCTACAACAAGAAGGTCCGAATACGGTAATTCAAAAAAAAATGACTTGGTGCTGAAGAAAGTTTTAGCCAATCAAGACGAAGCTAAAGGAAAGTTCGCCCCTAATTGGGAAGGCCCTTTCATTGTCAAGGAAGTGTTGACGGGAATAACTATCAGATTCAAAGAATTGATGGGAACGAATTTCCCCAACTCATCAACTTAGACACCATAAAGAGGTACTATGGATGAAACACATGCATACCCGCATCCGGGTCCTACAAATCAAATTAGGTTTGGTTTCACAAGAAAGCCGGAACTACGAATGACCTAATCTCCCTCAACCCGGGAGTACGTAGGCAGCCATTCCTTGTGCGGTCAAACCAAATAAAAACTCAAAAACTTATAAAACCAAATAAAAACTCAAAACCCAAGATACAATTTTTCAAACCCTCTCTCATATAAAGCCAAAACTACGAGTGACCTGATCTCCCTCCACCCGGGAGTACGTAGGCAACCATTTACGGCGGGGTTTGACCTTCAAGAAAAAATAAAAACCCCAATAAAAACCTGTTCTAATACACCAAAACCATGTAAAGGCTAAGTCCCATCGAGCTACCCTGATCAACAGGCCCATCTGAGATACTCTCGAACATCTCAATTGTCAGTCCATCAAGAAGAAGCTCAGGATACATCAACAACGAGTCATAAAAGAAGTGGTAATCACTTAGCAATGACAATACATCTCAAAATATGGAAGTGGATCAAAAATATATTTCTCTAATATAAAACTGCTTGATATATACATAGTGTCTTGTACATGGCAAAAGATGGCTGATCTAGTCTGTGTAGGAAAAATAAAGCTAGTCTATGGACCCAAGGATAAGCGGGCCAGCAAAGCCACCATGGTTCTCTCTCTGAAGACGGAGCAGCAGCTGTAAGTGCAATACCCTCAGCCTCCATACGGCTCAAAACATCGACAGTAATCTGCAGTGTGGCACTGTGGTCATCAATATATGCACTCATCTTGGTAACCAGGCCGTGAGTATAAGATCGAAGAGCAGTACTATCAATAATGTGGAAATCACGAGAAGCTATAGCTTCATCCCTCTCCGTAAACGTATGATAATGGCCTGATACTCTAGATGAAGAGTATGATACAAGGAGTGGATGCTAAACCAGTTCCCCTTGGGCTGAGTAAAGCCAAAAACCTGCATCAAATTGCAAATCCAGATTAAACCGTTGTCCTAAAATGGAAAAAGGAAGAAAAGTCTAGAATAAAAACTTCAATCACCTTATTGGCATGAAGATAGATCGAAGGATGACGCCTCAAATCATCCAAGAGCTCCGAAATCAGCACAATGATGGCTAGAAGCTCCCAAAGTGAGGTAGTCAGAGCTGGAGCGGGATCCAAAATAAGGACATCCTCTTCGTCGTCTACGTCATCCGGCCTATCAACTTGGATAGGATGAATCACTGACTCAACCAACTAACGAGGCTGCCGGGCTGGAAGAGGCCGAGGGACATTAGAAGCTCTCCTCCTCCTCACAACTGCAGAGACCCTTCTAGAGCTTTCTGGTCTATCAGAATCCATAACCTGAACAAAATCTCAAAATCACCTCAGAAAGGGTGAGGAAAGTCTCAAACTTACAGCTTATTAAAATTAAATCATTGTTTCATGCATATTCTAAGTCTTAAAGCATGCATTAGTTAACATACATCCCTAGTAGAGTTAAAATTGCATATTCATTAAATGCTTTGGCTCATGAATTTTTTTTGACAGAGTCTCCTTTGTAAAATGGATTATCCGCATGCACATAGGCATAACTAGGTGGCCATTCAGTAGCACACCAACCCAAAATCATGGACATTTCATATATATTAAAAACATCAAAATCAAACTCCCCATGGCAGCTAAATTATCATGTGTATTTTTATTTGAAAATTCGGGCTCATTTACCATCAAATATGATGAATAAACTGACCAAAAAAGGCGCCAAATGAATTTCTCATAAATCAATTTTTTTTTCACATCAAAATGTTTAGCATGGTAAAACATACACATTTACTAAGTCTGAAAATTTTTATAAAGTCATATAAGCATATATATTCACTATATTGTGTTTAGAAGCATTCTATATAAAATCTAACGTTCTAACGGTCAAAACTTGAAAAAAAATGTTGTCAACGTTACCATAGTTGTGCAAAGCAATTGTATGGTGACTAAATTTGCAAAAAGTAGTCCGAACTCAGTAGGTCTGAAGAGGAAATTTTGAATTTTCTATATAGTTCAACTTGAAAATGACTTGTGAAAGCCACGGGATAACTAAAATAAACCTTCAGGGAGCCGCGACTCTACCTGCGACAGCCGCAGTAGACTTGTGGCACCCCAAGGTGGGTCCCACCCCCCTGCGATTCGGTCTAATTGAAGTTAAATCGGAGGTCCCAGAAGCTGAAAAGTCAAATAAGGAAAAAAAGTGCTACGCGATTGAGTGAAAAAGGCCTGAAACCCTGAATCCGGGTGTCAAACTCTTGATGAAAGAAAATCTTCATGTAAGCCATTGATATGAACCTTGATATGGTATTTCAAGTGCCAATAATGAAAATTGCTGAAAATTACCTTTGTTAAAACATCGGGAAGGTCCGGTGTTGTGAACAGTGGATTTTGAATTTATCAAAGTATCTAGACTTGTCCGAGGGTATAACTTATCAGAAATATACCCCCAATATCGAGATCAGGTATGTCTGATATTGTAAATCGTTGGCGATAACACTAGCGTAGCATCGGGAAAGATCCGGTGATGAAAACCGTTAAAAACTGCTTCAATGAAGGTCAAAATGTATGCTATTGCAAACCGTTGGCGACAACTCCAGCATAGCATCGGGAATGATCCGGTGATGAAAAGCGTTGAAAACTGCTTCAACGAAGGTCAGAATGTCTGATATTATGAACCGTTGGCAACAACTCCAGCGTAGCATCGGGAAAGATCCGATGATGAAAATCGTGGAAAACTATCCGTCTCAGGGAGAACCGATGATGGAATCTGTTATACAAATCCCCAGCCGAGGTTTCAAGTCACTCAAACCGACTGTTGTAAACTACCGTTCGAGTAGGCATCGAGGAGGTTCGATGATGGTTAACCCTGCAAACTACCATTCGAGTAGGCTTTAAGTCAGTTTAACTGACCGTTGTAAACTACCGTTCGAGTAGGCTTCAACTCAGTTAAATCGACCATTGTAAACTACCGTTTGAGTAGGCATCGAGGAGGTTCGATGATGGTCAATTCTGCGAACTACCATTAAAGTAGGAATCAAATCAGTTCAACCGACCATTGTAAACTACCGTTCAAGTAGGCATCGAGGAGGTTCGATGATGGTTAACTCTGCAAACTACCGTTCGAGTAGGAATCAAATCAGTTTAATCGACCGTTATAAACTACCATTCGAGTAGGCACCGAGGAGGTTCGGTAATGGTCAAACTCTGTAAACTACCGTTCGAGTAGGCACCGAGGAGGTTCGATGATGGTTAAACTCTATAAACTACAGTTTGAGTAGGCACCGACGAGGTTCGGTGATGGTCAAACTCTGCAAACTACCTTTCGAGTAGGCATCAAATCAGTTCAGTCGACTGTTGTAAACAACCATTCGGGTAGGCATCGAGGAGGTTCGATGATGGCCAAATCATTGTCAACTATTGTTCGAATAGATAGTGAGAATTCTATCCCCGGCAAAAACGTCGACATCAACCGGACAGCAATCCAAACCATTGGCGACAACCCCAACGTAGCGTCGGGAAAGATTCAATGATGTAAACTGGTGTAAGCTATCATCAGGAATCCCCATTGAGGTCACTCGTCATAAGAGGAACATCCCCAGTGGAGAAAAAGTCAGAAAGCATATCTAAAGACAAAGAATGTTGGTGACAGCCCCGACGTCGAATTCAGAGAGGTCCAGCAATAGCAGAAACAGAGAAATCTCCCCAGCAGGGATCCTGAAATAATCTCTATGACATTTCGTAGAATTAGTCTTGGTAGCACCGACGGCAGACATTGTAAACTATTGGCTTCAACCCAATGTAGCATCGAGAAAGATCCGATGATGAAAATTTTTTAAACTACTATTCGAGTAGGCATCAAAAGAGTTCAGTGAAAACCATCATGAACAACTCCATCCCCAACAGAAATGGCGGGAGCAATCAGTGATAGAATACCCGTGGCAACTAACCCCACAAGAGCATATAGCATACATGACATATCATAGCATGCATTGCACACATTTGCATGTATCATATTTCTAGTGTCTAGTAATCTTTATCATGTTCATTCCATTGCATTGCATAAACATGATAAAAAGGGGCATCTTTAGACACTTGAAATTTTGCATTACTGTTACTAACCCTGCAAGAGGGCAAAACTGTCTTTTACCTTCCAGAGACAAACCTGGAAGTTCAAATCCAACCCCGGTGACAACCACAAGAGATCAAAGAGAAAACCGTGGTGACAACACCGGGAGATCAAAGTCCAACTCTGGCGACAACCCCGGGAGATCAAATCCAAACCTCGACGATAACACCGGGAGATCAAGTCCAACCCCGACAACAACCCCGAAAGATCAAGTCCAACCCCGACGACAACCCCAAGAGATCAAAATCAAACCCCGACGACAACCTTGGGAGATCAAATCAAACCCCAGAGACAACCTCGGGAGATCAAATCAACAACCTGACGACAACACCGGGAGATCAAATCCAACCCCGGCGATAACCTTGGGAGATCAAGCCAAACCCCGACGACAACCCCGAGAGACCAAATCAACCTTCGAAGACAGCCCCGAAGCATTAAATCAATCCCTAGAGGCAACCCTGGGATATCAAACCAACCGTCAGAGATGACCTTGAGGAAGAGCAGAGTCGGCTGGGATAAAACCTCGGAGACAACCCCAAAAACAGTCAAAAACCCTGTCAATCCTGGAGACAACCCCCGGAATAGGAAAACGATTATTTTGCCAACTTAACATCAAATCAAGTCAAAATAAAGCTAAATCACTGCCATGAAGGTCCTGCAAAACCAGAGCATCAATCCCGAGTGAAAACAGTACAAGACAGCTCAACGGACGGACTGTGAAGACTCAAAGATCTGGTCATGGACCCATCTTTCCTGATTCAAAAAAGGTCAAATCCCATGTCATTGTGTTGCTCTCGGAAAGGGCTTTCTAGAAAGATATAGCACGCCTCCATCGGACTCCCAGATTAAAAAATATTAAGGTTCAAAGCAAATAGCGCGTTAATCAGAGTACACGTACTTCGAGACAATAGAAGTCGCGGGACTGGGGCACACCTGGGGAGCCGCAGGTAGACCCGCGGCTGCCGCAAGTGGACCTTAATATAAGTTATCAAAATATTAATAAAATTCTTATCAAAATATTATAAGTTATTTATTATAACTTAAAATACTTTTTAAAACTTTAATATCATTTTAAATAATTTTTAAAATATTAAAACCATTTCTAACTAATTTATTATTAAATAAATTTATTATCATTAATATTAAATTATTAATGACATTTATCTCAAAATATTAAAAGTCATTTATTATAACTTAAAATATTTTTTAATACTTTCCTATTATTTAAAATGATTTTTAATATATTAAAATCATTTTTAACTAATTTATTCAATATAATTATTAAATAAATTAAATTTCATTAATATTTAATTAAATTAAAATATTAATAAAATTTATGTCAAAATATTAAAAGTTCATTTTTATAACTTAAAATAATTTTATGAATTTTTAATAATTAATTTCTATTTATTTTAATTAATATAATTATTTTTCAAAAATCCGTCTGTCGCTAAAGGCTATGGTGACAGAAAACCGTCGCCTTAAGTGTTCTTGGCCAACTCAAGAACACGCCGGTCAACGACTAGGGTCCTTGTTTGACCTCATTTTTCTGGCAATCTGAACAGTTTCTGGGCAAGTAGGTGTAATGAAGTTGTAGTGTTAGTATAGTACTACACTCTTAAGGTCATAGCACTGCCTAACAATCAATACACAAGATTCAGTGGCTGGTCAAACAACCTAACCAACGCATGTTCTTCATTTTCTGGGCCGCCCAGAACATAAAGTCGTGGCCGGTCAACGCTATTCCCGGCCTTATATCTTTCAATTGGTTAATATTTTTCGTGGTCTAGACGTTGGGCTTTGTAGTACAACTACTAGGATACACGGTTAGAGCACTAACATGGTGTAGATATCAACAACTAGCAAGATCTAAGCCAATAAAAATGCTGTCAGACTGCTGTTTACGAATTCTGGGTTACCCAAAATTCCAGACTTAACGGTCAACGACATTTGACCGACTACACCTTCCGATCCATTGTTTTCTAAGTCTTGACAGTGCTCTAGACTTGTAGTCCTCATGTCATATTACAATCTAAACACAAACTAACCTTCTAAACGACTGTCAGTAGCAAGATTAAGTCCGGTCAAAGTCACTGCTCGGACACGTTTTTCAGTTTTCTGGGGGGTTACCCAGAAAACTCAAGTTTGTGTTCGGTCAACGCAATTTGACTGGCCATATCTTTTGATCTATACATGATATAAGCAGGATTCCACTTTCAGAATACTAACAACATGGCGTAGAACATATACAAACACTTAAACACAACATATCATGAACAGATTGAGCATTATAGGCCCCAACTTTTACTGTTAGAAAACATTTTTTAGGGTTTTTCCAATTTTCAAAAATTCCTATTTTCGTGCATCTAGATGTTATGTAAATGTTATTTATCAATCCAGATCACTTATTAACATAATATACAATATATTTAAACACTTAATCATAACATCTAACGAAAATTTAAAGATCTAGCAAGAGGGTTTGAATTTTATGTCTTTCTTGAATAATATTTGATTTGCTTTGATTCTGTTCTTGGTTGGTGTTTAGGATGGTTTGGGCTTTGCTTATGACTGATCTAGAGAGTATATTTCGTGGGTCTTAGAGAGAGAAAGAAACTTGGCTTGGGTTTGAGAAAATAATTGAAGTTTGATTTTCTTTATTTTCTTTTCTTGCTATGCCTTTGATTCATTGAATCTAGGATTGCTAGCTGTCAAGGATTGGCTTGTAAAGGAGATTTTCAGCATGTGTTAATATCCTAGCATATATCTTGGCAAGATTTGCAAGTTAGCTCATTAAAATAAATCCAAAAATGGTTACTTTAGGAACTAGCAAATTATTTTAAGGGCATTCTTGTCCGTGATGCATACTTCTAGGGTTTAACCCTTAGGTTTTAACCTCTTAGGGTTTGTCAAATAATTTTTAGGGTTTAAAAAATTAGCTAGGAATTAAATAAAATTATAATTAGAGCACGCTAATTTAAAAATTAGAGTTTTTAATAGAAATTAAGGTTTTGTAAAAATTAGGGTTTCTTGATATTATTAGGGTTCCTAAATTTATGAATTGGGGTTTTCTAATCATTATCTTTAATCACATAATATACATACTTTAATTTAAATACAAACACATTCGATTACTATGTTTAATATTTAAATTCTAAAAACAAATAAATTCTTAATATATATTCATATAATTATGTTAATTATTATAATTATATATAAAATTCATAATTATAACTTATATTAATATACTTACATATATTTGAATACAAATATAGTTATTAACCATATTTAATATTCAAATTCCTTAAGAAAATAATTTTTTTATTATTCATAACATAAATATACTTTCTTTTTAAATACAATTCTACAATAATTGTATTAATTCACGAAATTTCATAACATAGATCAAAAATTAGGATTTTGATCTATAATGACACTTTACCTTATATACCATTATTAATTAAGTTAAAATAATTAACTTAACTAATCTTGATAAATTCATATAATAAATAATTATTATAAAAATTCTAAAAATTAGTTCATATATTATTTAAATAATATATTAATCATATTTTCATGGAAAATAAATAATAAAATATTTTTACTTACAAAATTAATTTATTATAATAATATAATTTATAATAATCAACCATTCTTTTATCGAAAAATTTATTTAAAATCATTCATGCAATAAATAAATAAATATTTATCACATATATACATATTCTTACCTTACACATATTCCAACCTTTATTTTGATAAACATAATATATATAAAAAAAATTATACGCAAAATTTCTTATTTAATTGTATCGAAAATATTGGGTTATTACATTCACCTTCCCTTATAAGGATTCCGTCCCCGGAATCACCGTTTCAAAACTTATACACATAAGGATAAATAATATACACATTCATTGTAAGTAGATCTCGATCAGATTCGATCGAACTGATCTTTAACTTATTCAGCATAAAGCTTATATATCAATTTCAACGGAATCTGATTTCTAATAGAACTCAAATTCCTCCTTCAAAATTTTCTAATAAAACGATTTATTATATGTAAGAAAACCATATATAAGAAAATAAAATTTATTCGAATAATACCTAGAATTCCATCCCCGACTGCTACCGTATCTTGAACTGTCATATTGAAGGTCCTCGCAGTTGGCTTGTTTGTCGGAGTTGGATACGTGATCGCCAGCTTTCCACTGCTTTTTTCAGCATTCGCATTTCCCCCATCGACATTTCTTTTTGGACAATCCTTTGCCATATGATTAGTTAATCCGCAGATGAAACAACCACTATTCTTCCTTGGATTGGGGCAATTAGGAGAGATGTGTCCTTCCTGTCCGCACTTATAGCACACAAACTTTCCTTTAAGACACTCACCTGAGTGATTCTTCCTGCAATTTTCACACGGTTCCACCTTTTTCCTTATTCCTCCCTGACTATTACCAGTACTTCCAGAATTTGTCCATTTTCTTTTCCCACTTGCACTTCCACTGTTTCCTTCCACCTTAACTTTTCCTTCGACCTTACCCTTATTCTTCTTTTCCCTGTTATAGAGGCTCATGGCCTAACTTCCTCCTTCAGCAATGATAGCCTTTTCCAATAACGTTTCAAACGAGTTAATCTGCAGAACTGCAACCTTGTTGTAGATTCAAGGCTTTAAACCATGTTCGAATCTTCATGCCTTCCTTGCTTCAGTGTTCACTTGTTGTGGAGCAAACTTGGCTAATTCGTTAAACTTGGCGGCGTATTTTGAGACGGTCATATTTTCTTGTTTCAATTCCAAAAATTTAACCTTCATCCTGTCATGCATACTGGACGAGAAGTAATTTTCGTTGAACAGTTATTTGAAACTTGTCCATGTTACCACTTCTGCTCCGGCTTGAGTTTGATTAGCCTCCCACCAGAAGTTCACTTTCCCTTTTAGCATGTAGGTAGCAAAAGTTGTCTTTTATTCCTCCGCTACCCTAGCAATAACAAATGTTTTTTCTATTTCCTTTACCCAATTTTGGGCTTCTATAGGGTCGGTCGGCCCTTTGAATTCAGGCGGTCCTACTGCCTTTAAGTCTTTGAAGTTCGCCAATTGATTATCTGGCTAATTTCTTCTTGCTGCCGGTGCTGGATTACGCATTGCTTGTGCCAACATATTCATAAAATTTTGCATTGGATCTGCTTGTCCTTCTGCGTTGTTTACAGATTCTTCTGCCCTTTGGTTTCGAGTTTGACGTCTTGGCAGCATTATCTGGTTAAACAAAATCTTAAAGTTATTATCTTATCATTCATATACCATTATTAATGGTATCATAAAAGATAGAATATAAAATTCTAAATTTTAGACCAATTCAGCTTGCTGGATTCCCAAATTCAGCTTGCCGAATTAACAAATTGTCATTTAATCAACAAACTATCTTGACATATAATAATATCATAACATTTATATTTATATTCAAACAGTACAGAGTACTTTTCATTACACAATACAGACTGCCATAGTCACTTACTATCCCTTAGTGACAACAAAAGTCGGGATTCATCATGATATTTATGCAAAAGTAATACATTTCACACCTATACATACTATATCACATTCCATACATAATCCTATCTTACTTATCTTATTTATTTTCTACACCTTCCCTAGATCCTGGACAAGCCTTTGCCTGATGACCTATCAATCCACATACAAAACATACGCATTGCTTCGGATCAAGGCAATGAGATGAGATACATCCTTCACGTCCACAATTATAGCATTCGTTCTGTCCTTTCATACATACGCCTTCATGTTTTTGATTACAGTTCGCACACGTTCCTACTTTCTTAAAGTTCCCTTAATTAAAATCAGAATTTCCTAAATGACGGTCATTCATTTTTCTTTTCCCTGGCTTGTTGCTGCACACGATTTGCTGCATTTAGCTCCCATCTGTTCAATTTAAACCTTCAGCTTATCTTGTTCTTCCATTGTTTCAATTAACGCCTTTTGCAACTGGCTATTTGCCTTTCCACTTAAAACAACCTTTCCAAACATAACAGTTTGTTCTTTAGATTCTGCACTTTCGTTGATGCTTGGCCAGCTTCAACTTCAGTGTCCGAATCACTATCTGTCAATAACACCATTTCTAGTTCTGGTTCTATGTTTTCCAAAATGATGACTTCATCTTGGTTGCTTTCAAGCGGAGTGATTTGCTCCTTCTTTATGATATGAGAGTCTTCTAATCCTTTCCTTCCTGACATCTATACACAAATTGTCTTGATTAGTACATAATATATACACATAACAAATAATAGTTTATGTAAGTTACTTTTTATTTCATTTTACGATGGATTTCCTTAATTCATCTCCTTTAAACTCTATATGAGTTATTTATTTTTCAACGCTTCTATCTAGCTTAAGGTTATAGCCTAACGTATTCCCCACCCATGGTTTCTAACCTAAAGCTCTGATACCAACCTGTGACGCCCCCAAATTCAGGTACTTGAAACCCGAACTTGGTGCTACACGATATCATTTCTTTGAGCGAAATAATAATATAATATAAATAAACAAACAAACTTAATTTACATATCAAAGTTGTCTAATCCCAGGTACACGACCTTTAAAATAATAATTATATGATATATAGTGAATATTATCGTTTTAATAAAGTCTAACTATTTCACAAAATACCATAAAACTTATTCTTGCAGCATTCCTTTCCCTTTGTTTTTTCCAGAGCCTTCTGGTTGATCACGCTTAGCTGAAAACATTTAATTTAAAGCAAGAATGAGCATTCAATTGCTCAGTAAGTAATAGTAGTTAATAAACTTTAGCCGAAAGAAGTAAATATTTTCCTTGAGGTATACTTCTACAACGAATCAATAGTTGTGAAGGCTTTCAAAACATATCTTAATAACATATTAAATCGTTTAAAATTTTAAAATGATGTAGTGACTATAAATACTGAGCGGTCAATAGACCTTGAACTTTTATTTTTTATTTTCAAAATTGTTTAACAAAATTCATCTGCAAACCGCTCTGGGCTTACGGACATGTAGGGTGATCAGCCCCGTTATGTCCTATATTGATCAATACTATCTGTTTAAACGATAATTCATTCACTCTGTTTGCCTTGGGCACATAAATAATTTTCCCATTAAGGGTTGTTCATACTCAGTCTGGAGTCCTAACTAAACAATTCAGTTGGATGACTTTATCATAACCAATACTATTCAACAATATAGTTCAAACTATGTCTAGCCGAGTCAAATAGCTTAGCCATTGTTTAAACCATAATTTCATATTAAAGAGTTTCAAGTTCAAGAGTTCTTGCATGAATACAACAGTTTATACAAGTGGGGACACCTGTTTGATAACAGATATTAATAAGAAATAAATGAATTATGGATATCATTACAGATATGAATAATTGTCAATAATTATTCATGAACATGCTTTGTATTTTGATAAACTTATGTAGAGTTGAAAACTAGCATAATATATATACCTGTTTGCACGAATATCAATAAGAATTTGAGTAATGAAACTTGCTTACAAAGGTTCATTGCATAAAGTAATTGCAATAGTTAGGATACTTACCTTGATAGCTAATTACTGCTACGTAGTATAGCTTACGCTTTTATCTTTAATATGAAGTCCTATCATCAATAGAATTATTCTTTTAATTAGAATAATACAATTTAACACATAATACTACTTAAACATGTTGTCACATATTCATGTCAGTCATTGCAACACGTACGAACGTATACCTAGTCAAACTATGTCGATTTGGTTTGAGTTCGTATCGTTTCGACATCCCGATTGCATTAACGGTTACTTAACGAATCTATTTTTAATAAAACTTTGTTCAAGAACTTAAATATTATATTAGATAATTTAATTATCATTTATAATATTTTTCAAAACATTATAATGATTTTTCAAACACTTATATTATTTTTAAAGATTTAATTGTTAATTAATTTCATTATCATTAATATTTAAATACTTTAAAATATTAATGAACTTCATGTCAACACTTTAAAAGTTATTTATTATATCCTGAAAATATTTTTTTTAAAACCTTAATATTACCTTTAAATGATTTTTAAGATGTTAAAATTATTTTTAAATAATTATCATTAATATTAAAATATTAATGTATTTCATTTCCAAATATTAAAAGTTATTTATTATAACTTAAAACATTTTTAAAACACTAATATTACTTTCAAATTATTTTTAAAGTATTAAAATTATTTTTAAGTAATTACTATTAATATTAAAATATTAATGTTATTTATATCCAAATATTAAAAGTTATTTATTATAACGTAAAATATTTTTAAAATATTTATTTCACCTTTAAATGATTTATAAAATATTTAAATAATTTATTTAATATAATTAGTAAATAACTTCGTTATCATTAATATTAAAATATTAATGAAATTTTTATCAAAATATTATAAGTTATTTATTATAACTTAAAATACTTTTTAAAATTTTAATATCATTTTTAAATAATTTTTAAAATATTAAAACCATTTCAAACTAATTTATTATTAAATAAATTTATTATCATTAATATTAAATTATTAATGAAATTTATCTCAAAATATTAAAAGTCATTTATTATAACTTAAAATATTTTTGAATACTTGAATATTATTTAAAATGATTTTTAATATATTAAAATCATTTTTAACTAATTTATTCAATATAATTATTAAATAAATTAAATATCATTAATATTTAATTAAATTAAAATATTAATGAAATTTATGTCAAAATATTAAAAGTTAATTTTTATAACTTAAAATAATTTTATGAATTTTTAATAATTAATTTTTATTTATTTCTATTTATTTTAATTATTTTAATTACTATAATTATTTTTCAAAAATCCGTCTGTCGCTAAAGGCTATGGTGACAGAAAACCGTCGCTTTAGGTGTTCTTGGCCAACTCAAGAACACGCCGGTCAACGGCTAGGGTCCTTGTTTGACCTCATTTTTCTGGCAATCTGAATAGTTTCTGGGCAGTATGTGTAATGAAGTTGTAGTGTTTGTATAGTACTACACTCTTAAGGTCATAGCACTGCCTAACAATCAATACACAAGATTCAGTGGCCGGTCAAACCACCTACCCAATGCATGTTCTTCATTTTCTGGGCTGCCCAGAACATAAAGTCTTGTCTGGTCAACGTTATTTTCGACCTCATATCTTTCAATCGGTTAATGTTTTTGGTGGTCTAGACGTCGGGCTTTGTAGTACGACTATTAGGGTACACGGTTAGAGCACTAACATGGTCTAGATATCAACAACTAGCAAAGATCTAAGCCAATAAAAATGCTATCAGACCGCTGTTTACGAATTCTGGGTTACCCAAAATTCCAGACTTAACGGTCAACGACATTTGACCGACTACACCTTCTGATCCGTTGTTTTCTAAGGCTTAAGAGTGCTCTTGACTTGTAATCCTCATGTCATACCACAATCTAAACACGAACTAACCTTCTAAACCACTGTCAGTAGCAAGATTAAGTCTGGTCAAAGTCAGTGCCCGGACACGTTCTTCAATTTTCTAGGTTACCTAGAAAACTCAAGTTCGTGTTCGGTCAACGCAGTTTGACTGGCTATATCTTTTGATCTATACATGATATAAGCAAGATTCCACTTTCAGAATACTAACAACATGGCATAGAACACATACAAACACTTAAACACAACATATCATGAACAGATTGAGAATTATAGGCCCCGACTTTGACTGTCAGAAAACATTTTTTAAGGTTTTTCCAGTTTTCAAAAATTCCTACTTTCGTGCATCTAGATGTTATGTAAATGTTGTTTCTCAACCCAGATCACTTATTAACATAATATACAACATATTTAAACACTTAATCATAACATCTAACGAAATTTTAAAGATCTAGCAAGAGGGTTTGAATTTTATACCTTTCTTGAATAATTTTTTATTTCCTTTGATTCTGTTCTTGGTTGGTGTTTAGGATGGTTTGGGCTTTGCTTATGACTGATCTAGAGAGTATATTTCGTAGGTCTTAGAGAGAGAAAGAAACTTGTCTTGGATTTGAGAAAATAATTGAAGTTTGATTTTCTTTCTTTTCTTTTCTTGCTATGCCTTTGATTCATTGAATATAGGATTGCTAGCTGTCAAGGATTAGCTGGTAGAGGAGATTTTCAGCATGTGTTAATATCCTAACATATATCTTGGCAAGATTTGCAAGTTAGCTCATTAAAATAAATCCAAAAATGGTTATTTTAGGAACTAGCAAATTATTTTAAGGGCATTCTTATCCATGATGCATACTTCTAGGGTTTAACCCTTAGGGTTTGCCAAATAATTCCAAGGATTTGGACAATTAACTAGGAATTAAATAAAAATGTAATTATAACACACTAATTTAAAATTTTGGGTTTTTAATAGAAATTAGGGTTATGTAAAAATTTGGGTTTCTTGATATTATTAGGGTTCTCAAATTTATGAATTAGGGTTTTCTAATCATTATCCTTAATCACATAATATACATATTTTCATTTAAATACAAGCACATTCGATTACTATGTTTAATATTTAAATTCTAAAAACAAATAAATTCTTAATATATATTCATATAATTATGTTAATTATCATAATTATATATAAAATTCATAACCATAACTTGTATTAATATACTTACATATATCTGAATACAAATATAGTTATTAATCATATTTAATATTTAAATTCCTTAAGAAAATAATTTCTTATTATTCATAACATAAATATACTTTCTTTTTAAATACAATTATACAATAATTGTATTAATTCATGAAATTTCATAACATAGATCAAAAATTAGGATTTTGATCTATAATAACTCTTTTCCTTATATACCATTATTAATTAAGTTAAAATAATTAACTTAATTAATCTTGAGAAATTCATATAATAAATAATTATTTTAATAATTTTAAGAATCAGTTCATATATTATTTAAATAATATATTATCATATTTTCATGGAAAATAAATAATAAAATATTTTTACTATCAAAATTAATTTAGTATAAGAATATAATTTATAATAATCAACCATTCCTTTATCGAAAAATTTATTTAAAATCATTCATGCAATAAATAAATATATATTTATCACATATATACATATTCTTTACCTTACACATATTCTCACCTTTATTTTGATAAACATAATATATAAAAAAAAATTATACGCAAATTTTTTTATTTAATTTTATCGAAAATATTGGGTTATTACATATATATTTATAGCTTCTTGTTTCACACAGATTTTAAAAATGTGGCCTTTCTGGCTTCAATCTATGTATATATAAGTATATATATACATTTATAAGTGCTATTTCGGCCTAGATTGTAAATCTGTGGCTTTTATCGCTTTAATATATATATATATATATATATATATATATATATATATATATATATATATATATATATATATATATTAAAGCAGAAAAAATCACAGATTTACAATCTAGGCATGCCTGAGTTAATGTAAATATATATATATATATATATATATATATATATATATATATATTAAAGCTGAAAATGTCACAAATTAGCCAGTTTTCTGATGGTACGGTTCGAATCAGTTTTGAACGTACTAGAAGACCTTTTATTATTGAAGAATTTACCAGTTCTTCAGTCCCTTCTACCTCTAGAAGAGACACTGAAGTTTTAAGTGACTTTTCTATTCCTGATGTTAAACTGAAAGGTGTTTTGAATCAGGGTCACCGACTAATTGGAACATGTAATTTTACTTTTATCACTAGATTTAGAAGTGGATTTTTTATTTCGAGTTTTCTTTCGTGACTTGGGTTTTTCATAATAACTTTCTTTATTATTAGACTGACTAGAACGCTTCTTATGATGCTTGCGTTTTTTGTGTGTTTCAATTTGCTTTTTCCTATGCTTTCTTCGCGAAGGGGCAATAGGTGGCAAACCATATTGTTCACAAAAAGTACCAAGTTCATATTTAGCTTTCTTTTTATCTTTAGCGGCTTGTTTAGCAATTTTAAAGTCAATACACATTTTTAAGCCTATTTTTTGAATATAGCTAATTATGTCACCATAAGTGAGATTATCATAATCAATATAGCCCAAAGTTTTACTAAGTTCTTCACGGACTTTATGAGCAAATAAAGAAGGAAGACCATTAACAAATTTTTCTTTCCAAAAAGGTTTGTTACTATCATTACGAAGCATAACACGTGAAATAAAAACATCTTTATACCACCTAAAATCACTTAAGGTAGGACAAGTGAGATTACTTAACTGGTCATGGATCCTCTCAGTGATATTACTAGGGGTTCCAATAAAATATTTTATTATTGTGAAAATTAATGTGTTAATACCATCCGGAACACCAAAGCCAATATCTTCTCTGAAGATAGGCTGACCATTGTCATCTAACTGGTAAGCATGAATAATAGAGTTCCTAGCGTCCTCATCAAGGTGTTTTTCCCACCAAGAACGAAGAACACCTGTAAACCCATTGGTTAATATTTCAACAATATCAGGTTGAGTGAGATTGTTAAATGCCGTGATATAACTATTGGCTACCATAGACAAATGGTTCATTTTAGTGAGAATTTGATGCTCACTGAACCCATCAATATTCCATTCATAAATTTTGTTGGACGAAACCGAAAATTGATTATCAAGGTTCTTTTCTTCGAACTGAAGATCAGGGGGAGTAGGTCTAGTATACCAATTTTTTGTAATACTAGTATTATTAAAGGTTAACTTATTTAATTGTTCGGATAGGTCAGGAACAGAAGTGACCTCAGATATCTCGTCTGAGTCACTATTGGATTCATCGTCAGATTCTTGAATCTGATCAATGATGGCAACGGTTCCACTGGCTTCGGCAGAACTCGAACCAATCTTTTTAATAAGTTTATCTATACTTTTAACTAAGTCAGAATCTTTGCTAGGCAATCCTTTGCCATCTCTATTATCAGGGAGAGTTAATAAAGGCTGATCAAGTTTCTTATCAGGGTTTTTGATAAGAGTATTATCAAATTTTTCTTCTATTTTATCGACTATAGCAAAACTATAAGAAATTAAAGCAGCAGTTCATATAAGTGAACAAGAGTTTAAATAAAATAAAACTTTTATTGAACTTTGAAATAATTACAAACAAATAACTTGGTTACTTACAACAAATTGACTCGATTATAGAAGCTTAACATTTCTAAGAGAGAAGGCAAGAGAGTTGAAGATTAGTCAGATGGGAATCTGAGTCTTCTTAAACGCTCTATTGGATTACTAAATCCTGCTTCTCTATAATGACTGAGCCTCTCTTATAAAGGAAGAGAAAAGGCGAAGTGAATACAACTCAATAATTACAAACATGAATGACTATTGAACAACAGTAATGCTTTATCAAAAGACGAAAGCATTATTACAACTTTTGACTAATACAAACAGCTTTTTACTATTACAGACGCGTTATCAATGAATACAGACAAACATTTGACTAAAGGGGCCATATGGCCGAAAAACAAAACAAGACTCATACAAGACGACAAATGACTCAGCAACTGCTTTCGGCTGCTTTAGACAACGAAGCACGGGCTGCGCGGGCAGGAGCATCTTGCAACGAGGCTGACCAAAGTAACTGTAGGAATTCTAGGCAAATGGGTCCTGAGCATCTTGAAGAGAGATGCTTCCGTACGGATCATTAGGGCTAGAATGATGACTGGAATGAGAAGAAGAAGATGAACAAACAGAAGGAACTGAGTCCTCACTGAGTTTATCCATTCTTTTCTGAATCAAACGGGATAACTGTTTTAACTCATTATTAGTACAATGATCAATATCCGCAAAATCTAATTTTGAAACAGAAGATTTCTTGGATTTTGATTTACTAGAAGATGATTCCTTTGGAAGAGGAATCGTTTGAATAGGGGAAGGATTGGGAAATTCCTTCTGAACTTGACCAACGATGCGATAAGGATCAAACTTATCCCACCATTTAACAGAAAACTAACGAGTAACATGAGTAATTTGATTAAGGTGATTATTAGAGGCACCTTTTTCAGGGGCAACCAAAGAAGAAAGAGCAACATTGACCACGGGTGAATAAAATCCATAGTTCCATCTAAGGATCCATGGGACTTTATACTTACTAGTGAAATGAAGAATAACTGGGATGCAGCAATTAGACTGCACAACAGGAACCCTAGAGCTAAAGACATTAAGGACGGTCTGGAGCTCAATGGGGAGAATATCAAAGATGAGACCATAACGCTCCCACCAAAGAACAAACCAATGAGGGATTAGACTTTTAAATTTGTGGTCAAATTGAATGAACCACGAATGACTAAACGATGGAGTTTGAAACAGAAAAACCCTGTTCCAAGCTTCCATGTAATCATAATAGCAAAACTGGCTATCATGACCTTCTAACTGCCTAAGATCAGACGGATGATTACCCCAGTTAGGCATGGAGATAATCTGTTTGATATAAAGAGAATGATAGATGATTTTTGAAGAATCATTTCTATCATAAATAGGTTTAATTGCAATTGACTGAGTTTGCAAAAGGACATCCTTATAATACATAAGAGATTTATAAGGAGCCGAAGGAATGAAATGCCAACCAATTGGGAAAAACTGGGCAGCTAATTTTACTGGATCATCAATCGATTTCATATGTCGTTCAATATGAAATAAATTGGTGCTGAAAACAGGGATGTATTCAGTTTGAATACGCTGACCAGCGGGAGGATTACTGGAAGAAGCATAAGGATCAACCATTAAAGGGGGTTGAACCAAAGCCGAACTATAGGGTTTTGAACTAGAAACAAGGGGGGTGAACCTATTAACTACAGTAAGGGGGGTAACTGGATGAGGGATTATATCTCCCACGGGCTTCTGACTAGGCGGGCTTGGGCCTGGAGGGCCAGGGGGCCGAACACTTTTATCTTTCCCTCTCACACTCATTTTGAACTTGATGGGTACCTGAATTAATAAATTCCCGAGTTAAAAAATCAGGAACTGAATTATCACAACCTTTAATATAATCAATATCAAAATCAAAAATACTTAGAATAGATTGCCATCTGGCAAAAATATGCTTAGCAGCTATATTTTTAACATCCTTTTCTAAAATATATTTTGCTGATTTGCAATCAATACGAACTAAAATTTTTTGATTTAATAAATCATTTTGAAATTTGGTAATACATAAAACTAATGCCAAAATTTCTTTTTTAATAGTGCTATAATTTAATTGGGCTTGATTCCACGCGCCTGAGTGGAACCGAACAATTTGCTCAGAAGAAGCAGGAGTCAACTTCTGCTTCAAGATACCACCGAAGCCAATTTCAGAGGCGTCAGTTTCAACGATTTTGAAGGCTGATTCATTGGATATGCCAAGGCAAGGAAGAACCTTAACATATTTTTTGACCTGCTGAACGATGGCAGTATGCTCATCAGTCCAGGGAGGAGGATTTTTCTATAAACGGAGGAACAAAGGTTTACAGATTTTTCGCAAATTTTTATAAAACTTGCCCACATAATTAAGAGATCCTAAGAACCTCTGAAGTTGAGTTCTATCAAGGATTTTATCAGGAAATCTATCAGCGAATTGAATAACTCTTTGGATTGGACGAACCAAACCACGATGAATATCATGACCAAGAAACTTAACTTTAACTTGGAAAAGACAACATTTAGTTGGTGAAAGAACCAAACCATTGACTTTGATGGCTTTGAAGAACGAATTCAAGTGTTTAAAATGTTCGTCAATTGATTTAGAAAAGACAAGGATATCATCTATATAGACAATAATAAAATGACTGAAGGGATTCAAAATCTCATTGAGAATATTTTGGAATTCACTGGGAGCGTTCTTCAAGCCAAATGCTTGAACAACCCATTCATAATGACCAAAAGGGGTGGTGAAAGGCTGTTTTGTACCTATCACTACGATGGATACTGACTTGCCAGAAACCAGACTTGAGGTCGAATTTGCTAAAAATGGTGGCATTACTAAGGTGACTAAGAAGGTCCTCTTTATTGGGAAGGGGATACCTAATCCATTCTAAGACCTTATTAAGAGGCTTATAATTAATGACTAAACGAGGGACACCTCTTTCTTTTTCTGCTTCATTATTAACATAAAAAGCAGGGCAAGACCAAGGGGATTTACTATGTTTTATCAAACCTTTGGCAAGCAAATCATTAATCTCTTGCTTACAAAGTTCCATTTGTTGATGACTCATTTGAATAGGTCTAGCCTTAGTAGGAATTAGATGTTCTTTAAATTCCTTAGCGTAGGGTAGTTTAACTACATGCTTTCTATGATGCCAAAAGGCATTAGGAGAATCGGCACATAAGTTTTTTACCATGAATAAACGAAGTTCTTCTATCTTGTCTTGAATTTTATCAAGTAGAAGGAGATCTTCAACTTGCTTATACTTAATCTCTTGTTTTAAATATTTTAATTGAGAAACTTTACAATTTAACAGGTTGAGTGACTTAGAAATGGACTCATCTTGAATAAATTTCAAGTCTCTTTCTTTAGGCTGAGTGATGAACTCAAAAACCACTTTCTGCCCAAGGTGTTCAGTAGTTAAACCATTATTGCTAGTGGTAAATGGGTATAATAAATATATAAACGGAAGACCCAAAATTATTTTATCCGTCAAGTTACGAATTAAAACAAAGGATGTTTTAAAACACATACTATCCTGGCAAATATGAACTTTAGGCAGTTTATATTTTATTTCCATACAACTACCATTAGCTGAATTAAGACGTTCACTGGTTTTCTTATAGAACTTGGTAGGAATTAACCCCTCCTGAATGCAATTTAAATCAGCACCTGTATCAACAAGGGCAGGAAGCTGAATTGCAAAAGTTCCATCAATAACTAGGCGAACAATGATATACCATTTTTGAATAGTTATATCTTTTAATCTTTTTAACGAATTGCCTTGAACCATCAGAAGTGATTCTTCGTCTTTAATACCTGAAGACTCAGGATGGTCTTCATTATCAGAGGAATCAGAAATATGAAGTTCTGAACCCTTGGAGGCTAGATTAGTCATATCTTTTCTTTAATCAGATATTTCAATCTTAAGACTAGAAATTTCTTTCTTAAGTTTATTAACTTCTTGATTTAATTCCGGGAGAGTGATTTCTTTTTCAACAGTTTTAAATCTCTCTAGGGTTTTATTAAGGCTTATGACAGGCTTTTCTTTAGCTTTCATTACCTTACCTTTTCCCGAATTATTTTTAGAAAACAAATCTTTTAATTGTTTCATATATTGCAATTTTAAATCTTCATCAGTAAGTTTACTAATTAATTCAATTAACAAAGAGCTTTCTTGATCCTCTTTGGTAAGAACATTAATAGTTTTACAACAATCAGATCTACAATTATCTGTACAAAGGGTGACTTCATTATCTTCACTAGGAGTTTGACTATTATCATCATTAGCAGAGGAATAAGGAATATCAGAAAGACCATTATCTTAATCAGACTGAGTTCTAAGTAACGCAAAAATCTTTTCAGTATCTTCAACAGAAATATTTAACTGACTTAATTTTTGTTTTAACTTACATTCATTCTTATAATGACCCTTTTTACCACAGTTATAACATGTAATTTTACTTTTATCACTAGATTTAGAAGTGGATTTTTTATTTCGAGTTTTCTTTCGTGACTTGGTTTTTTCATAATAACTTTCTTTATTATTAGACTGACTAGAACGCTTCTTATGATGCTTGCGTTTTTTGTGTGTTTCAATTTGCTTTTTCCTATGCTTTCTTCGCGAAGGGGCAATAGGTGGCAAACCATATTGTTCACAAAAAGTACCAAGTTCATATTTAGCTTTCTTTTTATCTTTAGCGGCTTGTTTAGCAATTTTAAAGTCAATACACATTTTTAAGCCTATTTTTTGAATATAGCTAATTATGTCACCATAAGTGAGATTATCATAATCAATATAGCCCAAAGTTTTACTAAGTTCTTCACGGACTTTATGAGCAAATAAAGAAGGAAGACCATTAACAAATTTTTCTTTCCAAAAAGGTTTGTTACTATCATTACGAAGCATAACACGTGAAATAAAAACATCTTTATACCACCTAAAATCACTTAAGGTAGGACAAGTGAGATTACTTAACTGGTCATGGATCCTCTCAGTGATATTACTAGGGGTTCCAATAAAATGTTTTATTATTGTGAAAATTAATGTGTTAATACCTTCCGGAACACCAAAGCCAATATCTTCTCTGAAGATAGGCTGACCATTGTCATCTAACTGGTAAGCATGAATAATAGAGTTCCTAGCGTCCTCATCAAGGTGTTTTTCCCACCAAGAACGAAGAACACCTGTAAACCCATTGGTTAATATTTCAACAATATCAGGTTGAGTGAGATTGTTAAATGCCGTGATATAACTATTGGCTACCATAGACAAATGGTTCATTTTAGTGAGAATTTGATGCTCACTGAACCCATCAATATTCCATTTATAAATTTTGTTGGACGATACCGAAAATTGATTATCAAGGTTCTTTTCTTCGAACTGAAGATCAGGGGGAGTAGGTCTAGTATACCAATTTTTTGTAATACTAGTATTATTAAAGGTTAACTTATTTAATTGTTCGGATAGGTCAGGAACAGAAGTGACCTTAGATATCTCGTCTGAGTCACTATTGGATTCATCGTCAGATTCTTGAATCTGATCAATGATGGCAACGGTTCCACTGGCTTCGCCAGAACTCGAACCAATCTTTTTAATAAGTTTATCTATACTTTTAACTAAGTCAGAATCTTTGCTAGGCAATCCTTTGCCATCTCTATTATCAGGGAGAGTTAATAAAGGCTGATCAAGTTTCTTATCAGGGTTTTTGATAAGAGTATTATCAAATTTTTCTTCTATTTTATCGAGTTGTTTACCTATGGTGGCTAAATACTGATTGGTGAAATTATTTTGTTCAATAATTTTTTTTATCATCAGTTTTACCATCGGCAACTTTGAAAGGACTAGCAATAACAGAGTTATTTTTAACTTGTAAAAGAATAGTTTCAAGGGGAGGATGAGAAGCTAAAGTTTTAGATTTATCTTCTTTTACCCATTGAGATTTAGTAAGAACTTTACACTGAGAATGATGCTTATCATACCAATCATAAAATGTAAGGTTCTCTCTAGTAAGTTTTATAAATTTTTTCCAATTGTGGACAATTTTATCTCTATCAGGTTTATCGTACATATTTCTGAAAACATGACGTTTTTGTTGATTTGCTTTTGAATTAAAATCAGCAACAAGACTGTCCCAATCCAATTTAGAGACTTTAGTAATGACTCTTAACTGGTGATTAATTGGGGCATCAAAATCAGAGGGAGAAGGTCCGACCGAAACGGTAGGAGAAACATCTTCTTGCTCTCCATCAGCCTGAAAGGCAGGAGTATAACAAGGATGACTTGTCTGACCCTGATTCAAAACACCTTTCAGTTTAACATCAGGAATAGAAAAGTCACTTAAAACTTCAGTGTCTCTTCTAGAGGTAGAAGGGACTGAAGAACTGGTAAATTCTTCAATAATAAAAGGTCTTCTAGTACGTTCAAAACTGATTCGAACCGTACCATCAGAAAACTGTTTAATATTTTCTAGATTTAATAAATTATTATTAACTGGTTTTTGTGGAACTTCCTGGGGAAGAATCCATTGACTAGGTAACGTAACGTCTTTCCAAAGAATAGTTTTTGGTGTTTGAATATTGGCGTTATTAGTACTACTCTGAATTAAAACAGTGTGATCTTTAGGGCTTTTACTGAGTGCGTGAATATTTAAATTGGTTTTCATAATCTTATAATAAATTCTGTAAATTAAAGCTAAAGGTTGAGATCCTTCTATCATATGAGTTATTTCACCCGCAGTTTTAATATTCAAGGTTAAAGCTTTTAATAAATTAACATCAGACAAACTCAAAGGAAGGTCAGGAAAGCAATTAAAATGAATAGGACCATCATGCAAACTAGACTCCATGATTCCAATAATGCTAGGAGCATAATTGAGATATCTAGCATCTCTTAAACATAAAAAGACACTTGAGTTTATTCCTTTAATAGTTAACGGTTTAACTGCAACTTGAACAAGACCAATATGAATAAAGTTATAACCTTTCTTTCGATGTTTACTAATAACTTCAGGAGAAAGTAGACTGCAATTATCATACTCTTTATTTATAGCATAAACTCGTTCAACAGTTTTAACATTGTAATCTGTTTTAAAATTATCAATGAAAGTTGACTGGTAAATCTCCTTAGGAGATACACTAGGTATGTTCCAATTATTAAGGGTTTGATTAATATTTTCATAACTATGTTCTTCTTGGTTAACTATGTTTGGAATAGGAGGAAGAGAAGATCTATTACTAAACGTTGTTCTTGATCTATTCCATCTAAACATTTTTAAAAATCAAAAGTTTTGATCTTTCTTTGTTCAAGAAGTCACCTAGTCTCTTTGTATAAACCACCCTCCATCGCCATAGGTCCCTGTCCAGCCTTTGTAAGTCTCGAGAGTGTGAGCAGTTTTGGCTTTCTGGGAATCACTAGATGATAGGGTATGTGTTTATGTTAAGCAAAGAAAGGGGTATGTACGGAAGAACACAGAGCCATTAAAACTTTAATTTTTAATTATGAGTAGATTGTTCAGATCTAGTTCGTCGACATTTGGGAAAGGATTACATTAATCTGTAAATGTTTACTAAGGGAGGCCGAAACCATAAGGGCTTCGACCTTCTTCTAACTAGAGAGAAGGTAGAGAGAAGGGGGAGAGAAGGAGAGAGAACCTCAGATGAGGCTAAATGGTTTACATTTCTAAGCCTAAGGAAACTCTAACACTTGAGTTCCTTAAATAGAACTAAAGTTACCGGTTTATATTTACCGAAGTAACTTTTACATTTACTTAAAGTTAAAAGTAAAAACATTTAACTTAAGTTAAAAACATTTAACTTAGGTTAAAAGTAAATTACTTTTACATTTACTAAAGGTAAAGTAAAAACATTTAACTAAAGTTAAAAACTTTTAACTAAAGTTAAAGTAATTACATTTACTTTTACTTAAGTAAATAACTTTTACTAAAGTAAAGTTGTCCTTTACTTTTTGACTTTGTCGGACGCACTGATTGCATCTGACAATGACTGATGTCGGATGCGTTGATTGCATCTGGAGCATCCGATGACTATGGGACCCTGGGGGGCCAGCGTCTTCTGACTGTTGACTGTTGAGGTCCAGCTCCTTCCTCGCCGGTGGGTGCTGTTGATCTTCTTCTCAGAGAGATCACCATCCCCTATACTTCGACCCCAAAAAAAAATCCAGGGATTCAATCCTTTTTCCCCCCAAAATTATGTTTAATTTTAAGAAAGGAGAAAAATTTTCACCGAAATTTTTGTCACCGACTGTTGATTTCAAAATATTTTATGTAAATTTTTTTAGAAAAACTAATCAGACTGTGTCTGATACAAGGACAAGGATCACACGGCTGACTCTTGACTAACTGATGAACTCGATCTAAACAGTCTACTTCGTTTTAACTTTGTTCAAACCTAATCTCTAGATCTGTTGACATTCCACTTAAAGACATACCAAAGTCGCTTAAGTACATACCCCTTTCTTTGCTTAACATAAACATATACCCTAGAATCTAGTGATTCCCTTTTTGCCTTAACTGCTCACACTCTTGAGACTTACAACGGCTCGACGGGACCTATGGCGAAACAGGGTGGTTTATACAAAGAGACTAGGTGACTTAAACTAGGTGCTCTAAGGACGGAGCAACAGAAGTCTAAAGAAGAAGTAAAAACAAAGTTTTAAACTCAGACCTCTGTGTTTGACCGGAGAACAAACAGTGACACCAAGAGACAACACCGCATGGCTCTGATACCATTTAACAGCGGACGAAAAGTTTAAACAAAACTTTAAACTTAAAACAATTTTGAAACTTAAAGAAGATGACCGGTGAATCGGTAAAGTAATCTCTTTCTTGTATTTATAAACATTTGGGAAAGGATTACATTAATCTGTAAATGTTTACTAAGGGAGGCCGAAACCATAAGGGCTTCGACCTTCTTCTAACTAGAGAGAAGGTAGAGAGAAGGGGGAGAGAAGGAGAGAGAACCTCAGATGAGGCTAAATGGTTTACATTTCTAAGCCTAAGGAAACTCTAACACTTGAGTTCCTTAAATAGAACTAAAGTTACAGGTTTATATTTACCGAAGTAACTTTTACATTTACTTAAAGTTAAAAGTAAAAACATTTAACTAAAGTAAGAAACATTTAACTTAAGTTAAAAACATTTAACTTAGGTTAAAAGTAAATTACTTTTACATTTACTAAAGGTAAAGTAAAAACATTTAACTAAAGTTAAAAACTTTTAACTAAAGTTAAAGTAATTACATTTACTTTTACTTAAGTAAATAACTTTTACTAAAGTAAAGTTGTCCTTTACTTTTTGACTTTGTCGGACGCACTGATTGCATCTGACGATGACTGATGTCGGATGCGTTGATTGCATCTGGAGCATTCGATGACTGTGGGACCCTGGGGTGCCAGCGTCGTCTGACTGTTGACTGTTGAGGTCCGGCTCCTTCCTCGCCGGTAGGTGTTGTTGATCTTCTTCTCAGAGAGATCACCATCCCCTCTACTTCGACCCCAAAAAAAATCCAGGGATTCAATCCTTTTTCCCCCAAAAAATTATGTTTAATTTTAAGAAAGGAGAAAAAATTTCACCGAAATTTTTGGTCACCGACTGTAGATTTCAAAAATTTTAAGTAAAATTTTTTAGAAAAACTAATCAGACTGTGTCTGATACAAGGATCACACGGCTGACTCTTGATTAACTGATGAACTCGATCTAAACAGTCTACTTCGTTTTAACTTTGTTCAAACCTAATCTCAAGATCTGTTGACATTCCACGTAAAGACATACCAAAGACGCTTAAGTACATACCCCTTTCTTTGCTTAACATAAACACATACCCTAGAATCTAGTGATTCCCTTTTTGCCTTAACTGCTCACACTCTTGAGACTTACAACGGCTCGACGGGACCTATGGCGAAACAGGGTGGTTTATACAAAGAGACTAGGTGACTTAAACTAGGTGCTCTAAGGACGGAGTAACATAAATCTAAAGAAGAAGTAAAAACAAATTTTAAACTCAGACCTCTATGTTTGACCGGAGAACAAACAGTGACACCAAGAGACAACACCGCATGGCTCTGATACCATTTAACAGCGGACGAAAAGTTTAAACAAAACTTTAAACTTAAAACAATTTTGAGACTTAAAGAAGATGACCGGTGAATCGGTAAAGTAATCTCTTTCTTGTATTTATAAACATTTGGGAAAGGATTACATTAATCTGGAAATGTTTACTAAGGGAGGCCGAAACCATAAGGGCTTCGACCTTCTTCTAACTAGAGAGAAGGTAGAGAGAAGGGGGAGAGAAGGAGAGAGAACCTTAGATGAGGCTAAATGGTTTACATTTCTAAGCCTAAGGAAACTCTAACACTTGAGTTCCTTTAAATAGAACTAAAGTTACCGGTTTATATTTATCGAAGTAACTTTTACATTTACTTAAAGTTAAAAGTAAAAACATTTAACTGAAGTAAGAAACATTTAACTTAAGTTAAAAACATTTAACTTAGGTTAAAAGTAAATTACTTTTACATTTACTAAGTTAAAGTAAAAACATTTAACTGAAGTTAAAAACATTTAACTAAAGTTAAAGTAATTACATTTACTTTTACTAAAGTAAATTACTTTTACTAAAGCAGCATCTGCTTTTGACTTTATCGGATGCATTGATTGCATCTGATGATGACTGGAGCATCAGATTACTGTGGGACCTCGGGGCACCAGCGTCGTCTAACTGTTGACTGTTGAGGTCCGGCTCCTTCCTCGCCGGTGGGTGCTTTTGATCTTCTTCTCAGAGAGATCACCATCCCCTATACTTCGACCCCAAAAAAAATCCAGGGATTCAATCATTTTTCCCCCCCAAAAATTATGTTTAATTTTAAGAAAGGAGATAAAATTTCACCGAAATTTTTGGTCACCGACTGTAGATTTCAAAAATTTTAAGTAAATTTTTTTAGAAAAACTAATCAGACTGTGTCTGATACAAGGATCACACGGCTGACTCTTGACTAACTGATGAACTCGATCTAAACAGTCTACTTCATTTTAACTTTGTTCAAACCTAATCTCTAGATCTATTGACATTCCACTTAAAGACATACCAAAGTCGCTTAAGTATATACCCCTTTCTTTGCTTAACATAAACACATACCCTAGAATCTAGTGATTCCCTTTTTGCCTTAACTGTTCACACTCTTGAGACTTACAACGGCTCGACGGGACCTATGGCGAAACAGGGTGGTTTATACAAAGAGACTAGGTGACTTAAACTAGGTGCTCTAAGGACGGAGCAATAGAAATCTAAAGAAGAAGTAAAAACAAATTTTAAACTCAGACCTTTGTGTTTGACCAGAGAACAAACTGTGTCACCAAGAGACAACACCGCATGGCTCTGATACCATTTAACAGCGGACGAAAAGTTTAAACAAAACTTTAAACTTAAAATAATTTTGAAACTTAAAGAAGATGACCGGTGAATCGGTAAAGTAATCTCTTTCTTGTATTTCTAAACATTTGGGAAAGGATTACATTAATCTGGAAATGTTTACTAAGGGAGGCCGAAACTATAAGGGCTTCGACCTTCTTCTAACTAGAGAGAATGTAGAGAGAAGGGGGAGAGAAGGAGAGAGAACCTCAGATACAGTGTTGTCTCTTGGTGTCACTTTTTGTTCTCCGGTTAAACACAGAGATCTGAGTTTAAAACCTTATTTTTACTTCTTCTTTAGATTTCTGTTGCTCCATCCTTAGAGCACCTAGTTTAAGTCACCTAAGCTCTTACTGTAGAACACCCCGGATCGCCATAGGTCCCGTCGAGCCGTTGTAAGTCTCAAGAGTGTGAGAAGCTTAGGCAAAAAGGGAATCACTAGATCCAAGGGTATGCGTCTGCTTAAGGTAAGAAGGGTATATACTTAAGCGACTTTGGTATGTCTTTAAGTGGAATGTCAACAGATCTAGAGATTAAGTTTGAACAAAGTTAAAATGAAGTAGACTGTTTAGATCGAGCTCATCAGTTAGTCAAGAGTCAGCCGTGTGATCCTTGTATCAGACACAGTCTGATTAGTTTTTCTAAAAAATTTTACATAAATTTTTTTTTGAAATCAACAGTCGGTGACCAAAATTTCGGTGAAATTTTTTCTCCTTTCTTAAAATTAAACATAATTTTGGGGGGAAAAAGGATTAAATCCCTGGATTTTTTTTGGGGTCGAAGTATAGGGGATGGTGATCTCTCTGAGAAGAAGATCAACAGCACCCACCGGCGAGGAAGGAGCCGGACCTCAACATTCAACAGTCCACAGTCAGACGACGCTGGCCCCCCCAGGGTCCCACAGTTATCGGATGCTCCAGTCATCATCAGATGTAATCAACGCATCCGACAAAGTCAAAAAGTAAATGACAACTTTACTTTTGTAAAAGTAATTTACTTAAGTAAAAGTAAATGTAAATACTTTTAACTTTAGTTAATTGTTTTTAACTTTAGTTAAATGTTTTTACTTTACCTTTAGTAAATGTAAAAGTAATTTACTTTTAACCTAAGTTAAATATTTTTAACTTAAGTTAAATGTTTCTTACTTTAGTTAAATGTTTTTACTTTTAACTTTAAGTAAATGTAAAAGTAACTTTGGTAAATATAAACCGGTAACTTTAGTTCTATTTAAAGGAACTCAAGTGTTAGAGTTCCTTAGGCTTAAAAATGTAAACCATTTAGCCTCATCTGAGGTTCTCTCCTCCTTCTCTCCCCCTTCTCTCTACCTTCTCTCTAGTTAGAAGAAGAAGAAGTTCCTGTACTTCTTATTCCCTTTGTAAATAGATCCAGACACAAAGTAATCATATCCCAAATGTTTATAATTAATGAAAGAGATTACTTTACCTATTCACCGGTCATCTACTTTAAGTTTCAAAATTATTTTAAGTTTAAAGTTTTGTTTAAACTTTTCGTCCGCTGTTAAATGGTATTTAACTAAAGTTAAAGTAATTACATTTACTTTTACTAAAGTAAATTACTTTTACTAAAGCAGCATCTGCTTTTGACTTTGTCGGATGCATTGATTGCATCTGATGATGACTGGAGCATCCGATGACTGTGGGACCCTGGGGGGCCAGCGTCGTCTGACTGTTGACTGTTGAGGTCCGGCTTCTTCCTCGCCGGTGGGTGCTGTTGATCTTCTTCTTAGAGAGATCACCATCCCCTATGCATGTATATATATATATATATATATATATATATTTACATTGATCAGTCACGCCTGGATTAGAAATCTGTGGTTTTTTTCAGCTTTATATATATATATATATATATATATATATATATATATATATATAAGTATATATATTATTTATTCAATGTGATTAAATATCAGTGTTAACTGTTCATTTGATGTAAATCTGTTCTCATGTAAAGTTTATTGACTAGATTTATCTAAATCTAGGCATATCTAACTTTCAATTGGTTCAAAAGCTGTAAAGCTGGAACCGTTGAGCTAGAATGGCTAAGATTTATTTAAATCTAGTTTTCTTTCTAGTTTTGTAAATATTAAAGCAACGATGCGACCCTAGATCCGTATCTAGAGGGAACGCGAAACTTTGGCTACGCGCATGCAAGGATTTAACTGATAAATTCTTTGTCTTGCGACGTCTAGATTTTAATGTGCATGTTATTTCAATATCTCTGATGTGCAGGCTTTTTGATAATATTTTGTGAGCCTAGGAATCACGGGATCTACGATTAATCACATAGATCTAGATTCGATTCCCACGATGGACAAATTTGCAATGTAAATACGGCTTGCAAATCTTTTATAAATGTAAATTAGAAGGACCTTAAAACGGTTATCCGGATTTAAGGTCTCAACATAGTAAAATTGTGGTTTGTGGTGCTCGGGTCACTTCGATGGCTTTCATGCCCATAAGGAGCCCGACACTTGTATATATATTATTTGGTCGAGGATGATTCGCATCCCGACAATAATATCCAAATCAAACTGAATATGCAGAATAAAATGGAATTATCAAAAGGCTTCAATTCCTATGTTAGCGAAATGGTTTGAAAACCATCTTTCAAAACATCATTTTCATATATTGTCTAAAAATAGACTTTTCAAATAAATCAAACCCTTCGTATATATGTCCAATGAAGTACAGTACTACTTTCAAATAAAGCACTTAGGCCCAATTACTACAAGCACGCACACACACACACCTTGCAAATAAATTAGGGGAATTGAAAAGACGCGATAACCGTGTTTCACGAAAGTCGGAGGGTGCCTAATACCTTTCCCCTGCTTAATCAAGCCCCTGAACTCTATGAATCTCGGTTTCCAAGGCCAAGTTATACGGAGTCCAGTAATTGGGCCTACTTGCAAAACTTTCCAAATAAAACTCGGTTGAGTTGGTATAACCATTTCGAACATACCAACTGGCGACTCTGTAAAATAAAACTTTTCAAATCGTCGACATTATATGTCGGCCTTTTCCTAAAAATTCACCCTTCAGATCATACAAATCAAATAGAGGGCATAAAGGGTAGAAACACATAGGAAAAGGGATCGCTAAAGATTTTTCCCGACGTCGACAAATATATGAAAATTTTATGCTATGTGAAGCATGAAATGTGTAGATTGTTGGACTTACTGAGCCGTCGTGCTCAATCTTGCAAACAATTTTGCAGATAAAGGTTGATCTAAACAGATGACCATAGCTTCAAAGGATTCAGAATAAACAAAGGAACACGAGAAGAAATATTGATTGAAGATGGTTTGTGTTTTAAAAATAAACTAACATATTGGTGTAATCTTCTAAGATTGACTATACTTCGAAATGCTAAAGGCTAAAACTTTTAATTGCATAGTTCCTAGCTATGTTAGATGAACGTTAATATTATATATCGTAGATGTGTAGTTGAAGAATACTATACATAAGAATGTTTAAATTTGGATTGTGAATCCATGTATTAGTATAAAACATATTGTTTATAGTTTAAGATGTATAGTTTAGATCATAAAAGATCTACATATGTAATAATCTATTGTAAAGGTTACAGATTCTAGAACATAAGGGAATAATGTATTAATTGGTATAAAAGCCAGGTTGTGTTCATTAATTTATGAACAAATGTTATATATATTGAGATGAAGGCAGTACCGTAATGCACCATGTCTGAGGTTCAAGGGACTTGAATTTGGGGGCGCTACACTATCTCCTCGAGATCCTCCTCAGATTTCATTGCTGCTGCTGGTACTATAACGATCGAGAAAATCGAACTTTTATGTAAATAAATTTTATTTGAGTTTATTAAATAAAATTCGAATATATATTTATTAAACTAAGTAAGTTGTATGAAGGTTGTTCTATGACAAAGAATGTGAGAATGTGGTTAGGATTCTGGCTGTGTGCTAGAATTAAATGATTTGAATTTCCAAGATGAAAATAAAAGTTTTCCGAGAAATTTTCGTAAAATCACTATTCATCCATTTCTGCTCGCGAATTATTTTTGAATTTTCGAGAAACGCACAATGTTAGGATTCTAAGGTAAGATGGAATATTCAATAATATTTCAGTTATGGTAAACGAAGTTTTCGCCTGAGGACTTAAAACCCTAAGGGTTAGGAAAAGTGAAATCAATGAAGAAATGATTAAGTGTAATAATAATGATTATTATACGTAATGAATACGAGTATAATACTACTTATTATACGAGTATAATACGAAGGTAATACGACATATATTACAAATGTCATACGTAGTATATACGAAGAGAATACGAGAATTATACGATAATTCTTAATGGGCTTTAACTATTGGACTTAGACAAATGTCTCAATTAAACAAATGAGTTAGGCCTAATGAGGATTTATATCAAGGCCCAATGATAATTTAAATCAAGCCCAAGAATAGGCCCAATTTAAATTAATTCTAAGCCCGAACCAAGAACCGAACTCGTGGGTCGAATTGAAGGGTCAACGGGTGGGTAAAACCCATGGGACAACCCATGTGGGTCCCCCATGGGTATGTGGGCCCGCCACTTGGTGCCCAAGCAAGAGGGATGGGTTGTTTAGGAAGCTTGAAATAGTAAGAAGGTGGAAAGAAATGAGGTATCATGGGATTAATGACTATTTTGCCCCTTACCTTGCAATTCTATAAATAAGCTAGCCTTAGCTCATTTGTTGTTTACAAACTTTAAGTATTCACCTATATTGAGAGAGAAAGAGAGAGAAGAGCTATAACAAAGAATCAAGAAGAAAGGAAGCTAGCTAAGGCTTTTGTTAAGAACAAAACACAAGAACACGAAGAACATCAAGAGGTATAATCATTTAAAACTTAATCTTTGTAACGCCCGAGAAAATCAGACTTTAATGTAAATAAATTTTATTTCATTTTATTGAATAAAATTATAATATATGTTTATTATATTGAGTAAGCTGTTTAAAGGTCGTTCTATGACCTAGAAGATGCAAATGTGGTTAGGATTCTAGCTACGTGCTAGAAATAAATGATTTGAATTTTCAAGACGAAAATAAAAAAATTTCGAGGAATTTTCGTAAAATTACTATTCATCTATTTCTGCTCAAAAATTATTTTTGAATTTTTGAGAAATGCATAATGATAGGATTTAAAGACGGAATGGAATATCTAATAATATTTCAATTATGGCTCGCGAAGTTTTCACGTGAGGACTTAATACCCTAAGGGTTAGGGAAAGTAAAACCTAAGAATGAAATGATTTAGTATAATAATAATGATTATTATACGGAATGAATATGAGTATGGTAACAAGTACTATACGAGTATGACACGAGAATTAATACGACGTATAATAAGAATTTTATACGAAGTAAATGTGTCCAATTTGAATTAATTCTAATAACCAAACCCGTGGATAGAACCGATGGGTTCACGTGGGGCAAACCATGAGGGGCCCATAGGGCACATGGGGAGACATGTGGGTGACATGTGGTGCATGTGATAGCACATGGTAACACATAGGCTTGACATGGGTTGAGGAGGTTTGCCCAAAAGACCAAACTACCCTTGGTTTTGTAAACCTATATAAAAGAAGCTTGGTTGGTCATTTGATGGTCTAACAAAATTAAACAACTAGCATATTGAGAGAGAGAAGATAGTAAGAAACATGCAATCAAAGAGCAAAGAAAGCTAGCTAATTCTTTTGTCAAGAACAAAAGTCCAAGCACTCAAGAACACCAAGAGGTATAACATTCAAATTTTAATTTTCATCTTCCTTCAATATATAATTGTTAGATAAGTGAATTCGTGGAGCATGATATGTAAAAAGTAATAAGGATGGCCATATAGTAAACTTAAAACAATAATAAACCATGAATAAAGTAGAATCATAATGGTTTATTAAGAACTTAATGAAGAACCTATCAAAATCTTTAGATTTTTAATGATGAGTAAGTGAAACCATTAAAACATAGAAGTTTATATTGGTTAGAATCACTAATGAATAATCAATGGATTAATTCCATTTTGTTTGGAGTAAAAATCTTGAATAACGAAGTTATGGCGAAAGCTACGACAATTAGAAGTTAAACATCGAAATCGTAAAATTCCCGGAATAGTAGTCAAAAGTTGTTGTTTAATTTGAAAACCTGAATTTTCTATGGCGTAACGTATAATTAGGTAAATAAGACTTGTGAGAGCAAGAACGAACGAATTCGGACTTAAAATGAAGAATTGAGCGTCGAACGTTCACGAACGTTTAACGAATGTGTAAAAATGGACTAAACGGCAAATTTCTCATCAAAGGATTCAGAAATGAATTTTGACTATATAGAATCGTAGAACATGAGATATGTTAACTAATGGCTTTGGAATGAGCCAAATCCGAGTTATAGCGATCGTGTTACGAGCTCGAGAATCTCAACATTTGAAAAAAAATTCTAAGGCTGAGAGCCGACGCCGTAGCGCTGCTCCAGCTTTGTTTTCCAGCGCCGTAGCGCTGGGAAAGGGCTGAGACACTACGAGACAATGCCGCATCGCTGCCTTTATAGCTAAGGTTGGCGCTGCAGCACCCCTAACAAAAAAATTTCCGACACGGAGGTTTGTTAACCCAACTTTTTACATGGTAATTATGAGGCAAGTATATGGTTAATATTAATACATGAAGAGAAACTTCTTAAACAACATGTTTAACATTGGTTTTAAGAATTAAACATTGAATAAATGTATTTAAATTTTAAAACTCGAAATTCAAAAACATAAACCGTGAATCATGGTCGAGTTTAATGCACGCCTTATGGTTATATGATATGTAATAGAGGTGCGTAGTACAAGAATGATATGAAATTAAGTTAAAACTTATGTAATCTCTATACGGAGTCCGATAATGGTAATCTGATGGAAATAAATTTGACTTAGCAAACCAATTAGGGTTTCGTCTTTCGTTGTGCCTAATGATGATTGACGAGAGTCGGTTTATAACATATGAATGTTAATAAGCCGTAACAAATGTTAAATAACTTAAACAGATATTATTAGTTGAACAATTCGGCTAAATTATACAAGAAGGAGAAGATAGGTTATACAATGTGTATCAATTGCAAAAATCTCATTGGTATGTTATGTGTTTATGTCATGTAGAAGTTGTAAAGACCGAGTAAAGTAGACTTAACGAATTAAAGAAGCAAAGGCAAGTTTTTTAAACTCTTGTCTACACGTTATATTGGACAAGTTGTCAATATGCATGGTTGCCTATGCATAAACTCTTATTGAATAGTCGATGCCATTTGATTCGGCTAGATTGAGACTTAAAGTATTTTGGTTGGTTTTTCCACATATCTTTCCAAAATATTCTTGATGTTGTTATCCTATGCCAACTGCTTTGGTATGGATTCAAAGGTAAGCTTGAGTATGAATACACAAAAGGTTTTAACGTCGTTAAATCGACGGACACCTGAAGTTGCCAAAAAGCTTAAACGTAAATACTTTTAAGGAACGTGTGTTGATCAACATAGAGTACTACAGGCTGATCACCTGGATGTGCTCGTAAGATATATTGAACTTACGGTCTTAGTGTCGGGTTGTTCTTTTATGAATGAAAATGGAAGAGAATGAAAATGGAAGAGAATGTTCATGGTCTTGGACCAGCTCAGATTCTTAAGTGACTATAAGTCCTTGGGAATGATTTTAAAAGAATCAAAATGCTATTTTGATTATTCATACTACTTTATAACTATTGTACAGTTATTGAAGATGAAGTCATATGATTCTTGATTTTGTGGTTGCAAAATAACATGTTACACTTGCTGAGCTAGTTATGCTCATTCTTGCTTAAAATTATATGATTTCAGCTAAGAGCGAACAGACCGAAGGATCCGGTAAGGACAAGGGCAAGTCCAAGATGGATAACAAGTTATCCTTGTAATAGCATAGTATTATATTTGTAATTAATGATATTATGATACAGAAAGAATGTAAGGTTATAAAGAACTTGGGAAAGCATTATTATAATGTAATATTTAGTAAACTTATGCATGTTATTGAAGTCTTCAATTGAATGTATAAGTAGATAGTAGCACCGTGTAGCACCATATCCAGGGTTTGACAATACTCGGATTTGGGGGCGTCACAGGTTGGTATCAAACATGTAGGTTATAAAACTTAACGGGGGAAAACCTTAGGCTATAACCTTGAGAAGCGAAATAGAAGTTAGAAATAAATAAACTCAGGTAGAGTTTCAAGAGCAAAGTAACCTTAAATATATTAAATGTGATATGTATATTATATTTTGATATTGTGTACTAATCAAGATATTGTGTTTTATTGTAGATGTCAGGAGATACTGTAATGTATAGGGATATACATATAGTAGGCGAGGAAACTATCGACATAAAAGAGCTAGTTCCGATGCCAGTAGCAGAGGTATCTATTGTGAATATAGAAGAGACTGATCCAGAAGAGGAGGATCCGTCTACGAATTCTGATAACTTCGATTATACCACCCTATTTGATGGTATGTCTGAGGAGGAAGTGCAGGTGGTATCCTTTAATTTGGTACTACCTACTGAAGTGGAGGAGATGACACCAGCAGAGTCTATGAAGGCTTTGTCATGGAGGTGTTAGACAGGAATGTCCAACTGAGTAAGGAGGTTCATGACCTTAAGTAGGAGGTTCACAATGTCCAGGAAGATAAAGAGGACATGGAGGTCTTCTGGGAGGTTGAGCACGATGAGAAAGTGCTAGCTAAGGATAAGGTCCGGGATCTAAAACTTGAGGTCGAATAACTGAGGTCCAATAAGTCGAATATCCTATATTCATAGGAGTTCACATAAGGATTATTAGCATTAGATTGCTGAATATACTATGGAGGAAGGGCAGACTCGGCATGCTATTAGCCAGGATGTGGTGGCCAGTATGGCCGATGCGGATTACGACAATGTCGTTAGGCAGATGTAGTCCAGTTAGTAGTTATAGAAGGAATAGTGTAGACACTCGATTTTTTTTCCTTTCTTGTTACTAACCTTGAAGGAGGGCAAAACCTTCTTTTACCTTCTGAAGACAACCCCGGAAGTTCAAACCAAGATCAGAGTCCCGGCGATAACACCGAGAGATCAATCTCAGCCCCGTCAACAACACTAGGCTGTCAAGTCAAGCCCCGACAACAACTAAAGAGGTACAACAGTCCCGGCGACAACACCAGGAGATCAAATTTAGCCCCAATGACAACACCGAGATGTTAAGTCAAGCCCCGACAACAACCCGAGAGATGCAATTACCCTAGAGACAACCCTGGGAAGCTAAATCAACTTCGAAGACAACCCCGAAGCGTCAAATCATCCTAGAGACAACCCTGGGAAACCAAGTCAACCTCAGAGACAACCTTGAGGAAGAACAGAGTCGGTTAGGATCAAAACTCGAAGATAACCCCGAGAAAACAGTCGAAAACCGTGCGAGTACAGGAGACGAAATTAAGCCGAATTGATGCAATGAAGGTCAGAAAGAGCCATAACATTGATCCCGAGTGAAAACAGCACAATACAGCTCAACAGAGAAACTGCGAAAAAGCGAAGATTTGGTTATAAACCCGTCTTCCTAGATTCGAAAAAGGTTAAGTCCCATGTCATTGTGTCACTCTCGAAAAGGGATTTCCGGAAAGGTATAGCAGGCAAACGGACGCTCTGATCAAAAGTTAGGAAGGTTCGAACCTGACATTGCGTTGCTCGGAGTGCATGTAATTTGAGATGACGGGACCCACCGGGTGGGGCCCACCACAAGGAGCCGCAACTCTAATCGCGACATTGGGTATTTAAATATAACCCCCCACCCTTGGCAAAAAAAGAGAAAAAAATAGAAAAACGCTCTGAAACTCTGCCCATTTTGTACTTTAGCCCTACTTCTAGTACTCCAAACTTAAATTTTATTCTTCCAATACGTTTGTATACATATATTCTACAACATATCAAAAATTAACCAGTGAAAACGTCCATTTGAAGCCTACCGAGTGACAAAGTGCCCGTGTAGCAGTCTATTGTAAGTATTTTTACGATCAGAAACTTCCTATTCCTTCATTACGTATATGTGAACGTGCATATCAAGTTTTATCTTCTGATTTTGCCCGAAACTCAGTTCCGTGGCCGTTTTAGCTTACTTTTTAGTATATATAAGTATATATATACGTTTTTTTTCGTTTGAACGGCATAGATCGTCGATTCGTGGATTTTACTAATTTCTATGTATGTATATATATATATATATATATATATATATATACTAACTTCTTCGGCCTGGATCGCTAATTCGTGGCCTTTTCAGCTTTATTATATATATATAACTGACTATATATATACTAATTTTAAATTCTGTCAAGCCTGGATTGCAAATCCGTGGCATTTAGTGCTTTTGTATATAAATAACTATATATATATATATATATATATATATAATTTTTCTGACTTCGTTTGGCCTGAATTGCTAATTAATGGCCTTTTCGCTTTAGTATATATATATATATATATATATATATATATATATATATATATATATATATATATACTAATTGTATATATTAACATTTACATTTCATTTTGGCCTAAATTGAAATTTCGTGACCTTTTACAGCTTTTATAAATATATATATATATATATATATATATATATATATATATATATATATTTACAATTTAGTTGAGCCTGGATCAATTCGTGGCTCTTTACAGCTTTTATAAATAAATAAATATATATATATATATATATATATATATATATATATATATATATATATATATATTTACATTCAGTCGAGCCTGGATTGCAAATTTGTGGCTATTTACTGCTTTTATATCTATATATATATTTCCATTTCTGTCTAGCCTGGATTGGAAATCCGTGGCCCTTTACAGCTTTTATATATATATATATATATATATATATATTTACATTCAGTCGAGCCTGGATTAGCAATTCGTGACTCTTTAGCGCTTTTATAAATATATATATATATATATATATATATATATATATATATTTACATTCTAGTCGGGCCTAGATTAGAAATCTGTAGCCCTTTACAGCTTATATATATATATATATATATATATATATATATATATATATATAATTTCTTTGCTCATTGTGATTAAATATTTTCTTTAAACATTTATTTAATATGAATTTGTTTTATTATAAATTTTGGTGAATTAGATTTATCTAAATCTATCCCTTTCTAACTTTCAAACGGTTCAAAATAGGTCCAACCGGAACCGGAAAGCTAGAATGGCTCAGATTTATTTAAATCTAGTTTTTCTAATTTTGTAAATATTAAAGCGACCTCGCGACCCTAGATTCATATCTAGCAGAAATGGGAAGCTTTGGCTACACGCATGCAAGGATTTGTATGATAAATCCTTTATTTTTGCGGTGTCTAGAGTACAATTCTCCTTATCTGTGAATATCTGTGTTGTGCAGGTTTTCTTGGCTATTTTATGTGAGCTTCGGAATCGTGGGATTGACGATCAAACTGATCTTAATCTGATTTCCAGGATGGACAAACTCCACTTTGTAAACATATCCTGCCAGTTTTTCTGTAAAATGTACAGCCGAGGGACCTTAAAATTGTTATCCGATTTAAGGTCTCGAACATAGTGAAATATGGTTTGTAGTGCTAGAGTCACTTCGATGGCTGTCATGCCTATAAGAAGACCGTCACTTGTATATACATTTTGTGGTCGAGGATGCCTCGCATTCCGACAATAAATATCCAAATCAAGCTAAAGGCTGAACAAAATAAAATGGAAGTATTGATATGCTTTAATTCTGATATGAGCATAAGGGTTTTAACCAACCTTTCAAAACATCATTTTCATATCTTGTCTAAACAAAAGGACTTTTCAAACAAATCAAACCCTTCGTATATAGGTCCAACGAAGTATGACACTACTTTCAAATTAAACAAACGTAGGCTCAATTACTTCCAGCATACACATACATTGCAATTTAAAAGGAAAATATTGAAAAGACGCGGTATTGTGTTTCACGGGAGTTGGGGGGTGCCTAACACCTCCCCCCCACTTAACCAAGCCCCCGAAATTTAAGAATCTCGGTTTTAAGATCAAGTTTTGACAGTGTTCAGTAATTGGGCCTACTTGCAAAATCAAATAAAACTCGGTTGAGTTGTTACAATTATTTCCAAATCTACCAACTGGCGACTCTGTAAACCTTTCAAATCGTAGACATGATACATATTGGCATTTTCCTAAAAACTTCACCCTTCATAAAACAGATAAGACAAATAAGGGTAGAAAACAAAAATTAGGAAGAGAGAAAGATCTGTACAAAGAGATAAGATTTTTTTCCGATGTTGACAGGTGACGACTCTGCTAGGGACAGTAAAGGGATTAAGCCGTGTTCAAACCTTTTCAAAATTTCTGTTTTCTATCTGCGTATGTGACACCCCCAAATCCGGGTACTTGAAACCCATATTTGGTGCTACACAATACCATTCATACGAACTACGTACTATATTATAAACTTAAAAATTATATCAAAGTTAACTAATCCCCAGGTACGGACCTTTAAGTACATTATTACATGATAAATATCATATTATCATAATACATAACTCTAATTATTATAGATAACACCTTATGACTTATTCCTTCAGTTTTCCCTTTCCTTTATCCTTGCCAGAACCTTCTGGTCGATCACGCTTAGCTGAAAATATTTAATTTAAAGCAAGAATGAGCATTTAATTACTCAGCAAGTAATAGAAGATAATAAACAACAGCTAAAAGAAATAAATATTTTCTTTGAAGTATAATTCTACAACGAATCAATAGTTGTGAAGCCATTTGAAATAATCATAACAACATATCAAATCGTTTACAATTTTGAAATGACGTAGTGACTATAAATGCTGAGCGGTCAATAGACCATGAACCATTGTTTTCAAGTTTGAAAAGGTTTGTATAGAAATTCATTTGCAAACAGTCATGACTTACGGACACGTTGGGTGATCAGCCTTTATGCCCTGTATTGATCAACACTACATGCTGGAACGACATTTACGTTCGTCATAACCGCCTTTGGCGCAAAAAAAAATTCCCAATTTTGGGATGTTCATACTCAGTCTGGAGTCCGAATCAAAGCAATTTAGTTGGACTACTCTATGCATAACTAATAATATTCAATGACACATTTTAAACTATTTCTAGCCGAGTCAAATAGCTTAGACAGCTTTTAAACCATGTATACATACTAATATTGAATAGTATGCATCAATACTTTTAATATCAAAGAATTTTGAGTTCAAGAATACTTGTTCAACTATAACAATTTATATAAGTGACGACACTTGCATAACCAAACTTAGAACACAAGTAACAGAATAATTTTGATTATATATGAATCATATGAAGACAATAATAAAATACTGGTAAATAATAAACGAATCGAATGAAATTCGAGAGTTTGCTTGAATATAAATGAATTAAGAATACTTGTTCAACCAAAGATCCATTGCATAAATTCAAAGGTTCAGATACTTACTCAATGAAAAATAGAGTTAAGAAACATGCTTACACAAAGATCCATTGCATAAAGTAAATGCAAAGGTTAGAATACTTGCCTTTATCGCTGCTTACTGCTACACAATATAATTTTATCTTTAATACAAAGACCTATTATTAATAAGATTATTCTTGTAATTAGTATATCACATTATACTTCATAATACTACTACTTTATAAGTAAATTATCTAACATGTAATCACATAATCAAACATTAGATAACACATTAATACCATAAGTATTCACAATTCTAAACTTAGCACAAATCGAGTCTTTAACAGTGTTCAATATAGTACGCTGAGTGGTTTTCCACAAACAACCAACAAACTAGTTTCTCGTCTCGTCTACACTGGGTTTACACAGCGAGTTAGATCGGTAGTTAATTCGTATGTACCTCCGTCCCTGAAGGAATTGTTAAGCCCAGATACTATACATCAACCATTAAAGAGTACGACTGCACTACTTTAGACTTAACACCTACTCATTTATTTTATAAGTTCTTATTATAACTTAGTAAAATATTTATGATTTCAGCAGACTGAATATATGATTTCAGCAAATCGAAACCAAACTGTCTTCCCTTCCCAACCTTTTCAGTTTCCAATTCAGCAGCCTGAATTGTTCAATTCAACAAGCTGAATTACCCTTTTCATGAAAATACCAAATCATCTTATTATTTTTCTATCCTTTGGCCAAACAAATATACATATATTCCATACACAAAAATAATTTTTCTGGAATTTTTGAATTTACTTTAATATTTTTTCAAAAGTCTATTTTTAGTTCGTAACTTAAGAAATTAGCTATATCATGCTCAACTTCAAAATTTCCCAAATCTTGGAATAATCTTACACGTATTAACATGAACGTTTAGTTTAAATTTCATGGCCATTGGAGTTATAGAACTCCAGTTATATAGGTTTTCGTCGGAAAAAACCAAATATTGAAATGACCATAACTCGATCGATTTAAGTCGGAAAAAGCTCATTTTTGGACAGGAGCTACTTTATATCATATATTTTTATGTCCAAAAATATTGGAATTTATTTCATTAATTAAGTTGCCACAACTTCCCCTAGCAGTTTTGGGTAAATTGCGTTTTGTCATTTTTCAAATTTGGCCTACTTTGCTAAAAATAGTCTACACAAAAATCTACAACGCCTTTTTCAGTGATTCCACTTGAAAATGTTAGAAGACTCATATATCTTACCGTAGGACTTGACCACACTCCAAAATTCAAAATATAATGAAAGATATGATTGTTTTAATTTCATGTTTTGTTTTCTCAAAAATCTAATTTTCAATCCTTCGTGATTTCTAAGAAAACTTCCATGTTCTCACACATTAACCAAAATAACCCATCATAATATATACTAATACATCATATACTCATGGATCTACCATGATCTATGATCTATTTCATCAAACAAATACCAAACACTAGATTAAACATAATCAAGGCTAAGTAAAATTAGGATTTTCTATCTTTTGAAAACCTAGTTTCCATTTCATGCTTTAGATCCAATTTTTAATCCTTAAAAGGGTTGGATCTAAGCATGAAACACTTATAAACACATATATCTAAGATTTTAAATATCAAGATCATAACTTGACATTATCAAAAATCAAATCAAACAAAAAGGAATTAAACTATATTAAGTAAGTACTTTTTTATACCTTAGCTTGTTCTTCCTCTTCTTCTTCCTAAGATTAGATTAGAGAACTATGAACTAACAAAGCTCTCCCTCTCTCCTATCCTCTCTTAACCAAAATCTCTAGTCTCTCTCTCTCTCTCTCCCTCTTGATTGCTTTCCTAAGTTATGAGATGAAAGAGAAAATGAAAAACTTTTGTTGTTAGTAAAAGTTGAAGAGATATAATATGTGTATCTATTTTTATCTCCCACACTCTTGCTACTCCTCTATCTTTCTCATCATTACTAGCTTGCTTGCAAGCTAAAGCTTACTTGCACTCTTGGGTTAACTTGTATGTTTAGTAAAAGATGTTGGCTAACTAATGAGGTGACACCTAAGGGGTTAGGTGGAAGTTGTTTACCAACTAAAGTGAAGCAATAATTACATACACTCCCCCTTCTCCTCTCTTCCTTGCTTGGGCCGACCATATGGGCCTTATTTTCCCCATTTAATTTTCTTTTAATGTTTTATTTAGCTTACTAAAAGTCCAAAATGTCCCCTTCACTTGAGCTAAAAGTTGGGCCTCTCCTTTAATTCTTTGGGCTCCTTAAATAATTCCTTGGGCTATGCAATCAATATGGTTCCATACTTTTAACTTTTATCTTATCCTAATCATTTAATTATGGTTTTCATTACACATATTTGTTAATTAAATCCTTAATCATGTATCTTTAATTTCATAACCCAATTAAACTTGCTTTATTTAGGTTATAAAATTTATTATTTGAAATGTATAAAATAAATCTTTTAGGGTTAGTATATATATTTTAAATACTAACATTCTTCCATATTATAATCCCTTAGGTTATTTAATTATCATGCCTAATATACGTATTAGGTTACCTAACTTTATTCTTAATTCTTTTGATATACAAAATAAATGTATACACATTATATAAGATATATTTATTTAATCATGTACATAATCCACATAAGTCATTACACATTCTATTAGTGTATTAACTTAATAGCCCTAATAGGCTTAATAAGTTATGACCACTCACATAATCACTATATATAATTCATATTATTAATCACTTAAAGATTATAAATCTTTTTTAATTTAATAATCAAGTTTCACATGCAAGCTATGTTAATTTTTAACATAACTTATCTTACTCTTCCTAAATCAAAATGATTAAGTATTCATCTTAGTTAATAAATAAATTAACTATCTAGCTTAATTCACATATTCACTTATATAGTTCAAGTACTTTCTAAAAAAAAATATATTCGTAAAATTATAGTCGTATAAAATTCTCGGTCCTTACAGCGTATGTGTGAATGTTGTGTTTTACATTAAATAAATGTGAATGAATGCTTTACTGCTTTATATTAGTGCTTCGCACAATATCATCATTTCATACGGTGAGACGCGATATATGTGAATGTATGCTGTGTGATTCCTCCACCAGGAGGCGAACCCGTCGGTGTTTGATTATTGGACTCAAAGGAGACTAATCCTACGAGGCTCAGGAAAGGCACCACTCAGATCCGCTCCAATTGAAAGACCAGATTAATTTTCCCTCTAGTAGATTGCGATATCTGGGGACCTTCATGCCAAAAAGCCGCGAGAGTAGCCTAAGATAGGCCAGCCTCTGATTAACCAAATTTGAAGGGAAGCTTCTTCATGCCTTCCTCTTTCAATTCAATGTCAATTTTCCAATTCCAATGTAAATTTCATAATGTAAATATACATTCCATGACTTACATATCATGCTATCTTGTCATCAAAACCACTAAACTTTTTTTTACAGGATAAGATTTAAAAACCTAAAAAATAAACACATCTTGGCATGCATCCTGTTGATATATATGCATCAAAATTAACACACCTACGTTTATTGTAGGTAAAAATTGGTCCCGTCACCAGGTCGAAATCTAAGAGAGCACTAAGCCCAGCTTCAGATATGGCTTCAAGTGCTCAACCTGAATCCACCCCTGTCTCTAGGGAAGAGTTCGAAGGATTAAAGAACCAGATAGCAAAATTGGCTATTTTCTTGAAAGAACAATGCAAAGGCCTTCAAGGGAAACAAACACCCGATCATACAGAATCATCTGCACCCAGTGGCAATCAAGATACCGGAAAGAAAGATACTCAGATTCCTGAGCCTCAGAACCAGGACATGACCAACAAAACCCCTAAAATCATGTTGCTCAACAAATAACAGGAAGCTGGTGATATTCTGAAAAAGGTCCAATAAATGGAAGAAACCATCCGGTCCATCAAAGGGACTGGGGCATTTGGAAGCGTAAATTACTCAAATTTATGTATATTTCCATGGGCTCGATATCCCGACAAGTTTTAAGTCCCTGATTTTGAGAAATATGATATTTTAGGAGATCCCTACACCCATTTGAAGGTATTCATTGGAGAGCTGGGATCTTATGAGAGGACGAGAAGCTCATGATGTAATTATTCCAGAAGAGTCTGACCAGAGAGGCTAGAGCCTAGTATGCCCGTCTGGATAATTCCAAAATTCATAGATGGGAAAAGTTAGCACATGCCTTTCTCAATCAATACAGCTTCCAGTCTCAGATGGCTCCAGACAGATATCAAATCACCAAAATAAAGAAGCAAAACACCTAGTCATTCAGAGAGTATGCTCAATGATGGAGACGAATAGTGTCACAAGTCCACCCGCCTATGACTGAGTCTGAGATAGTCATGACCTTCATCGACATTCAAGAAGATCTGTATTACGAGAGGGTCCTTGCCGGATTAGGAAAACCATTCTCGGAGATGATCAAACACGGAGAGATGGCTGAAATGGGGCTAAAGTCTAGAAAGATAACCTGACCGCCTTGGTGGCCGTGGCTGAGCATATCCAATCTGGGAGTTATGGGAGTAATCCCTGGAGAATGCACAAGAAGAAAGAAGAGGAAGTGTCTTTAATACTACAAGGGCAGAATCAGAGGGGCAATTCTAGTAGCACGCCCGTTCAAAGGAGAAACTATCCTCCTTTAAAATAACAGCTGTAGTTGGCTGTTAGTTTAGCTTGTTTTTAGTTTGTTGGGATTTCTTCCTTGTATCGCATCATCATCTTCCTCTAGATGATGATGCTATATTCTGGGGTATGCACTTTTGCTATTGTCTTTTGGTTCCCTTTTATATACAAACAAATTTAGCAAAAAAAAACTATCCTCCTTTTCAAGCTCCAGCACAACCTTCTAATCCACCATTTCAAAAGTCTATGGAGGCCAGACGTCGAAGAAAGTTCACCCCCTTAGGGGATTCACTAGAAAATATGTTAAAACTGTTGATGGCACAAAAGAAGATTGTTCAGTTCCTTCCAGCTGCCAGTTCGAGCGGATGAAATTTTGACCTAAGTAAAAAGTGTGCATACCATTCCGGATCTCTAGGCCATGATACACAAGATTGTTGGTCTCTCAAGCATAAAATCCAAGACTTAATAGACAATGGAGAGATTGTGGTGACAAAACCAGAGCAACCGCATGTGCAAGATAATCCCTTCCCTCAACACAAAGAGGAGAATGTCAATATGATTAGCACGAGGAATGGAGAAGGATCCAAATACCTTCGTTATGTTGGAGAGTCCACTCAATCAAGTACTAACAGCCCAGACATATAGGAGTTCTTAAAAAGGCGATTCATGATACAACAAGAAATCAAGTCTATTAAGGAACAGATTGAACAGTTGGCGCATCTAGTCGTGTATCCACATCAGATAACCAGGCAGCTGATAAATCAGACTAACTAGCATGAAGCAAGTCCTCCTACACCGGAAATTAGCCCCATTGCTATAAGAGATGATTACCAGTTTCATGAGCATGAACCTTGGGCCGACAAGGTGGCCAAGGAAGAGAAGTTCCAAGCTGATAGAGAATTCGCCTTTCAGAGGAATTTCGCTAATTTAAATCAGTCGATGAAATAAATCCTCCACATGCTGATTAATAAGGGGATGGTTACAGATTTGTTACCCCTGGTGAACCCTCGATCCAGGAAGTTCAAGCCTGACAGGATCTATCAGTAGCATTCCAATGACCCTGGTAATGACACCGAGGATTGTTGGGAACTTCGTCACCTGATTCAGAATCTGATTTAAAGTGGTGAGCTAATCAAAAGAAATTAAGACGTTGGTTATCCTGATGAAGAAGCACTCTTTATTCCTATGGCGTGGAATCAAGAAACAGTGGTTAATATTTATTTTGAGAAGGATCTAGCCATAACACCCCTAATACTGCCAGGAAAAGGGGTATAAGAAGGAAAGAATCCCTTAAAAGCTGCTGCGCCAGAGCCATTAATATTTTCTTTCAGACCGCAGTATCCGATAGTCAACCTAAAGAAAGTCCCATGGAACTATGGGAAGGATGAAGGTTCAACTTCAAATAACATTGTTAGTGTATCGAAGGAAAACCCACTATACCTGCCTCAACGGGTGATCAATTCAGTCATTAAAGCTAAAGGGAAAGTGGCTGAAGAGAAAATCAAAGTATTCTTCAACAAAATGGGGCATAATGAGATCAAGGTGGTGCAAAGCTTGAAAGATGCACCCAAACAGATATCCATCCTAGATATGGTCTTATCCTCTGTGGATCATCGCAACATTCTGGTGAAAGTACTGCAGAAAGCCCATCTGCCGAAGACGGTAGATACCAATAAATTCTATCACGTGATAGAACACATCTTCAACAGCAATGTGATATCTTTCACTAACCCGTTGAGGGGACGGATCATTGCAAGTCACACTACACATAGCAGTGATGTCATCAGGGTATGTGATTGGAGGCGTGCTGATAGATGGAGGAACGTCTCTAAACATATGTCCCTATGACACCCTAGAAAGAATGAAGATCAACCCGAACCGAATCCGGACCAGTCATGTAGTTATCCAGGCTTTCTATGGATCTTGCCGAGAGGGTGTGGGAGAGATTGAGCTTCCACTGGAGATTGATCCCCACACTTTCTATGTATCCTTTCAGGTACTCAACATTACCACTAGATACAATTTGTTAATGGGAAGGCCATGGATCCACATGGCAGGAGCAGTTCCATCCACCCTTCTTTAGCAGCTCAAGTACATTATTAATGGCAACCTAATCACGATAAATGCCGAGTCAGAATTTATTGTCTGCATACAGGGAGACATGCCGATGATCAGTCTAGATGAAGGGATTGAACCTGCTAGTTTCCATGATTTGAAGGTGTGACGCCCCGAAATTCGAGTCCCTTCGAACCACGGACCTGATGTGTCATGATACTACTATCGTCAAATTATTTATATCTTTTATTCATAACTTAATGAATACAACTTCACTTTATTACAATTAGAATATAAATTCCTTCTATTTTCCAGGATCTGTATAATGACCCCAAACTTTAATAAGTTCCAATCTTGGTCATTTACCATTCCTGTCCTTGCATCATATTGATGTTATAAAAATGCGGAATAATTTAAATTTTTTCAATCTTCCTTCTTTATTATTTATAAATCACATTCTTTATCAATTACATATCCTTGAATAAAATTATGTTATTATTCACTTTATTCGAATTACCGTATAAGATTTTACATCTAAATTCAATATCCTCTATATATCGATAGTACGAATATACAACTCAACATATATTAAACATCGTAACTACTATCATGTACATCTCCTAGAACCTTAAACATGGTTCAAAGCAATAACTTTAGATAAATAAATCAATCCTCTTGCGATACTATTGAACTTTATCAATCAAATAGCACATAACTTTACGGTGAGTCCTTAACCTGCAAAAATGGTTATTTACAAGAGTGAGCTCGACAGCTCAGCAATTCTAACAGTTTTCATGCATCACATAGCATATAATATCTTACTCAATTCATGCAATCATAATCATTTAGATTTACTACGCATGCCGCTTCTCACATAACAAGTATACAGTTTAACTCCTTAAACATAACATCAAAGATCAACTTTCAGATTCATATATATCTCATATGCATTTTATATCAACATCCTCATAATATAATTAAACCAACAGTTATCTAATTCATATAACAAATAGAAACTGAAAGACTTGTCTGGCTCGTACTTTATCAACTACAACTTAACTGCTTATAGCTATCTACACTTCGTGTATTCCTACACAATTGTATAATCATGGATTCATACCCATCAGTCATACACATCCATATATTCTCAATATAATAATAAATATTACATTGTCTCCTAACTTGGTTTTTAAATCCTTCATTTTATTCCATCTTAGGATAACTATGTCGTTATTACATGATACCCTCATACTTAATCTATTGAAACCATCTTGTTTCATTCCATGTGGTTTTTAAAGAAAACATATAACTATGACTTAAGTCCAAACAGTTAACAAAATGTTCTTGGCTATTCTGCAGAATGGAGAGGCCGCGCTGCATATAGGCATGGGAGGGCGCGACCGCGCTACTCCCTGTCAAAACCAGACTTGAGATTTTCATTGCACAGTGTAGTTTCTAGCATAACATGTATTCTGATGCATATTATACGTCACGTAGGTTGTGATCATTCTTCAAGTACACATTCAAACTATTTAGTTTTGAATCACATAGCTCCATATTTATTTATTTCAATCAATAAGGCTTAACAACTTCCCTTAACAAAGTTTTAATGTTATAAGCTTTTAAACCATATATTGGTACTAATAAGCCTTTAATATGCATGCTCACATGTATCTATCTCATTTACATAGCATAGTACATTACGTGAAAACTTATTTTAAACCATGTTTGAATAGTCTAATTCATGTTTAGCTAGATGGTGAACACATCTGTCATGTCTAGAGGCATAAAATGTTCTAGCGTACATTCTTGAAAGGTTATAATACTATTTACACAATGTTCACGAATATTAGTTCTCAAAACTTCCAAGTTTTCCTTTAAAATTTTTTAACCAAGCTATAACAATCTAGTATATGCAAAGTAACTTAAAAACTACATTTCATGCACGTTGATACGCGTACATATGCTCTAAGGTCGGTGAGTTTATTTTCAACAAAGTTTGTTTTACCAAACTTATAAGTTTTCTTTAAAAACTTTAACTAAAACAAGTCACAGTGTTCTTCTATAAGTATGGTAACTCCAATCCATGTGTTGGGGTTATATATATGCATTTTCAAACCAACCTAACATGTTCATAAAGTCTGAATAATTTTTCTAGAACTGCCTACCAGCGCGGCCGCGCTGGTTTTACATGGGGAAGTGGCGCGGCCGCGCTGGTTTTACATGGGGAAATGGCGCGGCCGCGCCACCTCGGCTCAGGTTCAGAATTGGTTCTGCTTCTGCAGAATTTTCAAAAACTCAATATGAATTTCTTTCTTTAAGCATGCTTAAGCCAACAACACTACACTAACTATACACATAGCTCATATAACATAATGGTATCCATTACCAAACCAATTATCAAGAATTCAAGAAATTTCTAAGAATTAGCAAACTAGAAATTTAAGAACATGTTAAGGTAGTGTTACCTCTTTGAAGTAGAATTACACAAACCAGCTTCAATTTCAGATTCTATATCATCAACACACTCTCTATATAAACTTATCAAGAATTTAAACAACTCAATTTGAAAAGGAAGAGCTTCTATATAGAGAGACACCATGGACCAAATTTGGTTCTTGCTCTAGAGATTATACCAAAGGGAAGAAGAAGAAGACATTGGGCAAGAGGGGTTTGGTGGAGGGGCACTATTGAACCCACTCCCCCCTTCATTATTTCCATGGCCATCATCTCTTTCTTGCTAGCCTTTCATGATTTCACAGAGTTTTGAGTAGGGAGATATAGGCTAGGCCAATGGTCTAGTCACGTGAGAAAGAAAGAATGGGACTATGAATATGGGACACCCCTTTTAAAACTCAGCATTAGCAAATTTTGGCTCATTAAATCAATCCCAATGACTTAATTAATGTTACTACATTATGTTAAGTTATAGGTACATATATGTATATATATATATACATATGTACATCTACATATAAACAAGTATATTCATATCTTGAATATACACCAATACATATAATCATGTACCTCATGTACATTGGGTTAATCCAATTACTATTTTAATTGGGTTAAATATAATTTAGTTGGGTATTCTCAACCCATCATTTTTCATAAAATTCATTATCCCTAATATACCCAAATATTATAATGATAATTAATGTCAAATATTTATTAACTTACCATTTATTTTCTTTTAAAAATTCTAGTTAAACCTCCAGTTGATTTAACTTTACTATTCATGCCACACAAGGCACAATTATGTAAGCTTACTAATTTACATAACACAAGTTTACACTCACAACATAACCTTATATAATAGTTACTCTTAATATTGCATCATGATGTAATGTAATTAAATTACTTATTTATATGCTCCCATAACATATATACTTGCATTTAGCAAATAAATTCATATACTAACTGTGACACCCCCAAATCCGAGTACTTCGTTTTCACAAGATTTGGTGTTCACTTTCTAAATAAATCATACATCTTCCCAATAATAAATAATTGCAAAGTAAATTACAATCTTCATAAATACTTAAATAGAATCTTCCTTGACAAAGGATTACAACTTGTCCCAATAAGATCCCAGGGTTAACTAAACCTTGACGTCAAATAAATAAAAGAAAAAATAAAACATCATCAACTAAGTCTTATTACGATCAAGATTGAAACAACAAGCCTTCACTTGCTCATCTTTCCTTTTTCTTTACTTGTTGACGGTACGTCAACATTCTCGGCTTTAACTGCAAGGGTTATAAAATATGCAAGAGTGACCAAACAAAAGCTCACTTGAAATATACAACGGTATGCCATGACTGAATATCTTCAAGAGAGTTTGAATAACTTTACTTTCATCAAAAATAAAGAATTGAATAATAATTCTTTAATCATATTTTAAAATTCGAATATAGAATTTATCTGAGGGTCATACGACCTTGAACTATGTCCTAGGTTATAAATATTTCTATTTAAACCTTTAACAGTCATTGAGACTATGGACTTTTAACTCGTACTTAGGGGGATTAGCCCTTCGTACCATGTATTGTGCACAACCATCTTAACGCTTTCGCATAAATGTCCCCTAATAAATAGGGTTGTTCATTCTCAGTATTTGAATACAAGTCCGCACCAAAGAAAGTTTGGTTTGGATAGATAAAGGAACTTTGGAGTTTCACTATCATCAACTAATGAGTAGTTAAATCGACTCACAATGCTTTAACGGTTCGATAATATAAGAATTATGAATCAAATGTAAAATACAACAATAGATTTCATGATAACTAGGCATGCTTTGGAAATAACTTAAAGCATTCGATAGATCACGTAGATCTTGCTTGAACAACTAAGTCAAGATCACATTACTTAAATAATACTTCAATACTTATGCTTTACGAATATTTGAATACAGTATAACTTGTACAATACATAACAAGTTAAGAAACAAAAATGAACTTTCATGATATATTGAGCAAGGGTTAGAGAACTTGCACAATGAAAAGATACAATGATAAAGCTTGCATAGCGTACAAGACTGGTTTATAAAGCTTGCACAAAATAAATAAAAAGTTTAGAAATAGAAACTTGCTTAACGTAAAAGAATAAGGATTAGAGAACTTGCTCAAGTAAAAGATAAGGAGTAGAGAACTTGCCTCAAGCGCAAGCTACACTTTAATAATTACAGTCACTTCTACAATTATCCTACATATCACGTTACGTTTAAAACATCTATTAGTACCCAACTATAACGTTTAAACCGTCAAACTTCATACTCAAGTCAAACTCACAACATGGTTACGACATACGTCGATACTAATACACATACGTGAGGCTAAACTCAGAATCAAGCACCTCATACACGTATAGTACTTTTACTATCATATTGCACCTTACAGTAATAATATCCAAGCACACATATCTTATATCTACATAAGACTTCAATCTATCTTAAACACATCAAAAGCATGTTATCTCATTACCTATTATGTAAGACCCCAAATTTTATGAATAAGATTTAATTTTCTTTATATATTATTTTGAAATAGTATGGTGTTGATTTGATAAATGTGATAAGTTATGGGTGAAATATGCAAAGTTTACAAAGTAAGCAAGTGGTTATAAAATATTCGTTGTGCCGGGAAATATTCGTTTGGTCAAGGAATAATCTTTTTGTCGGAGAATATTCGTACGACGACGCAGTCATTGGTGGACCCCACAACAGAATGAATGTCAAATATAGAAAGTGACAGAAGTAACCTTTTTATAAAAATAACGGCAAAAATGTTACCGTTAGTACTGTTAAAATACCCGGTGGTTAAAATACAGTAATACGTGGTGTTGCACAGTAGCACACGGTATTGCACAGTATTTTGAATTATTGATTCTTACGTAGGAAGGCACCTACTCAATTATTGTTACAATAATTACTATTCAATATTTTATGTTATTGATTCAATAATTGCATAATATTTTATTGATTCAATATTTGCTACGTTGATATTTTATATCAATAAGTGCTACTTTACTATTTTATATTATTGATTCAATAATTGTCATTGCACATTATTTCAAATTATCAAATCAATAATTCATATTATTTGAATAATATTATTAGATAGCATTATTGGCAATGTCTAAGGAAGTTCTGTCTACGAAAGGGGTTGATTAATTGCGCACCAGTAAGGAGAAATTCTTATCGGAAGGCCCCCACTTTCCTGGGAACGACATGGTTGTCAATATTGTAGTTCTGTAATATTATTTGTGAATAAATAATTTTTGATATATATGATAAAAAAATATTTATTCAATGTGAATTTAAACAGAGGAATTTTTAACATGTGACATTTGTTAAAAGTTGGTATTTTATCTTGTCCGATAAAATAATTCATTCAAATATATTATTATAATATTACATTATAGTAGAATGATGTGATTATATAATAGTATGTTTTTTATAATTTGAATGGTAACATTATTATAGTAAATTCATGGTATAAAAGTTAAACGAGGTGGAAAAGTGCAAATTAAATTTGAACTCTTATGATGCAAACAATGATGTCATCGGAGCGATGAAGTAAGTAAGGATGTCATCGGAGCATGAGGTAAGCAATGATGTCATAGGATTGATGATGTAAGCGATGATGTCATAAATTATGGCAAAAAGACTATTTTACCCTTACTCTGCCGAGCCTATAAATAGAAGCTCATTTCTTCATTATTTCTCACCAATTCACTAAAGTTATAGAGAGAGAAAGTATAGAGAGAATAAGAGAGAAAGAAGAAGAGTATTATGTTATTACACTAGTGAGTCTCCAAATCTTTAAGGTAATGGGGTATTATTTCTTTCGTATTCATGAATAGAGTTATTTTCTTTCAATACTCGTAAGGGTTGTTATTCCATTCCTTATTATTCTGTTGGAATAACTTGTCTACGTGGACTACCTCATACATGGTGAAATCCTGTTGTTATTCCATTCTTTATTATTATGTGGGAATAAACTGTCTACGCGGACTACCGCATGCCTGGTGAATAACCCTTCGTATTCATTTGTTATTAAATTATGGAAATGATCTGTCTGAGCGGACTACTGCCTGACAGGTGAAAATCCATTTGCAGTTTCGTATATTGTTTCATTTCAGATTTTTAACTCTAAACTTACTACGGTAAGCATTGCTTCTATAATTCCTGAAATGATCAAAAATTTCTTGAGTTTTGCGCTTCATTTAATATCATTTCACTGGAATATTAGTCTGAACTTTTTTGTGAAATTTTGATCTGTTCATATCGGGGTACTATTTATGAGTTACTATTCACTAGTTACTATTCATGAGTTACTATTCAAGAGTTACTATTCACGATAAAAAAATATATTTTATTTTCTTCCAAATTATCTTTGATTGGGTCCAGGTTTTGATCTTCATTCTTGAACTCTAGATAAATTCTCTAATATTTGTCATTTATCTCACTTGGATTCATTATTCGTATTGTTTTCATCATCCTCGATCCTAAATGGTGATATAACTGAATATCTTTGGCCTGTAGTGCAAAGATGAATGATTACTTGATGAATATCTTTGGCCTGTAGTGCAAAGATGAATGATTACCTGATGAATATCTTTGGCCCGTAGTGCAAAGATGGACAGGTGTTGAGATGAATATGACCAACTGGTGATATAAATGAATATCTTTGGCCGTAGTGCAAAAGATGAATATTTAATTCGAGATGTATATTGATTGATGTTACAAGGATAAAATATTGATGATGGACTTTTAAATCAGAGAAGATAGTAGACATCATTATCTACTTTACTATTTTAATGAATTGTCATTTCCGCTGCAGTTGTTGATCTAAAACTGGTTGTCCATAATATTTTATCTGATTTATTGAAGACTAACGATAATTTATTCTTCATTATCTTAGTCATAATATTCTTTACTGGGCTAGTTGAGCTCACCCTTTTCTTTCATTGTTCTTTTCAGAAAATGAGAATATCACGGGTACTAGTCGGGAAATGGAGTGATGGTCCGAGTTAGAAGTCCTCACTATTTTTTTTAAATAGTGTGATAATTAATGTAATGAGGACTTAGTTTGAATGTTAATATTTTTTACATATCTGTATTGACACTCACAGTTGTGTGGTCGTATTTTGCACGACCGTTTGATATGAAAGATTGTATTTGGATTCTATACCATGTATTTGGCAACTCAGAATGGGTTGAGTATTGAACCTATTTTGGGGGCGTCACAGTTGGTATCAGAGCTTAGGGATATGATCTCTGGCGGAGATCTGGGAATAGAACTAGGAGGGGAAAGACGAGTAAATCCTTCGCTAAGCTTATTTGTTATCTAATTAGTCGTTTGGAACATAGGGTTAATATGTGATATGTTAATTTGTTTGATTAACCCTTGTTTTATGGCAGTATTTGAGAGTGGCAGCTGAAAATCTAAACAATGGAGTGAATGAAATCGTTAAGACACCTTTAATCACCAACCAGGAGAACGTGCAACAAGAAGGCAATATTCCTCCTGTAAACAACACTACCGAAGAAACGATGAATGATGGGATGTCAGGCGAAGAAGAAATTAGAGATATCCATGTGGTGAGTGAAGAATTAATAGTTGCACCCGAGCTAATCGTAGAGGTTACAGCTGAGAGTGAGGAAAAAGAGGAACCTGAGGAAGATTTAATAGGAGAATTTTATGATAGAAATGTAGAACTGCAAAATCGTATTCATGAGTTAGAAGAACAGGGTGAAGAACGGCAGGCGGCCGTGGAACAAAGGGATACAACAATTCAAGAAAGGGATACAGAAATTCAAGATTTTGCTCCTCGATATGCAAGGCTTGAACAGAAGCTCTCTCTGGCAGAACATATGATATTAGAGCTGGAATTTGAAAATGCAAATGTCAACGATCAGCTAAAAGAAGAAGCAACTGAACGAGTGAGAATTGAAGATGTATGGGTAAAAGCCGCACGACGCGTTGATATTTTAGAAAGAGACGTCAGATCCAAGAAGGCCAAAATAGACAACATAGATTTTACTTTTTGGACAGCAATTGGGAGAATCCAACATCGAGTTTGGAATTACCCTGTGCATAGCGGTCAACCCCAATTCGATATGGATCGAAGAGTAATGATTCAAATCGTGGATCAGGAGTGCGACGAAGCAGTTGAGGGAGGAATGAATTTTATAGCAAAGTCAAGACCAGCTGGGATAGTGACACCAAAGACTGTCCCAGACAAGCCAAAGTCGGTGGTTCCTGGAAGAGCGTTTGTCATGACTGCCCAAAACGCGAGGAACCCGAACGAGGTGATCACGGGTAAGCTAGTCATACACTCTTGCGAAGTCTATACCATATTAGATGCCGGTGCTACCCATTCTTTTATTTCACCTACTTATGCTCAACGTTTAAACTTGACTCCTGAGAAATTAGACTTTGACTTATCTGTTGAAACTCCATTAAGAGAAACCTTCGTTACATCTACAGTTTACAAATCTTGCTTGATTCAAATTGGTACCCTCACCCTACTTGGGGATTTTATATCTTTGAAAATACTTACATTTAACGTGATTCTAGGAATTGACTGGTTAACCACTTATCATGCCAAAATTGATTATTTTCGTAAGGTTATTAGTTTTCATATTCTTAACCAACCTGTTGTGCGAATTCAAACCACCAAACCACTAAAATCAGTCAATGCCATTTCAAGTCATAAAGCTATTCGTTTATTGAAAAACGGATGTCAAGCTTTCTTAGCCCATGTCACTGATTTAAATCAGAATACATCAGATTTGAATGATATTTTTGTTGTTAATGAGTTTCCTGATGTATTTCCCGAAGAACTTCCCGGTCTACCCCCAGAACGTGAAGTTGAATTCTTTATTGACCTTGAACCCGGTACAAAATCCATTTCTAAAACCCCATATCGAATGGCTCCTATTGAACTTCAGGAGTTAAAGGTCCAACTACAGGAGTTGTTAGACATCAGTTTTATATGTCCTAGTACGTCTCCTTGGGGTGCTCCTGTTTTATTCGTAAAGAAGAAAGACGGTAGTATACGACGTTGTATTGGCTATAGGGAGTTGAACCATGTCACCATCAAGAATAGGTATCCGTTACCTCGTATTGATGACTTGTTCGACCAATTGCGAGGTGCTATGGTTGAAGCACCATGAGGGTCACAATTGGTATCAAATATTTGGATCATTTCGTGGTTGTCATTATTGATAACATCCTAATATACTCCAAAAGTCTCAAATATTTTTTCACCCAGAACGAACTCAATATGCGACAATAACGTTGGTTGGAGCTGTTGAAAGATTACGAAAAGCGAACGTGGTAGCTGACGCGTTGAGTAGAAGATCATATGCGGGAACGAGTGCGATGTTGTCAACACGAAGGCATCTTGTATGACTTACTAATGATGGATATGGAGTTAAAGACTAGAGGGACCCATGCGATGATGTCAAGTATACGCGTAGAACCAGCTTTGATTGATAAAGTTAAAGCTGCTCAAGCTACAGACCCGGAGCTGATGAATATGAGGAAGAAGGTGCAAGAAGGTACTATTCTAGAAGTAAGAATCGATGAAGAAGGAATACTTCGAGTCAACTCCAGACTTTATGTTCATAACTATTCTGATTTGAAGTATAGAATCATGATGGAGGCACACAACACACCGTTTGCAATCCATCTTGGGAGTACCAAAATGTATCGTGATCTTCGACATACATTTTGGTGGAGCAATATGAAGAGAGAGATCGCGGAGTTTATCTCGAGGTGTTTAACGTGTCAACGTGTCAAGGCGGAGCATCAAGTGCCAAAGGGTCCATTGCAACCACTTGAGATTCCAAAGTGGAAGTGGGAACACATTACCATAGATTTCGTTATGGGTCTTTCCAAGGTTTCTCAAGGCATAGATGCAATTTGGGTTATTATTGATAGATTAACCAAGTCTTCTTATTTCTTGTCGATACGGGAGACTTATTCCCTTGAACGTCTTGCTCGTATGTACGTGAATGAGATTATGAGATTGCATGGCATGCCAATATCCATAGTTTCAGATCGTGACCCAGGATTCACTTCACGATTTTGGGTCAGCATGCAGAAAGCTATGGGCACGGATTTACGATTCAGTTCGGCATATCATTCACAAACGGACGGGCAATCGGAAAGGACTATCCAAACTCTTGAAAATCTATTGAGACTCTGTGTTCTAGACTTCAAAGGGAGTTGGGATAAGTACCTACCATTGGTGGAATTCTCCTACAACAACAGTTATCAAGCAAGTATAGGCATGGCTCCATTCGAGGTGTTGTATGGATGAAAATGTCGTTCTCTAGTATGCTGGGATGAGGTGGGTGAAGCAATATTGTTGGGACCGGAGTTAGTACATATGACTACGGATAAGATTCAAATGATTCGGCAACGTATACAAATTGCACAAGATCGACAAAAGAGTTATGCTGATCTTCATCGAAGGGACGTGGAGTTTAATGTCGGAGATAATGTATTGTTACGTGTTGCACCATGGAAAGGAGTTACGAGATTCGAAAAGAGAGGAAAGCTCAACCCACGATTCATTGGTCCATTTGAAATCCTTGACCGAGTAGGAAATGTGGCCTATAGACTCGCCTTACCTCCAAGCATGTCTCGTGTTCATAACATTTTTCATATATATGTGCTTCGTAAATATGTGAAAGATCCAAACCACATTATTGAGTTAGAACCAGACGAGATAGCCGAAGATTTAACATACGAGGAGGTACCTGTCAAGATCTTGGATAGGAAGGAACATGTCCTACGCTTAAAGCTTATACCTCAAGTTAAAGTTTTGTGGAGGAACTATGATATCGAGGAAATGGCCTGGGAGTTAGAATCTAAAATGAAAGCGAGGTATCCTCACCTTTTCGACATACCAGGTACGTATGATAATTTTGAGGACGAAATTTCATAAGGAGGGGAGGTTGTAAGACCCCAAATTTTATGAATAAGATTTAATTTTCTTTATATATTATTTTGAAATAGTAAGGTGTTGATTTGATAAATGTGATAAGTTATGTGTGAAATGTACAAAGTTTACAAAGAAAGCAAGTGGTTATAAAATATTCATTGTGTCGGAGAATATTCGTTTGGTCGAGGAATATTCTTTTTGTCGGAGAATATTCGTATGACGGCTCAGTCATTGGTGGACCCCATAACAGAATGAATGTCGGATATAGAAAGCGACAGAAGTAACTTTTTTATAAAAATAACGGCAAAACTGTTATCGTTAGTACTGTTAAAATACCCGGTGGTTAAAATACAGTAATACGTGGTGTTGCACAGTAGCACACGGTATTGCACAGTATTTTGAATTATTGCTTCTTATGTAGGAAGGTACTTACTCAATTATTGTTATAGTAATTACTGTTCAATATTTTATATTATTGATTCAATAATTGCATAATATTTTATTGGTTTAATATTTGCTACGTTGATATTTTATATCAATAAGTGCTACTTTGCTATTTTATATTATTGATTAAATAATTGTCATTGCACATTATTTCAAATTATCAAATCAATAATTCATATTATTTGAATAATATTATTAGATAGTATTATTGGCAATGTCTAAGGAAGTTCTGTCTAGGAAAGGGGTTGATTAATTGCGCGCCAGTAAGGAGAAATCCTTATCGGAAGGCCCCCTCTTTCCTGGGAACGACCTGGTTGTCAATATTGTAGTTCTGTAATATTATTTGTGAATAATTAATTTTTGATATATATGATAAGGAAATATTTATTCAATATGAATTTAAACGGAGGAATTTTTAACATGTGACATTTGTTGAAAGTTGGTATTTTATCTTGTCCGATAAAATAATTCATTTAAATATATTATTATAATATTACATTATAGTAGTATGATGTGATTATATAATAGTATGATTTTTTTAATTTGAATGGTAACATTATTATAGTAAATTCATGATATAAAAGTTAAAAGAGGTGGAAATGTGCAAATTAAATTTGAACTCTTATGATGCAAACAGTGATGTCATCGGAGCGATAGAGTAAGCAAGGATGTCATCGGAGCGATGAGGTAAGCAATGATGCCATAGGATCGATGATGTAAGAGATGATATCATAAATTATGGCGAAAAGACTATTTTACCCTTACTCTGCCGAGCCTATAAATAGAAGCTCATTTCTTCATTATTTCTCACCAATTCACTAAAGCTATAGAGAGAGAAAGTATAGAGAGACTAAGAGAGAAAGAAGTAGAGTATTCTGCTATTACACTAGTGCAGTCTCCAAATCTTTAAGGTAAGTGGTATTATTTCTTTCCTATTCATGAAGAGAGTTATTTTCTTTCAATACTCGTAAGGGTTGTTATTCCATTCCTTATTATTCTGTTGGAATAACCTGTCTACGTGGACTACCGCATACATGGTGAAATCCTGTTGTTATTCCATTCTTTATTAGTATGTGGGAATAAACTGTCTACGCGGACTACCGCATGCCTGGTGAATAACCCTTCGTATTCATTTGTTATTAAATTGTGGAAATGATCTGTCTGAGCGGAATACCGCCTGACGGGTGAAAATCCATTTGCAGTTTCGTATATTGTTTCATTTCAGATTCTTAACTCTAAACTTACTACGGTAAGTATTGCTTCTATAATTCTTGAAATGATCAGAAATTTCTTGAGTTTTGTGCTTCATTTAATATCATTTCACTGGAATATTGGTCTGAACTTTTTTGTGAAATTTTGATCTGTTCATATCGGGGTACTATTCATGAGTTACTATTCACGAGTTAATATTCACGAGTTACTATTCATGATAAAAAAATATTTTATTTTCTTCCAAATCATTTTTGATTGGATCCAGGTTTTGATCTTCATTCTTGAACTCTGGATAAATTCTCTAATATTTGTCCTTTATCTCACTTGGATTCGTTATTCGTATTGTTTTCATCATCCTCAGTCCTAAATGGTGATATAACTGAATATCTTTGGCCTGTAGTGCAAAGATGAATGATTACTTGATGAATACCTTTGGCCTGTAGTGCAAAGATGAATGATTACCTGATGAATATCTTTGGCCAGTAGTGCAAAGATGGACAGGTGTTGAGATGAACATGACCAACTGGCGATATAAAGGAATATCTTTGGTCGTTGTGCAAAAGATGAATATTTGATTTAAGATGTATATTGATTGATGTTATAAGGATAAAATATTGATGATGGACTTTTAAATCAGAGAAGATAGTAGACATCATTATCTACTTAACTCTTCTAATGAATTGTCATTTTCACTGCAGTTGTTGATCTAAAACTGGTTGTCCATAATATTTTATCTGATTTGTTGAAAACTAACGATAATTTATTCTTCATTATCTTAGTCATAATATTCTTTACTAGGCTAGTTGAGCTCACCCTTTTCTTCCATTGTTCTCTTCAGGAAATGAGAATATCGCGGGTACTAGTCGGGGAATGGAGTGATGGTCCGAGTTAGAGCTGTAGAAGTCCTCACTATTTTTTTTAAATAGTGTGATAATAAATGTAATGAGGACTTAGTTTAAATGTTAATATTTTTTACATGTTTGTATTGACACTCACAGTTGTGTGGTCGTATTTTGCACGACCGTTTGATATGAAAGATTGTATTTGAATTCTGTACCATGTATTTGGCGACTCAGAATGGGTTGAGTATTGAACCTATTTTGGGGGCGTCAAATATTACACTTATCAAGTCATAAAAATAAGTTAGCTAAAATTTTAGACTCTTTAACATGATTATAACATATAAAACCCTTATAACATATAATCAAAACCAAGTTTTCATGATTTTTTAAGAAAATTACATTATCAAGCGTTCTTGACCAAAATTGCTATTATGAATTCGTTTTTCAATCAATTCATGTTATTCCAATTGCAATAACTCTAATTCTTAACATATTAACATTACCCATGATCAATTTAAACAAAAATCAATAATCAAACTCCAATTTGACAGCTCAAAGGCTATTCTTTCAAAATTAGTTTACAGTAAATTACTATGAACATGATTTCTTAATGTTCATCTTAATTACGTGGTTTAAATCGCTAAGACAACTATATAACTCATATATAAACATGTTATAACACATATTACACATAAATTTCATGTTTACATCAATCTTTCATTCTAACTCAACCGAAAATATGAAAATTCATAAAAACATAAATTCTCCATTAAAACTTGTTTTTACAACCAATTGAATTTCTGAAATCGTTTATAGCATACAATTCAATTATAAATAGTATATAAACACAATATATATACAATTCATGTTTACACAATCTATTGAAATTTTCATATTCACAGAGAACTCAAAACAAGGAAGAACAATCAATTAAATTTTTAAAACTATAATATAGTAATTATACCCTTTTTGTTTTGATGATTGAAGAAGAAGATGATGATGAGGAGCTTGAGTTCTACCAATTTTTTCTCCTTCTTTTTCTTCTTTCTCTCTCTCTAACTTCTCTGCTCTTTCTTTGCTCTAACTTTGTTTTAACGTAAAAGCTATTTACATAGCTGATATACATATATTATACATCTAATAATATAATATACGTAACTTACAAATAATTAATATCTATAATTATATCATATACTAATTACCCATTATTATATAGGTTACACTTATTTTGAATTTAAAAAGCCATAAGGCTTGTTTGGCAAAAACTGTTTATTCTTAAAAATAGATTTTAGTACTAAGGCATTATTTGGTTAGAATAGGTTTAAAACAATACAAGAGCCCTGTTTGGCAAAAGCATTTTTAAAACAAAAGTAAGGGCCTTGTTTGGTTAAAACAATTTAAAAGCTCTTTTTCTTTATTTAAATAAATTTTTTAACACATACTTTAATGTTACACTTTAATTAATTAAATATTTAACATTCCTATTTAATTAATTAAAATCCAACATCAATTAATCACGTAAGAATTATCACATAATTATAATTACTCGCTAATTATAATTCATGTAACACTCATCACAAAACTCATCTAATTTAATTACCTCAATTAAATTAGAACTATACTACAAAATCAATACACATCAATTAAATTAGATATTAAGTATTCATTTACTTAATATATAACTCTTAATTAAATCATTCCACAATCTCATAATTTATTTATTCAACTCAGTAAATAAATCACATAAAATATTTATTTACTCAATAAATATTTAAAATTTAATATATAAAATCTCAATCGTTACAATCTTCCCTCCTTAAAAGGATTCTGTCCCCAGAATCACAAAAAATTTCTCATAATCTCATAATAAAATTTTTCATCTGTTACATTCTTCCCTCCTTAAAAGGATTCTGTCCCCAGAATCGATATGTAAGGGGTTACACAACAATTAGGCAAATAATTGAGGATACTATTTCCTCATTACTTCTTCGAGTTCTCACGTGGCTTCTTCAGCACTGTGATTCCTCCAAATTACCTTAACAGAAGGTATCACTTTATTCCTAAGTACTTGTTCCTTCCTATCAACTATTTGAACAGGAACCTCTTCATAAGTTAAGTCTTTATCAAACTGTAAAGGCTCGTATTCTATTACATTCTTGTAGTCGTGTTTATAAGGTCGTAACATGGAAATGTGAAAGACGTTGTGTATATTCTCTAGCTCCGGAGGTAACGCCACCTCATAAGCTACTTCACCCACTTTTTGTAGTACCTCGAAAAGTTCAATAAATTGGGGACTCAGCTTCCCCTTCTTGCTAAATCGAATCTTCTCCTTTCAGGGAGATACCTTCAAGAAAACAAAGCTTCCTGGTAAGAATTATCGATTCTGTCGATGTTGATCGGCATATTTCTTCTGTCTGTCTTGAGCAGTAACCAGTCTCGTTCTGATCAGCTTCACGATCTCAGCAATTTGTTGTACCAGTTCCGGTCCCAACAATTGACGTTCACTGACTTCATCCCAGCACAAAGGCTTTCTGCACTTTCTTCCGTATAACGCTTCGTAAGGCGGCATGCCAATACTCGTGTGGTAACTATTGTTGTAGGTGAACTCCACCAATGGTAGATGATCATCCAAGCTTCCCTTGAAATCCATCACACAAGCTCTCAGCATATCCTCTAGTGTCTGAATCGTTCATTCGCTCTGGGCATCGGTCTGAGGATGGTATGTTGTACTCATTCGCAATTGCGTTCCCAGACACTCTTGCAAATGTTTCCAGAAATTCATCGTAAAACGCAAATCTCTATCTGACACAATCGACACTGGAACACCGTGTCGAGAAATAATTTCCTTTACGTACAACTTTGCCAATTGTTCTAAGTTGTACTTAATCATGATTGGTAGAAAGTGGGCTGACTTCGTCAGTCGATCCACTATCACCCATATTGCGTCAAATCCCTTCTGATTCGCTGGAAGACCAACCACGAAATCCATCGTGATGTGCTCCCACTTCCATTCTGGAATTTATAACAGTTGTAGCAATCTGCTAGGTCTCTGGTGTTCTGCTTTGACTTTCTGGGAAGTTAGACATTTTGTAACACATTCAGCAACGTCCCTATTCATATTCGGCCACCAGAAATGATGTCTGAGACCCTGGTACAACTTTGTACTCCCAGGGTGAATCGAATATTTTGAACTGTGAGCTTCGCTCAACATCTCCTCCTTAACTTCTGGTACTGGTAGTACCCAAATTCTCCCTTCAAATCATAACAGTCCCTCATTATCGATCTTGAACTTGAACTCTTCACCATCGCTTATCCTTTTCCGGATCTTTTTGCACTCTTCGTCGTGAAGTTGTGCTTCTATCACTTTGTCTACCAGAGTAGAACCAGTAGTAACTTGAAACAACTTTTCATCCGATTCCTTTGGAAACTTAAATTCTAGTTCCAATCTAGCCATCTGTTCTATCAACTGATCCTGATCAGTTAACATGTTCAGATTCTCCTGACCTTTTCTGCTCAAAGCGTCGGCGACGACGTTAGCTTTACCTGGATGGTAAAGTATCTCACAGTCGTAGTCCTTGATCAGTTCCAACCATCTCCTTTGGAGCATGTTCAAATCCTTATAGGTAAAAATATACTTCAGACTCTTATGATTTGTGTATATCTCACACTTTTCACCATATAAGTAGTGTCTCCATATCTTCAGGGCAAACACTACTGCCGCTAGTTCTAGGTCATGACTCGGATACCCTTTCTCGTAATCCTTTAGCTGACGTGATGCATAGGCAATGACCTTGTCACTCTGCATCAGCATACAGCCTAATCCCTTATGTGAGGCAACACTATATACTACGAAATTCCCCGTACTATCCGGCAATGATAACACAGGCGCAGTACTCAACCTCTTCTTCAACTCCTGAAAACTTTTCTTACACTTTTCCGTCCAAACAAACTTAACAGTCTTACCAGTCAAATTCGTTAACGGAGTTGCGATCTTGGAAAAGTCTTTGATAAATCTCCGGTAATAACCTTCCAATCCCAAGAAACTCCTCACTTCAGATGGCGTCTTCGGCTGATCCCAATTCATTACCGCTTCAACCTTCGATGGATCCACCAAAATACCATCCTTGTCGATCACGTGGCCCAGAAATTGCACACGTTCTAACCAGAATTCGCATTTCGAGAATTTTGCATATAGCTTCTCTCGTCTAAGTGATTCTAAGGTCAGCCTTAAATGTTTAGCATGTTCCTCCTTGGTATTGGAATAAACCAGGATGTCATATATGAACACCACTACGAACTTATCTTGGAATGGCTTAAACACCCTGTTCATTAAGTCTATAAATGCAGCTGGGACATTTGTCAGACCAAATGACATTACTTAGAACTCATAATGTCCATATCAAGTTCTGAAAGCCTTTTTCGGTATATCTTCTCTCCTCACCTTCAACTGATGATACCCTCTTCTCAAATTAATTTTTGAGAAATATCTAACACCCTTCAGTTAATCGAACAAGTCATCGATCCTAGGTAAAGGATACCTATTCTTGATCGTAACTTTGTTCAACTCCCTATAATTAATGCAAAGTTACATCGATCCATCTTTCTTCTTCAAGAATAAAACTGGCGCTCCCCACGGCGAAATGCTCGGTTGAATATACTTCTTGTCCAGTAGTTCTTGCAGTTGAACCATCAGTTCCTTCATCTCAACTGGAGCCATTTAGTACGGAGCCTTTGAAATCGTAGCAGTTCCTGACGCTAAGTCGATCACGAACTCTATCTCCCTATCTGGTAAAAGTCCTGGCAAATCGTCCGAAAACACATCCACAAACTCCCTAACCACTGATATCTTTTCTAACTTCGGGCTCTCCTTACGCGTATCAACTATGTAGGCTAGATATCCCACACAGCCTTGCGCCAAAAGTTTCTTGGCTTGCATAACCGTCAGACAACTCGCTTGTCTAGGAAATTTATTACCAAGAACACTAACTTCGACGGAATCGTAAGGTTTACCGACTTCTTCTGACATTAGATTATTTCCCCATAGTTGAACAACCAGTCCATCCCCAATATGACATCGAATTCCCCAGGTTTTATAGGAATCAAATCTACCCTCAGTTCTTGACCTTTAACGTCCAATCTACAGTTCTTGTAAACAAACCTAACATGAATAATCTCCCTATTCGCAATCTCTATGTTTAAGGGGTAAACTAAATCATATTTAGGTAAGTCTAGGGTCTTAGCAAAATCATCAGATATAAATGAAGTTCTGTAACATTATTTGTGAATAATTATTTTTTGATATATATGATAAGAAAATATTTATTCAATGTGGATTTAAGCGGAGGAATTTTTAACATGTGACATTTGTTGAAAGTTGGTATTTTATCTTTTTTGATAAAATAATTCATTCAAATATATTGTTATAATATTACATTATAGTAGTATGATGTAATTATATAATAGTATGATTTTTATAATTAGAATGGTAACATTATTATAGTAAATTCATGGTATAAATGTTAAACGAGGTGGAAGAGTGCAAATTGAATTTGAACTCTTATGATGCAAACAATGATGTCATCGGAGCGATGAGGTAAGCAAGGATGTCATCGGAGCGATGAGGTAAACAATGATGTCATAGGATCGATGATGTAAATGATGATGTCATAAATTATGATGAAAAGTCTATTTTACCCTTACTTTACCGAGCCTATAAATAGAAGCTCATTTCTTCATTATTTCTCACCAATTCACTAAAGCTATAGAGAGAGAAAGTATAGAGAGAATAAGAGAGAAAGAAGAAGAGTATTCTGCTATTACACTAGTGCAGTCTCCAAATTTTTAAGGTAAATGATATTATTTCTTTCGTATTCATGAAGAGAGTTATTTTCTTTCAATACTCTTAAGGGTTGTTATTCCATTCTTTATTATTTTGTTGGAATAAACTGTCTGCGCGGACTACCGCATGCATGGTGAAATCCTGTTGTTATTCCAATTTTTATTATTATGTGGGAATAACCTGTCTACGCGGACTACCGCATGCCTAGTGAATACCCTTCGTATTCAGTTGTTGTTAAATTGTGAAAATAATCTGTCTGAGTGGACTACCGTCTGACGGGTGAAAATCCAATTGCAGTTTCGTATATTGTTTCATTTCAGATTCCTAACCCTAAACTTACTACGCTAAGTATTGCTTCTATAATTTCTGAAATGATCATAAATTTCTTGAGTTTTGCGCTTCATCTAATATCATTTCACTAGAATATTGGTCTGAACTTTCTTGTTAAATTTTTATCTTTTTCATGTCGAATTACTATTCACGAGTTACTATTCATGAATTACTATTCACGGGATACTTATCACGGTAAAAAAATATTTTTTTCCTTTCAAATCATCTTTGATTGGATCCAGGTTTTGATCTTCATTCTTCAACTCTGGATAAATTCTCTAATATTTGTCCTTTATCTCACTGGATTCGTTATTCGTATTGTTTTTCATCATCCTCAGTCCTAAATGGTGATATAACTGAATATCTTTGGCTTGTAGTGCAAAGATGAATGATTACTTGATGAATATCTTTGGCTTGTAGTGCAAAGATGAATGATTACCTGATGAATATCTTTGGCCCGTAGTGCAAAGATGGACAGGTGTTGAGATGAACATGACCAACTGGTGATACAAATGAATATCTTTGGCCCGTAGTGCAAAAGATGAATATTTGATTCGAGAAGTATATTGATTGATGTTACAGGGATAAAATATTGATGATGAACTTTTAAATCAAAGAAGATAGTAGACATCATTCTCTACTTAACTCTTCTAATGAATTGTTATTTTCGCTGCGAATATTGATCTAAAACGTGTTGTCCATAATATTTTATCTGATTTATTGAAGGCTAACGATAATTTGTTTTTCATTATCTTAGTCATAATATTCTTTACTGGGCTAGTTGAGCTCACCCTTTTCTTCCATTGTTCTCTTCAGGAAATGAGAATATCACGGGTACTAGTCGGGGAATGGAGTGATGGTCCGAGTTAGAGCTGTAGAAGTCCTCACCATTTTTTTTTTAAAATAGTGTGATAATAAATGTAATGAGGACTTAGTTTGAATGTTTATATTTTCTACATGTCTGTATTGACACTCAATGTTGTGTGGTCGTATTTTGCACAACTGTTTGATATGAAAGATTATATTTGGATTATGTACCAAGGTATTTGGCGACTCAGAATGGGTTGAGTATTTAACCTATTTTGGGGGCGTCACACCATGTATTGTGCACAACCATCTTAACGCTTTCGCATAAATGTCCCCTAATAAATAGGGTTGTTCATTCTCAGTATTTGAATACAAGTCCGCACCAAAGAAAGTTTGGTTTGGATAGATAAAGGAACTTTGGAGTTTCAACTATCATCCACTAAGGAGTAGTTGAATCGACTCACAATGCTTTAACAGTTCGATAATATAAGAATTATGAATCAAATGTAAGATACAACAATAGATTTCATGATAACTAGGTATGCTTTGGAAATAACTTAAAGCATTCGATAGATCACGTAGATCTTGCTTGAACAACTAAGTCAAGATCACATTACTTAAATAATACTTCAATACTTATGCTTGACGAATATTTGAATACAGTATAACTTGTACAATACATAACAAGTTAAGAAACGAAAATGAACTTTCATGATATATTGAGCAAGGGTTAGAGAACTTGCACAATGAAAAGATACAATGATAAAGCTTGCATAGCGTACAACAATGGTTTAGAAAGCTTGCACAAAATAAATAAAAAGTTTAGAAATATAAACTTGCTTAACGTAAAAAAATAAGGATTAGAGAACTTGCTCAAGTAAAAAATGAGTAGAGAACTTGCCTCAAGCGCAAGCTACACTTTAATAATTACAATCACTTCCACAATTATCCTACATATCACGTTACGTTTAAAACATCTATTAGTACCCAACTATAACGTTTAAATCGTCGAACTTCATACTCAAGTCCAACTTACAACATGGTTACGACATACGTCGATACTAATACACATACGTGAGGCTAAACTCACAATCAAGCACCTCATACACGTATAGTACTTTTACTATCATATTGCACCTTACGGTAATAATATCCAAGCACACATATCATATAACAAGATAAGACTTCAATCTATCTTAAACATATCAAAAGCATGTTATCTCATTACCTATTACACTTATCAAGTCATAAAAATAAGTTAGCTAAACAAACGCAGCATGAAAACTCAACAAAGCAAAACAACATTTCTCGGACAGCAAGGTGCCCCGCTGGGGTGGGTGGTCCAAGGGTAAAAGCCCCGCTGGGACGGGTACCACATCTGGTGAAAATCCCCAGTTTGCGAACGACAGGAAAATAAGCCAATTTGGCTTATTTCTTCACACTGAATCCGATTTTTCTTAATATGATAAACATGAAACTTCATAACAATAAATTTTGAACTCTTTAACATGATTATAACATATAAAATCCTTACAACACATAATCAAAACCAAGTTTTTATGATTTTTGAAAAAAACTACAATATCAAGCGTTCTAGACAAAAATTGCTATTTTGAATTTGTTTTTCAATCAATTCATGTTATTCCAATTGCAATAACTATAATTCTCTTAATATATTAACATAACCCATGATTAATTTAAACAAAAATCCATAATTAAACACCAATTTGATAGCTCAAAGGCTATTTTTTTCAAAATTAGTTCATAGTAAATTACTATGAACATGATTTCTTCATGTTCATCTTAATTACGTGGATTGAATCGCTAAGACAACTATATAACCCATATATAAACATTCTATAACACATATTACACATAAATTTCATGTTTACATCAATCTTTCATTCTAACTCAACCGAAAATATGAAAATTCATAAAAACACAAATTCTCAATTAAAACTTGTTTTTACAACCAATTGAATTTCTGAAAATCGTTTATAGCATACAATTCAATTATAAATAGTATATAAACATAATATATATATATATATATATATATATATATATATATATACAATTCATGTTTACACAATCTCATGAAATTTTTATATTCACAGAGAACTCAAAACAAGGAAGAACAATCAATTAAAATTTTAAAACTATAAGATAGTTATTATACCCTTTTTGTTTTGATGATTGAAGAAGATGATGATGATGAGGAGCTTGAGTTCTACCAATTGTTTCGCCTTTTTTTTCTTCTTTCTCTCTCTCTAACTTTTCTGTATTCTCTCTTCTCTGCTCTTTCTTTGCTCTAACTTTGTTTTAACGTAAAAACTATTTACATAGCAGATATACATATATTATACATCTAATAATATAATTTACGTAACTTATAAATTAATACCTATAATTATATCATATACTAATCATCCATTATTATATAGGTTACACTTATTTTGAATTTAAAATGCCATAAGGCTTACTTGGCAAAAACTATTTATTTTTAAAAATAGATTTTAATACTAAGGCATTGTTTGGTTAGAACAGGTTTAAAACAATGCAAGGGCCCTATTTGGTAAAAGTCTTTTTAAAACAAATGTAAGGGCCTTGTTTGGTTAAAACAATTTAAAAGCTCTTTTTTTATTTAAATAAATCCTTTTAACACATACTTTAATGTTACACTTTAATTAATTAAATCTTTAACATTCCTATTTAATTAATTAAAATCCAACATCAATTAATCACGTAAGAATTACCACATAATTATAATTACTCGCTAATTATAATTCATGTAACACTCATCACAGAACTCATCTAATTTAATTACCTCAATTAAATTAGAACTATACTATAAAATCAATACACATCAATTAAGTTAGATAATAAGTATTCATTTACTTAATATATAACTCTTAATTAAATCATTCCACAATATCATAATTTATTTATTCAACTCAGTAAATAAATCACATAAAATATTTATTTACTCAATAAATATTTAAAATTTAATATATAAAATCTCAATCGTTACAATCTTCCCTCCTTAAAAGGATTCTGTCCCCAGAATCACCAAAAAATTCTCATAATCTCATAATAAAAATTCTCATCTGTTACACTACCACTAATTAATTCATTTAGTCATTCCTTCATTAATTTATTTAATGAATTGCTTATTCTATCATTTTGCCACACTAGGCATATCTCACAAGCTCAATATTAAGCTTATTATTACTTTCACCACTTAATCATCTCATAATCTTATTCATTTCCAACACATTACTTACTTATAAAATCTACGGTAATATAGTAACTTAAGTTATTTAGTGAAATAAAAATAACTTAGCTTTCGTTATAAGTTTAACCTTCTTAGAAATACATAAGTTATAGTTACTACTATATAAACTATGTATTCCACCATGAAAATATACATAAATTATTTTTATTACATTTCCTCTAAATAGAAGCATTAATTATAATAAAATAATTTACTCATTTTCTTAAGATATTATTTTAGTACAATATCTATTTGTAAGACCCCAACTTTTATGAATAAAAAATTAAATTTCCTCTATATAATATTTTGAAATAGTCAGGGGTTAATTTGATAATGTGGAATGTTATGGCTAAAATGCGCAAATATTTTAAATAAGCAAGTGATTATAAAATATTCATTATTGTCGGGGAATATTCGTTTGGTCGTGAAATATTCTTACTGTCGGAGAATATTTGTACGACGACGTAGTCATTTGTGGGCCCTATAACGGAAAACTGTCGGATGATGAGAACGACAAGAATAGATTTTTTATAAATAACAGCTTAGTTGTTACCGTTAACACTGTTGGAATATCTCGTGGGTAAAGTAAAGTAATACGCGTTGTTGCACAGTAGCACACGGTATTGCACAATATTTTTATATTATTGTTAATTCAATAATTATCACTGCACATTATTTTTCATTATCAGATCCATAATTCATATTATTTGAATAATATTATTAGATAACATTATTGACAATGTCTAAGGAAGTTCTGACTAGGAGGGGTTATTTAATTACGCACCAGTAAGGAGAAATCATTATCAGAAGGCCCCCTCTTTCTTGAGAGTTCTGTAATATTATTTATAAATAATTAATTATTAATTTATATGATAAGAAAATATTTATTTTTGTGGATATAAAAGAAGGAATTAGTGTTGAGGTGTTTTTATCGGTATTTTTGTGTGGAAAATTATCTTTTTGTGGATTTTGGACAATTTATGTTTGGAATTTGGAAAAACTTTCTTCTAAAAAATTGTAGAGAATTAAATTTCCTATGAAAAGGACATAAGATTTGTATTTTTCTAATAAAAGGGTTATTTTTCATGAATTATTGAAGTTCTAGAATTTTGGGTCGGAAGTGATTTTTGGGGTTAAAAATATTTTTTTTTTAAATGTTTTTGTAATGGGAGGTGGGCCCCACTGGTGGCTGATGGATTTTAGTGAAGAGGTGGGCGTGAATTAATTTTTTTAAATATTATTTTATTAAATTCTCTGTTTTGGCGTTCTAAGCATTTTTCTATAAATAGGGTGCTTAGTAAAAATTTGAAAATCACACCAGAATCAGAAGTTTTCTCTCTCTATAATATCGAGCGTATTTTTGTGAGTATTTCGATACTTTGAGTGTTACTATTCAGTGCAAGTTTCCTTCAGTATTATATTTGATATTTTATTTTGAAGTATTGTTCTTTTGAGGTAAGGGATGTTATTTTTTTCAAAAATAATATTATTTTTTTAAATATCATAACACCGAAATATTGGTTTGAATTTTATTGTGAAATTTTTACCTTTTTATATTGGAGTAACTATTCACGTATACGGCACAATTCACGTATACGGCACTATTCACGAATACGGTACTATTCACATAAAAATTAAATTTTCTTTTCTTTGTCCAAGTTGGCTATTATGGTTCCTATCTTTGATTGGATCAAAGTTTTGATTTTTATTCTTGAATTTTGCTCCACAATTAATTATTATGTAGTATTCTTGAACTTGGATAAACTAAATTATGAATCCCTAATTTTTGTCCTTTATCTCACTGGATTCGTTCTTCAAAATATTTTTCATCATCTTCAGTCTTAAATGGTGATACAAAAGAATATCTGTGGCCTGTAGTGCAAAGATGGATGATTATTTGATGAATATCTTTGGCATGTAGTGCAAAAATGAATGATTACCTGATGAATATATTTGGCCCGTAGTGCAAAGATGAATATTTGATTCAAGATATATATTGATTGATGTTACAGGGATAAAATGTTGATTATGGACTTTCAAATCATAGAAGATAGTAGACATTATTTCCTACTTAATTCTTCTGATGCATTGTTATTTCCGCTGCAGTTGTTGATCTAAAACTTGTGGTCCATAATATTTTATCTGATTTGTTGAAGACTAATGATAAATTATTCTTTATTATCTTAGTCATAATATTCTTTAGTGCGCTAGTTGAGCTCACCCTTTTCATCTATTGTCCTCTTTAGGAAATGAGAATGTCGCAGGGACGAGTCGGGGGACAGAGTGATGGTCCGAGTTAGAGAAGTAGTAGTCCTCACTATTTTTATATAGTGTGATAATAATTGTAATGAGGACTTAGTTGAATGTTTATATTTTTTAGATGTTTGTATTGACACTCACAGTGTCTGGTCGTATTTTTCACGACCTTGTGTTATAAAAGATTGTATTTGGATTCTGTACCATGTGTTTGGCGACTCAGAATGGGTTGGGTTGACTGGACCTATTCTGGGTGTCACAGTTGGTATCAGAGCTTAGGGATATGATCTCTGGCGGAGATCGGAGAATAGAACTAGGAGGGGAGAGACAAGTAAATCCTTCACTAGTATGTCCTACCTAAGCTTATGTGGTATTTAATTTGTCAGTCGGAGCATAGGGTTAATATGTGATATGTTAATTTATTTAATTACCTTGTTTTATGGCAGTATTTGAGAATGGCAGCTGAGAATGTTAACAATGGAGTGAATGAGACCGTGGAGACATCTTTAATCACCAACCAAGAGAACGTGCAACAGGAAGGCAATGTTCATCCTAAAAACAACACTGATCAGACGATAAATGATGAGATGCTTAGAAGTTTTTTACAGTTTGTGACACCCCCAAATCCGGGTACTTCGTTTCCACATGATTTGGTGTTCACTTTCTAATATAACATATATCTACCCAATGAATAATGCAAAATAAACTACAACTTAAATTAAAATAACTAAATCTCCCTTAAAACAAGGGTTACAACCTTCTCAAAATCAATCCCAGGGTTACTCTAACCTTGACATGAATATAATAAAGTGCGGAAATAAAACATAATATTCAATTATTACAATCATTCTCAATTAAATAAAAAAAACAAGTCTTCACTTGCTTTGCTTTCCCTTGCCCTTACTTATAGACGGAGCATCAGCGTTATCAACCTTAACTGAAATTGTTATTTAATGCAAGAGTGAGCAAACCACAGCTGACTGGAGTTTAACAATAATATAGACATGAAAGAATATCTTTAAGAAAATCTGAACAACTTAGCTTGCTTCAATAATAAAGAATTGAATAACAATTCTCTATCAATATTAAAATTTGGATATAGAATTTATCTGAGGGTCATAAGACCTTTGAACTCTTGTCCTAGGTTATAAATATTTCTATTTAAACCTTTAACAGTCAATAAGACTATGGACCTTAACTCGTACTTAGGGGGATCAGCCCTTCGTACCATGTATTGTGCACAACCATCTTAACGCTATGCGTAGTAACCTCCCCTAGTAAATAGGGTTGTTCAACTCAGTAATTTGAATTCAAGTCCGCACCAAAGAAAGTTTGGTTTGGATAAGCTTACAAGGGTAATTTAGAATTCACGTTCATCAACTAAGGATTAGTTGAATCGACTTCCAATAATTCAAAATGAAAGAATTATGAATTAACATATGCTTTAGAAGTAAACCTAAAGCATTTAAGATAATAATTGGATCTTACTTGAACAATAAGTTAAGACCATTTCAATTAAATAAACAATTGTCCAATACTGAAATGGAAAGGACATTCTCAACAATGAATATATGAATTCAAGAGATCATATAAAATCAATACAAGATTAGGGTTTAGAAGACTTGTGTAAAATTAACGAGTTTAGGGTTTAGAAGACTTGCATAAAATTAACGAGTTTAGGGTTTAGAAGACTTGCTTCAAGCGCAAGCTACTTAACACAATTCACGTACTTTAATACTTCCTACACATATATATTCAATCATAATAACCTAAATTAGTTAACACGTAACTAATTCACATAAGTGGTTAAACCTCATGGTTAACTCACATTCTGATTAAATAGTAATAATAATCAACCATCACATAGTTAATTACATCACCTACATATTCACATAATTAAATTAATTATGTATTTAACTCAATTATAATTAAACAATTATAATTCAAACACTTAATCAAATTATAATTACTTAAATTATCATTACCTTTTAAATTATAAACAATTTATAATCTAAAATTAATTAAACCACATTCATGCATTTATAATTACACAATTTATAATTAATCATGTATTTATCAATTATAATCAATAATTAATTAAACTATAACATGCATTATAATTACACAAGTTATAATTAATTATGTAATTATCAATTAAAAATTCACAATTAAACATGCATTTATTAAATTATAATTACATAAATTATAATTTAAATTAAAATAATTAAACTTCTATACCTTATAATTTCACAAAATTTATAATTTAAATTACACATTTACTCTTAATTATAATTAATAAAATTATAATTAAGTAACTTATTAAACAATTATAGTTTTAATTACCATATTAGTTTTTCAAAATTTCTTTTATTTTCCAAATTATGAAATTACCAACTTCGTGTTAACACATGTTATAGAAGCTAGATATATGCTCATTATCTTAGCAATAATGTAACTTAGGCATGAAAATAATCTGCACAATTGTTTAAAACACACTGCCACTGCACTGAACCCGGCGCAGCTGCGCAGCCAGCTGCCTTAAACCCGGCGCAGCTGCGCAGGTAAAGGCTCTGGTAAAAGCAAGCGGCGCAGCTGCGCTGCTCCTGGCCTTGCTGCCGGCGCAGCTGCGCAGCAGCTCGGCCAGACGTAGACAGCCACGGCTCCCTGCTTTACCGGACAACCCATACAAGCCTAAAATACAGTAACATAGACACTGTAAATCATATATACGCTGTAATACATATATCTAACATGCACTCAAAACATAAACTCATTTAAACAACGAGAATCAATAGTTTTAAAAATCCAATTTGGCCATTTTCATGAAAACTCATATTTTTCCATAAAATAATCTACTGTAATAGAATTTCTCAAGTAATTCAACTTATAACACATGAAATCTCTTCATAATTGAATATAACATCATAACCAATTATAATTAGACATACTAACACATACAAATTCCTAAATTTTCCATTCTAAAACCAATCAATATACATAAAACAATATGAACAAAACTTTTTCCATGAAACTTGTTTTAACAGTAATTTAATTCCTGAAAATCCTCTTATGTCATACAAATACCACAATCAACACATGGATACAATACATACATATAAAATTCATGATTTCATAACTTCCATGAAAACTCAACTTTTGACAGAGAATAAAATGCATGAAACATATGAATTGAGTTCTATAATTGTAAGAGTAAAATTATAGATTATAACCTTTTTGCTAATCGTTAATGAAGAAGATGATGATGCTTAAGCTCTTCCTTTTCTTCTTCTTCTCTCTTCTCTAACTCTTCCTCTGTTCTTTCTTTTCTCTCTTACACTGATATTCTTTCTAACGTAGTTTAGACTAACATATAATATAATATGTAGTAATAGATATAGGCTTAATTATATAATATAACTGACAAATATATTAAGTATAATGTCAGTTACAAATTTCAAAAAGCCACAATGCCTTGTTTGGCAAAACAAGGTTATTTTTAAAAACAGATTATTAATGCTAAAGCCATGTTTGGTAAACAGTTTATTTAAATAGCTTTTTGATAGTTAGGGCCCCGTTTGGTAGAAATAGGTTTAAAACAATTATAAGGGCCTTGTTTGGTTAAAGTAAATTTAAAAAATCCTTTTCTTTATTTTAATAAATTATTTAACACATACTTTAATGTCACATTTTAATTAATTAAATATCAATAATAATTTAATCAATTAAAATCTAACATTAATAAATCACATAAAATTGTCACCTAATTATAATTACTCGCTAATTATAATCCATGTAACACTTCATCACATATCTCATCTAATTTAATTATCTCAATTAAATTAGAACTATAATATAAAATTAATATACATTAATTAAATTAAATATTGCACACTCATTTAATTAATATATACACTTAATTAAATCACTCCATCAATCACATAATTTATTTATTTAACTCAATAAATAATTCACATAAATATTTATTTAATTCAATAAATATTTAAAATTAAATATAAAATCACAATCGTTACACAGTTCATGTAAAACTAGATGAGGGAGACTCGTGTGCAAAATATAGGTGGAGATAATAACAACACGAGGATTGTCACTGCCAAGTAGTTTAAAGAGTTGGGACCACCAGAGTTTCAAGGAAAGCCAGATCCAATCAAGGCAGAGACGTGGGTTAAGCAAATTACCAAGATATTTGATGTCTTGGGTTGCACGGAGGAACAGAAGGTTCCATTCTCCACCTTTATGTTCCGTGGAGAGGCAGATTACTGATGGGAGTCTGTGAAGCGTACCCAGCCTGCCGCACTCAAGATGTCTTAGGAAGCGTTCTAGAAACTGTTCAATGATAAGTATTTTCCTGAAAGTATTCGTCATATGAAGGAGGTAGAGTTTATCAGACTAGAACAAAATAACATGACTGTGTCCCAGTACGAGGCTAAGTTCGCGGAGTTGTCCAGGTTTGCATCTCATTTGGTAGAGAATGAGGAACGTATGACGCGGATGTTTCTGAGAGGTTTGAAATCCGAAATACGTCAATACCTCATTTCTCACAAATTTTCTTTGTATTCAGATGTTGTGAATATGGCTCAATTCTTAGAGCAGGATAATGAGTCTGTTCAACCGAGGGACCACAATCAGGGTCGTTCTGATGGCAGCAGTCATAGGAGCAATGACAACCAGCGGGGAGGAAAGTATGACAGAAGCAGTAACCACTCTGGTGGTAATCGTGGCCATGATAATAGAAGAAGTGAGTCGGGGGGAGATTTCAAGAAGAGAAGGTACAACAATGAGAACGTGAAGACGTCGACAGCATCACCAGCATCAACTGTTTCTAGGGGAGGAGAACGACCACCGGTCGCATGCTATAAATGTGGGAAAGAGGGACACATCAGCCCAAATTGCCCACAACAATTCAAGGCATGCTATAACTGTGGAAAGGAAGGACATATAGCTCGAGATTGTTCTGTAGCAAAACCAAGTCCAGCAGGGGTGGTGATTCCAAAGGCAGTTTTTGACAAGTCAAAGTCAGTGGTTCCTGGAAGAGCGTTTGTCGTGACAGCCCAAAATGCGAGGAACCCACACGAGGTGATTACGGGTAAGCTAATCATAAACTCTTGCGAAGTTTACACCTTGTTAGATACCGATGCTACCCATTCTTTTATTTCACCTGCTTGTGCTTAACGATTTAATTTGACACCTGAGAAGTTAGACTTTGACCTATCTGTTGAAACTCCGTTAGGAGAAACCTTCGTTACATCTACAGTTTACAAATCTTGCTTGATTCAGATTGGTACCCTTACCCTACCTGTTGATCTTATATATTTGAAAATACTTTTATTTGACGTGATTTTAGGAATTGACTGGTTAACCACTTACCATGCCAAAATTGATTATTTTCGTAAGGTTGTTAGTTTTTATATTCCTAACCAACCTGTTGTGCGAATCCAAACAACCAAACCACTAAAATCAGTCAATGTCATTTCAAGTCACAAAGCTATTCGTTTATTGAAAAATGGATGTCAAGCTTTCTTAGCTCATGTCACTGATCTAAACCAAAATACGTCAGATTTGAATAATATTTCTGTTAATGAGTTTCCTGATGTATTTCTCGAAGAACTTCCCGGTCTAACCCCAGAACGTGAAGTTGAATTCTTTATTGACCTTGAGCCCGGTACAAAACCCATTTCTAAAATCCCATATCGAATGGCTCCTATTGAACTCCAGGAATTAAAGGTCCAATTACAGGAGTTGTTGGACATCGATTTCATTCGTCCTAGTACGACTCCTTATGGTGCTCCTGTTTTATTCGTAAAGAAGAAAGACGGGAGTATGCGACTTTGTATTGACTATCGGGAGTTGAACCATGTCACCATCAAGAATAGGTATCCGCTACCTCGTATTGATGACATGTTCAACCAGTTGCAAGGTGGACAATTATTTTCAAAGATCGATCTTCGTTCTGGGTATCATCAGCTAAAGATTAAAACTGAGGATATTCCGAAGACTGCCTTCAGAACTCGGTACGGGCATTATGAATTCCTAGTCATGTCTTTTGGATTGACTAATGCTCCTGCTGCTTTTATGGATATGATGAACCGTGTATTCAAGGAGTATTTGGATCAATTTGTGGTTGTCTTTATTGATGACATCCTCATCTATTCCAAAAGTCATGAAGATCATGAGCACCACTTGAAGCTGGTACTTTTAAGGCTTCGTGAAAATAAGCTATATGCCAAGCTGAAGAAATGCGAGTTCTGGCTTGAGGAAGTAGCATTCCTTGGGCATGTGGTATCGAAACATAGAGTATCTGTGGACCCGACGAAGATTGAAGCAATACAAAGTTGGGAGCAACCAAAGTCGGTGACTGAAGTGCGTAGCTTTCTGGGCTTAGCTGGTTATTATCGGAGGTTCGTGGAGGGATTCTCTCGAATCGCTACTCCATTAACTCAGCTGACTCGGAAAGATACAAAATTCATTTGGAGAGGGGAATGCGAGAAGAGCTTCCAAGAGCTCAAGAGAAGACTTATCTCGGCACCTGTTCTGACAATACCATCTGGTTCGGATGGATTTGTTATCTACAGCGATGCTTCGGGCAAAGGGTTAGGATGTGTTCTCATGCAACATGGGAAAGTCATAGCCTATGCCTCGCGACAACTCAAGGAGTATAAGAGGAATTATCCTACTCATAATCTAGAGTTGGCAGCAGTCGTTTTCGCGTTGAAGATCTGGAGACACTACCTGTACGGGGAGAAAATGGAGATTTATACGGATCATAAGAGCCTTAAATATTTCTTCACTCAAAAGGAACTCAACATGCGGCAACGACGTTGGCTTGAGCTGTTGAAAGATTACCATCATACCATCCAATACCATCTTGGAAAAGCGAACGTGGTAGCTGACGCGTTGAGTAGAAGATCATATGCGGGAACGAGTGCGATGATGTCAAGTATACGCGTAGAACCAGCTTTGATTGATAAAGTTAAAGCTGCTCAAACTACGGATCCGGAGCTGATGAAGATGAAAAGAAGGTGCAAGAAGGTGCAGTTCTAGAAGCAAGGATCGATGAAGAAGGAATACTTCGAGTTAATTCCAGACTTTGTGTTCCTAACGATTCTGATTTAAAGTATAGAATCATAATGGAGGCACACAACACACCGTTTGCAATCCATCTTGGGAGTACCAAAATGTATCGTGATCTTCGACATACATTTTGGTGGAGCAATATGAAGAGAGAGATCGCGGAGTTTATTTCGAGATGTTTAACTTGTCAACGTGTAAAGGCGAAGCATCAAGTGCCGAAGGGTCCATTGCAATCACTGGAGATTTCGAAATGAAAGTGGGAACACATTACCATGGATTTCGTTACAGGTCTTCCCAAGATTTCTCAAGGCATAGATGCGATTTGGGTTATTGTTGATAGATTAACCAAGTCTGCTCATTTCTTGCCGATACGGGAGACCTATTCCCTTGAACGACTTGCTCGTATGTACGTGAATGAGATTGTGAGGTTGCATGGCATGCCAGTATCCATAGTTTTGGATCATGACCCAAGATTTACTTCACGATTTTGGGTTAGTTTGCAGAAAGCTATGGGCACGGATTTATGATTCAGTTCGGTATATAATCCTCAGACGGACGGACAATCGAAAAGAACTATTCAAACTCTTGAAGATCTATTGAGACTTTGTGTTCTATACTTCAAAGGGAGTTGGGATAAGTACCTACCATTGGTGGAATTCTCCTACAACAACAGTTATCAGGCAAGTATAGGCGTGGCTCCATTCGAGGCGTTGTATGGGAGAAAGTGTCGTTCTCCAGTATGTTGGGATAAGGTGGGTGAGATAACATTGTTGCGACCAGATCCAAATGATCCGACAATGTATACAAACGGCACATGATCGACAAAAGAGTTATGCGGATCTTCATCGAAAGGACGTAGAATTTAATGTTGGGGACCATGTGTTGTTACGTGTTGCTCCATGGAAGAGAATTATGAGGTTTGGCAAGAGAGGAAAGCTCAATCCATGATTTATTGGTCCATTTGAGATTCTTGACAGAGTAGAAAATGTGGCCTATAAACTCGCATTACCTCCAAACATGTCTTGTGTTTATAACGTGTTTCACATATCTGTGTTACGTAAATATGTGAAAGACCCGAGCCACATTATTGAGTTAGAACCGGACGAGATAGCCAAAGACTTAACGTACGAGGAGGTACCTGTCAAGATTTTGGATAGGAAGGAGCATGTCCTACGCACAAAGGTTATACCACAAGTCAAAATTTTGTGGAGGAACCATACTATTGAGGAAATGACCTGGGAGTTGGAATCGGAAATGAAAGCGAGGTATCCTCACCTTTTCAAAACACCAGGTACGCACGTCAATTTCGAGGACGAAATTTCATAAGGAGGGGAGGTTGTAAGACCCCAACTTTTATGAATAAAAAATTAAATTTCCTATATATATTATTTTGAAATAGTCAGGGGTTAATTTGATAATGTGGAATGTTATGGGTAAAATGCGTAAATATTTTAAATAAGCAAGTGGTTATAAAATATTCATTGTTATCGGGAAATATTCGTTTGGTCGTGGAATATTCTTGCTGTCGGAGAATATTCGTAAGACGGCGCAGCCATTTGTGGGCCCCATAACGGAAAATTGTCGGATGAAGAAAACGACAAGAATAGGTTTTTTATAAATAACGGCGTAGTTGTTACCGTTAACACTGTTGGAATACCCGGTGGGTAAAGTAAAGTAATACGCGTTGTTGCACAGTAGCACACGATATTGCATAGTACTTTTATATTATTGTTAATTCAATAATTATCATTGCACAGTATTTTCCATGATCAGATCAATAATTCATATTACTTGAATAATATTATTAGATAACATTATTGGCAATGTCTAAGAAAGTTTTGACTAGGAGGGGTTATTTAATTTCGCGCCAGTAAGGAGAAATCCTTATTGGAAGGCCCCCTCTTTCTTGGGAACGACCTGATTGTCAATATTGTAGTTCTGTAATATTATTTGTGAATAATTAATTATTAATTTATATGATAAGAAAATATTTATTTTTGTGGATATAAAAGAAGGAATTAGTGTTGAGGTGTTTTTATCAGTATTTTGGTGTGAAAAATCATCCGTTTGTGGATTTCGGACAATTTATGTTTCGAATTTGAAAAAACTTTCTTCTAAAAAGTTGTAGAGAATTAAATTTCCTATAAAAATGGCATACGATTTGTATTTTTCTAATAAAAGGGTTATTTTTCATGAATTATTGAAGTTCTAGAATTTTGGGTCGGAAGTGATTTTTGGGGTTAAAAATATTTTTTTTAAGAAAAACATTTTTTTAAAGGTGGGCCCCACTGGTGGCTGATGGATTTTAGTCAAGAGGTGGGCGTGAATTTTTTTTTTTTAAAATATTAATTTATTAAATTTTTTGTTTTGGCATTCTAAGCATTTTTCTATAAATAGGGTGCTTAGTTAGAATTTGAAAATCACACCAGAATCATAAATTTTCTCTCTATATAATATCGAGCGTATTTTTGTGAGTATTTTGATACTTTGAGTGTTACTATTCAGTGCAAGTTTCCTTCAGTATTATATCCGATATTTCATTTTGAAGTACTGTTCTTTTGATGTAAGGGATGTTATTTTTTAAAAAAATAATGTTATTTCTTTCAATATCATGACACCGAAATATTTGTATGAATTTTATTGTGAAATTTTTACCTTTTCATATTGGAGTTACTATTCACGTATACGCCATAATTCACGTATACGGCACTATTCACGAATACGGTACTATTCACAGAAAAATTAAATTTTCTTTTCTTTGTCCAAGTTGGCTATTATGGTTCCTATCTTTGATTGGATCAAAGTTTTGATTTTCATTCTTGAATTTTGCTCCACAATTAATTATTATGTAGTATTCTTGAACTTGGATAAACTAAATTACGAATCCCTAATTTTTATCCTTTATCTCACTAGATTCGTTCTTCAAAATATTTTTCATCATCTTTAGTCTTAAATGGTGATACAAAAGAATATCTTTGGCCTGTAGTGCAAAGATGGATGATTATTTGATGAATTTCTTTGGCCTATAGTGCAAAGATGAATGATTATCTGATGAATATCTTTGGCCCGTAGTGCAAAGATGGATATTTGATTCAAGATTTATATTAATTGATGTTACAGGGATAAAATATTGATTATGGACTTTCAAATCATAGAAGATAGTAGACATTATTTCCTACTTAATTCTTCTGATGCATTGTTATTTTCGCTGCAGTTGTTGATCTAAAACTTGTGGTCCATAATATTTTATCTGATTTGTTGAAGACTAACGATAAATTATTTTTTATTATCTTAGTCATAATATTCTTTACTGGGCTAGTTGAGCTCACCCTTTTCATCTATTGTCCTCTTCAGGAAATGAGAATTTCGCAGGGACGAGTCAGGGGACAGAGTGATGGTCCGAGTTAGAGAAGTAGTAGGTCTCACTATTTTTATATAGTGTGATAATAATTGTAATGAGGACTTAGTTGAATGTTTATATTTTTTAGATGTTTGTATTGACACTCACAGTGTCTGGTCGTATTTTTCACGACCTTGTGTTATAAAAGATTGTATTTGGATTCTGTACCATGTGTTTGACGACTCAGAATGGGTTGGGTTGACTGGACCTATTATGGGGCGTCACACTATTTCTCATTAAAATAATTACATGTACGACACATGTACACATATTATATATAGAAAATAGATAATAAGTTTATTTCCTATTATGATAAATTATTTCTATCAATTTATTTACATATAGCAATTATGTTTTAATATATTTAACATATTACTTAATCATACATATTACCTCATACAAAGCTATATAAGGTAATATTATTATATAAAAAAATATTCTCTCTTTATTAAAATAATTCAATGCTAGAACTTATTTTAATATCCTTTATACAATAATTTTTTCTCTTTCCTTTCTATAAATTGTTCTCAAACAATTTCTTAAATCTTCACATCTTAGCCATATGTCAATTTATAATTCTTTAACCAATATTTATCTAAAGATATACTGGTTTTCTTCTCTCTTTAACAACATGTGTATATATATATATATATATATATATATATATATATATTAACGTTATTCCGAACATTAGATGCTTACATATATTACCATGCTAAGTAATATATAAAACAGTACTAAATATAAGTACATACTCAACACATATATTAATTCACCATTTACTTAAGTGAATTAAACCCTTTACTATATCACCATAGTTAATTAAGGTTTTAATATTCAAATTATATTATTCGATAATATAACTTTTCACTTAATTTAAACTAACCAATATTTATTCTAATTAGTTAATTTCCATAATTAACTTTCATTCGAATCATGTCTTGCTATCTCGATCCATTCATGGATAGTTTAAGCACCAATTATGACATATATTACAACATATTAGTCACTAGTATATATACTCAAGAAAAATTGTGATTATTCATTTAAGATATTTAATGTCACCACTTACTATAATAAAATAATTTTATAAATTATTTAATATCGATAGATAAATCTTATCCATCTCCTTTACTTTAATGAATAATAAATATATAATAATAATATATTTATTAAACACAAAGATCACATATTGCATAGTTCATATTATCTTATACAACACAATATCACGTACTTCATAATCCATATATATTCTTATTTGAACCCAACACATGACTTAAGAATTTTATTTATTAAATTCTTATTTTAATAATTTTTAAAAATTCGGGTTCTTACAGGAGGTGAGCAACACTCAATACCTACTTGTTGGGGCACCAGCTCTGAAACCTAAAGTTTTCCTTGAAGTAATGACCTTTGGTCAGGAGATGGTATCTTTGGGTTTCCGCCCTGGAGCAGGGTTGGGGAAAAATCAGCAAGGTATCAAAAGTCCAGTGCAAATATCGAGCCAGTCAGGGAAAGCCGGATTGGGCTATTCATCCGGAGCAAACCACCAGAACCCACACAAGCATCCAAAAGTTCTTACTTCCAAGATTCTGCTGCCAAACTTCACTGATGCAAGGTTTGTGGGCCCAATGAGGAAGATTCCTGTAATAACCGTGAATTTTATGAATACATATTGATATTGATATTAATAAACGTGTGAATATTTATTTTATATAAATGTTTACATAGCATGAGGTGAGTAACACAATTAAATTAAATTGAATTTATGATAATTGAGAAAATGTGAAGAAGTATGATGAGCTCGTGAAATGCCTTGTGTGACACGATGATAGAATAAATTAAAGGATGAAGGAATTTATAAGTGAATGATGAATTAATATATTAATGTTAATTAATTGTTATTATGAATAATAACATATTAATGAGTGAATGATTAATTAAAGTAATAGATTAATGTTTATTCAAATTAATTGTTGTGTGCAATAATATGTAATGAGTAATTGTATATTATATGGTACCTACATTCATTTAATATAAGATGAGGGGTGACACTACAAGGTAACTATATAATATATAAAACTATATAATAAGATTAAATGAATCATATAAGTTATACAAATGAGCTTATGTGATAATATATTATGTGGGGGGGGGGGGGGGGTTACATTAAAAGTGTACCTTTTGAAATATTAAATTAGACTAATAAATAATTGTTATTTAATAATTATTTTAGTAATTAAGTATAATTGAAATAATAAAGTTTATGATAATGTAGAATGATAATATTAAATTAAATTATATTCGGTATTATCAAATGTACATGGATTATATAATAATGTGTATATATATACCCCCAACTTGCTACAATGTAATATTAATTCCCCACTAAAGCTACATTGTAAATTAAAAGAGAATTAAACCTAGGTATACATATATACATTGTGTAGATATATATATATATATATATATATATATGTATGTGTATAAAACCTAATGTATGTTGACAATAGACATTTCCAAATGTTGAGTTCTAATTTTGCATTGTCCCTTATTAAGAGTCTCAATTCTTTTTCACATGCATAGGCTAATGGCCTATCCCTTTCATTCTCAATCTCAGCATTCTAGATAGCTTCAATCAAATGATGGCAAGGCGAGTGGGTGATGGAGTGGTTAGCAACTATTCCACCAAACCATTGTTGTCCCTCATCTTCTTCCTTCTTCCATTAGTTTCAATTATTGAACAAAGCTTTAGCATGGTTATTGAATTTCCCTATAAATAACAAGCTCATCTCATAATCAAGTTGCTAAATTGTTGCTAAGTAGATATATAGAGTGAATTGAGTGAGTAATCTGAGATTCAAAGCAAGCTTAGCCAAATCCAAGCCTTAGAGAGGTATTATTACAATTCTACATTCTTGATTCTTAGTTTGATAGATTTCTAGAATTTCCATGAATTCTTCTCAAGTTGATTGTAAGTTGCTATGGAAGTGTTAGTTAAGTGTATATACATGTTATATATGCAATGCGATGGTATACAAGCATGAACCATGAGAAATTTTTGAAATTGTTAGAAGCTCTGCTATTGCAGAAACTTCCTGGGCCGGAACCGGAGTGGCGCGGCCGCGCCACTCCCTAGTACAAACACGGCGCGGCCGCGCCGATATTCAGAAGTGAAATCTAATTTTTGTGGTTTCTGAAATATTGAGCATGCTAGTTTAACTTGACTATACCTATTTATGTCCCTGACGCATATGCTAGCATAGGTGGCCTTACATGGTATCACCTACCTTAGCTCGGTTTTAAATGGTTTCTAAAAGAAACTTAGAGTTTTCAAAATACAAACTTGATGAACTAAGTACACTTTAAATTCTGAACTTGTGAGCATGCTATTATAGTTTAGTTATGTGTATAGATAAGTATGATGTATAGAATGTGAAGTTGCTATGCATGCTTGGTTGGTTTAACATGAGATTTTCAAAGAAAACTTGAAGTTTGAAACCTAATTTTGTTGATAACTACCTTATGTGCATTCTAAAATTTATGACAATCATTATAGGATATTGTATGCATATAGACACGATTGACATGTATGCCTAACTAGCCATGAACGTTACAAACTAATCGAGCGTTGTTCAAATGAGTTTTAAAGAAGTAAAACTATGCTACTTTGAAATACATGACTAAGATGACTTGAACGTGTATGATTGAGGTTTATTGACCTCACTGCATATGTATAATGGCTAAACATGAGAAACCTTTCTAATTGATCACGTTAAGCTTGTTAAATGGAAAGTTGACAACAAACTACGTTGAAGGTAAAACGGAGACCGTACCTAGTCATAAACCTCATAACATTTGTGTTTTACACGTATCATCGTCTAAAGTACGTTATTGGATAAACTATAATTCTGCAGGAGCAGGCCATCTCTGTTTTGAAATGGGAGCAGCGCGGCCGCGCCACTCTCTACTTCAAACACAGCGCGACCGCGCCACTCTGCAGAATGGTCTGATCATGCTGTTTTGTAATATAAAATTAATGCATACTTATATTGATATCCTAAACTGCAATGCATGTTTAGTGAATTATTCAAGGTTTAAGAAGTATGTTATCATAGATCCACATATTGATAAGTGAGTATACGACTTTTAAAACGCTAATTCAATGATAACTACGAGCTATGTCATAACATACAAACTGATTATATGCTATGTGTACGTAAGATATGTAACGACATACGTGTAGGATTGTACGACTAAAGTTAGGATCTTATGTGTGTTTAACTTATATATCAAGTATATATATTTGACTTATGTAACTAATGAAATACATATGCGTAACTATGTTACGATAGGATATCTTAGTCCGTGAAGTGTTAATAAGCTTTAGGTTGATAAACTACGTATAAGGCAAGTTTCTTAACCCTACTCTTCATTGAGCAAGTATTCGAACCTTACTCTTTATTGAGCAAGTTCCCTAACTCTTTTTACTTTACATATTGTATAAATCTGAATTGATGCCATATCAATCAAATATTTGTTATTATTCGAACATCGACTTTATATCTTGATGTTGTTGTAAGCATTGAAATTATCATTCCTAAATGCATTACAAAAGTTGTCTAAGCCATTTTATTTGGCTAGACTAATATCGTATGTTAGAAAGCTATCCAAACCAATTGACTTAGTGCGGACTCTTATAATTCTACTGAGATGAACAACCCTCATGGAAGGGGAAAATTATATACAATTGTCGGGGAACCGACGTGCGCACATGAGTACGATTAAATGTTATGCATGATGTAGGGTACTTTAGGCTGATCACCTGTTGTACTTGTTTTTATTGGATTATCAGCATATTACTGTTAATTCTAGTAAGAGTTCATGGTCCTTAGTGAATGCTCAGTGTTCATTATTCTTGAACCTTGAAATGGTCAAAACTTTGAATCTTTTTGATATCTTCTGTCCATAGTGGCATTTATTGAAAACTATTGATACTTATTGGTATTCTTGAACTATCATTTACTGTTGTACCCTTGAGATTTGTAATCTATATTATTCACCCTTATTACTATATTACTTGTTGAGCAAACTTGTTGCTCATTCTTGTTTTCCCCTAAAACATTTCAGTTAAGGCAGAGCAGTGTGGACCCTCTGGCACAGATAAGGGCAAGGGCAAAGCTACGGCGTAGCTTTGTACTATGTTAGAACTATTATGATAATTGTAATAAGATTATATAATATTATGTATTAGTTATGTTTAAGTTATGTTTAAGATATGTATGAGATATTTAAGTTACGAGATCGTGGGACCTGAATATTTATATTAAATAAATATAAATTTATTATTCTATTATTTCGTTGCATGAGATGTTAGTTTGTTATTAGATATTTAGAAAGTGATGCAACGAATTTGAGACGTGTGTGGTCCTAATTTGAGGGCGTCACAGGTTGGTATCAGAGCTTTAGTTATAAAACTTAGGAGCCAGAGTCCTTAGATTATAACTTAGGAGTACTTAGAAGATAGAAGGGGATAAAAACTCATGTAGAGTTTTCCTAGAGAGACTTAGTGTGACGAACGAGATTTTTGTAATTTAATTTGAATATTTATTGAATTAAATAAATATTTTTTGATGTTTTAATTATTAAGTTAAATAATTAATTAATGAAATTACGGTAGATTAATTTAATTATATGTGTTACATTAGTTAAATTAATGTGGTGAATTTTTATATTCAAAGTATGTATTTAATTGAGCTTATTTGATTAAACAAATTATTTAAATAAGCATAATGTTATTCTAATTAAATTAATAATTAATTAGAGATTTAATGATTTGACATAATTAATAAACAAGAATTTTAATTTTGTGACTATGTGAATTATTGTGGAATTATGCAATTTTATTTAAATAGGATTATTTGATTAATTGGGTGTGACATTAATTAACTATATAATAGTAAGTTAATTAAAATAAATGGAAAATGAGCTTTTTAAGTGACAAACCAAACATGGCCTTAAGAACATGGGAGCAGTTAAGGCCATGAAGCACTTAACCACTACCCATGTTCTGCCAGCTAAGTCTATAAGTATAATTATATTAGTATTATCAGTCTGTTTGAAAACAAGTTAGAGAACACAGAGAGAAAAAGAGAGAAAAATTTGAGAGAGATTGAGATTGAAGAAGGTTTGGAGAATCAAAGAAGAGTTTTCTATCATCTAAACAAGAATCAAAGGGTAAGAATCCAAGTTATAATCTCTATTTCTCATGTTCTTGAGTTTTCATAGAAAAATTAGTTTCAGTTCTCTGTAAATGAATTTTGTGACTAATACATGAGAAAGTGATTGATATATGTTATGTAGTATGTCTAAATCATTATATGATGTTTATAAACTATTTTGGTTGAATTAATCCATTAGATTGTGTTTAAAAAGGAAGTTTTGAGTTACAGTGAAAAATATTTGAATATGACTTGTATGTATGAAATTTGATGCCTTAGTTGCATGTAAAACTGTAAATTGATGATTTAATATGTTTGTACATGTAAAAATGAAAAGAACGAAAGTTAAACGGACTGATTTGGTATTATAACGAATCTGTAATGTATGATTTCATGAAAATTGATGAAACTTTGAAAAATAGCAAAAACATAGAATTTATGGGTTTAAATTTAGTTGTTTAAATTGTCAAAATCATGCTATAAGTGTTGGGTTATACTTCTGTAAAGTCTAGAATTGATGGGTATGATTAATTTATTGTTTGAGCAAAGTTTTTGGGTCTATTTTTGGCTCTGTTCTATGTTATTTGCGAACTGCAGATTCTGAAACTGGCGTGTGGAGCTGTAGCGCCAACTTTAAGTCTAAGAGTGGGGCTGCAGCGCCAGTGGAGCTACATCGCCAGCTTTAAGCCTAAGATTGGGGCTGCAGCGTCATACTTAAGCTTAAAGTCCGAGCTGCAACGCCATTTTTAGTTCAAATGGTGAAGCTGCAGCGCCACTTGGCAGATTTTGCCCAGAAATAAGATTTTAATTGTTCAAGTCCAGGAAATGTAATTGGAACCTAATGTAATAAACATGAAGACATGATTAAACATATAATAAGAGGTTAATAACTTATATTACGTGAGTAATTAATAAGTTAATTACATGACTTGAATCGTTAATTGTATAGTCCAATAACGTGCTCATGATCGATGTGTGTGATTCGATACGTATATCGAGTTATTGATTAATGTGTATTGTGAACGTATTGATATGTAGGATTTAATAAATAACGTGAATTATAAATTGTAGCTTGTGCAAGAGGCAAGTTTCCTATCCTTAAACTTGTTTAATATTTTGCAAGTTCTCTAACCCTAAACTTTCTTTGAGCAAGTATTCTATCCCTAACTCATTATCATTAAGCAAGTTCCTTATCTAAACTCTTTAAATTGAATAAGCGTTCTATTCCTTATTCTTATGTCAAGCAAGTTACTAAATTTAAAGTTATTATTCAATTTGAATATCGTTTATTGCTGAACCTTGTAAGACTAGCGAACCCTTATTGATTCGACTAGTCCATAGTTGATGAGCGTTCTAAATTCTAGAACTATTATTGAACCTATCCAAACCAAACTTCCTTTGGTGCGGACTCTGATGTCAAACTGAGATGAACAACCCTATATAGGAAATTATTTACGCTTTAGCGTTGAGATATTGTGCACAGTATGGTACTAAGGGCTGATCCCCCTAAGTACGAGAAGTAGTGTCCATAGTCTTATAACTGTTAAAGGTTTAAAGTATAAACACTTTACAACCTAGGACATAGTTCAAGGTCTTATGACCCTCAGATGTTCTTTTGATTCTCATTATTCACTCTTTATTCAAAAGTCGAGTTTCTTATTCAGAAGTCTTTGATTCACTCGCATGTTATTATATTGTTGTTATATTATTATACTTGTGGGCAATTGTGCTCACTCTTGCGTAATAATAACATTGCAGTTAAGAACGAAAGGTCCGAAGAGCCTTTTACTAGCAAAGGCAAGGGCAAGGTCAACAAGTGATGAAGACTTGTTATTTATTTTATATGTTTATGTTTCAGCTTTATGTTAAAGTTGTGTAAGACTATTTATTTGTTTATGTTCCGCACAGATGTTTAAGGTTAGTATGATCTGGAATTAATGTATTTATATTCAAATGTTGTAACCCCATAAGGGGAGGATTTATTCCTATCTATTGCATGGTTTGCATTTATTATGCGTAGATAGATAGATGATATTTGTACAGTGAACACCAAATCCCTTGGAATTGAAGTACCCGAATTTGGGGGTGTCACAGGTTGGTATCAAAGCTGTAGGTTATGAACCTTAGGTGGGGGAAAACCTTAGGATAGTAGCCTTTTTAGAGATCGAGAATATAGTAATGATAACTCTTATCGAGTTTTAAGAAAGATAATAACTTATCTTATGTGCTATGTGCTTATACTTATATACTCGAGTATCGATTAGCATCACGTAATAACTAAGACTTAAAATTTTTTTTATCAGGATGATGGATACTGAAGAACCTAGTCAGTCCAGGGACCTTGTACGCCTAGAGGCAAGAGAGGAGGAGCCCCGAGATATCCACGTAGTCTGGTAGCAGTTAGTCCGACGAGAGCCATCACCCTTGATCACAGTCATTGGTCAAAAGTATGTGCCGGTGTCTGATTCAGAGGAGGACTCTGAGGAAGACACTGAGGAGATTGAGGTTCAGGCTGAGGCAGCCGAAGAGGAGGAGGAAGACCCTGAAGAGTTCCCACTGAGCTCTATCAGTGCTGAGATGTATGACGAGCTGTATGACCGTAACATAGAGTTACATGATACTGTTCAGGAGCTGAGGGAGACTGTTCAGGAGCTGAGGGAGCGGTCGGTTACTCAACAGCTTACCATCGAGCTGAGGGATAGAGAGGTTGAGGCTCTTCACACACGGTTGGGAAATATAGAGTGGGATTTGGCTCACGAGAAGGGACAAACCGAGCAGAAGTCAGAGGAAATGGAGGAATTGAAGAATGAACTAAAAGTGAAATCAGCAATGCTGGCCATAGCAGAGGAGGCCTGGGTAAAGGAATCACGACGAGCAGATCTCGCAGAAGACACCTGTCGGGCGAAGAAGGCCAAGCTTGAGGAGACGTACTCTACGCTTTAGTATGCAATTAATGAGGCCCAGAATCGGGGTATGAGGTACCCAATTTAGTTTGAAGGACTACCGTCATATATACTAGATCGCAGGACAATGTCCCGGATTATGGAAGAAGAGCGTGGCAAAGCTGTTCGTCGCCTTAATGGGCTGTGATAGGAACATTTGATTTTGTGAAACCTATCTGGTAGTTAATAATGTAAATTCCAATGTGTTTATAAACAGAGGAATATTTTATGTTTTAAATCCTTTAGATTCTTTATCTCGGGATAGTTGATGTAAATAGCAGTGATGCTATCGTGTTATGTTAAAACTTTTGATTTAATAAAATATCAGAGTTTATTTGAGATAATGTGTTGACTAATTGTGTCTAAATGTTTAAGTTAAGCCTTAGATATTTAGAGAATTGAATAAAGATCTAATAAGCGTATTTCTTAACAGAAAAATGCCGCCAAGGAGACGACCTAACCGTCAACAGGCCTAAGAAGGGTCAACGACCAACAACAACGACGCCAATGCTAACCCCGTTCAGCAGTTGGCGAACTTACTTGCTGGAGCGCTTAATAACCAACCTCAAGCTCCATCAAACACAACGTTCAAGGACTTCAAAGCGGTGGGACCGCCAGAGTTTAAAGGCACCATGAACCCAATAGAAGCTCAAACCTGGGTCATGGAGATGGAAAAAGTTTTCGACATCGCCAGAGTCAGAGAAGAACAAAAAACTGCCTACGCAACGTTCATGCTGAAATTCGAAGCTAGTTATTGGTGGAAAGAAAATAAGGTCTGGGGAGGAGAAGGTGTGATTACCTGGGAGAGGTTCAAAGAGATGTTCTTCGAGATGTACTTTCTAACCAGCTCGCAGAATCAAATGGAGGTTCAGTTCCTGGAATTGAAACAGGGGAATATGTCCGTACCAGAATATGCGGCAAAATTTAATGAGTTGGTTAGGTTTTCCACGTATCAAGTGCACACCGATCAGAGGAAGGCAAGGAGGTTTGAACAGGGCCTGAAGCCCTGGTTGTATGGCAAAGTGTCAATGTTCCAACTGAACACTTTTGCTGGGGTGCTAGAAAAGGCCATTCTCGCTGAAGGCGGGAGTGACACTGTTACAAAGTATAACCAAGATCAGAAAAAGAAGAAGAATGAAGGTGAAGGAGTTAACTAGGCTAGTGGTAGCAACACGGGGAGAAGTAACAATCAGAAGAGGAGGTGGACCGATAACTCATCAACTGGAAATCAGCAAGGAGGTCAGAAGAAGAGGATCGAAGCTTGTCCGGCCTGCGGGAAAGCTCACCTGGGGGTCTGTATGGAGGGAAAACGAGTGTGCTACAATTGTAGTCAGGAAGGCCACATAGCACCTAACTGTCCTAACCCAAAGAAGGGCGCCTGTTTCACTTGCGGCTCAAAGGACCATCTGGCGAGGGACTATCCCAAGAAGGGAGGAGGGGTAGGATCAGGAGGAAACAGGGGAAACAGCGATGGAAGTGCTCTAACTATCACGGGACCAACCGCAACCAACCGACCAACCGCCAGGACCTTCAACATGACCGTGCAGGATGCTGTACAGTCTCGCGATGTGGTTTCAGGTATCATTCCTATCAATAAAGTTAATGCTTATGTACTATTTGATTCGGGTACTACTTGTTCATTTATATCCGATGATTTTGCTAAGAACTTAGAATTGCCTATGGACGAGTAAGAATACCCCATGGACATAGAGATTGTGAATAGAGAAGTGATCCCTGTTAAGTACGTACACAAGAACTGTAGGGTGGATATTAAGTGTAACATTATAAACATAGATCTTATCCTGATTAGGCTTGGGGAATTCGATGTTATTCTGGGAATGGATTGGCTAGTCAATTATGGGGCTGTAATTGATTGCTAGAAGAAGTGCATCAACCTTATGACCCCATCAAAGGTTGTGTTTTACTACAGCAAATCACCTAGACAAGCGAGTTGTCTGACGATGATGCAGGCCAGGAAGTTGTTAAGACAAGGCTGCGTAGGATATTTAGCCTACATAGTCGATAGTCGTAAAGAAAACCCAAAAGTGGAAGATATACCAGTCGCGAGGGACTTCTTAGACGTATTTCCGGATGATCTGCCAGGACTTCCGCCAGACAGAGAGGTTGAGTTTGTGATCGATTTGGCGCCAGGGACGGCTCCAATATCGAAAGCACAGTACCGGAGGGTTCCGGTAGAGATGAAAGAGTTAATGGTATAACTGCTAGAGTTATTAGACAAGAAGTACATCCAACCGAGCGTATCGCCGTGGGGAGCGCCGATGTTGTTTGTGAAAAAGAAGGATGGGACGATGCGGCTTTGCATCGACTACAGAGAACTGAATAAGGTCAAAATTAAGAATAGATATCCATTATCGAGGGTCGACAATCTGTTTGACCAATTGAAGGGTGCAAGGTACTTTTCAAAGATAGACTTAAGGAGTGGTTATCATTAACTGAAGGTGAGGCCAGAGGATGTCCCGAAGACAGCATTTAGGACTCGATATGGTCACTACGAATTTCTGGTGATGTCATTTGGTCTAAAGAATGCTCCTGCAGCATTCATGGGATTAATGAATGGAGTGTTCAAGCCGTTTTTGGACAAATTCGTGGTGGTCTTTATCGATGATATTTTGGTATACTCGAAGACCAAGGAAGAATATGTAGAACATCTGAAGTTAACATTAGAGGCGTTGAGAAGAGAGAAGTTGTATGCCAAATTTTTGAAATGTGAATTCTGGATTGAAAGAGTGCAATTTCTTGGACATGTGATCGACAAGGATGGAATTTCGGTAGATCCCTCTAAAGTCGAAGCTGTGATGAACTAGGATCAGCCGAAAACACCGTCGAAAGTGAGGAGTTTTCTTGGATTGGCGAGTTATTATAGAAGATTCCTTTAGGACTTTTCCAAGATCGCAACTCCGTTGATGAATTTGACTAGAAAATCGGTGAAATTCATTTGGACGGAGAAGTGTGAGGAAAGCTTCCAAGAGCTTAAGAGGAGGTTGAGTTCAGCACCTGTGTTATCCCTTCCGGAAGACACAGGAAATTTAGTGGTTTATAGATATGCGTCGCATAAAGGGCTTGGCTGTGTGCTTATATAAAATGGCAGGGTCATTGCGTATGCGTCATGACAATTAAAAGACTATGAGAAGTGGTATCCGACCCATGCCTTGGAGTTAGCTGCAGTGGTATTTGCTTTGAAAATTTGGAGACACTATCTCTACGGGGAGAAGTGTGAAATATATACAGACCACAAGAGTCTGAAATATATTTTTATATAGAAAGACTTGAATATGCGCCAGAGAAGGTGGCTGGAGTTGATTAAGGACTATGACTGTGAAATCTTATACCATCCGGGAAGGGCTAATGTGGTTTCCGACGCTTTAAGCCGAAAGGGTCGGGAGAAATTGATGATGTTGACTACTCAGGAGGACCTAATTTCAGCAATGGAAAAGCTGGAATTGGAAGTGAAGTATCCAATGGAGACTGATGAGAAGTTGTTTTAGATGCAAGCCGGTACAACCCTATTGGATAAAGTTAAGGAAGCTCAACTTCTGGACGAAGAATGAGAGAAGGTGAAGAAGAAGATATCTGATGGAACCGAACCAAGATTCAAGATATATAGTGAGGGACTACTGAGATTTGAGAACAGAGTGTGGGTACCGTCAGTGCCAGAGATTAAGGATGGCATTTTGAGCGAGGCTCATAGCTCACGGTATTCGATTCACCCCGGTAGTACCAAGATGTACCAGGATCTTCAACAGCACTTCTGGTGGCCGAATTTGAAACGAGATGTTGCTGAGTGTGTTGCAAAATGTCTGACCTGTCAGAAAGTGAAAGCAGAACATCAGAGGCCGAGTGGTTTGCTACAACCCCTAGAAATTCCAGAATGAAAATGGGAATACATTACAATGGATTTCGTGGTTGGCCTTCCGACGACTCAGAAAGGCTACGACGCAGTATGAGTTATCGTTGACCGAGTGACGAAATCCGCACATTTTCTTCCTATCAAAATCAGATTCAACTTAGACCAGTTGGCAAGGTTATATGTGAAAGAGATTGTTTCGAGGCACGGAGTTCCAGTATCAATTATTTCCGATAGAGATACGGGCTTCACTTCGAACTTCTGGAAATGACTACAGGAATGCATGGGGACACAGTTGAGAATGAGTACGGCTTATCACCCTCAGACAGAAGGGCAGAGTGAAAGAACGATCCAGACATTGGAAGATATGTTAAGAGCATGCATCATGGATTTTAAAGGAAATTGGGATGATCACCTACCGCTTGTGGAATTCGGTTACAACAACAGTTACCACGCTAGTATTGGCATGCCGCCTTACGAAGCGTTGTACGGAAGAAAATACAGAACTCCGCTATACTGGGATGAAGTTGGCGAGAGACAATTGCTAGGTCCAGAGTTGGTACAATAGACAGCAGAGATAGTCAAAGTGATCCGGACAATACTGGTAGCCGCTCAGGATAGGCAGAAGAAATACGCCGATCCACACCGTAAGAACGTTGAGTTTGAATCGGGTAGCTATGTGTTCTTGAAAGTCTCTCCCTAAAAGGGAAAGATCAGATTCGGTAAGAAGAGAAAATTGAGCCCGAGGTTCAATGGACCCTTTGAGGTACTACGAAGGATTGGAGAAGTTGCGTATGAGGTAGCCTTACCTCCGGCGCTCGAGAATGTCCACAACATCTTCCATGTTTCAATTTTACGACCCTACAAACCCGATTACAAACATGTAATTGAATATGAACCCCTACATTTTGAGAAAGACTTATCCTATGAAGAAATTCTTGTTCAAATTGTTGACAGGAAAGAGCAAGTTCTCATAAATAAGGTTATACCTTTGGTTAAGGTAATTTGGAGGAACCACAACGCTGAAGAAGCTACGTGGGAACTCGAAGAGAATATGATGAAGAATTACCCACATCTATTTACTTAATTTATGTGTATGCGATTCTGGGCACAGAATCTTTGTAAGTGGGGGGGGGGGAGAATGTAATGGGACGAAATTTAATTGAACTTTGATTCTGGGGACATAATCCTTTTAATGGGGGAAAGATGTGACGAAGGAAATTTTTTTATTTTAATTTTAATATTTATTGAATTAAATAAATATTTTTTGATGATTTAATTATTGAGTTAAATAATTAATTGATGAATTTGTGGTAGATTAATTTAATTATATGTGTTACATTAGTTAAATTAATGTGGTGAATTTTTATATTCAAAGTATGTATTTAATTGAGCTTATTTGATTAAACAAATTATTTAAATAAGCATAATGTTATTCTAATTAAATTAATAATTAATTAGAGATTTAATGATTTGACATAATTAATAAACAAGAATTTTAATTATGTGACTATGTGAATTATTGTGGAATTATGCAATTTTATTTAAATAGGATTATTTGATTAATTGGGTGTGACATTAATTAACTATATAATAGTAAGTTAATTAAAATAAATGGAAAAGGAGCTTTTTAAGTGACAAACCAAACATGGCCTTAAGAATACGGGAGCAGTTAAGGCCATGAAGCACTTAACCACTACCCATGTTCTGCCAGCTAAGTCTATACGTATAATTATATTAGTATTATCAGTCTGTTTGAAAACAAGTTAGAGAACACAGAGAGAAAAAGAGAGAAAAATTTGAGAGAGATTGAGATTGAAGAAGGTTTGGAGAATCAAAGAAGAGTTTCCTATCATCTAAACAAGAATCAAAGGGTAAGAATCCAAGTTATAATCTCTATTTCTCATGTTCTTGAGTTTTCATAGAAAAATTAGTTTCAGTTCTCTATAAATGAATTTTGTGACTAATACATGAGAAAGTGATTGATATATGTTAGGTAGTATGTATAAATCATTATATGATGTTTATAAACTATTTTGGTTGAATTAATCCATTAGATTGTGTTTAAAAAGGAAGTTTTAAGTTACAGTGAAAAATATTTGAATATGGCTTGTATGTATGAAATTTGATGCCTTAGTTGAATGTAAAACTGTAAATTGATGATTTAATATGTTTGTACATGTAAAAACGAAAAGAATGAAAGTTAAACAGATTGATTTGGTGTTATAACGAATCTGTAATGTGTGATTTCATGAAAATTGATGAAACTTTGAAAAATAGCAAAAACATGGAATTTATGGGTTTAAATTTAGTTGTTTAAGTTGTTTAAGTTGTCAAAATCATGCTATAAGTGTTGGGTTATACTTGTGTAAAGTCTAGAATTGATGGGTATGATTAATTTATTGTTTGAGCAAAGTTTTTGGGTCTATTTTTGGCTCTATTCTATGTTATTCGCGAACTGCAGATTCTGAAACTGGCGTGTGGAGCTGCAGCGCCAACTTTAAGTCTAAGAGTGGGGTTGCAGCGCCAGTGGAGCTACAGCGCCAGCTTTAAGCCTAAGATTGGGGCTGCAGCGCCAGTAGAGCTGCAGCGCTAGACTTAAGCTTAAAGTCCGAGCTGCAGCGCCAGTGGAGCTGCAGCGCCATTTTTAGTTCAAATGGTGAAGCTGCAGCTGTACTTGGCAGATTTTGCCCAGAAATGAGATTTTAGTTGTTCAAGTCCAGGAAATGTAATTGGAACCTAATGTAATAAACATGAAGACATGATTAAACATACAATAAGAGGTTAATAACTTATATTACGTGAGTAATTAATAAGTTAATTACATGACTTGAATCGTTAATTGTATAGTCCAATAACGTGCTCAAGACCGATGTGTGTGATTCGATACATATATCGAGTTATTGATTAATGTGTATTGTGAATGTATTGATATGTAGGATTTAATAAAGAACGTGAATTATAAATTATAGCTTGTGCAAGAGGCAAGTTTCTTATCCTTAATCTTGTTTAATATTTTGCAAGTTCTCTAACCCTAAACTTTCTTTGAGCAAGGATTATATCCCTAACTCATTATCATTAATCAAGTTCCTTATCTAAACTCTTTAAATTGAATAAGCGTTCTATTCCTTATTCTTATGTCAAGCAAGTTACTAAATTCAAAGTTATTATTCAATTTGAATATCATTTATTGTTGAACCTTGTAAGACTAGCAAACCCTTATTAATTCTACTAGTACATAGTTGATGAGCGTTCTTAATTCTAGAACTATTATTGAACCTATCCAAACCAAACTTCCTTTGGTGCGGACTCTGATGTCAAACTGAGATGAACAACCCTATATAGGGGATTATTTACGCTTTAGCGTTGAGATATTGTGCACAGTATGGTACTAAGAGCTGATCCCCCTAAGTACAAGAAGTAGAGTCCATAGTCTTATGACTGTTAAAGGTTTAAAGTATAAACACTTTACAACCTAGGACATAGTTCAAGGTCTTATGATCCTCAGATGTTTTTTTGATCCTCATTATTCACTCTTGATTCAAAAGTTGAGTTTCTTATTCAGAAGTCTTTGATTCACTCGCATGTTATTATATTGTTGTTATATTATTATACTTGTGGACAATTGTGCTCACTCTTGCGTAATAATAACATTGCAGTTAAGAACGAAAGGTCCGAAGAGCCTTGTACTAGCAAAGGCAAGGGCAAGGTCAACAAGTGATGAAGACTTGTTGTTTATTTTATATGTTTATGTTTCAGCTTTATGTTAAAGTTGTTTAAGACTATTTATTTTTTTATGTATTTATTCAGATGTTGTAACCCCATAAGGGGAGGATTTATTTCTATCTATTGCATGGTTTGCATTTATTATGGGTAGATAGATAGATGATATTTGTACAGTGAACACCAAATCCAGTGGAATTGAAGTACCCGGATTTGGGGGTGTCACACTTAGTGTGTTATGAAATATAATTTCATTCTATACAATGGACTTATGTTTTATTTAACATTCTAATGGAGTTGTTGTTTGTTTATCTTGTGTTTGTGATTGTAGGAAGACAGACATGGGAGTACCTAGTAGAGTGGCAGAGGAGGAGTCCCGAGATATAAATGTCGTATATGAGGCACCTTTGGTAGTCGAGCCTATGTAGACAGTTGCACCATCCGAGTTTGATGACGAGGACGAGATAGAGGTAGAGTCTGATCTAGAGGACAAGCCTATGGAGGACGAGCCCATAGAGGACTGGGACGAGGCTACGATCGAGGAGCGGATGTTGGGAGAGTACGAGGAGTGGATCTTAGAGTTAGACTGCAGAGTTCAGGAACTAGAGGCTGAGGCTCAAGAGAGGGAGGCTGAGTTCCAGAAACTGAGGGACGAGGACCACCAGAGGAAGTAGGTGATGCAGGATATGGAGGTGGAGATTGCTTACCGCAAGGAGGCAAGGATCCAGATGGGAACTCTTTTCCATCACTCGGTATCTAGGAATGTGGATCTGGCATGAAAGCTGGAAGAGGTTAAGCAGAGAGAGTTGAACGAGAAGGCGGAGAAAGAGGCCCTCCATACTCAGCTCGAGCTGGAAGTGATGGAGAGAATCCACTTCGAGGAGAAGTGGGAAGGAGCTAATGATAGGGCCAAAGATTTAGAGGATGAAGTGAGGTGTAAGAAGAGGAAGGTGAACAAGATGGGTTATATTTTTTGCTCGGCCATGGAGAGAGTGATTGATGGTGTATACCACTATCCGGCGGAGCAGGGACAGACCCAACACACTATGAGCAGGGAGTTAATGGCATACATAGCACAGATAGAGTACAAGAGCGCCGTGGAGCGCGAAATATTGGGACGAGACCCATTAGCCTAGTGGTAGTAGTAGTAGTTCCTTTTTATGTGATGTATATATTATGATGTAATCCTAATCTTTTGTTTAAGATATGCGAAATATGGTAGTGTATTCCCCGTCTTTTGTGATATTAGGGGATATATGTTGACATTTATAGAAGTATACTAGGGATGATCATATTAATGTAATGATTTAGCATATGAATATAAATGATCTTATTTCATAAACGTGTTATAAAATTTTTATTCCTTTTGCATTTGAGAAATGTTTAAGTAATATAATTAGATAATAAAAATGAAATTTTGTGATGCAGATAATGACACCCAGACGTAGACTAGTTGCACCTGAAGAGTCAGTTAACAATGAGAGGGGACAAGTAGACCCGATACAAAGACTAGTTGATCTGTTAGGAGAAGCCCTTCGGGAAAGAAACAATGAACCTGTTCACCCTAATCCCCAAGCTATTCCAGTTACGAACTTTAAGGACTTTAGTAGCGTAGGACCTCCAGAGTTTGAAGGTACTACCGATCCTACCATGGCACAAACATGGATCAAGGAAATAGAGAAGTCCTTCACCATCGCTCGTGTGGGTGAAGATCAGAAGACGGTGTTTGCTACCTACATGATGAGGGGCGAAGTAAACTACTGGTGGGAGGCAAATCAACAGAGAGCGGGAGAAAGGACTGTAACATGGGATAGGTTTAAGACTCTGTTCTTCAAGAATTATTTCCCGAGGAGCATAAAGAATAGAATAGAGGTAAAATTCCCAGAACTTAAGCAAGGAGATATGACGGTGGCGCAATACGCGGCTAAGTTCAACGAGCTAGCTCAGTTTGTAGAACACCAAGTAGGGGATGAGGAAAGGAAGGCCAGACATTTTGAGCAAGGACTGAAACCTTGGTTGTTCAACAAGGTGTCGGTTCTCCAGATTGATTATTTTGCATCGCTGTTGGAGAATGCTATTATTACAGAGGGAGGTAGTGAAGCCCTAAGTCAGTATAACAAAAAGAAGAAGGGTAAGAACACTGAGGGAGAAAGCCGTGGAGGAAACAGCATTGGGGGAAGTAATCTAGGAAAGAGAAAGTGGGATAACAACAACAACAAGAACAACAATCAAACAGGAAGTTTTCATGGTGGGTTTAAAAAAAGGGCTGAGGGATGCCCAAAGTGTGGAAAGAATCATCAGGGTGAGTGCTGGAAGGGGCGCTGTACCTGCTCCAATTGTGGCCAAGAGGGACACATTTCAGCCAACTACCCGAAGCCAAGGAATATCAAGGGCTCGCTTGTGGCTCAACTGAGCATCAGATCAAGGATTTCCCGAAGAAGGGGGAACAGCAGAGGAAGTGGCCAGCAAAAGGGAGGCAACGAACTAATAATCTGCGGATCAACGCAATCTAACCGCCCAGCCGCCAGAACCTTTAACATGACAGTCCAAGATGCAGTAGCTGCGAAGGACATGGTGTCAGGTATTATCCCAATCAATAATATAAATGTATATGTATTATTCGATTCGGGTGCCACCTGTTCATTTGTGTCTGAAGAATTTGCTAGTCGACTAAATTTACCCCGAAAACGATTAGAAAATCCTTTGAACATAGAAGTTGCAAATAAGGAAGCAATCCCTGTAGAATTCATATACCGAAATTATCGCGCAAACATTAGAGATCATGAACTGAGCGTAGACTTAATCCCGATTAGATTGGAAGAATTTGACGTAATATTGGGAATGGATTGGTTGTATAATCATGCTGTGATAATTGATTGTCAGAATAAAAGTGTAAACCATTAGACTTCGAATCGGTCTAAGGTAGTGTTTTATGGTAGCTCATCGCTTAAGCAATCATGTTGTCTTACGATGATGCAGGCCAAGAAATTGTTAAGAAAGGGATGTGTAGGTTATTTATCTTACATTATAGATACTTGGAAAAAGGGAGTAGAGATTAAGGATATATACGTAGTAAGAGAATTCCAAGACATATTTCCGAATGATCTGCCTGGTCTTCCACCAAACAGAGAAATCAAATTCATAATAGATTTAGCACCGGGAACTGCACCAATTTGGAAAGCTCCATATCGTATGGCGCCAGTAGAAATAAAGGAATTGATGATACAATTTCAAGAATTACTGGATAAGGGTTACATACGACCGAGTGTGTCTCTTTGAGGAGCACCGATATTGTTTGTGAAGAAGAAGGACGGATCGATAAGGCTCTGTATCGATTACCGAGAATTGAATAGAGTAACGATCAAGAATTGATATCCGTTACCGAGGATAGACGACCTTTTTAACTAATTAAAGGGAGCGAAGTGTTTCTCAAAGATAGATCTGCGAACAGGTTATCACCAGTTGAAGGAACGGGAGGAGGACATACGGGACATCACTACTATCAAAGCAACACACATCTGGGCAAGCATCAGATCTAGGGCTCCGACTGTTCCTTGGCACACAATCCCTTAGAATAGCCTGCATGTTCTAAGATACTCTTTCCTCTTGTGGCTTGGCATCCTTAAACGTCTACCTACTAATGATCTAACTAGACACTTTTCGGGAAGCACTTGGGACTGCCCTTTATGTCAGCAACATGCAGAAACGTTTGACCATCTTTTTTTAATTGTGAATTCTCTTTAGGCATTTTAAAATCGGTTCTCGACCTAGGGACTTTTTGCAATGTGCCTATTATCTGGGATGATCTTATCACCTACCTTAGCACCTTTAGTGGCTCAATGCTTACCAAAAACATCTTATGTCTCTCTATTGCTACCTGTTTCTATAAAGTGTGGGAAGCCAGGAATTTGAAGCTCTATAGGAATTCACTTGTTCATGCCCTAGTTATTGCAGCAGACGTGATCCACTTAATTAAAGCCAGACTCTCCTCGTGCAAAAAATTTATCAAAGCCACTTCTTTATGTCAATATTACTATAATTGGCTCTTATTTTGATTTTAATCTTGTTGGGGATTTCATTCCCTTGTAGTCATTTCATCTAATGGAATGCCACAAGATGAATTTACTATATTCTGGGGTATGCCCCTTTGCCGTTGTATATGTTTCTTCTTTTTATAACAAACCAAACTTAGCAACAAAAAAAAGACGACGTTTCGAACCTGTTATGGGCACTACAAGTTTTTTGTAATGTCATTCGGATTGAGTAATGCTCCGGTAGCCTTTATGGACTTGATGAATCGAGTCTTCAAGCCATACTTGGATAAGTTCGTGGTAGTTTTCATCGACGACATCTTGATCTACTCGAAGACGAAGGAAGAGCACGCCGAACATCTGAAGATGGTTTTGGAAGCGTTAAGGAAATAGAGGATGTATGCGAAATTTTCTAAATGTGAATTTTGGATGGAGAAGGTGTGACGAACAAAATTTTTATAATTTAATTTAAATATTTATTGGATTAAATAAATATTTTTGATGATTTAATTATTAATTTGAATAATTAATTGATGAAATTGTGGTAGATTAATTTAATTATATGTGTTACATTAGTTAAATTAATGTGAAGAATTTTTATAATTCAAGTATGTATTTAATAGAGCTTATTTGATTAAATGAATTATTTGAGAATCATAATATTAATCTAATTAATTTACTAATTAATTAGAGAGTTAAAGATTTGACATAATTAATAAAGGAGAATTTTAATTATGTGACTATGTGATTTAATGTGTAATTATTCTATTTTATTTAATTAATTTAAATAAGATTGATTGATTATTAAAGATGTGACATTAAACTATATAATAAGAAGTTAATTAAATTAAATGGGAAGGGAGAATAAGGAACTAGCCAAACAAAGCCTTAGAGGGAGTTGGGCAGTTAACCCATAATGGGATTAACTGACCATTATGTTGTCAGTTCACATATATACGTATATTTATATTCTATATATACTACATATACATATAACGTATATTTTATTAGAAGAAGGTTAGAGAGAATTGAGAGAGAAAATCTATGAAATTAAGTTTGAAGAATCAAAGGAGGACCTTCATCATCTTATTATCATCTCATCATCAAACAGAGTTAGTAATGGTATATTCTTCAATCCAAATTTATATTCAAATTCATATGTTCTTCCATTAACGTATCTTTGAGTTCTCTGTAAAAATATAGTTCGTGATTATTACATAAAGTGATGATATAAGTGTTACTTATTAGTCATAACATGTTTTCTAACATGTATTCATGTTTTAAAACAACCAATTGCATATAATTATGCCTTAATTGGATTTTTATGAAGTTTTTAGAGTTTCTCCATTTATGTGTTTTAAAAGTTCTATGTGAAGGAAAATTATGATGATTGTTGAATATATGACTATATATGTGTTATAAATTGTTCATAACATGTTTTAAACCATATACGCATGATTTACAATGATTAAAACTATGTAATTATGTTTTAATTGAGTTTTCATAAGTTACAGAGTAGGAAAGTTGTATATTTGGCCCTTAAGTAAAAATTTACATGCTTTAATCGTTTATTAAACTCTAAATTGATACTTGAATATGATTATGCATGTTTAAACGAACAATACAGAATTTAAACATACGGATTCAGTGTTATAACAAATCTGTAACGTTGAATTTCATGAGTTTTCTTCAAAACTTACAAAATATTGAAAACAGTGAAATCAAATGCTTTAATTTATCTAATTATGTGATCTAAGTGTTAGAATCACGCTAGAAACATTGTATGATATTTCTGTGAAGTTTATACTTCATGGCTAACTGTAATAATCATCGTATTTGTGTAAATTGGAATTAATTGGGCCTTACTGTGTGTTTTTCGCGAACTGCAGTAACTGAGTCTGCATCGCAGCGCGGCCGCGCCTCTTCAAGGCACACTTGGAGCGCGCCTGCGTCGTGTAGCGCGTCTGCACCGCTCCAAAGAATAATTGGAGCGCGGTCGTGCCTGTCCTGTAGAATTTCAGAAATTTTTTACTAAGTGTTCAAAGTTCCTAAATGTGTTTTAAAACCTAATGTAAGGAACATGAAGACATATTAAGCATATAATGAGATGTTAAAACAATTTAATAACTTATATTATGTGATTAAATTGTAAGTTAAATACGTGAGTAAAACTTGTATTTGTGAAGACTTATAACGTGTTCAATGATCGATGTTGTGATTCGATAAGTATATCGAACTTATAATTAATTCGTATTGTTAATGTATTGATATGTAGGATTAATTAAGGGACGTGAATTAATTGTAGCTTGTGCAAGGGGCTAGTTTTCCTAAACTCAAACCTTTAAATTGAGCAAGTTCCTTAAATTCTAAATTATTCATTGAGCAAGTCATTAGACTTATATTGTATATCAAGTAAATTCTTGTTCTTAATTATTCAAGTTCAAGATTTCATATTAGATGTAAAAGTCCTTTAAAGTAAGATTTCAGTTATACAATACTTATTCGATTGTATATCTCTTGAGATTCATTATTCAATTTGACTATCAATTTATTGTTGAACCTTGTAAGACTTGTGAACCCTTATTGATTCGACTAGTCCATAGTTAATGAGCGTTCTAAATTCTAGAACTATTATTGAGCATATCCAAATCAAACTTCCTTTGGTGCGGACTTTAATGTCAAACTGAGATGAACAACCCTTTAATAGAGGATATTTACGCTTTAGCGTTGAGATATTGTGCACAGTATGTTACTAAGGGCTGATCCCCCTAAGTACGAGAAGTAGAGTCCATATAGTCTTATGACTGTTAAAGGTTTAATGTAGAGAGATACTTGACAACCTAAGACATGGTTTATGGTCTTATGACCCTCAGATATACTTTTGATTCTTGTTATTCATTCTTGATTCAAAAGCCGTTTCTTTTATTCAAAATTCTTTGTTTCACTCGCATGTTATTATTACTGTTATATTGTTATACTTGTGGGCAACCGTGCTCACTCTTGCATAATAACATTGCAGTTAAGAACTAAAGAATTGACGAGACCAAGTCCCTCTTGGCTCAATGGTAAAACAACTACTCATAAGGCTTTGAGTCCAAGAGATCTTGGGATCCATTCTTGCCCAAGGCAGGAATGTTAAGATTTTATTGCTTAAATTAGCAAAAAAGAAAAGAAAAGAAAAGAAAGGATTGACTAGTCTTCTACTAGTAAAGGCAAGGGCAAAGCTAACAAGTGAAGCTAACTTGTTATTTATTTAAGAATATGTTATTTTTAGACTATGATGTTTTGTTAAGACTTATGTTGTGATGTTTAAGACTTATTTGTTTCTTTATATTCCGCACTCAATGTATTAAGGTTAGATGACATGGGATTCATTTATTCAGTTGTTGTAACCCCTTAAGGGGAGGACTTCTATTTAATTATGTTTTTGCATTTATTATGGATAGATAGATATGTGATGATTGGATAGTGAACACCAAAACTTGAGGAAATTGAAGTACCTGAATTTGGGGGTGTCACAGAAGGTTCAACTCTTAGGACACGTGGTAGATAATGCTGGAATTTCAGTAGACCCTGCAAAGGTAGAGGCAGTGAGTAATTGGGAGCAGCCAAAAACACCAACAGAGGTAAGAAGTTTCTTAGGGTTAGCTGGGTACTATCGAAGATGCATCCAAGATTTTTCTAAGATAGCAACTCCGTTGACCAATCTAACGAGGAAGACGGTAAAGTTTGTGTGGACGGAAAAATGCGAGGAAAGTTTTTAGGAGCTAAAGAAGAGATTAAGTGAAGCGCCTGTATTATCATTACCAAACGATGAGGGTGGTTTCGTGGTGTATAGTGATGCATCGCACAAGGGAATTGGCTTTGTGCTCATGCAACATGGCAAGGTCATTGCGTATGCATCACAACAATTGAAGGATTACGAAAAATGATACCCTACTCATGACTTAGAGTTAGCGGCAGTAGTTTTTGCGTTAAAGATTTGGAGACATTATTTGTACGGAGAGAAATGTGAGATATACACGGACCACAAGAGTCTGAAATATATCTTCACACAGAAGGAGTTGAACATGCGTCAGAGGAGGTGGTTAGAATTGATCAAGGATTATGACTGCAAGATTCTTTATCACCCGGGAAAGGCAAACGTAGTTGTCGACGCACTAAGAAGAAAAGGAAGGGAGAAATTATTCCAATTGACGACTCAGAAGGAATTAATAAGAGATAGAGAAATTAGAAATAGAGGTAAAGGGGAAGAGAAAATATTTTCAATGGAAGCTTGTCCAACATTGTTGGATAGAGTGAAGGAATCACAAGAGAAGGATGAGGAATGCGAGAAAATAAGAAAGAGGACAGTGGAAAATGAAGAGGAAAGATTCAGAATGGATAAAGACGGTATCTTGAGAATCGAAGGAAGAGTATAGGTACCAACGGTAACCGAATTGAGAGAGGAAATTTTACACGAGGCCCACAATACGACGTATTCTGTTCATCCAGGAGGCACAAAGATGTACACCTGAGGTAACATTTTTGGTGGCCTAATTTGAAACGAGAAGTCGCAGAGTGCGTCAGCAGATGTCTTACTTGTCAACGATTCAAAGTAGAGCACCAAAGGCTGAGTGGTCTACTTCAACCGTTGGATATAACATAATGGAAATGGGAGCACATTACGATGGACTTCGTGGTAGGACTTCCAGTCACGCGGAAAGGTTATGATGCCATTTGGGTTATCGTAGATCGACTAACGAAGACAACTCATTTTCTACCGATCAAGATCCGATATAATTTGAATTAGTTGGCGAGTCTGTACGTAAAGGAGATTGTTTCACGACATGGAGTGCCGGTGTCAATTGTCTCTGGTCGAGATCAGTGTTTCATGTTAAATTTTTGGAAAAGCTTGCAAGAGAGGACGGGAACACAGTTAAGATTGAGTACTGCGTATTATCCTCAGACAGACGGACAGAGTGAGTGAACAATACAAATGCTAGAGGATATGCTTAGAACTTGCGTGATAGACTTCAGAGGGAATTTGGACAATCACCTACCCCTAGTAGAATTTTCTTATAACAATAGTTATCATGCGAGTATCGACATGCCACCGTACGAAGCTCTTTACGGGAGGAAATGCAGAACGCCGTTATGTTGGGACGAAGTCGGAGAACGACGAATGTTGGGACCAGAATTAGTGCAACAAACAGCAGATCTGGTGACAGTTATAAGAGCCAGATTGGTAGCAGCTCAAGATCGTCAAAAAAAGTATGCAAATTTGCATCGACAAGATCGGGACTTTAAAGTCGGTAGTTTTGTATTTTTGAAGGTATCTCCTTGGAAAGGAAAGATACGATTCGACAAGAAAGAGAAATTGAGTCTGAGGTTCATAGGATCATTCGAGATATTGAAGCGAGTGGGCGAAGTGGCATACAAAGTTGCATTACCACCCGAACTAGAACACATCCACAACGTGTTTCAAATTTTTGTGTTGCGTCCGCACAAGCCCGACTATAAGCACGTGATTTCCTATGAGCACATTCAAGTAGAGAAGAATCTGGCATATGAAGAAATTCTTGTCCAGATACTAGATAGGAAAGAGCAAACTCTAAGAAATAAAGTTATATCTTCTGTAAAAGTAGTTTGGCGAAACCACGATGTCGAGGAGGCCACGTGGGAATTAGAAGATAAGATGAGGAGAGACTATCCCAATCTTTTTTTGTAACCTTGTACCAATTTTGAGGACGGAATTTTTATAAGAGGGGGGGGGGGGGGAGGATGTAATAACCGTGAATTTTATGAATACATATTAATATTGATATTAATAAACGTGTGAATATTTATTTTATATAAATGTTTATATAGCATGAGGTGAGTAACTCAATTAAATTAAATTGAATTTATGATAATTGAGAAAATGTGGAGAAGTATGATGAGCTCGTGAAATGCCTTGTGTGGCACGATGATAGAAATTATGATGGTTTATTTAAATTAATGGATGAAGGAATTTATAAGTGAAGGATGAATTAATATAATAATGTTAATTAATTGTTATTATGAATAATAACATATTAATGAGTGAATGATTAATTAAAGTAATAGATTAATGTTTATTCAAATTAATTGTTGTGTGCAATAATATGTAATGAGTAAGTGTATATTATATGGTGCCTACATTCATTTAACATAAGATGAGGGGTGACACTACAAGGTAACTATATAATATATAAAACTATTTAGTAAGATTAAATGAATCATATAAGTTATACAAATGAGTTATGTGACAATGTATTATGTAGAGGGGGTACATTAAAAGTGTACCTTGTGAAATATTAAATTAGACTAATAAATAATTGTTATTTAATAATTATTTCAATAATTAAGTATAATTGAAATAATAAAGTTTATGATAATGTGAAATGATAATACTCAATTAAATTATATTCGGTATTATCAAATGTACATGGATTATATAATAATGTGTATATATATACCTCCAACTTGCTACAATGTAATATTAATTTCCCACTAAAGCTACATTGTAAATTAAAAGAGAATTAAACCTAGGTATACATATATACATTGTGTAGAGATATATATATATATATATATATATATATATATATGTATGTGTATTAAACCTAATGTATGTTGACATTATACATTTCCAAATGCTGAGTTCTAATTTAGCATTGTCCCTTATTAAGAGTCTCAATTCTCTTTCACGTGTATAGACCAACGACCTATCCCTTTCATTCTCAATCTCAGCATTCTAGCTAGCTTCAATCACATGATGGCAAGGGGAGTGGGTGATGGATTGGTTAGCAACTATTCTACCAAACCATTGTTGTCCATCATCTTCTTCCTTCTTCCATTAGTTTCAATTGTTGGACAAAGCTTTGGCATGGTTATTGAATTTCCCTATAAATAACAAGCTCATCCTCTCATAATCAAGTTGCTAAATTATTGCTAAGCAGATATAGAGAGTGAATTGAGTGAGTAATCTTAGATTTATAGCAAGCTTAGCCAAATTCAAGCCTTAGAGAGGTATTATTACAATTCTACATTCTTGATTCTTACTTTGATAGATTTCTAGAATTTTCATGAATTCTTGTTAAGTTAATTGTAAGTTGATATGGAAGTGTTAGTTAAGTGTATATACATGTTATATATACAATGTGATGGTATACAATCATGAACCATGAGAAATTTTGGAAATTGTTGGAAGCTCTGCTATTGTAGAAACTTCCTGGGCTGGAACCGGAGTGGCGCAGCCGCGCCACTCCCTAGTACAAACACAGCGCGACCTCGCCGATATGCAAAAGT